>JAOXXN010000001.1:5023203-5033978 GCA_026770055.1 Myrmophylax atrothorax | reverse complement strand
AAGACTGGTGATGTTGAAAGGCCAGCTTTACAATTTCAAACCTGAACAGGTAAGTCAGTCTGTTATCTAAAAAAAATAGAAAACAGGGGATTGGGAGGTAAAGCAGTGGTCAGGCATTCCTTCAGCAAACTTTTGAAAGACTCACTTGAATGTGGAGTTTGGGAGACCCAAGATTTCTGCTTTGCCAAGGTTTTTGCTATTTTGAAGTTTGGAATCAAAATTATTGCTATTTCCCATAAATGAAGATGCATCTGAATTGTTTACTCCTTTAAAACAGGATTCTTGCATCCAGGCAGCTGCTGTCAAGTCTTATAGGATGATGCAATATATTTTCATAACTCAGTTCATATAGGTGTATCCATATATATAGGTGTATATATATATAGTTTTAAATGTATCAACATATATATAATTATGTATTACAGGAATGCAAGCTTGTCCTCATGTCTAAAAATAGTTTGGACTCTGGCTTCACACTAGAGATGGGGAGTTTGGAATATCTATTTGGAATATCTACTATATTCATGCAGCCTTGGAGTTGGAGATCTAGTACTGTGCTGTCTCCCACAGGAAGGAAATAATGTGGGGATGCAAAGTATAATTCCACATTATAGAATTATTCAAAAGGTACATTTTTGTCAGAAATCTGTTTTCCAGGTCATTTAAAGCTTTCCAAGCCCTAATGCTTGTGTGCAACACTTGGAAACCACCGTTAGCTGAACCCAGAAAGAACTGGAAAGGTTTCCAGCATGTCTGTGTGACAAGCTGGCAGTCCTGTCTCTCCACAGCACTCAGTGTGACAGCAGAGCATCTCCCAGGTATTTTGTACTCCCAGGACCAGGGTGAAATATGAAAGGGCTCTGTGGCAGGGCAATGTGATACCACAATCCCTTAGCCACATGAGAAGCCTGGAACACATCTCTGAAGGCCAAGACTGCAGCCCTAACTATAGGAGCATCCTTCTTCTGCATAAATAAAGGAATCTTGTTGGAATAAAGCTTCATGAGAAATGTAAATTTATGAGAAACTGCCTGAATTCTGTGCTGCTGAGACTTTCTGTGCAGTAGCACCAGATGCCAAAAAAGAAGCAAGAGGAAAGTGTGAACCCAAACCTGCTTCTCAACAGCAAAGAAAGAAAGCAAGACCATTCCTGTCCCTGTCTCATGTCCAGGACAGCTTCAGTCCAGTGGCAAAGGAAAGGCTGCAGCACCATGTGTGGGACCGGCATCTTCTGTCACACTCTGAATCTTGACAGTGACTGTGGGAGCCCATTCAAAATTAAGAAATGTGAAAAATAAAACAAAATCTTAAAAAGAGTAGCCCAAACCACTTTGGTTAATATGGAAAGTAGAAGTGCCTGTGTCTCCTTCCTCACTTCCCTTTTGTGCTGAAGAATGCCAGGAAAGAGGCAAAGTGAAAAAACTGGAGGTCTCCAGGCTAACATATTTTTTAGGCAGCTCTTGCTGCTGCTCCTCTGAGTGGCCATGTCTGAGCTGTTCTCTTCCTAATTTGGCCACTCATTTTGCTGCAGTGTGTCTGCCAGTGTGCTCAGGCACAGTGTATTATAACCCATAAGGGGCAACGCTCAGAGGCAGAAACAGGTGGAGGAAACCCAGTAGAGTATGAACAGGGTGGGACTCAGAACAGCACAGTGTATTCCCAGGTAAGAACCACCATGGCAGGTGGTTTGGAGGAGGAACAGAGAATGGCTTTACAGACTTTGGCAACTTTGCATTCCCTATTTGCAAGGATCAGCAGAGGAAAATGCACAAGCACTTGGGTCAGGCACAGAAGTGGGAGGGGAGGTGGGAATTGCCCCTGCTGCTGGGGCTCTGTCTGGGCAACAGCGTCAGAGCTGAAGTATTGAAGGAAGTTGATGTGGAGGAAAAGGTGAGCCAAGAAGACAGAGGGGTGAAGGAAATCAATACAATTATCTCACAAGCTACTTTCTGAACCAGGGGAAGTGTGGTTTGCAAGCACTGATGTTAGAGAGGAGTAGTGCAGGCATGAGGGGACCAGAAAATCCATAATGTTCTGGCAGTGCTACTGGAGAAATGCATTTGCTTCTTGGAAATTTTATGCAGCAAAAAAATTACTTGATTTGTGTAGACAGACAAAAGGAGATTTTTTCTTATCTCTCTCCAGTCTTATTATTGTTGATAATTGGCTGCAATTTAAAATTTAAAAGCATAGGAAAGAGAAACACTTAAGTTAAAATAGTTGGCTTAAAAGTTCATAAGAGTATCTGAAAACCAGGGTTGTTTTGTTTTTTTTTTTTTTGTATTTCAACTGGAAATTCTAACAAAATCTACGTGGAAAATGTTGGTGCATGATATAGTATTTTCCAACTAGGATTAGTGGGATTTTACATCAATACCTTCAGGGCAGAGAAATGAGCACCTTTCACTTGAAACAAAGGAATAGCTCCTGGTATTATCTGCTGTATCAAATTGTTCACCTTGGCCACTTCCTTAAGCACGATAAAGATCTATACACTGGTAAGTAGGTAACACCGGGGTAGCAGGTATTTCCCTGATTGTCCAGTACCTGGCAGAAGGTTTTCCTCTATTCAAAATAAAACACTTACTTTAATCATTAATTAACTATTAGTAATTTTTTTATTATTGTAATTCTATAATAGTCATTAGTATGAAATAATACTGCCTCAGGGAACAGGAACTTCTCTCTGCTTCTCATCTAACAGAAACAGACTTTCCTGCAATAGATGGAGGTGTTTGGATACCTGAACTGCAGACTTTGCCCTCTGTTATGACATAGACATGGCACCCCAAATTAATATGAGGACTGATACAAGGACATGAAACCTGCTAATTCCCTACCCCTGGTGTAAATTTTTTCTCTAAGTGTACTCCAAAATCAGCTTGCTAGCTGAAGACTTTTTTCATGCCTCATATATGTAAAGGAAATGCTTTCCTTCAATCTCTCCTTCCTGTTTGCCAGCACAAGGCTAACACAGTACCTTGTGCCCAGCTCTCAAACACCAACATCATGCACCTAAGCAGGTAATGTTTTGCTTAGCCTGGTGTTCTGATAGTGTGGGGCTTCCTGTAGTTCTTGAAACATCCTTTACTCCTCATCAGGTTCACTTCATGCAATGTTTGTTTAGCACAGGGAATGCAGAATTGCCCCAACTTGCATGAGAGTCTGGGAACTGCTCCCAAATAGCTGAGACAGGGGGAGGACCTGGTACAAGAAGCTTTGCACAGATGACCTGTTTTGATTTGAACCGATTTCAGATTACATTTGGACTTTTTTTTTCTATTTAAAGCATAAAGGAAAAAGAGATCAAAGACCATGAGGCACAGATCTGAAAATGGACAACCATTCACTCTAGGGGAAAAAAAGTGTTACATTTCCTTTATATGCTTCTTCTGTACAGCCTATGTGGAACACTTCCCAAACCAGTAATTTATGGGTTTTAAGAGTGTTCATAATTCAGGATTTTTAATGCTGAAACCCACCTAATATTGTTGGCAATTTGCCTAACTATATGTTAGCTGATTTTTATCTGGAGGTTGGAGTGTAGGGATCTGGACAAGCTGGAGAAGTGACCCATGGGAACATCATGAGTTTCCACGAGGCCAAGTGCAAGGTTGTGCACCTGGGTCAGGGCAATCCACAGCTTCAATACAGTCTAGGGGGATGAGGGGATTGAGAGAAACTCTGCTCAAAAGGACCTGGGGGTGCTGGTGGATGAGAGGCTGGACATGAGGAAAGGCTGAGAGAATTGGGTTTGCTCAGCCTGGAGAAGAGAAAACTGTGAAGATCTTGTTAAGTCCTTAAAGGGGCACTACAAGAAAGGTGGGGACAGACTTTTAAACCAAACCTCTTGCAATAGGACAAGATATAATGGCTTTAAACTTAAAGAGGATAGATTTAGATAAGTATAAAGAAGTTTTTTGCAACTTGAAGAGGTTGCCCAGAAAAGTTGTGGATGCCCCATCCCTAGAAGTGTTCAAGGTCAGGTTGGATGGGGCTCTGAGCAACCTGATCTATATTTTAACTGTCCCTGCTCATGGCAGGAATTTGGACTAGATAACCTTCAAAGGTCCCTTCCAACACAATCTAGTCTGTAATTTTATGAATAAAAAATGGGGGTGCAATTGAGCATGCAGGGGATGAATAAGAAAACAAAACAAAACAAATAGTGTTAATTTTGTAAAGAAAAAGCAGGAAAAATACCCACATTTACTGTTACATAATTTGATAGTTTTTCCCCAAAAGTAGGATTTTAAATTTCACTATGAATTGTTGAATTGTTTCAAATTTGAATATGAAATATATTTTGAGATAATTATTCCATAATGAAATTTCATGCTAGATTATGATAAAGTGCATTTACTAAGCATCTAAAATTTATTTCTCTTTAGAATGATTGTGTTTCTACTTTCTCAGTTGTACAGATAAAAACATACTAATGAAACATTTCAAAGAGCTAAACAAATGTTTTTTCACTTTGCATACTGAATAGTCTCCCATGATGTTATTGTGATTTCTATCACAAGGAAAGCTGACCCTTAAAGGTGTAATTTGTTGAATTGTATCAAAAATTGTTTAGACTAGAATAAAGCTTCTTAAAATGTCATATATGTCTTGGAAGAGATAAATGATTTAACTAAACCGTAGAACTACATAAATTAACTTTTCATCTTATCATGCATTTATGTCAAGAGCAAAGTTTTCCTATGAATGTAGGAAACACTCATTTCTCCCTATCATCACCCCCTATTGCCTTGATGGAGATAGAATTAAAGCTGTAATTCTGACAAGTTATTAATGTATTTGCAGTGCTTTAAAAAAATGGAAGAATAATTATATATTTTATTGGTAGGTTAAAGTGTATTTTATGTTTTTAAAGCTTTCTCAGTCACTATTTCATTTTTGCATGGGCTTTACACAGTTTTACAAGCTACTAAGGAATCAAGGAATTCATCTGAAGTCATAACTTCTTGAGGTTCCATTCTAAATATTTAAAATCATGAGCTTTTGTTTTATCAAGCTTCTGACAAAATATCAAAGTACCAGGATTTTCAAGTAAATTTTCAAGATTACCAATTAATCCTATTCAGAAGTACATTATGCTCCAATTCTGCAAACACTTAAACCAGTACACAAATAATTTCAGACTTAGGGCTTTAAATACTTCTGGAAAAGATTTAATGGTTGTGTCTGACCTGCATGCATAAGTTGAGGTTGCCAAATCCAGGATCAAATCTTTCTGTGATTGCAGGTTGATATCAGGTTCAACAGTTTGCCATATTTAGGGTTTCAGGTCGTTATTTGGTTCAATTAGTGCTATTAAAAAACCCCAACAAACAAACCAGTTTTAGGAGAAAGGTGAAGAGTATGTGAATTCCATCTACTCATTTTTTTTCAGCAAGACTGTACTTAAGAAAAAAGCTTCAAAGGACCAGCAAAATCACTTCTTAAAATTTCATCCTCTAATAGAAATTCTTCTTGAAATTCTGTTTATTCATTTGTTCTCCATAAGGCTTTTTGTATGGTCTTTTTCTGTGGTTTTGATTTTTTTAAAATACCATTTGTTATGCATCTTTTGTGGAAGGGGATTCTTTTGTTCCCCAGATCTCCTGATCTCCTTCAGATTTTGGAGTTGAGGGGTTTGGGATTTAATTGGTGACTTTTAAAAAAAATTTCTGTCAGTTCTGAGGCTTTAAGTCCCATGAACAGTTTTCACAGACAAAGAAAGAGTATGAGCAGATCTGGAGTGTCTCCTAACTTGTTCTCGAACACTCAGCAAAGCTCTACTGCTTTTGACAGCAACACTAAAAATCCCCTGCTCTTCACAGTGCTCTCTGTCCAGGTCACAGACCTCTGGCTTTAGGCAGTGGCACTCCCTTTTCCCAGCTGCAGGGTCTGGAATAGGGCGGCTTGGCCAGGGCTGGGAGCAGGGCTGTGGAGCCAGCCAGGGTGTCAGTGCTCTCTGGATATTCAGTGGTCATGGTATTTGCATTCACAGTCTGGTACAAATTCAGTATTAGTCTAATCTGACTTCTGCTTCACCTCCGAATATGTCTAGAATGACTTTCCTCTTTTTTTTTTTTCTTTTTTAATTGGAAAATGGCTTAAAGTTCTTGCTGACCTTTTTATCTTGCCGGCAATGCCCCTGCGTTTTTATTAATAACAGGCTTTGGGGAGTGTTTCGTCTGCACTGGCAGCAGAACTGCTATTTCTTACTCAGTTTGGTATCTGCAATCACAGTACTTTTCTGAAGTGCAAAAGACATCTATAAAAATCAAACACATTTCCCTGCTTAGCATCAGACACAGCGCAGCAGCTCGCTGCTGCTCCCAGCTTACATTAGGTTTTCCATCTTTTTTTTGGAACTCTGCGGTGATCATTGGCAAACACTTGCTATCAGGTGGAGGACCCTCAGCGAAGTGGCAGGAATTATGTACTTCATCAAAGAGCTCGTTAAGTTTTGTTTGGCTTGGGTGTTTACTGATGTCTTGGTTAAGACCTTCAGCTCATAACCGAGTCCTACGTTGCCAAGACATCTGTACAGAGAGGGATTGGGATTGCCCCTGAAGGCAGTGCTAGTGGGAAGCTGGAGAAGGGAAGAGTTGTTCTAGGCCTTAATTCCTTCCTTTTGGATGGACAGTGATGGTTAGGCTGCTTTCATGTACCTGCTCTCCATGAGGTCAGCAAAGCTTCTTGAGAAGTCAGTTGATATCCCTGATTCTCCCAAAGGGAAATAAGTTTTAACAGCGTGGCTCAAAATGCAAGAAACTGGCACTGGTGCATCAGGAAGGACAAGAGCAGCTGCAGTTTCAGAAGACTCTCTGGGGCTGTCCTCTCTTGATTAAGGTTTAGAAAAGCTGTTGCTGGTTACAACTGGCCACTCTTCTCAGCAGGCCCTGCAGTTTCTTTCACCTTCTTGCATTCAGAGTTTCTGGCTGTGCATCAATTACAAGCTCCTTTCACTCTTTCATCCAGTCTCTCTTTCCAAAGGGTTTCTCTTTCCCATGGCAGGCCATCTGTGGGGGACCCATTTGTTCATTCATGTGCAAGACTTAGACCATGTCATGCCATTACAGGGTTATTTTGTACATGTGGGTCCACAGTGGTTTTCACAGGAACCACCAGTTCCTGACCAGCCCTTTGGGGACAGCCCCATGTGCTTTGTCCTAATCTCACACCTGGGCAGTCCCCCAGGGAGGAGCAAAAGTGCACTAGCAGGTCACCAGGTATTCCTGGTCCTTCCCAGCCCAGCACGTTACTCAGGGGACACTGTTCACCCCAGGGTGCCCCTCCAGCCTCACAGTGACCCCCTTTCCCCAAACTACACAGCCACTGGACCTTTACTCCTACCACAGAACTAGTCCTGCCTCCAGCACCATGGGAGCATCCCTTGCTTTTATCCCATCTGGAAGGAGCTGGTGTTCACTGAGGGCTCTGGGCAGCATGGTAAGACTCTGAGCAGCCATCCTACCTGCCTGGTGCCAGCAGACAGGCCAAATCCCACGAGGGAAGCGTTACAGATGCAGTTGCTGCAATAAGCAGTGAATCGGCTGAGAATCTGCAGTTGCAGCTCCATGGCTGTTTTCCTCAGAACCACCTGCCTAGTGATAATCTGTGCAGATTGTTTGTTTGGTTTGGTTTTGTCTTTTCCGCCAGCCTCTTGTTTTCTTCCACGAATTCTACATCACCTCTTGTGTTTTACCTTTCCTGGCAAAACTGTTTCTCCTCGTGACACATAGCTCTCCCCCAGGGCCAGTTATGTAAGGTATTGGTTGCTTGGTGTTTGTACAGCCCTACATCTTGATCCCCTGTAGAGAGCACATTGTGTATCCTACTGGCAGCAAACAAAAGCAGCTTCCTATATAAAACACACAAGTCTTGCTCCTGTGCTTGCATGTTTAGACAAACACCCTCTTGTGTTTTGGGATGCAAAGGAAGAACACTACCAGCACCTACTTTACCCGTGACACGTGGCTCTGACTGGCTAAAATGGAAAAGGGAAAAAAAATCCTCCTAATAAAGAGAAAAGACTGTGCTTCTCTAGTCTGTGTTGTATATATAACTTTCACACTTCATGCAATCATACTGTTTTAAATGCAAACAGCTCTTCCAGCTAGAAGCGTCATAGTTGTTTCAAGGACAAACACATTTGTTTTGTCTTTAAATGAATGTATTCATCCTGGGTGGCAGTGGAGGGGCTACCTCTTCCTCAGGAGGCTCTTCAGGTTTCTGCTAGTGAGATGGAGTAACACTTTATTTAAAAGGGAAGGAGCCAGACAAAAATTCCACCTCAAACCTCAAGTTCTAGCTGATCCAAATTTTTGACACTCCTGTTGTGGGTAAGGTGTGTGTGCTCTTGGAGGAAGAAAAATTATAAATACCTCCTTTCCTCATTATCTCTTCCACTCTGTGCCTGGGTGATTTGTGTCTTCCCCTCTCCTGCTGCCTTCCCCTACACAAATGCTGTATTTTATGTAACTGCATTGCAGTTTGTTCATACAGGTGATGGACTAAGCCCCAGCAATTAAGCCAGAACTGCAGCTACTCTAACTCTAGCTGTTGAGCTGGGCTGGGTTGGGGTGTTATCCTGGGATTTGCAGTGTGGTCTGTGCTGGGGACTATCTGCATGGCAGCCAGGGTGGCCATACTGTTTTGGGGCAGCTCAGCTGCATCCCCCCAGGTAAGGGCATCCCCATGAGTCCTTGGGCTGCCCAAGCACAGAGTGATCAGCGACTGCTGAGATCAGACTGACCTGATAAAGGCTGGTCATGGGATTTCATGATGCTTTCTTCAGTTTTTCCTGGCCAGAACAAGAAATAAAGGGCTTTCTGAGCGTGGGCGGAACAGATGGCAGAGATGTGAGGCTTTCTGGGTGATGTGGCAGGACATGATCATTGTCAAGCCCAAGGGAAGGCCTGGCTCTGAGGTTGGGATGGTGGTTTACCTTGGGTGAGGGAAAGAAGGAATGGTCCTGGCTAGCTGGATAGATTTGTTTGTTGTCAAACAGGAGATTTCTAAGTGAGCAGAACTGGGTTGTGCAAAGGTGAAGGAGCTTGGGAAAGCTCTGAACATGTGGGGAAGGCCAGGGCTGGCAAAGACAAGTGTAAAGGAAACAATTAATCCTTAATGGACGTGTGAGTGGGAGGCTTAAAGGGATGGCTGAGGAGGGATGGAGCAATACCAGAGAGGGAGAGGTTGGGAATTGAACAAAACAGCAAAACAGTTGCAAGGAGTAAAAAGCAAAACAAAACAAACAAAACAAACCAAAACTTTCCCTTGCCATTACTGCAGATTGCTCCATTTTTTCCCTACCCTGTCAAACTAAAATACTCCCTGTAACAGCCTCCAGCTTCTCGCCTACCTTCCAGTTTCTATCCTACAGCAATATTTCCCAAAATGTAAGGTGCACCCCCTCCAGAGGAGAAAGGAGGAGCAGAGCCCACAGAGAGAATGAGAGACAGAAGAAGCCTGTGGGTGCTTGACTGGCTTCTGCAACCTCATTCAGTCTCCCTGTCCCTGAAATCAAGTCCCTCACAGAAAAAATTCCCTACAATGAAATTTTCATTTTTATTCTTTATCTAAATCCAAACACATAACAAACCATGTATATGGTTTTGATATGGGCAGTGAAAGGCCATTATGACCAGTGCAGTCACTACACCTGGTAACAGCCTGTGCTGTGCTGAGCACCACCTGGCACTGAACTGTGAGTGCCTTTGAGGCACACAGCCGTGCTGGTGGTGTGGCTCCTTGAGCAGGGGTCTGTCAACAGGGCACTGTCCTCTCCCATCTGCAGTTCTCTCTCCTGAAGGTGATGTTGACTCTCCTGTCCATCCCCAAAGTTGTTTTTGTTTTTTTTTCCACATATTTAAATCACAACCCCTCTATAGCCCATGTGACAAGATTAGTCATTAGCTCAGTAATCTCTTCTTCATTTTTCTATCTTCATGTTGCAAACCTGTTACAATGTCTTACAAGTTCCACTGTGTTGGGAGTAAGGGATTGTTAAATTCTACTATCCTCCTCTGCTTGAGAAACTGGAAACTGTTCAACACATCAGAGGTATCAGACCAGTTAATGTCAGGAGCAAGATGTGTCCTCTCTCACTAGCCCTCACTGCTTACAGACATGGAGTGAAGTGTGATTTGTATCTCCCCCACTTGTCTCCCAGAGAGTCTCAGATCTGACAGGCCTCTTAGCTGCTCTGTTTTTCCACTTGTTTTCGTCTTTAAATTCTGTGTAATCCTGGTACAGAGACATTCAGTAGGTTTTGCGGGACCACAGCATTTCAGAAACATCCTTTCCATTCAGCGCTTACTTCCATCTGCCTCTGCTTGAAAAAAAGAAGTTCTCCTACATGTTTTCCACCTCCAGCACTAAAGCCATGTAAAGGGGTGGCACATCTCACTCTGAATGCTGCTCACTTTTGCCCTCACTGTGGCAATGCTCAGCAGTGCAGGCAGCCACTGCTTTTCTGCAGTGCATTCCAGGGGAAGTTGTGCTGCTTTACACAACCAAAATCTGCCTGAAGGAGGAAAAAACCCACAACTTTGCATAAGTGCTGTTGGGAACAAACCCAGCATGGGAAATCAACTAGCTCTGTTCCATCACTGATTTATTTTTTAAAAATATATATATATAAATTTTCCACAGAACTGTGTGATCTCCCACCTGCTAATCACAGATTTCTTATGTGGGTGGAAGGCAGATTTCAGTTTTATCAGCATTAATCTGGAGCATTGATGATCTTACCATGAAGGTTGATTTGGGTTTGG
>JAOXXN010000001.1:5002472-5023122 GCA_026770055.1 Myrmophylax atrothorax | reverse complement strand
TAATTTTAAGAGAATGCTGGAAGTATTTTGTCTTCTATTCCATTCAAATTCTATTGGCTTCACTATTACTAATCTAATACCCTAAAAGGTGATTTTTTTCCTTTTTTCTTTTTCTTTTTCCTTTTTTTTTTCCCCCAAGATGTGAGATAGAGGTAAAGTTTTGGGCTAGAACAGCACTTGTTGCTGACCCAGTGGCTACCCAGATTTAAACACTGTGATCAAATGGAAGATAAGATTCCTCCAAGGTCATGGAAAGCTTGGATGTCCATCAGGATTCCAGATCCATCTATAATAAAGATTATTTGTTGCATTGGCCTAAAACACTGCCCCTGACAAGTGATACAGAAGTAGAACTTAACAGCACAGGTACCCTCACCTGGTGTTAGCACCAGTCACTGCCAACTGGGCACCTGCAAGTTACATTCAGGTGTCTGAGTCATCCTCCTTCCACCCAGCTTGCTTTTGGCTCATTTCTGTGTGTCTCTCGGTATGGGCAAAAGCAGTTCCAGAGATCTGGAGTAACGGCAGTGGATATGTGGAAGTTGAATTTCAGTTTTCCTTTCCTAGGACAGAGATCACAGTGGATCAAAAGGGAAGAACTTTTCCCTTCTGTCACCATCCTTAACAGGCAGCTAGAAACCCACACACTGTGTTCTCACCTCTGGTATTGCACAGTTTCTAAAGGTTCCTAATAGTTACTGGTTTCCTCTGCCAGTAGTGGCAGATGGGAAGCTGTGGACCCAGTGATGGACTGTGGGAGCATTTCAGTGACATTGAGAGAGAATAACTGCTTTCCCTAAGTTATGGAGTTGGTTTTGTCCATTTCTTTGTCTTCTTTTTTCTTTCTGATATTAACTGAAGAAGAGCCAGTGGAAGGTAAAGGCAAAACTGAATTAATATTCTATGTCCCTGCAGTTTCAAGTGCATCTGAGACAATTTTTGTGAGACTGTAAGAAGCCCCATGGGCCACAGGTTGTGTGACATTAAAATGGGCATTAAAATACTCAACAAGGTCGAAACACTCTGAGGAGATTGGGTGGGAAGTGCTTTAAGGCTGCACAATGGGCAGCTGTAACATTTGCCTCAGAAAAATTCCATATGTTGTCCTCTTTGGTCTGCACTGTGAAGCTCTGGCCATGGAAAAAAATCAGTGAAGATCTTGTTTCTGATTTTGACTGACTCAGGATCTGTCCTGGTACTTCTTTAATGACCTTATGTGACATCTCAGCTTCTCCAACTCTATAACCAAGGGATACTCTGAGACTGGGACTTCTGAGGCACTGGCAACACAAAAATGAAGTGGAATAAAAGAAATATAAAATAAAATGCCAGGGGAAATCCCTCTCTTCTCACCTGCTGCACAGATGTTTTTGTTACCCCTGCCACATGTGCATGAGGAGTGAGGGCTGAGGATGCCCACTACTGGGGCCTGATGTGGGAGGGCTGCCTAAATTTAGAGGAGCAGAAGTGATTTGGGCTGGCTGGGGCAAGGAGGGTGAGCAGACACATCTCTGGGTGACTTGTCCAGCCTCCCATGGGAAGGGGAAGGAAAGAAAGGTTAAAATCCCATCCCACTACCCTGGATATTTGTGCTGGCTAAACAATACTGCATCCTTATAGGCTCTCCAGTAAATTATATGGAATGTCTATTTCACTTATCAGCTGCATAAACACAGATTCAGATTTCTGGGCTAAATTGGGGCAGTACTGCTAACCTCAGGCATCTCAGTATCCAGTGATAAACTTAAAATCGCAAACCCCTCTAAATTAATTCTATCCATTTCTGATTTTTAAAGTATAACCAGGCTGTATTTTCTTGGTTTTCTTTGTGTGAAAGCTAAATACTCGAAAGTTTCAAAAGGGAGGTGTGGGCAAAGCTGTTCTCCAGTGTCTAATGCTGGGGCTGTGAGACCTCCCCAGCAGTTGTAAGGCTTGTGTTAAACCTGAGAGGTGGCAGGAATGTCTCTTTGATGTGACATCCAGAGGGAGGGGAAAGTGAATGACACTGAAAATAGAGCTTGTCCTGCTCCATTCCCATTGCAGGAGCAGTCCTTTGGGATGGTTTCAACGGGAGAGGAACAGTGTATACAGTGGCAATTCAAGCGCTGCTGTTGCACACTTGTGCCTGAGTGGCATCACATCGGAGAGCCCAAACATGGAGGGGATGTTTTTTTCACTTTGATCCTAAATGCAGAAGCCTGAATTTTGGATTCAGAAAGTAAATGAAAGCTTTTGTCCTCACCCAGCACCCACTTAGATCCCATGCACCTACGTGGTCTTTGAGCAAATGAAATATCTGGGTTCGAATGTAAAAATGGATTTCAAACTCCTAATCAACAGAAATATTTGGGTAGTCATGTGCAAGCACATGAAATTTAGTTACCTTAATAACATCCTATAAAGATTTTCTTCAGAATCATTTTCTTGGGCAGCCACATTGCCAAGCTTTTTACCCAGCCTTTAAGTAAAAAAAAGTACTTTTTACTTAAAAAGTTAAGTATGAATTTTAGTAATTATGAATTAAAGTAAAATGAAGGATTTTGTCTTGGCATTTTTTTGTTGTTTGGTTTTTTTTTTAGTGAAAAATCTTGGGGTATATTTTCCTTTTAAAAGTTATTTCTCTACTCCTCGGCTTTTAACTCAGCATTTGTTGAAATTCCTTAGAAAGAGGACTGCCCTGCCTCTGAGGTGATTTACACTGAGAAGAATGTTAAAGAATTACAGATGACTGTCGGTAACATACCTGCATAACATTAAAATCAGGTTAATTGCTCACATTTCACTGGAAGTTATGGATTGTTGCAGAGCTCAGTACTTCAGCAGATACTGGTACAGCAGCAGGGAGTTATTGATAGTTAAACAGCAGTAGAAGCTGTCTGCATTCAGAAGGGACCTCTTTGAGGGAGGACAGAACATTTCTCAAAGCTTCATATTTTCCCAAAGGGATTTTTCTAGCAGAACATGCCTGCTGTTCAAAGGAAATATTCCCTGTATGAGCAAATGAATGAAGAAGTTAGCTTTACAATAGACACCCTATTAAACTTTAAGGGGGCTGAAGTGAAGGAGTCCAGCTCCATGTGTTTTTGGAAAGCTAATAAAAACCAGAAAATTATCCGTGATGCACTGTAAAGAAGCATGTGTGCTAAAGGCTGGTGCAAAACCTGCAGAAGGAAGCAGGGCAGGGGAATTGAAAGAGCATAACTAGGGAGTGATACAGCAAAAATCTAAGGTAGTGAATCTTTGCAGATTTAATTGACAAATTTAAATGCCAACTTGCATTACTGTCTCTCTTTCTCTCTCCCACTCATCTTTTCAAGTTTCAAGTGAGATTTCAAGTGGCGAATAGGGAGTCTGCCCCCTCCCATGAGCAAACTGGGGCTGTGAGTACTATGTAGGTGCGTGGAGAGGATGTTGCTGCTATTGACAGCTCTTTGTGCATGTGCTGAAGCAGCACAGGGAGAGCTCAGCTGAGACCCTGCTCACAGCCCTGGGGTGGTGCAGCCGTTCAGTCTTTGGCCCTGGGTGAGGCAGGCAAGGGATGGTGAAGAGAATCTATTTCTTGGGTCCCCTTTCCATTTGTGCCATAAACCCAGCCACCTCCAGCCTTGTGGTTGGTGCTTGCTGAAAGAAAAGGAGCTTGATCTCAGCTGGAGCTGGGGGTGCTATTTTGGTGCATCCTCTTGGCCCTCCTGTCTGCTCATGTGTGCGTGTTTATGTGTGGAGAAGGGTGGCTTTCTTGGCCTGGTCTGTCAGCACCGTTGATATTCCTATAATAAAGACTCATGCTAGTTACACAAGACATGTTGACTGGTTTATTGTACAGTAATTGCTGCTCTTGCAGGACATCCACCCACTCGACTGTGAGCAGAGGCTCCAGGCTTTTCTCAAAACATCTGATTTTATAAGGAGTTTCAGAATCTCATTTTTACGATATTTGTTAGTGGAGTCTAAAAGACAGAATTTCAGATTTCCCTTTCCTGCCCCACATTCAGCCAGACTTTTTAAGGAACTGCAGAAAACAGTAAAGGATCCCATGAATACAAAATTGAACATTGCAATCAGAAAGAGGAGCCAGCTCTCCTAATAAGGCTTTATTTAACCGATGACAATGTGCTGAGAAAACTAGAGGAAATAGGTCAGCTAAAAACTCTGGTCTACAACAGCCTGCTGTAATTTCCCCCCACTAAAATGCATCTCCTTCTGAAAGGGCTGGTTAAGGAATCATCCCCTGAAGTCCTGCAGCTAATTTGCAAGACATGGATGAAAAGTCTGGAGCACTGACACTCAAGACAGGTAGTGTGACAGACCCAGAGTAGGATGGAGTCACACAACAGAGTTTAATGAGGAAACACTTGACCTGGCTCAGCAATTAGTGGTATTGGTACCATACCAGTTTCAGCAAACAAAAGCTAGTTAACCCTTCCTTAATGGCACTATTTCACAATTTCCATCAAGCCAGGAATTAGTCAGGGCTCCTTTCAGGAAAAGTGATGCTTTTCAAACCCAACTGTGAACTTTTTGCCTAATGCCATCTCCTTAAGGAGATGTTGTGCCATGAACTGGAGAAGGGCACTGGAGAGGTTTAAAATGAAGTGTCTGTATAAGTTTGTTTGGATGTTGTCACTTCTCCAAACCACTTTGGTGACAAGGTTTGTGCTAGCTAAAGCAAAAGGAGAGTGTGGGTGAAGGAAGAGGCAATGGGGGATGGTGGGACTGCTTCATTAGTGCCAGTGCAGGTCTGTGTGTTCTCAAAGGATCTTTGAATCTGTGACCTGAAGAAGGGCTTCTTATCTTTTGGTTAGATGGGGTTCTGAGCCACCTGATCTAGTTGAAGATGTCTGGGCTCATTGCAGGAGCTTGGACTAGATAACCTTTAAAGGTCCTTTCCAATCCAAATCCTTCTGTGATTAAGGGGAGTGAATACAGACATGGCTCTTTGCCTTTCAAGACCTGATCCTGGCATCTTCATGCAGAGGAGTATTAAATTTCTCAGGAGAAATCCTCTGGACCAGGTTACTTCAGGCCCTATTAATGCCTCAAAATGGCAAGTTACTCTTGTACCTGATCTCAGGCACAGCTGAGTTAAAAGCTTACACTCATGATTCTCTTTCTATGAATTCATAAAGTCGGGTTCTCAATGTACATATTCTTATATAACGTACGGATTGCATTAAAGGAAGACTTTCCTCTGAGTTCAGATACTGCTTTCCAAGTATAGAGAGCATCTGCATCATGCAAAAGTATAGCCAAGGATGAGATAGCATAGAAATCATTTGATATTTGAGCCAATAAAAACTGCATCAGACCATCCCCAAGAAATACTTGCATTATTAAAATGGAGAGAACAATCAATGGTCTGGTAAAACGAAGATGTAAACCTCCCTGATTAAAGATAATGGAAATCTCCCAGAGAAAAGAAAAATCTGAATAAGTCTCCAAAGAGAGACCTCAACTGTATTGTGATAGTCTAGTTGCCAAGACCTACATTTCCTGTAATGCAGACAGGATGAAAGCCTGACACCTGCATAAAAGGTCTTCAGCTATAAAGAACAGAAAAGAAAACTTCCAAAAGTGATGCCAGACACAAAATTCTATGTGTGCATTCCCAGTGACTCTGCAAGGTGGGTCTGTCTGAGCCTTGATACTCTCCTTTATCACTTTAAAAGTATTTTCTTGGCATTGCACTGCTCTGACATGTCCAAAGATAGTGAGGTTTTCCTCCTTTTAAGCAGAATGATCATGCTCTCAAAGGACAATCATTCCCATCTCAAAGGAGCATCTTCTTGTGGCCGCTCTCAGCCAGAAAACTTGTCTGACATGTAGCAAAAGGAGTGTGGAGTTCAACAAGGTGAAGTGTCAGGTCCTGCACTTGGGTCACAACAACCCCCAGCAGTGCTGCAGGCTTGGGGCAGAGTGGCTGGGGAGCTGCCTGGTGGAAAAGGATCTGGGGGTGTTGATTGACAGAGGCTGAACGTGAGCCAGCATGTGCCCAGGTAGTCATGAAGGCCAATGGCATTTTGGCTTCTATCAGAAACATTGTGGCCAGCAGAACCAGGGCAATGATTCTCCTCCTGTACTCAGTACTGGTGAGGCCACACCTCACATCCTGTGTTCAGTTTTGGGCCCCTCGCAACAAGAAAGACATTGAGGTGCTGGAGTGTGTCCAGAGAAGGGCAACAGAGTTGGGGAAGGGTCTGGAGCACAAGCCTGGTGAGCAGCAGCTGAGGGAGCTCAGGGTGTTTAGACTGGAGAAAGCAAACCTGAGGGGACACCTTATCACTCCCTACAACCACTTGACAGGAGGTTGTAGCCAGGTCGGGTTAGTCTCTTCTCCCATGTAACAAGCAATTAAACAAGAAGAAATGGCCTGAAATTCCACCACAGGAGGTGTAGATTGGATATTAGTAAAAATTTCTTCACTCAAAGGGTTGTCAAACATGAAACAGGCTGCTTTGTTTAACAGTGGAGTCGTCATCCCTAGAGGTGTCTAAAACATGTGTAGATGTGGCACTTGGGGACATGGATTAGTGGTGGACTTGGCAGTGCTTGGTTAATGGTTGGACTTGATGATCTTAAAGCCATTTTCTAACCTAGATGATTTGCATGATTCTATGATTCTAAGTGGGAAGGATCTTGGGATCCACAGGTCCTAAGGAAGCCAGTGAGACTGGCACTGTGTCTGACTTGGTTCATAGCTTAGAATCTTGGTTGTGGTCTCCATCATGCCCAGTGGTCATGTCCTGAAGAGCTGTGTCCCTGGGACTGTAGAATAGGCACCATCTGAGACACAGAGATCTCTGTAAGGTACCACCAAAACAAGAAGCTTAGCAATTGGAGACTTGTAAAAAGACAGACTAACAAACAATCTGTTTCAAAAGTGAACTTGGCCCCAGTCACTCCACACTACGGGTCTCCAGGCTCAAGGATCTTCTATTCATTTATTTCAGTTAATTCTCTTCAGTACACCATGGACTAAAGTGTGCAGCAGCAGCAACAGATGCTTAGATACCATGGTGATGGGTGCTATAGAAAACCTTGCATAGCTATGGAAACCACAGTTGCATTTATCCATCAGAAATGAGTATCTGGCAGCCCATGTCTATCCTTCATGTTCTGGAAGATCATGAAAAAAATACTTGTACATGGCATTATATTTCACAGCTTTCTTTTTACTTGGCAGCACACACTTATCTCTATTTGATAATAATAATGGTACATGTATTTTTAGACTAACATTATGTGATGGTAATTCTACTGTTATCTAATGTAATGCAAGCTGAGAAAAAAAGCCTTTAGAGAGAAGAATTGAGGTAATAAAATCAGATTTAACCTGGTAGCAGATAGACAGGATTTATCTCAGAGTTTAAATAAACAGTTTTTACATTTAAAAAAAAAGTAAAGAAAACAGCAGAAAGCACATGCCTGGATCATTCAGTCTTCAGTTTTCATGTTCAAAGAGTCTTCCTAATCATCTGATTTTGCTAAGCAGAGTGTAAGAACAGAACATGTACTGTATCTGTCACTTCTTTATAACCCAGAGGAATGAGAACAAGACTAAGAGAAGGCATTTCAGAGCCTCCCTCATGGGTCTGACAATGGCTGTGTCATCAGGGACAAGTGTCATTCCTTCTCTGTTCTCCTTTTTCATCTCCAAAATCAAGGCAATAATACAAAGCTGTAGATATCTGTATTAGAAGGGGGGGAAAAGTGTCAAATGGAGGTGACAGAGTTGCTTTTCCCCAGCAGTAATTGGCTGCATTCTAAGCTATGGGTAAAAGTGAAATAAGCTGCAATAGCATCATAGTACCTTTTGCTTTTCCCTGTCCTATTTTTACCCAGCAAGGAGCTCAGCCTGCTTTCCCAGGCAGCCACCATGGCTGAGCTGGCAGCAGCATATTTCTGACTTGGTCACTCATGCTGGGCAAATGTGCTCCAAAAACACACAAGTCCACAAGCCAGACAAGAGCCTGACAGATCATGAGGAAGATCCTGGCTCTGAGTGAAATCTGTGGCAAACTCTCTGTAGGTGTGGGGTGTTCCTTACTGCCCTGCAGTCTTTCTGGGTTAGCATGGGCTCAGCAGGATATACTTCTCTGTCTCCTGTTCCTGCAATATCTGCTCTTCTAGGAAGCAGAGGCATAGAAAGTAGGGACCTTGGACACTGCAGAGAAATTTGCACAGTTGGATCTTTGTGCACATGCTAACCTTTATTAACACCACGTTCCTCTGGTGTCCCCTACAGCTGTGGGTTTTTTCAAATTCAAATCTTCTTGCCTCCTCCCCAAAGGTTGTTGATCTCTAACTTTATTTAGAAGGCAGTTTCAACACTCCTTCCTACAAATTATTGAGAGCCCTCTTCTCTCCCAAAATGGCAATGCCTCTTCAGTTAACTAGGGGCACGCTGATGGACTAGGCTGGACAAGGAGCAAATCACTAATGTGGCAAGGTGTAAAGTCTCTCTTTTCCTCATCTCATCTGCTTCTGAGGAATCAGCAAATCCCCACATGAAGCTTTTCTGTATTTAAAGTTCATTATCTATCAACATGAAAATAGACAGCAGCTCCTGCTACAGACATACAAAAAGATTTACAGGTACAGCTTGTTACTGGCCCTTGACTGAGACCAAATACAGCAATTAGGGGTTTGAGGCCACTGGCTCTCAATCTGCAGTTTCACAGGGGGCTGTGAACAATGTGAATGGCAGAAAAGGAGCCAGAATTTGAATTAGCTGTATTTTCCTCTAAAAGTTATCATAGGCCAGATCAGTTCCTGAGGGTAAGGAGTAATATATTCCTTTTGATAAATGCCATCTGAGGTTACTGCTTCCAAATGCTGGCCCTAATTATGATTTAACTCAGATGTAGAAAGAAAACTAAGATAAAATTGTACAGCTACCTATCCATCTCTGCTGGGGAAAATCCTCAGTCATAGTCTCAAGCAGTGGAGATCATGTGTCTTTCACAGCTTGAAATCCTGGCAAAAAGGAACTTGAGGAATTTCAGCTATTCCACATGACACCAGGCTTGCCTTGCTACTTCCTTCTGAGTAATCTGCCCCTCCAAAGGAAAATCTGAAGCAGTGTGGCAATTGTGCAGAGGTGACTTTTTGTACCAGAGAGCTGCTCCCTATTTAGGGGGCAATGCCAGTTTTTCCAGCCCTTGCCCCCATCCAGCTGGACAGTGTGCAGCCTGCAGCAGGGAGAGCATTACCTTGCATGATTGTTTTCCCCAGGAGAACAGCATGACCAAGATACAAGCTACTCTTTCCTACTCTCCACAGATATATCTGCCTCCACAAAAGTGGCCATTCTGGTCCAAATCCAAGAGGTTTGGCCTGCAACATAAACAGAAAATGTCTCACAGCTTGAAGCACTTCACTTGGCCGCTCCCCCCTACCCCCCTCCCCGCCCCACCAGGGACTTGACAGGGATTGAGTGCAGCCAGAGGTGAGGGAGGTCCCTGGTGTGGTGCCAGTGGCCAATTTCTCTGAAAAGTTCAAAAATTCACCTGCCTTGATTTGCTGGTACAAAGTTGCAGGAGAGGAAGGAATTGGCAGGGAGGGTCAAGGAAAAGCAAGTCAGACATGGGCCCAATGACCAGATGACAGGGAAGAGTCAGGGTAAAGAGGCAGGGAAGTAATCTGTCAGAAACCAGGGAGGAGCGATGCACAGCGTCACCCTCTGCCTGTGTGACAGGCATCCCCCACAAAAGGACTGGAGACAACCCTCTCTGGAATTATTTCCCCCAGCAAATGTATCTTTAAAAATTTAAACGAGAAGTGCTTACAGTAAAGTTCCCCTTATGCCAGAAACGTTCATTCAGGAAACTACCCACTGCCTGGACCTTCTGCCCGGCAGGGTTCGGCGCTTGCTGTGGGCCAGAGCCAAGATTTTTTGAAGGCTTCTGTCTGTCTGCACACTATGTTGCCAGGTGCTGTCTCAAAGCCACTGAACCCAGACAAATCCACACTTGTTCCTTGCTCCTCGACATTTCCTCCGCGGGGCCAGTGGAGCCGGAGGCAAAAGGGATTGGTGCAGCAGCCCCACATGGAGCCTGTGTTTCAGGGCAGGGTCACGTACACAGTCCTGCTCCCCTTGATTCTGTCACTGACAAACTAGTCCCAGAGACAAAGAAATAGCTCAACTGTTTGACAAACGTGAGCTGAGTTTGCAAAAGATGTTATTTCTAGGCCTCTGAGAGCAATGTGCAGATCTCAGGTACAGGTAACCCCTTGGACCTGTCCTCCTTCTTGGGGAATTTGGTGGCCCTCTGAGGGAGGATGCCTTGGCACAGCCTGCACCCACTGACTGGTGCAAGCAGGTCCAATTCTGCTGGCATGGGATGACTTCATCTCTAAAGAGCTTTACCTTTACCTCTGCACTGAGCACCCGTGCTGTCTTCCCTCTTACCAGTTTTCAAAAGAAAGAAATGGAACACTAAGGCTGGAAACAACTTTCCCCCTTTTTCCTGAAGGTTTTCTTCATCTTTATGGAAAGATTTTCTACTGCCAGTCCCACCTTCAAGGTGAATGCATACATATATTTTGCCAAAGTGCAAACTAGAGTACCAAGAGCTGTTGGGGTTTTATGGAGCTCTTTACCCAGCACTTCACCATTCGTCTTCCATGTGTCTGTTTCCAGGTCTGAGCAGCTCCCTGTGTGTAGGAAGGGGCCTGGGTAAATATAATGCAGCATAAAAGTGAGCTCTTGAGAAAGAATGAGATACTTGACCCCACTGGAGGAATGGTTCAAGGATCCTGATGCTGGAAAAGCTGCATCTTCTGCGCTTCCCTCCCTTTCCCCCCTCCAAAGACCCAGAAGCATTTTTCAGCCTTCTGTTTTTCAAATGGAAGACAGATGTCCAAAAACATGTATTCAGGTGCAACGTGAGTGAAGCTTCATACTTTCAGTGGACATTTAAGGACTTTTGGTGCCCCTTCACAGCCAGAGGAAGCTCCTCTGGAAGGCGAAGGGAAACATGACCCATCCTGGGTGCTCTGGGGCTCAGAGGCACTTTTCCCAGACCACCAAGGGCATGCAGGACTGAATGTGGAGTGATTCAATGATTCTCTTCAGCACAGGGCAGAAAGCATCTTTAAATCTTTCTTCCCACTAGTTCCTCTGTTACACTTAAGTCCAATGAATTCCTGTATAATCCTATAGTTCAAACTATTTTGAAAACACCTTTCTCACTACTTTTAATGATTCTCCTTTGGTCACAGGAGGTTCTTTGTGTTTCATGAAATGTCATCTGCTTTTGTCCTTCTGCATTCACCTGTGGTTACCTAGAATACCAAATTAAGGGATTTTGTTCCTTTTATTCAGTAATAGGAACAAAAAGCTCATGATTAGGACTAGACTGTAGCAGTAACTAGGCCTTGCTTTTCTCTGTATTTTGGAACCTCTGTGTTGCCTAAGCCCCTTTTCCAAAAGTGGTATCAACCTGTGGGAGCAATTCCAAGGAAAATTGCTTAATTCATCAAGACATGAGGTTACACACTTGTCTCCAAAGGTCCACACAGTCCTGCCAACCTTGGCATTCCTCAGATGTGTGAAATGAAGAGCCAACTTCAGTTCCTCACTGAACTACCACCGGGCCAGATCTGCCACTATCACCCTACCCGTCAGAGTGAACATTGCCTGATCATCTCAAGTAATGATCATCTGAAACACGCTTTCAGTCTGCTGAAAGAAAGGGAAAAATTTAGCAGTAAAAATATTCCCTCTTTTAGGTAGGTCAAATGCACAAAAAACGACATTTCTGAAGGAATGTCTGATGACCCCCAGAGCTTCTCACAAGCAATTTTCCTGCCCCTGCACTGTTTGGAGTTTTAATTGCCTCTTTGGGGAGGTGCTAGAAGCTGCCTAAGAGTGCAGGCACAAGTCAGTCATTTGGCACACGTGACTCCTTCAAATATGGGAGCAATTAGCAAAAAAGTGATATGGTGAATGGTATCATAAGCACTGGATTCTGGACAGCATTCAGACAAGAAATCTAAACCAGAAGAGAGTGGAGCAGACGGGAATCCAAACAAGCTTTCACAGAAATAAAACGTATCAGCTACACTTAGATAATGAGAGTCTGACATTAGGAATTGAATTCAAAGTCACCGTCACATTCCTCAGACTTGCTGACTGAATGAGTTGCAGCAGAGAATGCAAGTTCCTAAAAGCAATTTGTCAGGGAAAAAAAAAAGGGAAAAATCAAAAATGTTTAGTAGAAATAGCTTTAAAGACTTCTGGAAGAATTAAGTGAGCCCAGATTGGACAATGAGAACTGGTTCACAGGGGAGGGAGGATAAAATTCTGTATTCTAGGCATTAGTAATTTGTAAGTGTTTGCCCATAGGATCTAATTTCCTAGACAATGTTTTGTTATATTGTGCATGCAGCATTCTTTTTAGTAACCTGCAGGATGACATGAAACATTAACTGTAGGCTTAAGACATCAACCAGTGAGCAGTTTCTGTCTTAGGGACAGCAAGTCCCTAAGTCATTAAATCCTTCCCATTTCTAACAACTGCAAGCAGCTTTTGTGCTAAATCACGTCTCCCCAGTCCAGCTATGTTTGCTTTAATAACTGGAAATGAACTAATTGTAACCAGGATGGCACTGTCTCCTGGGATTGTCACACTTCAAATCGTTTTTGCTCTGTCAGTGAGGTCCCCACTCTCTCCAACACCTGAATGTGGTGCCAGACCAATTCTCTCTGGGGGCAACTGTTGTGCCCCACTGAGAGCTGGGCTGACTGCTGGGGTAGGAGAGAGTACAATAGGTGAGAAAGGAAAGAAAAAGGAAGGGAAATTGGGAAAATACAGAGAAGGAAGGAGGACTGATAAAACAAGGTAGAAGGTAAACATAGTAGCTAGAAAAGCAAGAAGATGCACAAGTAGCTGGTAGATGAATTAGCAAGAAATAATTAGTGAGCAAATCCCGAGGGCAATGAAATTAAATAGTTAGTTGAGCAATGGAGCAAACACCAAATTAATTAAATGTGTGTGGATCTACCAGGTGCTCTGATTATTTATTGCAAAACATGGTTAGTGAAACTGTTCATTCTCTGATATTTCAATTAGTCATGGTATCTCTGGCCATGGGGATTACAGCCTGTTTAAATACAAGGTCCAACCATGTACATCTAAAAATCATTTATCTTGATAGTGCAAGTGAGATGAGCAGGGCACTGATGGAAAGTAGTAGGGACACAGCTGTTCTGAATAAAACACCTAAAAAGAAGTTGCTGTAATAAGGTAATATATAATGTGTTGCTTTATTTTTATTTTCTTTTAAAATTTGTTTGAATAGTCAGTCTGAATTGTTACAGGTGATAATAGAAGTTGGAAAAGTTTGGTTCTTGCTGACCTGACAATGGAAGCTCTACTGTGTCCGGAGCAGGTAATTTGAATAGATAAAAATGCTTATTCTTTGGTTAACTTTAAACTGCTGGAGGAAGTCAGAATTTCTGAAAATGAATGATTAATAAACTCCAATAATGTCTAATGATTAAAAAAAATCATCTCCTGCCTTCCTGTAGATTAAAATCTTGATAAACTCACTGTACCATCTCTACTGCCTGAAATGATTTTGGGTTACTTTGTAACACCGCTTCTCAAGTATGGCCATGTCCTCCTACAGTCTGATCTGCTGGTATTGCCTGCCTTTTTTTTTTTTTCCTCAGTGGGGTTTCCTATTTATTTTGGGAACTTTTGTTCTGTAAATATTTTTCAATTTCCTCTCTCTTAAGTATATTTTGATCTCAGGTGTGATTGCATTAAATTGAAGTCATTCCTTTCTTCTCATTAAGTGTTCTTGATGAACACAATCGGCCCATGTGATCATTCCTGGGAATAATTATATATGTTATGAAAATTTTCCTTGCATGAATACCCAGAACACACACTATGAATACTTTGAGGACTCAGCCAGGAGTTCCTCACTGCATTTAACAGTGGTTTTCTGAGCTGGGAGGTCATGGGTAGCAGTTGTCTGTATTTGGAAAGTAATAGAAAATGTAGCATTGTATGTATCATTCATTTATTCTCATCACCTGCACATAAATGTTTCCCTCACCTAATACTTCACAGCTCTACAGGACACATTTATTGTCTTAAATGTGAGAGCTACAGGAAAATAAAGACTTAAATAAACCACAGGTGTGAAAAATTCTAACTGACAACTTCAAACTAAACGCCATGAAGCATAAAAAGACACTTGTCAGAGCTGGAAGGAGCAGTTTGACTAAATCATTGCTTCAGCCCAGACATGTTGGGCCTAATTCTTCTCTCCCACCAGATGAGTCACATAAAGCGTGGGCAATTGCACTGCTCTAAGACTAGTGTGGTGACACTTGGACTCTGGAGCTCTAATTATGTCTGTCTGACACCACAGGGCTGAAATGTGCAGCTGAACAGATTTATGATGCTAAGCTTGGCAGAGGTGAGTGACTGCTCCTACTCATGGTCTGGGATCACCAAACTAAGGTGGAGAGAATTTTAGTAGCCAACATTGCCCCACTGTTGAGAGCAAGAAAACCCACCTGAACTGCTGCTGGGACAGGCAGGAAGAGATGGATCTCTCTTTAGCAGTGTTTTTCTTGCTGCCAGTTGCCAGGGAGGAGCCAGTGTGGCATGTATGTGAAGTACCACAGTTGACAGCTCTGATGTCATCAAACTTTATGGCCCCAGCCTCTGCTCTCTGCCACTCTGGCATGTGTCCCCACTTAGAATACCCTCCTAGCATGAGTTTCTCACTACATGCAGCAGGACAGGGTAACTCGCAGAGCAAGCACCTCCTGCCTGCAGCCACCTCTCCTATTTTGGCTCTTAGGGAAGAGAAGGCATGGCAGCTGCATCAGGCATGCCAGATATGGTGCCTCCAGTGAGGAGGCTGGAGAGCTGAATCCTCCTCAGAGAGAACTTTAAAAGACCATGCCAAAGGAGGGTGCCCAGTGCTCAAGCCCTTTCCAGCCTCAGCACAGCAGTGGCCAGCTGCTGCTGCTGTGATGCTGCATTGCTGCCTACATGAGCAGCATGCCCAGGAAATGTAGTAGAAGAGAGAACTTTTAAAGTGTGAAAGGCACCAGTGCAATATTGGTAGCTTATCTGTAAAACACCAGCATGAATAGTTAGCATAACATTACTTTGAGTACTACTGAGAAAAGTATTTGCCATTTTTCTATGTTAGTGAAAACCACACGATCCACTTTATTCTTATGTTCATATTATTGCAGTTACGAGAGAGAATTTGCAAATGCCTGGCTGTGTCATAAAAGCCAAAGTACTTGGATTCACAGCAGGTACTAATTTTGTGTTCATCTGCTGAGCTGTGCATGGCATCAACCTGTTTTTAATTACACCTGCATGTCAGGCTCGAAATGCGTTTGTGAACACGAAAGATGAAAGGTAGGCAGAACAGGATGTCATGTATTTCCCATCACCTTTCACTGGCTGGCTGCCCAAAGAAGTAAGAGGAAATTCCCTTCTTCCATAGTAAAAATGTAAAGATTTACTAAGCTTTGCACTGCCAACAACAAGGTGTAATCACCACTTCTTAAGGGAAAATGCATGTGTTAACAGGGGTGAGCAGAGGAGCTCCAAGTAGCTTTCCACACTTTCCCTACCACTGATCTGAAAAGGGCCACACGTAGCCCTTGCTTTGTCATATTTTATTTGCATTGAAATGTGTAAGTTAGTTGACTTAACAGCCCAACTTCATTGTATAATAAAATATGTGAGAGCAGGAATGACCAGGGCTTTTCAATGTCTGGAATAATAAAGGACAAGTTAAACACTACTCTCTTCTATTATTTCAACCAAGTATAGAAAAAGTGTTTATATACATTTTTATAAATTAAGAAATTCAAACTACAGCTAGGGATGTCCATGACACTTGAAACACTGGACAGAGTGACTCAAAAGCTGCTAGGCTGTCAGAAGAAATGTTTTTCCTGAAGCAATTCCCTCTGAATAAAAAGTACTAAGCCATTTGTGATTGCACCTCCAAGCCATTCCTTTAATTTATTCCTGACATTTGAAATAGTTTCTTTTTCTAATTGCATTAAAAATGGTGCACTGTAAAGACTGGTGTGTGCCAAGAATGTGTATGTGTAGTCTGTACATAAACCACAGGATCAGGGGAAGAACAATTGCTTTTGTTATTCTGGAATCCAGTCAGACTTTGAATGCTACCTCAACCATTTTGGTTCAAAAAAACAGCACTTAAAATCAGTAATGGTAACACAAATTTAAAAGATAAAAAAGTCATTCAGTAGCCCCTTCTATTTTAGAAGTGCAAGCTGTTGAAACATTTTGATCCTATGGCTTATTCCTACACTATTTCTTGACTCCTTGGGGTCTCTCAATAGAACCTAGATCAGTTAAACCAGTGATAAAAAACACCCATGAGATCAGTCTGTCTGGCAGCCTAAGGGTTTATTTTGTGTGCCCCTGGATTTGGTAACCTGGTCTGAGCTCCGCGTTGTCCAGGTTGATGCAGGAGAGCATCCCTGACATGTTTACAGGGTGGTCACCCCTCTGGCAGGAGCGGGGAATTCCCTGGTGCCTGTCAGGGGAGGAAAAGGGATCAGGGCCAATGCATCTCACTGCTTAATATTTATGTTCGAGTTTTAATGAGTTTAGTCAGAGGCCTTGGAGACCCTAGACTTGAATTCCTGCTTTCCTCAGTCAGGCACTGATCCAGTAGAAGCTGTGGTTGTAACTGCCCTGGCACCATCTTTGCTCTCCTGGAGTGTGATTTGAAAAAAATAAATCAAACCAAACCAAACCTCTTTTTTTCAGTAGAGGGAAGGGCCTTTCAGTATATTTCAACCTTGAAGTGAAAGAAAGCAAAATAAACCTGAAATGAGACTGAGATTCAAAGGCTCCTGAATGCCTCTGCCCCGGAGGTTTCCCTCCTTTGTAGCTCTGTGATCCAAATATTCCCTGGATTTTTTGCATGCCTTTTCAATTTATGCCACCAGCTGTAATTTCAGTTTCACAGCAACCAGGAGAAACCTCACCCCTTTCAGCAGCGCCCTGCCAAGTTCTACTCTTTATGAGCCCTAAAGTTTACAGAGGTGGTACCTTTGCCTCTCTCCATTATTGCTGTGCAGATGCATTTGCTTCCGAAGGCTAAAAGCTCATTGCTGTTTATAAGTTGTATCCTATTTACTTATTTCGTCTGTCAGTGGATGGAAGTCTTACACAACATAACACTTTTTTTTTCCTTTTAGTGAAACCATGGTTTTAAATACAGCGCTTTCTTTGTAACCCGAATACACTTTTTGTGCACTTTTGTTCAGGCTGCAGGAATCCAGACAAACAAGTGTTAATTCCCCATGATGTTTTCCAGCTGACAGGCCTAATTGATTTGATTTCCACTGTTTTCACAAGTGACCCCCCTTAACCCGTCATCACCATTCTTTTGATACCTGAGCTTTACTTTCTACTCTCACATTCCACTTCAAGAACTAATAAAGAGCTTATTAGGAAGGAAGAAACTCATTATTTGTTTTCTAAACTACCCTCCATGCTCAGCAGATTCATCAGGTTATAGTCCTGTATTATTAATCAATACAAAACATTTGCTTCTATTAGATTACCAGCATCTTTTATCATCAGGCTGAGGTTAGGAACCTGTTTCCTTGTGTTCTGCTACCCACGCTCCAGCTAGACTAGACAGAGATAAAAGACAGCTGAATAATATTTTCCTGAGAACCCTGATGATGCACACAGATGGCCTGTAACAAATGAAATATGTAAGGTGACGGCTGGAGTTCTCCTCACTCCAAGTTCAACTTTTATGGCTTAGAGAGTATTTCAGTCCTTACACTGCAGCTTCACGGTAGAGAGAGATTTATTTTCTTATCTGTAACAGGGTTTGTGAATCTTTGCCTCCCATGGCCATTAAGGGTTGCATTTGAAGTAGCCTAGTATTCTGTACTTCTTCCCTCACTAAAAGCAGCTGGGGAAAAAATGTATTAAAAAGAGCAAGTCGGCCATGTGGAGCTTGAGAAATCAAAAGGGAAGCACTAGAGAAGTTTGTTATCTGCATGGAATGAAATACAAGGCTGAAGAATCCCATTAAGGGATGTAGCATATGTAAAAACAAGCAAACAAACAATATCAAACACATATTAAGTCAAGTGAAAGATTACATGTTGGTAGCACAGGAAAAAAAAAGCCCTTCGAAATAAAGTAAACACAGATCTGTTTACAGTGCCTGAAAGAAACAAATACATTTGTTCTGGCCTATTACTGTGTCTTCTCTGAGACAGCCTTATCAGATCACAGTCCAGCTGGTGACTGTGTCCATCAAATTCACTTTTGCTAATGTACTAAATAATCTGAACCATAATGCCTGACTGTGGATCATAGTCTGGTGAGCAGGAATTCATCCAGTTTGAAATGAACATAGTTTTAAACACGTAGGTCCTAGTCTTCCTAACCCCTGGTGGGGTTTGCTTCATGGCAAATCATCTTAAAATAATCCAAATACCTTCTGCAAGAATGTAGAGTCAAAAAGTGACTTAGTTCTGTTGAAATGCAGAACACTACTGATAAATCAGGGAGCAGCTGAACGTCGTCCCAGTGTTCATGTCCTCAGGTACAAAACCAGAAATATATGGAAAAAAACCCTAAAAAATCAAAACCCAAACCAAGCTGCTGCCTGGGAACTATGACTCCCATCTGAAAAATGTTTTATGTATGTTAATCTCCTGGAGAAAGGGTGGCCATGTACATCATGGGCTCATGGAGAAAAGTGCTCTGCTATGGACATGGCACACTCCTGAGAAACACAGAACACCTCCAGGTCCAGGGATAGAGTAAGGCAGTGGACAGCTCCAGACAAGAGGTGTAAGGTAGCCAGGGAATTTGGGACTGAGGACCCCCACAGCCCTGAGCCAAAATCAGTCCTGTACCCAGCCCTGTTGGTTACAGTGCCAGTAAGAACAAAGAACTGCTACCCCATTAGGATCGGTGGGATGGGGGAGTGGTGGCAAGACAGCCCTTTGAGAAGATATTGTGGTAACACAGGTGTTGAACAGAGTGGATTTGGTGGCTCTGATTGGCTGTGGAAAGGCACATGACCCATCATGCATGTCACGTCTTCAGATGGGAAGGAATCCCACTTAAAGTTTCCAGATTTGTCTTTCCAGGGCTGTAGTAACGTATTTACATAGGTGTGTATCAATTTTGCAGCTTCAACCCATTACAGAGTGACAGTTTTTAAATAAATCAATATACTATGTATGTATTTAAAATGTGCTGTATTTCTATATATAAACCTAAGCCATTTCCTGTCTATATGGAAAGTATGGGTATTGTCTGCTGTGTGGAAAAAAAAAAAAGAAGAAAAAGGATATGCTCCACTTTTTCCATTTATTGTCCAGAACATACCCTCATATCAAACGGTTTCTGATTGAAAACAGCCTCTTAATGCATCACAAGTAAAAATAACCCATTATTGTGTAATATATGATATACCCTTTCCTCTTTAAGGCAAAGTAGTGCTTGCAAATATGTCTAGACAGTGATGGAAAAGCACAAATTGGCCTCTAACTGTTGCCACCCACTTATCAGACAAACCTGGAAAAAAATTTAAGATCTTACAGTCTCACTCTTTGCATGACACCCATAAGGCGGAGTGTCTCTCTGAGGTGCAAAGGCTTCACTGCTCACTGCAAAGCAGAAGTATTAGAAACTTTGTTAACAAGAGCATGACTAACATGCCTTCATGGCCTGATGAGAATTGCCAAGTGACTGAAGTAGGCCAGTGTTTCCTGCAAGCAGTGGTATGTCCTATGTGTGGACAGTGTTAAAAAGTCCTCTTTCCATGCTGTAGATGAGTTAGTCACCTGCTGGCGCTGCAGACATGATCAGAATTCAGAATCTATCTGCCACACTTTGGAGGAATGCTTTTAAGTCCTGGCTTCATCCTCCTACCCTGCACCTGACCATTTTTTTAAATACAGTTTTTTAACTCTCTGAGTTTGTGTCTGGTAATAAAATTGTCTTTGACAAGGTTCTCTTTGTAAGATCATTTTCCTCCTCTAGCACACCTCCCTGCTTCCTTGTCGTGGCAGGAAATCAACATTGTTTGTACTTGTACTGAGGAGTCTCAGGATGCAATGTACATCTTGAGTAACAGTGTTTGGTTTTTTTCTATTGTTCTCCTCACCTTTAGACAGCAATAATGGCAGGTAAAAATGATAATGAAAGAAAGAATTGCAGAAGGACAAGAGAAATCAGTTGTTCAAGAGTTTTCATCTGATGTCATTTGTTTCCCACTTGCAAAATACTTTGTAGCTATTACTCAGAAAGTTAGTATTCCCTGTGATGAAAAAAGGAATAGTGAATCAACAAAGCAGCAGGTGATTTTTGTATAAAGGGTGTGCTGGATCATGTTTATACAGTTTGCAAGCACTTGCATGTTGTATGTATACATGGGGTGTTGGTGTGCAGGAAGAGTCGTTGACTCTTGTCCCAGAGAAGTTACAGAAGCCTTGTCATGTTTTCGTGTCTGAAAACACAGTGTTGGTGAAAGCCAGGCAGGGGTTGGGATTCATAAGACCTGTGAAGGAGTGGGGTACTGGAATAACACACTACCACCTGCTTTAGACCCATTGCTTTAGTGTTTTGGTTTCTTTATCTCT
>JAOXXN010000001.1:4971828-4997561 GCA_026770055.1 Myrmophylax atrothorax | reverse complement strand
GTGCTCCAGAATGGCTCTAAATCTACACTTTTATGGCTTAGGGAGTTTTTTCTGTACTGTCAAATGGCCTGAATTCAGCCCCTGTCCAACATTCAGACTGTTCCTCAGCATGGACACAGCCTAAAAGCATCTCTCATTGGTTCAGACATCCCTTAATTTTGCTCAGTCCTGAAGATTAAATGACTGAGATGGTCAGAGACAAGTTTATAGTGTGCTGACCACACAAGCAGACATATGCAAGTAGATTAGAGCACAGAGCTGACATGGGATGGATTGCCAAAGTACTTACCCAACATGCTGGCAGGATTTTTCAGCCCTTGCTGGTGTTACTGATGCTCACGCAGATGAATTTAATGTTAGCTTAGAAATTTCTTCCTGAGCAGTACTCACACCCATGAAGTATAGACTTATTTTGTGAGGGAGTAAGATACTTGAGAGGTGCCTCCCTCTTTTCCCTTTGGCCTATGCTAGCAGTCTTCCAGCTCACCCCAGCCCTCCCCCAGATGGCAGTCCTTGCTCCTGCGGTGCAAACCTGCCGGCACTCCCCCTCCAAACCCCAACGCTGCCATAGGAAGGGATGCCAAAGCCAATATTATCCTTCCAGGATAACAGGAAAAAGAACAGCATTTCACCTTACATTTAAACTCCCTAAAATAAGTGCTCAACACGCTTGGAAGAGACTGCCTGGTGCGTGTGCGTTCATGTGGGAGCAGGGAGCTGGCGGGGGAGGTTTGACTGACAGAAGTGTGCACCTCCCTTCCCCGTCTGACCTGGCGAGCCGCTCCCGAGGATCGCCCCGTGCCCGGTTCCCCAGCGGTATGGCATTCTCCCGTGAAGGAGTGATCGCATTACCCAGGCCCCTTGTGTAATTCTGGTTCCCAGCAATTGTTTTCTGGTGACCTTTTATTGTTAACAATCAGCGCTGGAGCTGGAGCACAACTGGTGTAAGCATATTTTACATCCTCTTCAAGCAAACAAAAAAGCTGGGTGGGCACGGGCTTGTTTCCTGGTTCACACCCATGACTCCTTTGTGTCTCAGATCTCCTCCCACCATGTGTCATAGTCAGCAAACCCACTCCCTTACCTTTTGGCTCCCAGATAGAGTGACGTCTTAGAGGGATGCGTAGGCATGCTCTGTGTATCCCATTTTCCCTTTCACATCCTATAAGAACACTGCCTCTCCCTAACACTCAGTCTTTCCTTATCCATGAGGCCAGAAATTTAAATCCCTATGAAACAGAGTGCAGAGAGCGAGTGTGAAGAATGGTTTCTATTTATGTAAATGTGCAGACCATAAACACCGCCCTCCTATACTATGTTTTGGGTTCTTACATACATTTCCGTACAGTAAGTATCTTGCTAGTCAGTTCCCTCTGTTCGACACAGTGATATACACATGTCCCTGGAGACACAAAGACATCAATAATCTGCTGATCCTCACACATAGATTTTCTTCTCCCTCCCCATTTTAGTAAACTACATTTGGGGAGAAAAGGCGTGCCTTTTACTTCTGCCACCTGCACTGAAAAGGACAGCACTTGTGGTAGCCCAGGAATATGCCAAGTTCCTGAATGGAGGACTCTTCCGAGATGTACAAGCACTTTGCCTGTAAGTCTTTGTCTTTTCTGTGGGGAAGAAAGGAAGCTGGAGAGGCAAAAGAGTGGGGAAAGACACTCCGGTCTAAACTTGTTTCCTGCAATATGGCATGTGCGTGTGAGGGGGTGTGTGCGGTGGGTGGAGGGAGGGGACACTACATTAATCAAACCGTGATTCTCTTAGGGTACAATAGGCAATTAAAACCAACAACTTGAATTTATCCTGCAGTCTGTTGGCAGCTAACACACAACTCATTCTTTCTGTGGATAGCTTCACTTAGCAGGCTCTGTGCCATGACTAATGAAGCCATCTCTCCGCTGGTGCGCTAATTCCAGACCTTTTGGGAAGGAACCCGGCTGCAGCTCGCTGCGTGGCCCTCCCCTCGCAGGCGCCTTATGGCCACCCTGCAGGTCCCTCCCACTGCCTGTGCTGTGCTCGGGAGAAGTGTGAGAAAGTGTTTCTCCCTTAAATCTGCTTCAGGAGAGCTCTGCTTTGCAATGACATTTAAGGACAGATTTTCTGGGGCACTTCTCATTTTATCCGAAACATTTGAAGGCCCTTTCCTTGGCAATCTTCTTGCCTGCTCCTCGGTGGCATGTTACCTGATCTCTCCGTAGCCACTAGCTGTGGGGAAAGGCACGCATTTCACCGGTAAAGTCATAGTTAAAACAAACATTAAACTGTCCAAGAACTGACTTCCTCGACAGCTCTGATTCAGGCTCCCAAAAATGCTCTGCACGGTGAATCATGCTTCCTTCTGGAAATGACAGAACTTCCTCATCATGGTGTTCTAACTTGCCCTCTCCCTGTCCGGTGCTATCAGGAAAGGATTGAATTGCATGTCACATTTTTTCCGTGGTCGGCGGGGAGATGCATCCTTTTTGAAGAGGAAGAATTTCTATGAGTCAAAGGATGACAAACTGAAAATTAGTACCAGCCACAGAAATAAATGACAAACAGCAACATAAAGCCCTGTAGAGGTGGCCGGTGGGTGTATATTGGCTATTTGCCTTTCTGGCAACTTGCATTGCCTAAGGATTGAGAGACAAACTTGCTTTTCACCACTGAAAGTAGTAACAAAGTTGAGAGCGCTGGTATTAGCTGTCTGACATGTTTCCTATGCTTGGTTTGACAGATCTAGTCTGATTGCCAATCAGGTAAGGTGGGGCGGAGCATGAAAGGTCCCAGCGTCCAGCCCCGCTTTGAAGGACACACAGCAAGAGCGTGGGGAGGGGGAGGATAAAGAGCAGCGCTTCTGGGGCTTGTTCCAATCAGACTTACACGGCACAGTGGTTCACAGGCATTGTGATGACAGCGATTTGGAGGCAGAGGTTTGCTGCACAGAACTTTGAAATCAAAGCAACCCGCCGCTTCACCCCCACCCCCCACAAACCCCTGTGATTGCTGAACAACAGAGCTGGGATAAATACCTTACCATATGGTAAATGATGACTTGCACTGGAAATCAGAATTTAAGCAGCCCTTTCTGTATCTTTGTATACAAATTTTTAACTCCCTCAGAGACACTGTAGGTGAAAAGCCCAAGATGCACACACTGTCTAGTCATTTTTAGTTGCCAGACTGTAGGTATTCCTGGGATGAAATCCTATCCCAACTGAAATCAATAGCAAAATCCCATAGGAGCAGATTTTCAACCTCATTTAGCCATAATATAATGGGTGGATTTGGACATTAAAAACTGGAGAATGAATGGAAATATGGGACAGTTACTGTGACTCCCTTAGAGCAAACTTCCCTTCTTTGCCTGGCCATATTCCATAATCAGCAAAGCAGTATGTACTTGACAGGGAAGAGGAGTAAATAAAATAAAAATATGTACATTTTCATGCATTTTATCTAGATGAAGTGTGTTTTTTCAAGGCTAATTTAGGGACATCTATTGCCATTGAGACTTAAGTTTATATTCCTGCTCTTTACATTGTCCCTGAGAAATGGTATTGTTCCCATATTGACATTTCATTATTTTGATGTTGTTCACACTTGCTGCTCATAGCAGATGACAAACATTAGAAGTAAGCGTGAAGAAAAGAAACAAAATAAATACTTAGTACATCTTAGCATGTTTTGGGTTCCCTGCTGCACCAAGTAGGCTTAAAGCACACCTAAGGTGGAAGTCGGGGAATGTAATAGTGGAAGGAAACTCCTCAACTATCAAGTTCAGCAAAGGCAGAACACAGTCCTTTCCATAAATGGGCCAAGTTCCAGCTGAAAGAAAGACAACTTGCTGCTTCTTGAAAGGCTTTACCAAGCCATAGTCCTCCAAGTTACATGCTCTGATTTCCTTCACAAGTTTCTTTGCAGCCAGGACAGTTTTTGGGGTGTCTGTTTTAATTCAAAACCCACTAGTACCAGCAACCCATCACATAAATGTAATGCTTTCAGGCAGCAGCTGATTCAATCACAGGAGTAAAAAATATTCTTAATACAAACTGTCAGTCCTGAAAATGCATATTTGGTCTATGCAAAAAAGCCCTGTGCTGGAGTAGCACAATAAAACAGAATAAAAGTTACCTGCTCATTCATGACCCTGAAACCACGATCCTTTAGCAGGCTGATCTAGAGCTGCAAGACATGGGGGTAAGTATTGAATCCCAAGGGCTGATCAGGCTCAGCAGTTTTGCAATCAGACAGGACCTTGCCAGTTTGCTGATTCACTTCCTTTGGCCTCTCAGATGTAAAAATGAAAGGTCTAATCCCACTGCCACTGTACAGGGTATGCCTCATCGGTGCAGTCCAAACCAAAGCAATCTGAATCTAATGGGGAAATTCACACATAAAAAGTATGTACACTCATGGAAATGTAATTGAAACAACACTCAGAAAGAACATTTGCTTTTTTAATTTTGTTGGTTTGAAAACTCCAGTCTTAATGCAGAAAGACTTATTTTAAACCACAAAGAGAGAGCTGTGGGAATTAGAAATTACCTATTTTCAGCAGCAATGTCTGTTGCATTTTTTATTCATCTGTCTTTCAGATGAGAGTTTGAGCCCAATTTTTGTACAGCTGTTGGCAAATCTCCCCCTGACGGCAGTGGAAGAGGTTGATTGTTCATCCTTGGAAGCTACTTCAGATGTCTTCTGTCGCACAATAAGCACATGCAAGAAGAACAAGTCAGATAGGCTGCAGCACAAGACCAAGGACTCACTCCCAGGAAAGGGAAGACTCAGTTTGTAGGAAGGTGGCAAGGCTTGCATGAACTTTGAACTGAGGAAAAAGCAACAGACCAGCACCAGCTCTTGTGGCTGTGGTTGCAAACCAAAGATGAGAACCTGAAGGCAACAGCAGTGGCCAGAAGGAGCTTTGGAGTTGGGAAAGTGCTGGTTGGAGTGGGGAGTCAAGGACATACTCCTGGCATCAAAATGTCTTCCTGTAGCTTTGATGGGTCATATAAAAATGCTCTGTGTTTGGGTTATGCTTGGTTGGTTGTACAGCACACTGTACTTACCAATGGTGACATTCATTATTGTACCTGCATACAGTGATTACGGATTTAGGAGGCCTGTTTGCTCCCATCACCCTTAACAACTGTGAATACAGCAGCGAGTAGAAAAACACCACAAAAATTCACAGAAAAGCTTTTTTCAAAGTGCTAGCCTGGAAAAGGAATAATTCAGCTACTCTGTGAACTGTGTGAGAAACCATGAGCTATCTTCAGAAAGGCTGTCAGAAACAAAACCCCAAAACTTTTCTATCACTTCTTGTGAACAAGTTGGTCTCTCTCTTCTACAGATCCACATGTTTATGAACACATAACTGTGGTTATGAGCTCTTCTTTCAAGCAGCTCCTCCCCATACACACCCCTTTTTCCTACTGCCCTGTCCACATGCACGTGTTCAGACTCTTTGCTCTCCTACTCACAGACAGACTGACAGCCCTTGCACACCCACAGGTGCAAAACAAAGTGCAACCCCAGGGCCGGCAGGACTGCTCGGTGCCCAGCCAGCTGCTGCCAGCCAAGGAGCCTCAGGGAAGAATCTCTTGCCAACCACAGCTCCTCTCGGCTATCCCTGTGCTGCTGAGTCCTGGACTGTGGATTCATCCACTGCAGTCTTGTGAGACCCCACCAGCTACACAGGGCTGGAGCAGGTCAGCACGTGCCTTCAGAGGGTTGTGGCACGTACTCCTCGTGACTCACTTAGGAGTTTACCAAATGAACCAGATCCCAACCACTGAACAACTCTGCCAGCTCTGTGCAAATGGAAGGAAAAGGATGGAGGAAGCCTTGTTCTTGCATTTTTTTGTGGTGATTAATCCTGAGTCCAAAAAAGGGCTCCAGGATTAGATGAGGGAAAGATAAAATCATTGGAGAAATAGAATTAAAAAAGGATAAAGCCAGCTGGATGGGAGTGGGAGCCCACAAGACACAATATTCTTCTCACTATAGGTGATGATTGTGAGAAAATTAGAGAGGGGAGTGACAAGTGGGTGGTGACAGTCTTCACTGCAAGAGTATGACCTCCTTTTTTCTCACCCTGGTCTCTCACTAATCCAACCAATTATTCCCTGTGGTAAGATAGAGGGAGAAGGTGGCATTGGGCAGGTCCAGTTGAGTCTTCTTTCCATAGGAAATGTCTCTGAAGCAACAAGGTTGATTTCTGCTTGGCTTTCAGTCACTTGTACTGACACGGTGCTGGTGGAGATCACAGAGGCCCAAGGTGCTGACCAGGGTGTTCCCCACATTAAGCAGAGCTAAAGCTCAGACAGACTGCAGGCTTTGTAGTCCTTTGCTAAGGTAAAATTGCCAGCTTTTACACACTAGAATTAAGGAAAAATAACTCTAGCACAGCATGCTTGCACTTCTAACAGTACATGCCAACAACTTTGCTGGAGGAGGAAGCATTTGTTGCAAAAGTAGCAGAAAATTCTGGCTACATGGTTTTTCACATAAGATGCATACTCATATCACATAGGACGTTCAGCAGTTCCAATAATACACCAATAATACACCAAACATGTGCACAGAAGGTAGTTTTTGAGATATTTACATTTTGGGCTAGAATCTTTTCAAAATATTTCCTCAGGTAACCAGTAGCTTAGGACTGAAGAGTTTATCTGTGTTAATTCTGACTGGTTTAAGGGGAATAAGATTGTGGTGATCAGATCCTTAGCTGTTGTCAGCTGGCACTGCTCCACCAACCTAAATAAACTTCCGAGTTCATACACTGGCTAGAGAGAGTCTGACCCTATTCTTCAACTATTTAATCCCACAAATTTTCACTGTATTGGCAAGAACCTGTTTGGTTTGAATTAATAAATACTTGATGTTTTTTACCTCTCTCTTATTTTTAAGTTGCTGCCACCAATGCTTAAGTCCAAACACTGCTTGTGGACCTCTGTATGATCAATGCTTGACATCAAAGTATTAGATGAATTTCTCAAGCAGATAGCAGAGACTGATGTAGAAATGTTAATTTCTGTGTCTACACCTACTAAATAAATGTCCTGCTTCTGGGCAACAGCTGGTAGGAAGTGACGACTTTTGCTTGACACTATGTGTATTTTCTATGGATATTTTCTGCACATTTTTCAAATCTATTAATAAAGTGAAAACTATATAAGATCTTTGATGCCAAGTATTTTGCTTGGACTATGTTTCCTCTGGATGCCCAGGAAAGGAAAAGTGAGATAAAGGGCTGCTAGTAAAACAATTTCCAGGGTTGCCGATTTTTCTTGCTTGTAAAAAAAGTTCACTTTGATTTAACACTAATTACGAATGAATGCTCAGCCCAGAGGCCTTAAGTTATGCTCCCTTGTGATACACTTTGGGCAATTGTCCAAACTGCTTTTTTTTTCTTAGGGCTTCACTGATTACTGCAAGGAGGCAGATTAGTAAAAGAGGTAAATTGATGTCAAGAATTGAGAAATGCCAGTTTGTATATGTAAATTTGTCTCCCTGAAATGCATCATCCTTTTGAAAGGCAGCTTTGCTAAGTCTATATTTATGAATGTTAATTATCATGGAGGCAAAGCTCATGACTTTATAGCCTGATGTAATTTTGGTGCTTAAAAAAGGAATTAAACCATTTAATTATTTCTGAAGCATGTAAAGCAACCTTCCAAACTCTACAGCACTTGTTATATACAGAATAAATTTTCTGAAAATTGCATTGCAAAGTATGAATTAGTGTGATTTAAAAAAAAAATTATTAAAGACATGCTTTAAGAAATTTTTTCCACCTCTATCAGCCTGTGAGATCCTGACTTACATAATTCACTCAGATTTACCATGTGGCTGTAACTCTCTAAAAATTCCATCTTTCTTTCATGGGAAGGTCCTTCTTCTAGAAGAGTTAAATGCCAGAGATTGCCACAAATAACTTTCCTCTTTGCAAATAGCTGTTGCTGTTATTATTACCAATGCCAGCACAGCACAGGAAAAAATACTCTCTGTCACAGTGATCCCTCCTGGCAGTCCAGTGGGAATGAAACCTAAACTGCCTTGGGAGGATGCTGCCATGAGGGACCACATTCTCCAGAAGACACAAATGGTGTGGTCTTTGGAAGTTACACAGAATGTTGTAGACATTTTATGTACAGCCCCATATGTGTGTATGTGCAGTCAAGGAGATGCCTGCTTGGGCTGGAAAGGAATTCTGAAATGAATGTTAAAAAAAAAGTGACAGCACAACCAGGGCAACATAAAAGTTCCAGGACAGTGCTGCGTGATGATTTCCTTGGCAATGAGAAGTGGGCACAGAAGAGTCTGTGTTTGTGGATGCAGAAGCAGGGTATGTACTCCTAAATGCCTTGACTCTTCATGGCTTTGTTTTTATTTTCAGTTTTTATGCTAACTGTGGCACATATAGAATTATTTTAACATACAACATAAGAATTTTTATTTGTCTGAATTATAATATACCATATGTGAATGCATCTGTTCTTCACTGTGTTACATTTATTATTTGTATTATGGTGGGGCCTCAAGTTTCCACCTCAGATCAGGGTTCCAACTTGCTAGGCAAGGCACAAACACATAATGGGAAACACTCCCTGCCTTGAGAAAAACATACTCTAAATTGACAGAAACAGCTCAGGGTGGGAAAGGAAAACAGAGCTGCAGTACCATTGCATGGTAACTTAACCTCTTCCAAACTGAAGCTGCCATGGTCTTGCACCTCCAATCCAGAACTCAGATTGCCCTTTTGATGGCTTAAACTAATTCAAAAATTGAGTACCTGCATCCCAGAAGGGAGAAGAGTGGGACTGATCTGAAACTCATCACCTTTCTTTTTTTTTTTTTTGTAAGGGTAGTTTAGCAGAATTAGCTCCTTGAAGTGATTCCGAGTGCAGCAATACAAGCACCAATGCTGGCACAAGGAAAGGGCCATGACAGGACAGTGGAAGAGCAACAGCTGTGCCCTAGTTTGGCATAAACTGCTCACACCTGGGAAGGCTGCACCTGGCCTGGCTCTACATGCTGGGTGCTGAGTAGGAGAAAGCAGTGTCACAGCTCCATTCCTCTGCACCTCTCTGTGCACCATGTCCCTTGCTCTGGGATGCTGCAGCCTTCATCTGCCCTCACTGCCTGGTGACAGCAGAGCTCTCCAGGAAGGATCCAGCATCCAGGACTAGGCACTTACCCACAAAAACATGTAGGATTTCTGACTGGACAGGTCAGGCACAGAGTAACTGTTCTGGCACATGTTAGCAAGTGGAGTCTGCTCAGGAACCAGGTTTGTCCCACTCCTTCTCCCCTGGGTATGCACGTTTGTATGCACACACACACCTACATAGAGGCCCATGTGATGGTACTGAGGGTGGGGAGTAGCATAGGATGGTCAGCATTTCTGGATCTTCAGAGCAGAAACTCAAGGCTCTTGAGGCCATGCTGAGTTCACCAGGCCATGGTCAGGAGATGCTATTTATAAACCCTTTGATGTCAAGTGATGTGTCACTAACAAACGGTGCGCGTTACATATGTTCAAACCACAAAAAAACAATGGGAATGGTTTTCATCCTCAGATCTGTTTGTGCTCTTTGCTCCTTTCATTTTCAATTTGCACTCTTGCTTTTAAAAGTCCACTGGGGCTTGCTCCATCTCAGCATTTGGTTTCTTTCTTTGTCCTGCTCCTGCAATCTGTTACCTCTTGTTATCTAGCATTATCCCTTTCTTTACTTCTTTATATGGTCTTTCATGGTTGCTGCTGCCACTAGGAACAAGCTGCTTGCCTTGGAGGGTATATCTTTTTTATTTATTGGTTAAAAAATTCTCATTTAGAAACACATGTTTTTTTCCTGTATTTATGATGCAAAATTGTTCTGTCCTTCTCTGCTATGGGCCATGAAGAATGCTTGCTTTAATTTACCCTACATGCTGGGCTGTTGCATTCTTCTTGTCTGTAATTTATGCCACATACTGTGCACTCCCTTGTATTATACAACATAAAGTTGCCAGATGGGTGAGTGTAATGCATGTTTTAAAATGAAGGTTTAAAGGCAACTGCTTAATCTGAAGCTGCAGAACAAGCCAACATGAAAAAAGAAAGAGTGTTTGAAAATACACCCAAATGGGTCAGTAGTTACTATGTGGGGCTAACACTCTGAGAACCCTTGCTAATTAGCATATCATGTTATTAACTTTTCTTTGAGGTTTACTTTTTTCCTGCTCGGTTTTCATGGTGTGTGATGGCCAAAAATGGAGACAACTACTGGGAAAGGAGGATATTTGGTCCTAAACCAGGAGCAGTCACTTTTCAGAAGGAAGTGGTGCCCAGTGCTTGGAGACTTGTCTTGCTCTGGTTAGTGGATCAGTTTGGCACTGCACTTTGCCAGGCTGTGGGGGATTCTGTAGAATATACTCAGCATATGGGGATTATGGTATTCTTTGATCTCTTCCTTTCCTTTCCTACAAGGGTTTTTCTTACATGTGATATGTTCCTAGGGTTTATTTTACACTGTGTGGACAGAATAACTGAGGACTCCAGCTCTCAGTCACCACTACTGTCCACATTTCATGACTCCTGGGAAACATGCTGCCACAGCCCCTGCTCAGCCCTCATCTTCCATCCCCTTGTTCCATCAAAGTGAGGGCTACATCCAGTTGCTGATCGGAGAAATTCGCTCTACTGTTGCTGCCACACACCACGCTTCTCAGGACTTGGATATATCACTGCACTTATGAGGATTGGTTTGTTCCTGGAGAAAGTTGGTGTGGCCATGGAGGGGTCCTGCACCAACTAGTCCTATCAAATACTGTAGGATTGTGTGAGTGCTTATGCAACACTTTGTGGGGGAAGCAGGGATATCCTGGGTGAAATCTGGGCTCTGTAGAAGCTGACAGAAACTCTGCAAGTGTTGGCTATAAACAGGAATTTCGCCCTACACCCTGCTGTGCTCAGAGAGGCTGTGGTTGCTGACACCAGCAAGAAGTAAGGTGGCTTGCTCAGCCAGTGCTCCAACAAAAGGAAAGGCTGGAAGTAACCATGCATTGCAGGTGGGCTACTGGAAACCAGGCTGGGATTGCTAAGCAGATGGTGTCACACTAAGCTTCAGCACCACCACTCCCTGTGATGAGTGTTTTCAAAGAAAAATGTGAGGATGGGGAGAAAAATATGTTGGAGTGTGACAAAGTCCTACTGTGTTATGGAAGGGCCAGTGGGAGGAAGGGAGATGTGGAATGAATCTATCTACATAAAATAAAGGGATAGCATGTCTATGTTAGCCAGCACTGGTAACAGCGGCAGTGAAGATACACCAGCATGGGCTTTTAACACACTGTTCATCACCAAAATGCAAGTTCTCATCATTTTACTCTGGTGTGGCAGCCTGTGCTGAAGCCTGCATGGCCTCATCTTGATGCTCCTACAAGCTGGGATAGGTATCTCAAGCCAAGTGGCTGTGCTGGTGCCCACCACAGTAACACCTCAGCAGGCAAGTGCTGGATGGAGTGAGAAAGAGACGTTGCCAAGAGGAGCTGGATTCTCTAAATGGAGATAAAATTTCTTCTGTGAGCTCACAACTAAGTGAAGCTGCAGGACCATGGTTAGGCTTCTGCCTTATCTGTCCACTTTGACACAAAGCCTGAAGCTGATAAATGAACCTATTGCATCACCCTGTAGTTAGACTATGTTTTTCAAATGGTTCCTGCACTCCCACCTGGTGTAGCCTTAATTGCTTTAACTATGAAATTGGCACCAGAAAGATGAGGAGTGAAAAAAAAGATCACATTACTGATGTTAAGAGAGCAAATGTAGCAGAACAGGGCAAGATTGGTGCTGTGAACAACTTTTAAGCTCTCCCACACTAAGTGACATATCATCAAGCACATATCTTCTAAGGACACAGAGTTGCTTGGAGGTATTCCAAGACCATTTCATTACCATTTGTATTTGGATGTTTTAATTGTAACTCATAGACCAGAGCTCACTAACATATAGGTATTTGTGATTTCAAGTTTCCTCTTAATTTTTAAAGAAATTCTTCACCACTCCAGATTGTGATGGATTATGCTTTTGCTGCAAATTATTTAAAAAAACTCCATGGAGATCTTGTCTCCATTACAATGAATTTCCTATTGTCACTAAACTGGCAGTGCAGTGAAACTGATAAGTACTTTTCACACTTAGTTTAACATGCCTTAACACAATCAGGTTAAAGGACTGAGAGTAAGTAGGAAGAGCATCTAAAATAGCTGCTGATATTTTACCTTTACTTTCTATAAGGCTTGACTTTTTAATAATCAGCCCATTTCTCTCATGCATTCTCATGTGCTTGAGTGAGTTGGACACAGTCCAGGCATTGACTGGCTGGGCTGTGCAGCACTTGCTAAGGTTTCTTTTTCTTCTAGAGGAAAAAGAAACTCAAGAAAGAGAAACTGAGTGTGCCTGAAAAAAATACTACATCATGGGGCCTGAAAATAACTGATAGGTGCCTGTTTGTCATGGGTATATTTCCCCTTTTTGTATGACAGCCACTAGATGAGAGGTGTCAGCGCAGCCAGTACAGGAACTTCTTCCCTAAGGATATGTATCCATGTGTATGTGCATATATATACATTTAACTTCTATTCAGGACTTAGTCTCCATCAGTACTTAATTTTCAGTTGCAACTCAATCCTGTTATTTGGGAATTGGATGCCACTGGACTGACTTATTATTAGTGGATCCCTGATGTTAATCCCACAGGACAGTGTTTCAAGAGTAAGAAATCAGAGCACTGTTTGCCCAATCCCAAAATTAAAATCTCATTTTCTGAGCAATTCTCAACACTTTACTGCCTATCACAGTCAAAAATTCTGCACTGTGTCAGATGCTTTTTAATTGCTATTTTCCAGTTGGTAAGGCATGCTGGAAGATCCAGGCATTCAAGAAGCAGAGAGGACAGAACCTTCTCTTTGGAGCTCTTGGCTCCCTTCATGAGGCCTGCCCTGACATCTCATGCAGTGTTTTGCTTTTCTGTTGTAGTGGTCTGAGAACAACATGTCTCCTCCAAGCTTCTCATTCTTTTGGTTTGGGTGTTTGCAGTGTCATCAAGAAGGATTGAGATTGATATGTTGATTTTCATACCACTGGGATAAAGTTTTCAAGAGAGAAATCTGTCATATGGTGGGAGCAGGAAGGACACACTCTGCCTTATTCAAGATGAAAAACTTCTGTTAACATGACTAAGACTTAGTCACATACCTGGGACAGGGTTCTGTATTGGCCTTAAAATTCATGTGAAGGGAACATCCTTAGTTTTGGCAGGGATGGGAGTTCAGTGCATTTTTCAGGGATGAAACTCAGAAGAACAGAGGAGGTCAGTTTAACCTTGTGGTTGTGGTTATGAATGAGCAAGGAAGTTTAAATTACACAGGAGGACAGCTCCTTTAGTCACAGGAGCCCGTAGTGTACTCTAGATCCTTTATAAGTGAATGTGAGTACTTTGTGTTTTTACAGCAATAAGCAAAATGCTAAGACACAATGATTAGGTTGTTTTTATTTAGCTTTGCTGATGGTAAAGTTTCTTATTGGCTACTCAAGATTACAGCTACAGGGCAGTCTATAAACAGAAGAGCCAGGCATTTTTCAGAAGTGTAATACAGTAGGCTTTTAGCAGAGCTCTCTCCTGCTTCCTCATCATTTTAAATGACAAGCATCAAGCAAAAGCGAAAAAGCTAATTACATTTGTGTTTAATCCATCCAACTGCTCCTTCAAAGTCTGAAGGATCATTTCACACGTCTAGCTGAATTCAGCAAAAGAAGTGGTTTCCTTCATAAGCAACTGATACATCATGCACAGGATTGCTTGGACATTGAGCTAGGCATTTTTTCCAGTTAACTTTTCTATTGCAGACATGTGAACAGTGAGGGCTGAGATTCCCTGCTGCACTGCTCCTGGTTCACCTCAGGATCAGCTGCAATTTTGATTATTCTTGCTGCTTTCGAAACCCATCTCCCGCCCCACAGTTGACACTGCAGTTCTGTGTCACAAAATGCCTGCTCGCAGAAATCCCCAGATGTTGTTTAGAGCTTCTCCCTGCCACTCACATGCCCTGGTGCTTTGCTGGCTGATGCTGGTTGACTGTACATGCTTGCTCAGTGGCACTGGGACCATCCAAACTTCCCTGGGTTCCTCAGTCAACTTTTCTAAATTGTTTCGAGGGCATCAGCCTTTGACTGACACACTGAAGCCCTATTAACTGAATAATAGGACATTTCCCACTGCTTTACCTGGCATCTACTTTCCTTAAGTAATATTAAAGTTTTGCTTTATGACTATTTATGATTAACTTATAATCATAACTTAAAAAAAAGCCTGAAGTCAGTAATGCTTATGCAGATTTATGCCGCCAGTTGTAAAAAAAATCTGAATCAGACCTTTAATCTTTATAACCAGGTGATTAAGCACAAAATTACTTTCTGGAGAGCAGATGTCCAAGATACATTTATTAAAACTTAGGTAGAAGACACACTTTAGTGTTTATGTCCACCATATTAGGTAGAAATTCACAAAAAGATGTAACTGTACAATATTGAAATGATGAGGCCACCCTTTAATAAATCATGTGCAAAAAAAGGCCTTTTGTGAAGAGAAGCTGCACTTCAGGCATATTCTGATTATTACTTAAACCTAAAGTCAACCAAAAGGGAAAACCTCTCACTGCCAGCTGTGACAGAATGCAGCACTGCACTAACAGGAAGGCTATTTTAGTTCTGACTTGGGAACTGGATTACTTATTCAAACAGTAGCTTACAAAACTATGCAGAACTATGTTCTTGTTTCCTTTGCAGTATGTTTCTAACTGTATCCTATTCACTGCAGTTTCAAATGATTGCACCTTTGCTATATACACACACAGCACCTTGGTTTCTGAATTTGGTTTCCTCCAGTTTCTGTCTTGTTTGAACAACCAAGACTTGTTTCCCAAGCACCTCTTTCAATACCATCCCAGCAGATGACAGCAGCTGCTTGAACGGGGCTTCACATCAGCCTTCAGAACAGATGCCGGGAAAAGCACAATATTCTGAGCTACAGATGGGTACAGTTACCATGGATGTCACAGTTAGGTTCGTGCTACTGCACTACAGATACCTGTGGAGATTTCCATGAGCTTTGGGTTTCCTTCCTGGGTTTGCTGAAGTCAATGGGAGTTGTGCTACCAACTTCCTAATGAGTGCTGTGTCCTAAATTTCCAGTATAGACATCCTTTCTTTTGTGGAGAAGGAAAGCATTCTGCTGCAGAAAAAGAAAAATCCTTTTACTAAAGGATCTTTGTTTATGCAAAAAAAATATTGCAATAGGACATAAGATGATCAATAGAGAGACAATTTAGATGATTCTTTGAAAGGCAAATGTTAAAGGTGCTTTTGCCACCTGAGCTGCCGTCGGTTGCAGGATGCCTCCTCAGGTATCTTGGTGTGAGGGTAGGGAGACATAGTCTTCTTCAAACCTTCTGAGTGGGAAGGGCAGCCAGCCAGTTCTTCCCAGGTGCTTTGTCTCCACAGGGAGGATATATTCTCCCACATCATGAGAAATGATCATGTCTTTGAAGAGTGATAGAAAAAATTTCACCCATGTTTCACAACATGCTCCAGTAAAGGCTACTGTCACATGTATTTCAGTATCTCTAGAACAATCAATGCTAAAGCTGGACAGCCCTGGCATCATGGAAATTGTCTGTTTGAGGGGTCCACAGCTGCTGATCTAAGCTCTCCTTGGCCTCCCACTGTTCTGCCTCATGAACGTGATCCTTGGGGGAAAGTTCTGCTGCACTTAAATGAAACTTGACTTGCACATTACTTGTTCAGACAAGCTACTAGTACAAATGACTCATCATTTCCCTACTTTGTTTTGCCTGTTAAGCAGCCATCAGCATTTACATCACAACTGATTGTAGAAGAGTAAAACCCTATGTAGCAGTTCCAACATCACCCCCTGTGAGCTACTACAGGAAATTTGAAGTCCTCCCCCAAACTCTCCACTTTAATGCCCCCACTTTGAATATTCAATGGAGAAAATATTCTGAGAGCTTGACATTTCTCTGCACTTCTTGCCTGTGTCCTTTTCTCTGTTCAGTGATATTCTTTGTCTTCCCAGCAATTACTCTCACAGTTTTGAGGGAATAACCAAGGCGATGGTTTGCTGTGAAGGGCAGATTAGCACAAAAAAATGTTTATAAAACTTAAACCAATGGAGACAGAAGCCTCAATGCACAGGCACAAATTCTATTTTGTGCTCCTTCAACCTGACCCAACAGCTCCAACTACAGCATCACTCTCTAGCCAAGTACCACCATGATACAAAGATGGCACAGTGAAATGCCACATCGAGTTGGCTTTAACTGCAGCAATTTACCTAGGTCAGCTATGTAACCCTGGCTGTATTTCACCTTGTTTTTGTCCTGTCTGCTAGAACCATTCTGCTTGGTGAACTGCAGCCAAAGCACAACGAGACCACAATAACACTGAGACATGAGAGCCTTGGCATGGTGCTGGAGCTGGCACTGCAGAACATGCTACCCTTCTTGGTGAATATAGACTGCTGTTCCTCTCCTCTTTTTTGAGGGAAAAGATTTTGCACTGGTGAACACAACCTAAGCAATCTGGGTGCAAGCACACTTTGGAATAGCAGGAGGTAAGGTATGAGGGATTGATTTGCAACCACAGACATGAGGAGCCTTGTACGCATTTCATACTGTGCAGTACAAATGGTCTGACTGCAGCCTTCTGTGAAAAAATCTTGCTTTTCTTTGCCTCCCCGTGTTTCTCGATACATTTTTAAATAAGTTGTTATAGTTTGAAGGGGGGTTTTTGTTTCATGGCTCAAAAAGGAAAAAAAAAATCTTGCTCCTGCTTTACAATCTCAAGGGCTCAAAGCATGTTTTTCTTCAAAAGTTTCACTTGAGAGATCTTGTGTTAAGAGGGCTACAGGTACCAGGATTTTAAGGTATGTACTGTACAGGACTTCAGTACTGGCTGTCCTGTGCAGATGTTCCTCAGCTTCACCCTGTCACACAGAACACATGCATCAGTGGTGGCAGGATGGATAAATATGAGCACACCCACACCATTGGAGCAGTGCACTTGATTTGTCTGAGAGCACCCAATTTGCCAAGAAACCCATAAGAAGCAGACAGAAAGTGCCAGCATCTTGCTATAAATGAAAGTTGGGGGGGGAAAGAGAAACTCCAATCATGAGCAAGAAATCCCAGCAGCAACTTTGCTTACTGTCAATGATAGGTTAGTGCCTTGAGTATCCCTATACAGGGAAGGCATAGGAAAAAGATTAAAAGGAACAGAAAGCATCAGACCTGGAAGTAGAAAAGTAGATGTTATAGAAACTGGAAATGTCTAAAAATCATGGGATTTAATAGTAGTGTTAAATAAAATCAGGTCTGAAGCAGGGTTGAGGTGGATTACGAGTCTCTGTTATGTTACAAACTGTGTCATAGTCTGTGCCTATGTTATACTGTGACTTCGTAAATCTTGCTTGGAGGCAGCTGTCTTGATAAGCACCTAAAGTTTTAGGATTGGCCATACCCATCTCCTTCCTGCCTTCCATCTCATCCTCAAGCCACTGTTCCTTTCCCCCAGTGTCAGTTTGGGTGGATATCTCCTGAGCAGACTCACTGCCATCTCTCTCTGGTGCTGTAGCAAAACGTTAGGGAGCTGCTGCTAATCAAGACCCAGGTACAAGTGAAATACTAAGAGCCTGTCCTTGACTTTAGCAATTAGGAGCAATAGAACACCATAATGCTACAGTGACAATGCATTTCAGTTCAAGTGCTACTCTAATTTTTCCTAGTTAAACAAAACCCGTTAATTAAATGTACAGGAAAGGCATTTCACTCACTTTCCATCACAAATGATCACTAGCTATACCAAATATCTTTTGGAAAAAAGACACAAAAGAAAAAAAATGATATGTGGGCAAATGCTCTCCATCCCTGGTTTTGCTTCCTCTTCTTTTTTTTTTTTTCCCTCTAAACAGCAAAAAATTAGCTTTTTTTTTTCTTTAAATAATCCTTCTTGCTGTTGGGACAACTCCCTTTTAAGGCCAACTTTTTGCTCAGAGGGAATGTTGACTACACTTATAAACACCCACTTCCTAGGGTTTAGAATAGTAACAGCAACATAACCTGAACTATAGTTTCAGCAATATGCAACAAACACGTTCAGGGTAAGGCTGGCCTACAGGTTTTTCAGAAATACTTCAGAAGTCTTTGCAATGCCACTGGGCTTTTATTTGCTATCCTCACAAAGTCACATCTTTAAAAACTTCCCCTGTTTCTCCTGTCTTCTTTGAAAGTAGAACCCTATGCTTCTTGCAGCCCCAAAATCCATAGTGCGAGTATTTGGATGGGGCAGTAAACACTGAAGCAGGAAAATGCCACCCTCTTTATAACTTAGGAATTTTAGGTGGGTGCAAACTGTGATCATGAAGAGGATTTCCAAGAAGTACACTGAGGACCAGATTTCACCATATGTGCTATTCTGCTCAAAATATCCTCTTATCTCCAGGGAAGGCTGCAAGAAAGCCTAGTGACTTTTCAGCTGTTAGACTTGTCATCCCCAGTGTAACTTCTGTCATCTGGTTAATTAGATGTGTACATTGGAAAAAGAGCTAGTGTAATAGGGCAAAAATAATTTCCACTTCAACAACATGCACTACATTTAAACCAAAGTCCAAGAAGATCAGACATAGGAATTGTACCCTATATTACAGTGATTATGTACCAGTGATTTCAAAACATACCCTGGACTTACATGGCATCAACACTGAGCCAGGGAACGATACTGGTGTCTGATCTTTACTGGCCTCACCTCACTAGTTACTGCAGATACCTCAGTCTTTCCAGTCACGCAGGTTTGCAATTCCTACCTTGCATTTAGGCTGTTGCACCCCCTCAATATTTCACAGTAATCCCCCTTTGCCTGGAGCAGGATGTGTAACTCCAGTTCCCATCCAGATGGGCAGATCCTAAGGGCTTGATGCTGAACTTGTTCATGGGGACATAAATAAGTAGCAACTCCTCCACTGGTGGTGACACTGAAACACGCAAGCCTGGACTCGGGTTCTTCATACCTATTGCCTGGTTCCTAAGCAGATGGCTGGCAGGCTAAATGTAAAATGATCCACCCCCACCCTCCTGAAAAAAAAGAAATCAAAAAACAACCCAACCCCAGCACATGGAAACACATCAAAAATGTGTAGGGATGGGGGGCAGGGGGAATCCTTGCTGAGAACAAAACAATCTTGTGCCAAATGAGTTGTCATGGCTTTACTATAACATTCCCACAAAAAGGAACAGAATTTTCTTTATTGTGAAATCTTCGTTGTGAGTCTTGCTGCTCCTGGGAAAAGTCATATGTCAGAATAGAACAGTGTTTCCAAATATGACTAGTCTGAGCAGATAAACAATGAATGTCAACACAGCATTCAAGGAAGTCTCTGTCTGTGGTTAAATCCTGTTCTGAGGGAGTTTATATTCCTGTTCTGGTAGTATTACACTTAAATGAATACCTATAAAGGTGATTGCCTTTGCACAGAAGACCCTATTAAACTCCAGTTAGAGTTCCTGAGGTCCCAGTTATGGCCAGTCAAAGCACCAGCTGTGTCTGAGAACATCCTGCAGCATTATCTGTTCAGGTCAAAACTTTATATTACATTTTCTTGAGACTCTGTGGTGCATAAGAATTGGACAAAACTAATACTGTTGATCCCTTAGGTTTTTTTAAGGGACTAAAAAATCTGATGAATTTTCAGGTTTAGTCTCTTGTATCTCCCAAATTTGGGACTGAGCAGTCATACTCCCACTTTGGTTGTTCGGGGGCAGGGAGTAAGTAGCAAAGTTCAGAAGACCACAAGGAAGCAGAAGGGAAGAAAGATTCCAGTCCTGTACCCTGTCTTATAACAAACACTGGGTCCAAGTTCCTCTAGTCCTTCAATAGAGGTGGAAACAAAATGCAGTTAGGAGGAGGTCTTTGAGAAACAAAAGACCATTGCAACAATCCTACTCCTAGGACTGCCGCATCCAATAGCTCTTTTATCAACTTATCTGGAAGACTTAAGGAGCAGGTTTTCTACCTCAAGCCACCCTCTATTTCAGTCATGTCTGCTCTGACCACCAAACCACTCTCGGATGCATAAACTTACTTCCATTTCTTTGCAGAAGAGCAATGTTGCTTTATTAACAGAATGCATCTCCCTGCTGCCAATCAGTCTAAAACTTAGGGATAAGAGCAATCCACAGGCAATAAATTTGGGGTTCTCACTTCCTTGCATTATATTCAAATTTATATAGGCTGTGGCAGTAAAGACAGGAACTCTCTCTTCTGATCAGCATTCAAAGCCTTCCAAAACTCAGATCCTCTCCTCTGCCTTCCAATGTCTCTTAAATATAGAAACAAACTGACTTTCGATTCTATGCAAGTTTTATAGAAGTACCTTCCTTCCTTCAGGGCTGAGAAGGTACTCAGGAGATGCAGCATTTCAGAGACTTTCATTCAAACCTGATTTTTACTTCAAGAGCAGGGGAGAAAGGCTGGCTCTTTAGTTTCACTATGCCTTGACTCCATAACTGCAAAACATGGATGGTACAGGGCAGATGAAGATCCCACATCCTTTGAACATGTATTCTGGACAGCAACTTTCTTTTGTGGTCCCTCAAGACAGCAGTGTGAATCCAAGAAAACATATTAAATCACACTGTCCTTGTTGTTAGGGGACAACTGAAGGGAGTTTGGCCACTGGACGGGTTTTGTTTTTCATAATAGTATTAAACACAAAGAAACCCAGGATCTTGGCAGCCTATTCCACCATGTAAATCCATGTCTTTCTAAATTACCATGAAGTTCACTTAAGGTGAAAATCCTCCATGAAAATTTGGCTTCTGAAATATCTTCTAACCAGTACCTTAAATCCTTTTTTCATCATTCCTCACCATAGGTGAAGAAAAAAACCAGGGTATCACTAGCCTTTGAGAACTGCATACAAATTTCAGGGGACTGATATATCCATTGGGATATATACACTGCATGAATAATATCTGTTATTGCTCAGGAAGCTACAGTGACTTCCACGTTGCTGCCACCATCAGAGGACTTCAGCTGTATCCCTCTTACTACATCAGGTAAGCCACAGGCTGTTAACCAAGAGTGATTAAATGCCCAGGTAGTTCAGTTTAACAACTTAATGTGTCTTAGCCTAAAACCTGATAGCTCCATTTAGCAAAGTGAACTCTGCACCGCAGAGCGCCCAAACTGTGTGATGCAGCAACCCAGCACAAAATGTATTGATAGCTGAGAGCAGCTAAACATCTGCCAGCAGCAGTCACATCCCTTGGGAGGCTGTCGAGCCCCAGGATGAACTGGGGAGGCAGGGGCAGGCAGAATGGATCAAGAACCTTCTGCAAAGCATCCAGATAGTCCATTCAACAACAGGTAAGACTTACTCTCACATCTTTAGCTGGCTAATCTATCTGTAATTATTAGACGGAGACATTAAGAGGGGCTGTCACAATTCCTAATCCTACACCTTATGAGTCAGTTCTATAGTAATCATGACAAACAGTGCCACCGTGCTTTGCAGCGGTTGCCTAGGCTTACAGAGGTAGACAAAAGGCAGTGACAGGTTTGTTTACTTTTACATTCATTCATTTTTGGCTTATTCCTAGCTGCAGTTACAAAGTTCAGGTATTCTTGGCTCTGCTGTTGTGATTTTAATGTCTTTTATGTGGATGTTTTGAATATAACTGCAATTACCCTGTTATCTCTGCTCCATGTATGCCTACAAGACGATGTGCCATGTGAAGTCCATGAAACAATACACTCAAGAAAAGTAACAGCAGCTCCTGGTCTCAGCAGTCATGATGCCTGGTTCAGTGGTCGATATTCTTCTCAAAACAGGCTCAGACCACCTGTCTGGACTGTACAAGTAACCAGGGAACAAACACAGGCAAACTGAGTCAGAAAAATACTCATAAGTGTTTGGTATATGTCATATATATATTATATATATATGTATATATGTCTAGTGGAACAGTATATTGAATTTCTAGAGGTGGGGGAAGGAAACTAGATCTGTCCTTCTACAACACAGAACAGTCTAAAAGAAAGTTTCCTATACTTTTCATCAACTCTCCCCTCACACCTTCATGATGCCAGCCCCTCTCTAAAATCCTCAGCACCTACCCAATCAGGTGTTGGTTAGCCAGCCTTGGAGCACAAGAAAACTACCTACCTAATGATTCAGTCCAGGTCCCTTCAGAAGTCTGCACTCTAAATAAAACAAAGCTTTAAAGAGTTATGTTATCACCATAATGAACAAAGTAATCCTATAAGCACTCCCCCTGCAATTCTCTTTCTGGAATTAGTGTGCAAATATTTCAGAAGATATTGTTTTCTTGTAGCTAAAAAGAATTGGAGATTCAGTGTATTAGTGATTCTGCAAGTGCCTTTAGATGGGAAAATTAACTCCTACAGGAGGCAACATGATTGACTTGAATCACAGCACCACTACCTTTCAGGAGCTTGACAGACACTAATTTTGGAAAGGTGTTTTGCATGGAAGACTGGCATTCAGAGCACATGGAAGATCAAATATGTGCGGATGTTACTTAGCAACATACAGAACAAGACTTTAAGAGTAGATAAAAAAAATTATCAACTTGAAAGGATAAAGTTTGTTAATGTGTAGGAGCAGCAACTGTTCTTCAAAGCCTTCAGACTAAAACTCACTGCTCTATACAGAGACAGCCAGTCATAACCAAGCCTCTGCCTTAGAGTGGTTCTCTCATCTAAAACAATTCAGCATTTTCTTTCAGCTACCACTAGAAACTGTAAAGCCACACAGCAGGAGAAAAATGTCATGTCACTATTAAACTGGATTCTCATGGCTTTCTACAATTTGGTTAAATGCTTTTATGCTTTTATTGCTAGGCACAGACAGGATAGATTCAGAAATTGCAGGGCTCTCCAGTGCCAAGGACCACTTAAGCTCAACACCTCTTTAGTGGAGCTTTGTTTTGCAAACACCCACAACCAAGGTCTTATTTTCTAGTTTATTTTACAAAGCGACACATCACAGTACAAACAACCCCATTGCAGACAGGCTCTACAGATGCTGCAGCACTGCATATAAAAGCACTTCTATGCTACGGGATGTATGCTACAACCCTGTGGGAAAGGCCCAGGGAGATTCAATAGAGGACCCAGGACTGTTCATCTTGCCTGAAACACCACCTTGGTAGACCAGTTCTCACTGTTAATTCGGGAAGATATTTACAGAGTAAAAATGCACAGGCACACCAACATCATTCAAGTCAGACACCAAAGCACATTGTTAAGAGGGTACTTCTGGTGAGGAGTCCCAGGTGTGTTTATGCCTGTGGAAAATGCTTGCTCATGCTGAGAGAAAGAAAATGTGCCTGCTGGAAGGTCACCAAAAGACTGGTCTAAAACCCTCAACACCTTCCTTTTGCCCCAGCCTTCTGTAGGTAACTCCATGGGAATTCCTTCGTGCTGAGTGGAGCTGGTAAAACCATAGCCCTCATTGACCAAACAGTCCCCAAAAGCATTTGTTCACAAGACACACAATCTGCTCAGTTATTCAGGACAGCAAAAGAAGCCTAAATTACAGGTTTCCATAGTTTAATTACAAGTCACTTACCAAATGGATGGAACTCTTCCATTAGGAATGGCTGTTCACACTTTGGGGCAATTAAAACAACCCATTCATTATTCTGTTCTACAAAAAGCATGGTTTTGATTTTTTATGTCCCTGCCTCTACCTCAGGTTTTATATCAGTTATTGTAATTTCAGAAACTTAACTGCAGGGTTGTTTGGTTGGGTTTTTTTAAGGAAACTTACAGAATATACTTGTCACTACTACGTACTGATATGGCAGGACATGCTGCAAAGTACAAGGTCAGGCTAAATGTATCCTTTCTGTTCTTTCAATCTTGATTTACATAGAAAGAATAAACATAGCCAAGAAAATAAAGCTTAGAGTCTACAGAAGTATTTGTCACAGAATAGACAAATAGTAGGCAGTGAGGCTTTCCCAGTAGTTATCTGGAGCCAGAAAGTAAAAATATTGTTCTTCCTGCTATTAAGATTTAAATAGATATTCAAGTCAATTCTAAAAGCAAGTCATGGGATGGGAAGAAATATCAGTGTGGGAAGATATTACGTACACCGAGATGCAACCGAAAATACAAAGTTAGGAATGTGCTGTGATCCTCTTCAATCTACTGGGACAAACAGATCTAATTACACTACTGTCTTAGTACTCATTATTTGCTTCCAACAGACCAGGTTCCTCAGAGCCCCATCCAACCTGAACACTTCTAGGGATGGGGCATCCACAACTTCTCTGGGCAATCTGTTGCAGTGTCTCACCACCCTCACAGTGAACAGAGGGTGCTGTGATGAGGGACGGCTCTGGCCAGACAAGAACCTTGGTATCATATTCCAAAAACAGCATGCACCCTAATCAGTTCTTACACTCATGGTCATCATGAAAACATGGCCATGGTTACTGTTGGGCAGAAAAACATCAAAAAAGCACCCCAAACCAACAAAACACACACACACACCCTAAAAAAGTAAACTCTGAGAAGCTCACTTAGGTTGAACACATGGAAAACGTTATGCCACAGGATCCAGTTTCTTCCATTGAAGCTGAAGGAGAACTTCAGGCTGCTGTTAGCAGCAGCTTAATCAGGAGTAGTAAAGGCACCCTCAGCAGGGAAGAGGAAGGAATAGTCATGCATTTATGCCAGTCTCACTGAAATCCATATGGAAAAGAAGGAACAAAGAACTAAAAAAATAAATATCACAGTAGGAGGAGTAATCACTCTTACATGTTTCCACTAGCTATGCTGGACACTGAAAAAGAAGCAACAATCTTGGCATAAGGTAACTGAGGGGAGTGTGTGGGCTTTTCTCCCCCGCTTTTTTCAAAGGTGTCTGTATACAAAAGCAAGTAGGCATGACAGAAAAATAAGAGGAACCAGAAGTACCTGCCCACAAAGGGGATTTCAACATTGTAAGTTTAACTGAAACACTGGGGAAGTGAAACTGAACAGGAGAGGGGCTTGATGTTAACATTAGGTTGATCTGTTTTTCAATTGCTTTATGGTGTTTGCCATTTACACATTTGGGGCAGACCTACCTTATTCTGACCTAAGTCCTCAGAGTGGAGTCGAACAACTATAAACAGAGTAACAAAGCAATGCTATAAAAACTGCTGATATTTTAATACTGTTGAAGCTAAATGAGCCACAAAAACATCGCAGAGAGTAATGTATTACCATTTTTAGGAACATTGTGCATATGTTGGTCAAGACCCAGGAGGCTATATGGAATGAAACATCAGTAAAAGCACTGAGCAAGTGCGAGTTAATTTAAGAAAAAGGCTCAGCTATATCAAAAAGTCCTTATCAGTTCTGCAAAGTCAGAGATGTAGATACCAACAGACTGGCATTGAGGAAAACAACAAAAAGCAAAGGATAAATACTTGCTCAGCTTTAACAAGCAGCTTTCAAAGCTATCTAGACAAACCACAGTTATTTCAATGGGGAATGATTATTTGCACCAATTATTGGCTGTGAGCAATTGTCTGTATATTTTTCCTTAATGTAGAAATGAATTAAGTGAATGTGTATCTTTTGAGCACAGTCAGGCTGATGC
>JAOXXN010000001.1:4935402-4955198 GCA_026770055.1 Myrmophylax atrothorax | reverse complement strand
GCTCATCCTATAGATATTGGCTGCACTCATATAGGAATTTCATCCTCTATTGATAGGATAGATCAGAAGGAAGCTTACTACTAGCAATATAGTTGGCAATATTGGCAAACCATGATGTCGCCAAGCTATCGAGTAACATCAAGGCCTCATCAGGGAAGCTTTCATTAATATCATCATTTTGCTCGCATTCCCCTCCTGACATGATAAGTGGTTTACGACCACATTCTCCACTCCCTTCTTATCTCATATTTCTATATTAAATTCTTGTAAGAGGAGCACTAATCGAATAAGTCTCAGCTTTGCATCCTTTTTTGGCAAATTTGCTAGCACACAAACTTCCCCTTTGTGTTTGCAGGTAGATACTGGCAAATATCTCCTGTTTTTATACAAACCCAAGAACATTATCATATGTTTATATTCACATGATCATCTCCCAGTCAAAGCACTCAAATCCCATTCAGTAAAACACATCTCTAAATGCTGAACTTTCCATATCGTTATATCATACTTTTTAACTAAGCCTGAAATTTAAAGTAAGACTATGCACAAACATTGTTAAAGTGTTTTCTTTTTTTATTTTTTCAATGGTGTTATTCAGGGTTTCAATATCTTATCCCACCTCAAATTGAAAGGACAAAGCAAAGCCGGCCCCTCAAATGCACAGCCACTCCAAGCATTTCCAGTGAAGACAGACAACTTTTGGCAATAGAAATAATTTCATGCTTATTGCCCAATCACACACTTGTCAGACAAGGAGAGCAAAAGATTAGTAAAATACAAATATTTAATTATTCACAAGTCATCCAGACCTGTGATGTTTTCCTTAAGGTGTGAACAGCTGGCTACAAAATTTAGACCAGATGTTGCTCTTAAAATGAGCACTGATTTATAAACATGCAGTTTCACCATGACCAAGACAGCTACAAAACTGCACAGCACTATGCATCTATTTATAGTACATATTTCTGACGGTGAAGAAAAGTGAAACATCTGGTTCAAGATGATTATGAAACAGATAAATCTCATCACATAATAGCTACAGAGCATAACTTTTCAATAGCACAAGCTGATGTGCAAAAGGGAACCCTGCACATCAAAAGGGACCCTGCAAAAGTCTGCAGAAAGATACTCATACATCTATTAGACACTGTTATTGTAAAGATGGAGTTTAGAAAGACCATTAGAAGGCCAATATATTTTTTTTCAAGGTGCTGACTTTGAGGTATCATAATGCAGAAAATAAGTCCAATCTGCAGATTCACTGGCAGAGTTGCATCACTGTCTGGTACTAAAAGCGTGTATTGTTGTAACTCAAGTAAGTGTTCACAAATTCAAAACTACAGGGGTTTTGTTCTCCCTCATCTACGTAAATGTTTGGAGACAGCCAGAAACTTTTAACACAGATGTATACACCAGTAAGAGTATGGCATAGCTGGATGTCAGGACAAAGATAAATGTTTGACACTGGGCTGAAAGCACAGCTTCCGAGTGTGAGCAGCAAGACAGCAGCAAAACCTGCAAGAGAATTGCTCTGGTCTAGAACACCTGAGTAGGAAGGAATTAGAACAGGGCAATACAAAAAGTAGCCAAGTGCTTCCATTTGAGAAACATATTGCTTGCTCAGTATTTCTAGGCAATAATCCTGTCAGATCATCAGTTTTGCTGGTTCAATATCCCATCCCATAATACATAGTATGGGCTGTGCCAGTATAGTATATTTTTTAAAAAGAACAGCTGCAGCTTCTTCCCTAAACTTAGGACAGCTTATCTGGCTGTTGTGTACTATAGTCAAAGAAGAAAACTTTCACCTTTCTAAAGAAAATACACTAAAAAAAGGAAAAATTTCTAGGAGATTACAGACAGCGTTCTCCTGTGAGCCGTACCCAGTGCCACCTTTCCCAGTCTCTATTTAGGTGACAACATGATCAGATTTTTTTCAGACAGTGTGGGGTTTAACAGTGTACAAACACAAACTTGAAAAGGAGATTTAAAGTACTCTTCTTGGGCAAATAGTTGCAGGTCAAATATATCACTAGGAGTACTCAGACTCAGCAGCATCTGTATTGTTAGGCAAGCCTAGACAAGGCAAGCTTTTCTGCTGGGAATTGCACAATAAACCCATGTCAGTTATCTCTGAGAATAGGTCAAACACAGCCATTAGGATTTGCTCAAAAACTGACAGCCTAACCACTTGGGCAGGATGATGGTCCAGAGAACCTCCTACATGCCAAGTAGTTCTTTCACACCTAGTAGGTCATAACTCCATCACCAACTTCAAAGCCATGTAGCAACTCTAAGGTTTCTTGAGTCAATTCATTCTTAAACTTTACATCATCCATTTGAACCATAAAAACAGATTTTCTGTCCTGTGACTGCTGAACTTTTACGATACTGCTATTTGTACCACAAAATCACTTATTTAAACCTTTACTGCTCATCAGCCTTTGTGAGTAATACAAGAACTTCACAGAAATGGGTTGATGATGATATTTTGGCATTATGAACTGAAGCCAGTGATAAATTGCATTTATCATGTGTGTAGGAGACAGGAGGATTTAGATACATACTCCAAATCAGCCTACTCATCCAGTAGCTTAGGTTTAACTTTTTCTTTTGGTGCTAAGGATTTTTAATAAGACATTTAAAGGAATACTAACAGCCTATCACAAGCCTGTAAAAGTGCTACATCTCTTACACATGTATTTTGAAATAGGTTTAATCTTTCTCACAAATCACAAAGAAACAAGTAACAGAAGCTCAACTTCTCAGCTCTTGCGATGATAAGTAATTTACAAGAACATAATAAACTGAGGATCCCCAGGGAAAACTACTTCAAACATGTTACACTGCATTTCTAACAGGTATAGGTACAGAAGAACTACCTCCAGTACCAAAATTACAGGCGGGTTAATAAAATGTTTCTGCACTTGTATAGAACAGCTTCCACATGAAAAAAAAAGTTTTCAAACCTCAGCACAATTAGAACATAAAGGGGAAAAATTAAAAAAAACCTTACTGCTAAAAGAACAGTTGCAAAGATAAGTAAACTAAAGGGCAACTCCTTCTTCCTTTACCATGCAGTAAATGCAACATCTTCAGAGACTGGAAGCAAGCATCCTAGCCTGTTAAACCCTTTCTCCAAGTTAAGGTTAACTAGAGGTGTAACAGCTAACAAGAAAACAATTCTTGGGCAGGGAAAAGAGTTACAGTCTAAGAGGTGGTGAACCACAGTATTATCAAAAGCAATTCCTCACTGCCACACTTGGGAGTGTGTATGTGTACTATCCAGACACTGAAATGACCTATGGAATCCACCCGGTTCAAGATGCTATAGAGTAGAGGGGGCACATACCATGCATTTCAAGTTTCCATAAGTCATTGTAACTATTATAATGATTTCTGATCTCTTTCACTGAAAATCTATTTAGTCGCAAAAAGACATTGACGTCCAGGAGGCCAACGTGTGTATGTCTGAGAGAAGCGTGATGGGCACCAGCACGTCGTTTAAGAATATAAAAATTAATGAATCCAGAATTTGCTGCTATCTGACATTTCTGGGTGTTACTGTGCAGTGCTGCTGTATCATGCATGTACCTATCTTCACAATGCCTTGCCATGCACACAGTCAAAATATTTTACAGAATCCATTCACTGCTGAAGTGCTGCAAAACAACTGAATAAATGAGGGGCAGAAGTGAACGAGTCAAGTAGCCCTTTCAGCATCTGAGCTGCCAGCTGACACAAACTACAACTGTCACAAAAAAAACCCCAACAATCCCTTAGAATAATTAGTAAATTAATAACTGTCATTATGATACATAACAAAATTTACTTCTTGCAGTTAATTTCAGAACACACCGGCCCCCACCAGCATTTTGTAATTCCAGGCATTTTCTTTTTAATACAAATGCTTTCATTACATATGCTCACAAATATCAGACAGCAAAAACTTACTAAGAGAATGAGGGTAAAATGTGGTTTTGCATGAGATCATATACTACAAAACGTAAGGGGTTTTCCTCATGAATAAACTGGAACAGTCAACAGTATGACACAAACCAAAATACAAGTAACAGACATGATCTAAACTGATTTTGACTAGAACATGTTTATTTAATTCTCAAAATTTCAGTTTATGCTTAAATCAGTCAGCTCTCACCTCATACAAGTATTTCAAAACAGGTGAGTGAAACCCAGTGGGAGGAGGCTGATCATTTTAATAATAGACAACAAATCGACTACAGTTTGATTTTTTTTTCAAGCTTTGACTACTTAAACAGAGTAGTATGTGCTTTTTATTTTTGGGAGAGTGGGGGGAAGGGAGCAGGGGGACCTCTGGGAAGAATGCTAACCTTATGAATTCTTCCTCTGGAATTTTAATTGGTAAATCTATAAGTAAAAACGTACCCAGCTGCAGGGAACTGCTCCCCAGCCCCACCACAATCACAGAACCTCAGAGCCATGTGCTCAATTCTGAAAACAGAACATTCCCCTCAGATGGTGCCCAGCCACACCTGAGCTAAGGAGACTCCGACAGCAGAAACTGGATTACACTCTTCCCTATTTGAGAAGCCAGAGTGCCTCTAGAAGACACTTATCTCAAAATCTATTCCTTTTATTGCTTCTCTTATTAGACATTTCCTACTCGTTTTTGCAATAAATTTAGCTACACAACAACCTTGAGCTCTATTTTTATATACAGCATTGTTCAAAGAGCTTCCGAAAATTGTATTAGGAAAGAGAGAAAGGCCTTTGAACAATTAAGACAAGCTTCCTAACAGAAAAGTAAATCTCAACACTAGCTAGTTTCTTTTTTCTCTTTTTGGAAAAATCTTCACATAGGTAATTGAGATAGGTAAGAGCTAGAGATTTTAAAATAAAACACTCAGTGCCTTATGCATCAGAACCAATGGAAAGAGCACACTCTGGATGACACCTTTTAACGTGTAACCGAAGAGCTTTCCAAATGCGTGTTGAAGAAGTTACAGCTCAAAAAGAAAGTAAAAATAAAGCTCACAAAGTTCACAGCAGATTTGAAACATAGCTTACAATTTGCACAGAGTAGATCCACCACTCTTTACTTATTGACTAATACGCAAGGGCTACAATGTATTAACAAGCACTGTTTCCTATCTGACATGCAGGCAGTTTTCAATGTAGCAATTAATGTACCGTACTTAAATATAATTGAAAAAAGTCTCTATATGCACTCACACGGTAACCTGGTTTTTAGTATCACACTCTATTTGCGAGTCCTGTAAAAACCAACGTTCTAAACATATACCTATATCTATCTCATTCTATTTCTGCCTTTAAGAGATTTATATCGCTGAACTACATAACACTTTTTCCTAAATACTTAGACGATATTAAGTAACAGGCACGTGGGAAGTTATATCTAGTTTTAACACGCAGAAAGCGAGCGAACTTGCCCAGCTTGTGATTTAAAGTCACTTCAGCTTCCACACACGAAAAAACAATGGCAAAGCAAACTTCCACAGCCGGCCGCCCCAGCCTTCCCCTTCGTCAGGGGACCCGATCTCCGCACACCGGAGACCTTCCTTTCGCCCGCTGCAACCCACACCTGAACGCCACGATGCAGCTCCCACCCCTGGGGAAGCAGAAAGGAGGTCCCCACCACAAGGAAGTCGCACACACACGTGTTAGGGGGGCACTTTTATCCAGACAGGGTTCCGAGACAACCCCGAGGAAAGGAAACGGGGAAAGAGGAGGCGGGAGGAGAGCGGGGAGACCGCGGCACCCCCCAGGTGCGCTCTCCGCGCATCCCGCGCCCACCGGCAGCGCAGCGGACCGACCCCCCGGATGCGGGCCGGGCGGTCCCCCCGCACCGCTCCGCACTCACCCCGTGGCCGAGCAGCTCTTCCTGATGACAGGCGGCTCCCAGGAAGCCCCGCCGAGGGCAGGCTGGGCACCTCCGCCGATCCCCGCGTGGATCGGGATCAGGCCCCGCGGGGCCGCGCCGGGAGCGGAGCGGGAGCAGCACCCGCCGTCGCCGCGCTCTGCTCTTATAGCGACCCGCCAATTAAGCGCGGCCAATCGGCGGGCGGCGGCCACGTGATGGGGCAGTTCCAATTACGGCGGAGAATTTTTCTGAATTAGCGGGGTTACACAAAGGACACTCATTGAGGGGAAGGAAAAAAAAAAAAAGGGCAGCGAGCGGGAACGCCCAGCCGGAGCCTGCTGGTGATTTAAGGCAGGAAACTCCCTCGCCTCACACAGACACGGCCGCATTCAGCACCGGCCAGCATCTCCGCGGGAGGAATGTCTGGCGCACATTACGCTAATCCTCGCCCCCGAGCTGGGGTTTACACAGCCACCGCGGCCATCGCTTCCCCGCGCCGAGGGGAGAGGCGAAATCCCGCCCCACCTCGGGAAGAAGACCTGTTTGTTACATGTATACAGATGTAAAAATAAATATTTTTCAAGTATAAGCTGGAAGCCGCTGGCAAAGTAAGCGATGTGCCTGCTCTGCTCTGAAATACTTGTGTGAGCGGTGGATCACAGGACTCAATTAAAAAAAATAAAAAGGAATTATTGAAAGGCATTATTGAATGATTAGCAATTAGCAGCTCCCGGTGCCAGAAAAGACTCCCGCAAGAAAAATGTGCCTATGCTAACGAAATGTTTTACATTTTTATTTTGAGGAATTGCTGCGAGAAGAAGTGAATAGTATATAAGAAACAGGCTCTCACTTAAAAGCAATGCTGAAAACCTCACCTGCCCACAAACCCTTAAGGCCAACACCTTCGAGCGCCTGCCTGAGACATGACACCGAGCCGCGCTTCATCTCCATTTTCCTGCCCTAAAGAAACACGTGTGGCCACGAATATCACACGGGAGCAGCAAAACGCCATCCAAGGCACAACCGGAACAACGGCAAGGCTGCCTGCCACTGACAAGCCTTGCCAATCCCAATTTATGGGCAGGAAACGTATGCCAGGACAAACCAGTCGAGATGACTCAAGTCGCCTCTCCCCCACCCTCCTGTTACACAGAACAACAGCCCTCTTTAGCAGCGGGGAGTAGGACCTCTTGGAGGAATGACTCAAAGTTGCTCTCAGGGGTAGGGGAAAACCCCCCATAGAACAGAAAACACCCAATCCCCCGCCCACTTTTCACATTATATTAATTGAACTCACAACAACTGCCTTGAGGTAATAAATACAATAAAGAGAATTCTAGTTTGACTGCAAGATAAGTTTACTGAGGTCAAACCCAAGGGAAAACTAATCTAACCACATTTTCAAATTGTTTGGAATATTCCATAGCCCAATGAAACCATAAAATGACAAAAAACATCCTATCCTAGAATAGCATGAGGATAAAAAAAAAGTTATGTTTAATTAAAGGCAGATGACAGTAAAATTTTCACACTCACACTGTGTACATACAAAATTTAGTATCAGTTTTTCATCTATTAAAATTTTTTTAAAGAAAATTATCATATGTTTTAAGCTTTAAAGGGGTATTTTTTATCTTTGGTTAAAGTGATTTAATTAGAATAAAGAGATCAGAATACTTCATAAATCTAGTCTATGAACATTAAGCCAGTAAGTGATTTTAAGCAACAGATAGCCAGATTAGCTTATGGAGAGTTACATGTTCCATCTTCTCTCAAAATGGCCATGAGTTTTCTATTAGCATAAAAAGTGGGAGATGATCTGTCCACCTTCACTGGAACTTTAATGATAGATAGGAGAATTGAAGAAGAGAAGAGAAGAAACCTAAGACAACAGTTGGAGCTGCAGAAATAAGATACTTGAAAGCAAATCAGCTAACACCTGCCTGAGGACTTTTTGAACATGACCATATCTCCATCTTGAAAAAAAACCCCTGCAGCTTCCCCTCAGCTCCTGCAATTGGAAAGTTGTTCCAGAATTTGGTTCTGATGGTTTGGGTCTTTTTTTTTTTTCCCCCAAAATTTCCAACTTAAACTTATTCAGGGCCAGCTGCTGGCACAACATCAAATGATCAGCATTGTCCTCTCTTTGCTAGAACAGTGCCTTTCCTTTTCCTGTGCTATACCACAAATGCCCCCATTCTTCCATTCTGCAGCTTGTTGGTAGGCAGCAGTCATCTCTGCCTTCGACTCTGATGAGATATTTTAGCCTAATGATTTTATCATGCTTCATCTCAGAGTTCTTCCCAAAGCATTTATTATGAGGTTCTTCATGAAAATACTTTAGATTAAAACAATCAGTTCTTTTTGAATGGAAACCATGACTCAGATGAGCCAAATACAAAATATTCCACCAAAGTATTCTATGTATAGCATTTGTGTGAATTCGTGTGGCTGAAGCCAGCCAAATAACATAAGTACTCCATAATGGAAAAGCTGATTAACCATTATAAATACTTCAGAAGTACATTTTAAGGTAAATCCTCGTAATATCCATGTGAAATGGTAGAATTTAGTCTCATTTAGAAAATGAGAAGGAGAGGCCAGGAAAACTTAAAATGTCTTGATCAACATCACAGAAGTTTCCACCAGGAAGCAAATTGCGCCTAAGGAGCTCTTGGCTCCCTGTCCCATGTCACATCTAGAGCACACTGTGCATCTCATTCCAACGTAATGCCGAGACAGATGATCTGCAGTCACCTTCTATGTGGCTAAAACATAACATACAAAAATTATAGCAGCTGCTCTAATGGGGTAAGAGGTGCTTTCATCATTGACTTCATTGTTGAGAAATACCTGGTAAAATCAGTATATTTTCTGGTGGTGGCATTTTAGCTTGTTTTTAGAAGGATTTAGGGTCAGGCTGAGACTTTTTTCCTACTGCAGAAAAGGAACACAGAAAGGTGCATCACTGAACTGCTGGCAGCAATGATCTAATTTGAGCAACTTGGTCATGCAAATGTAACTGAAGGTCATCTGGATTCTGTCTGTTGTACAGGCTAAGAGAGGGGTACTTCACTTTATCATGGAAACTCAACTAAAGCAAGAAAGGAGAGAATGATGAACATGAGAGGGAAGGCACTGTTCTCTTCATCCTGCTCTGTGTACCCTCAGAGACAAAGCTTCCACCTGTTTTCCAATGTTTTCCTCTGTTGACCATTTCCTCGGGAGACTTGTTTCTCCTTATTGTTCAAGCAGAACCTGTTTCCTACTGTAGTCAGCAACTGTCCTCTCCCAAATATTATTCCCTCTTTTCATCTCACCTTTGTGTCTTGGTCCAAACTTGAGGGGTAAATTGCTTGATTGTTTTTAAGATACTCCTCTTTAGTATTGGACACAGGGGCCACCCAGTTGATGACACAGGCAAGAGGGCCTGATCCAGCCAGGATTTCAGCACTCCACAGTGCTGCCAAGGGCCACCACCTACCACACCTGTTCCCCAGGGAGTTAGGCAGCCCAAGCTAGACAGTTCCCATCTTTCATAAAGTCATGATGAAGGTGAAGGAGAAGAAAAGGCCACAATGAGACCATGTGGGCAAGACCACTGGTCTGTCTCCAGTTCAAGTTTATTCATGACAGTACTTTGTGACCAGGACTGAAAATACAGAAGTCACCTCAGGACAGGAGAAAAGAGCAGGTGCTCTATCCTTCATATTTCCTTGAAGGAAGGAGTGAGCTCCACAGTAAACTAACACCACCCTCAATGCTAATTGCACTGAAGGCCCTCCTCTGCCAGAGGGGAAGAGCCCAGCCCAGAGGGAAGCACCCGGAATCCCTGGGACGTGTGAACCAGGCACAGTGACAGACCACAGACGTGTGTGTATATATACATCATTTCCTTGTAGTACTTATACAGAAGCAGAGGATGATAGGGAGAGGAGGAAAAAATGAATTTTTCTCTTTTCTTCCCTACATATCTCCTTTCCTTTCAATACCTTGTGCCTTTATTGAAAAAGTAAAGCTTGTAAGCATGGAGATAAAGAAACATGCATCATTTAACTAGAAAATGAGCAAGATAATCTTTTTTTTTTCTTTTGACTAAACAAGTGATCTAGGCTCTGAGAACCTTTTTATTTAAAAAAAAAAACAACCCAAACACACAAACAAATCTAAACCTAACCAAACTCAGTACTCTTTCATATTTACCCTTAAGGTATCACCTATTTGTCTCTTTTAGCGAAAATAGAAGGGCTGTATTAGCATGCTTGGCTAAAATTACACTTTTCAACCAACTTATGCAAGTTATGGTACCTAATTGTGACTGATTCATGGCATCATTGTGCAGAAATTCCTCTGTGCTCAATGTTACATACATAACACACATGTTAGCTTTCTGAGGCACTGAGCTGCTCCTAATTTCCACTGGGATTGTTGGACTGCATCACCTCTACAAAGTAGATCTCTGTAAACATCTCTTTTTCATGTATAAAACATCTCCTTTGAATGCTTCTAGTGTCTGATCACAGAACTTGAGCTGTGTTCAGCTTTCAGGAAACACGGCTTGTCAGATACAATGATGAGCAGAACCGTAACATTTGTGCTTCCAGCAGTAGCTGAAGACAGAAGATTGCCATCACCCATACACAGAGGTATCTGACGCAAACTGTGGGAAACAGGACACACTGCTATACATTTGTGTAATGAAAGCAGTGTAGCTTTTATCTCTTGTTGGAGCAAAGCTTGTTAAGGATTAAAAATGGGAACATTAAGACTAATTAGGAAGAAGAAAAATATAATATTTAGGTGTTCTGATGCTTCATTTCAACAAAAATTCCTATATATAGTTTCCTCAAATAATTTTTTTTTGAAAAATGGATTCAGAAATGCAAGAACTTGACCAATTTTAGCATTGCTTGCTGTAGCTTTGCTAAACTGCTAAAAGCAAGCACATCTCACAACCAATACAGTGCTGTTGTCTGTTAAAGTAACAAGAAAAACAGAATACTGCTGCTGCCTCCATACCTCTTATGAAAAGGAAATCTTATTAGACTCATATCACCATAAGTAACATGGCAGCTTGAAGAAGGATTTCATTTGCTCTGTTTCTAAAGAGCTGATCAACTTTTTCAGACTTCAGTGACATAAATATACAGTGGGTGAGGGTGGGGGAGGTTTGGGTGGGAGAAAGGGAGGATGGAGGAGGACAGGGTTTTATGCCAAGAGCTGAATCATAACCATGTGAGTAATTTTTCTTTTTTTTTTTCTTAAGGGTATGAATCAAATTAAATTTGTTTTGCTGTGGGTGAAGGAAGAGAGAATATAATAGCATGAATCAGAGCAATCACTAAATATGTGACACAGACTAAAAATTAATTACAATTACTGCCTTATTCTAAAAAGTTTCTGCTGTAAGGTGCAGCAATTCTGTTAATCGATATAATCCATTTAAAAAATCCTCAGGAATTAAAATCCTTCAATTAATTTCCTCTTCCTTTTAATTTTTTTCCTATTGTAATGGGAAAAGATAAGCATCTTTAAACAAAATCTTGCTTAATCTGTGTGATGCCCTTTTGCTCCAGTGGTAAAAGAACTGCTGCTAATAATGAAAATTAGACACTAGACTGCATGTAATCTCATCCATCAGGACTAGCTTGAGGATGAAAATCCATGAGGTACATGCTTTACCAATAGAGCACAGATACTTTATTAAGTATTCTATTAAAGACAACTTATTTAATGAAAAACGCAAACAGAGAAACACTCAATGTCCCTTTGTGTTTTCCTGTAAGAGTGAGACAAGGTAGTGGAAAAGTGAGTGTTGGACAATGGATTTTTCTGCACTTTGGAATAGCCATTTAAGTATGAGACGCTGGGAAAATTATACGGGGCTTAAAACATAAAATAGCTTTTTAAAGAAGCCAACATATTTACTTTGGAACAATCCATATGTTATTAATTATTAGTTAGATAGATAACAAAGGACATAAGTGTTTTGGTACTAGGTAAGAAACCATTGATTTTAGTAACTAAAAAGTTAGGGAGCCTTTGCCTCCAAGTTTCTAGTTTGGAGAAAACAGTATTTATTTCCCTGCCTGAAAAACACAATAAAGCTACAGCAAGACATCATTTGGAATTAATTCTCCCCCCTAAACAACTCCAGATCTTTCCCATAGTAATTCTCTTGCACGTGCCCAGTAAAAATCTCTGTATAAAGGACTGGTATACAGCATGTTTGGGAATTCAGCTGAACCACGAGTCTTAAGGACGCAATTCCCAGACAGACAGAAAACTTCTGCCAGGACCTCTGCAGCCGCTGTGACTGTTGGAGAAAATGGAAGATCTCTTGGGTAACCTGAGCCAAGCCCCAAGAGGAATAACATTTGCCTGTGTGTGTTTTGGAATCCCTGTTCAAACTGGCCTGTGGACAGAAAGCCAACACCTGCTCTGGGGCGAGGTCTCACCTTCACCCTGCTCTTACACCAGCCAAAGGTCATAAGCTCTGGCAGAAGCAGTTGAGGTTCCTGCCTGCTGCCAGCTGATGCCACCCCAATGATGTTGATGCCAACCTGCAGGCCAGCTTCATTCCTGTTGGCATCTCCTCATGATCCTCAAGAACAGTCATCCTATCACTTAAAAACCAGAACTAAATGGGAGCTTTAGAGACCTGGCAGACAGATGGTCTGCCCAGGAGTGGTCAAAAAGTTCCAGGTAACAATTTCCTCAACCATTCTGCTGGAAGTCCCCCTTCGACTATCTCAAGCACTAACTAGCTGGCCAATCTCCTGCTGTCTTGTGGAATCTATGCCTCCTGTTTTATCAGTATCACTCAATACTCTGTCTCACCCAAGCCTCTGTCAGTTGCCAGGCAGTACAAAAGCCCAACCAGCTTCTCAGGGCTTGGTGAGAGGTATGTTCAACACCTCTCATGTGGATCATCACAGCCTGCCAGCATCTCACAATCTTACCTCACATACAGGACATGGGAGGGGTAACAAAATAACTCAGAAGACTTTGCAATAAACCATCTAAGACTGAATCTGAAGTATTACTAGACAGCAGCATCCACTGGAATCACTCTGTAAAACACATCAATTGAAACTCTCCAACAAACCTTAAAAATCTCTCAAAACATAGCAATAGAAATTCTCCTGCAAAGAGATCAGTGCCACTATGTGGTAAGCAGTATTTTGTGACTGGTTAGTGATGTGATGGCATAATATGAACATACAATTTTTTTTCTTTATATTCACGGCTTCAAGAATGTTAATTCCCCCTCACTTTTCTCAAGACAAAAATCACTGATGTTCCCTAGCTTACTTGCAATGAAGAACAAACTGCAAGTAGAAGTAAAATGCAAGCTGCCAGAAGATAACCAGAAAAGATGTTCAGTATATCTTATTGAAGGATAAACCAGCATTTTTACCATAGCTGTGGTCATCTTTATTTACAACACAACAGATTACCTCAGGTTATTGTGGTTTTTTTACATTTCTGGTTAAATTATTTTTCAGTTACTGTGTATTAATCGAACTCCTCCAAAGTTTCTCCTCCTTATTTTGCAATAGAATGGCAAAGCTTAGTAGGACTGCTGTCCAGTAGATGATATACACCATTTAGTAAAGCTAATTCCCAGTTCTCCATGGCAAATAGCTGCTATTTCTTGCAGGTGTTGGACAGAAAGGTTCAGAAAGGACAAGAACATTTTTCTTTGGCAAAAAAAGACTGTATACCACTATGGATAAGGGCAGTAATGTTCCCAGCCACTAAGCACAAAGCTCTTATATCCCAGTCCCAGATATTAATCATGTTTTGCATAATATTATTATTATATACAATATAATTTTGTATATTTCAGCTATGAGGCTTTTAACTAGTTGCTAGAACATATCTTTGTGACCAGCTCTTCTCAGCTGTCTCAGAGACAAACTCAAAAGGGAATCTGCTATCTAGTCACTTGGCTACAAAATCATAGTAAGGGTAGAGGGTAATTTTTATCCAAGTACAGGAAAAAATATACTTATGCACTTAGCAAAATCATTAGGGATTTATCTAAACACCACAGATTTTGGTAGAAAATCTCCTGTAAACTCATCAGCTTTAAATTAATACACACATTAATAATATTTATTTACTTTAATGGCTTAACAAATATTTCTGAAAGTAGCCTTTGAAACATGAAATTCTGTTTTGCTTTTAAGAAAGTGTTGCATCCTGAACATTTGCAGCATTGCCAAAACAGTACAAGAAAAGCTGATGGGAAATTCCACTTGAGAATGACAACACTTGCAAATACAGTTTGAAGCATGGGATGGGAACACAATCAAAAATGAAGCACAAGTATTTCTCCCTGATTATGCATTTTGTTTGACCAATCCTATGAAGAAAAACTATAGGAAGGGGGATGCACTTGGATGACTGTGTGGAAATGGAAGTTGTAGTCAAGAACATATTACACCACTAAATTTATAATAAAATGTAGAACTTTTTCCTTCTAAACTCAGGTACAGTATGGCCTTGGGTACACACTATTGCCTCCAGTGCATTGGGGTTTTTTCCTGTTCTTTTAAATGTAAAAGGCAGTCCAAGGCTATGAGTTTCGGTGAGTTCAGAATGGATGCACATGTGAGCTTTTAAATTAGTCTGCAATTCCTGAAACTTGGTAATTGAAATTTGTTTTAAAGCCTTTTCCAAGAGAGAGGTCTTAACACAGACAATTCTGATCTTGCACCTTTTACACAGCTAACAGGAGGCATTTGATTTGCATGGATTAGTGAAGTCAATACAAGCTGATTCATATGCCCACAATGGCTTCTGCACCCCAGAATTTCATCCAGAGGAGGGGCACAATACTAATAAATGCAAAATTAATTTCACACCTCTTAAATTATAAGGCAAGCCTTATCAGTTCTAGACTAAGCTTCTTGGGGCTGAGGCAGTCTTGTCTGCCTCTCTTGTAGAGCATTAATCATGCTGTGGGTGCTCATGGCTAATAAGACACATGTAAATCTATTCTGATGTGGTTTTTTGCCACTTCAGACTAGAGAAGAGTCACACACACAGACATACTCTTACCTCTCCACCTAATGATACACTAATGCGCCTAATTGAAAAAACAAGTCCTGATAGGAACAGAAAGGCTTTGTTTTTGTTTATGCCACCCAGACAGAGTCTGTGGCTATACAATGCAAATAGTTGGCAAAACCTAAACCGCAAGTATGCAGCAGCACTGTGAGTAATAAAGATAATGTTTGTATTTTGTTTATGAAGAGCCCTAACCAACACACTAAAGCAAGCACACCGAAACCAAACAATATTCAGGCCTTTAGAAAGACTTCAGAGGATCCAAATCATATAACTTAATCACTTTGTTCTTTAACAATTTAAACATCGCTAAAAATTTACAAGCAGTAATTCTGGGTAAGTTCTCTAGGCAGAAAAATGGGATGTAGCCAGTTGCATTTTTCTATCCCAACTATTAAAGTTCAAACAAATCAAGCTCTATTACTGAGGGAAAAATAAAAAACACCTCACAAAATTCCCTTGCCCCAGAGGTTGAGAAATGCTGTATTGCTCAGCCAACATGGAATTCCTCCATATCTGGAGTCATGTGAAATGTGCAAGTATCTCATAGTTACTTCACTGTGCTGAACAATCTCCATATGACTTTTGCATGGAGTCCATGGATAACAAAGTTGTTCTATACTTCTCAAAAAAACCCAAACAAAACCAAAACACAAACCAACAAAGGAATTTAAAACACTTTCCCTCTTAAAAAAAAAAAAAAAAGAGAGAGAGAGAGAGAAAGAAGAATAAAAAAGAAAAAAGTAAGAGGGAAGGGAGAGATTCTGAGCCAAGACTTCTTACAAGATAAAAATTTCCATTTTGGCTTCAATATCAAATGCTAGATCAAAATGTTATTATTGACAAGCCTGTTGTTTTTATTTAGAAAAAATTAAATATTTTTTATTTTCAGATACACATAGCACTCTCACTTGCCAAAAGCTGGTGAGAAAAAGCTTCACATAACAAAAAGGTAACAGCACGTTTTCTGTCCTACTCTCCTTCCATCCTGCGACTGGTAATTCTGGAGCCTTTTGAGAACAGAGGCACATTTAAGGCTTGGGGAGCAGCACTCTCACCATGTATATGGGGCTCAGCTGATGGAATTCAGAAGAGGATCCCCTTCCTGCACACAGAATTTGCAGGGGTGGGAGGCAGGGCTGTAGTTCTTCCAAAGTGACTCATCAGTTCACTTGTCCAACAGTGTATTTTGGGCTGAAAGAAGGTCACACTCAAGAATAAGAGCAGGGTGGCATAGAGTCATTCTCTGGGACCAGTGAACTAACAGTCACATCCTACTAAGTGGGGCTACATTTTTGCTACTCTGTTAATGTGCTCCCAGCTGAGGCTGAATTCCTTGACTATACAGAATCAGAGACATTGTGAGAGAAGACAGATGGAAAATCAAGGTTCCAACTGGTTATTCTCCACGAGGCACATCAGAGGCAGTCTGGACAGCTGTGCATCACAGACTGTGCCTGAAAGGTGTTGACCAAAACTGCCAACACATACCTTAAAAAGCAGAGCCCAGTCTATAATGCCACTCTCTCCAACGCTTATGTGCCACATAAGTAATCAAAGGAGCCAGCATAATCATCCCTGCAAGGAGCTGCACACCAACATGTGTGGAGCCTGACTTGGAGAACTCCCAGCAAGACCTAGCACAGAGATGTATAACCTTAAGCCAAGCAACAACCAGCTTGCTCCAGCACAGAGCTGTGTTGCTTATTTTCATAATCCGTGGTTCTTAGCCACCAAAAGCAGTCCAGACCCCTCTGCAGATGGTGCCAAGACTCATAACCGGGTCTGCCAGGTGACCCAGACCTGCCCAGCAACCAGGTGCTTCCGCATGGACAGTACTGGCCTCCTGTTACTGCCTCAACAGCCAGCTCTAGGCACATCACCCCATTTCATACCATGGCTGCCATGACAAGTCACTGTGGTTGAAAGACTGCTTTGGCAGAACTCCTTCTCTAGCAAGAAAAACTACCACAAACAACCAAAATATTGAAGAGCTACTCCGTGCACATGTGGAAAAAGCAGCCCAGAAACATTCATGTCCAAAAAACCCTGCACTTCAACAACACTAAATCTTCAGCTCTAAGCCAGCTATCTCGTCCTAAAGAAAGTCTTCTGGAGATCTGTCTAGGAAGGACTTGGAGAAATAACAGAGGTTGTCTTATCCTCATGCTGCCCATTCTGCTATCACCACTGTATGAGAGGCTGTGTTGTCTGAATCTTTGCTTACTATTCTCAGGGAGAGCCTTTACAAATATGGCACTAGGATATAACATCCCTTGTCTGATTGTCACTCCCATACACCCAGAGATAATTGTGAAAACCCCCTATGGAAATCCTATCAAACTGTAGCTGGGAGTGAGGAAGAACTGGCATGGAATGTGTGTGTCTGTAGGAGTGAGTACCAACAGCAGAGCAGCAACTAGAGGCCGGGGGGGAGGGAGGGAGAAAGGAAGAAAAGAAGCAAGCTCCAGGAGTAGCCTCCAAGTTCACAAGGATGTCTTCCCTGCTTCTATACTCCTAACATTTCCTTTCTCTTATGCACCCAGCCACTGTGTAAAGAGAGCCATGCCACAACCATTCCTGCAATTAAATGGAGAAAACCGAATCATTCTGTAAGTCACTGGGAACTCTGCACAATCTTTGAAGCATTTGTTTGGCCAGTACTCCCAAAAGTGCCACCTTGGTAACTTCTCATCAAAGCTCTCTTAAGACTCCTGTTTGCTCAACTGCCTAAAAATCCCATTCACAGACCTCCACTGGGAAAACTCATGCAAACAGCTACTAAACCCTTCAAAAGCAGACAAAGAGTGACCAGCACATCTTCTATCCTTCACATCAGGGACATCATTAGCTCTGTTATTGAATGCCCCCTTCTTTCAACTCCCAAATTACTCCCTTTCACAAGGAAAAATCCTTCAGTTAAACCCTTCCTGAAGCCAAGGCATCACAGCACATGCAGTATCAACACTTGAAGGGTATGCTGGCTACACATTCAGAACCTACACACAAGCAAAGGTGGCACATTTGGGTAGACCTAGAGCTCTGCTTCCACCTTCCTGCCCCACAGCAGTCCTCCAGTAGCACAGATGCTACAAAATTTGGCAAGAGTGTATATACTCCATGCCCAGGAATCTTTTGATTTCCTGCAAGCTCCAACTGTCCTGCATTTAAGTCCGGGACAGCAAACCACTTAGACGCCTCCACAAATAAATGTTCTCGGAAGCAGGTTAGATTAAAAATACACTGTAACAAACATCTTAAAATATGTCTACTCAGGCAAGTCTGAAAGACAAGTGGTGCTGGTACATCAAAGTATTCCTGTTCACAGGGTAGCTGAAAAACACCTGATTTATTTCTCTTTTGCAACATAGTGTCTAGAAACAACTGACCACTCTTACCTCTCTGACACTGAATGGACTGTACAATATCATTCTCAGAGAAATGCTACTTCTCTTTTAGACACTTTTTTTTTTTAGTCTTGTTCAGAGTATGAACAATTAGGTGATTTTCTCATCTTAATAAATGATGTAAACTCTCCAGACATATGGTAGCATTTGTATGCTTCTAGGCAAGCAGTGATAACTTTCAAATGTTACTTCCCCTCCTCCTCCTCCACTACATGAAACAAATATACTGGAACCCATTTAAATCTTAGCAACAAACACATTTAAAAGAGACTAATTTTAGTTAAAGTTTCCAAATGTCAGATGTACATGTTAAATAATTAGACTAAGAATTAAAGAGCAGATGAGTTCTAATTCTCATCACTGGTTGAAAAACTGCTTATATATTTCCAATAAGGATTACAAAATTTTACGAGACAATGCTTGTACTTAAATTAGCAAGGAATAAACAAGTGTCAGCTCATGCTTACAGGGACGTATTACAAGTATCATTCATGCTAATTCAACAGATACCAGATCAGAGGATTGCTGCTGTCTTGTTCAGTTTTGTAATTATCAATTCCCAACTGCTTCACTTTTATTTTTCTTAAGATCCATAGCAGGGCTCAATTTTTGAATAAGGTAATGGATACAAACTGTTGATGGACTAAGGGTTAGATCTTTCGGAAAAGAAAGTCACCAAATCCCTAAATGAAGGTATGGCATCACACCTATCAAGGTACTTAATTAGGAGAAGTCATCTCCAGGAAGGACATGAGCCTATTTCAGTGAGTCCAGAGGAGGCCACCAAGACAGTTAGAGGGATGGAGCCTCTGCCTGAGGAGGAAAGGCTCAGAGTCTCAGGATTGTTCAGTCTGGAAAAGACAAGATTTTGGAGTGACCTAAATGTGGCTTTCCAGTAGCTGAAGGGAGCAAATAGGAAAGATGGAGAGAGACTGTTTACAGACATGTAGTGACAGGGCAAGGGGCAATGGATTCAAACTGAAAGAGAGTTGGTTTAGATTAAAAATGAGAAAAAAAGCTCTTTACCATGAGGGTTGTGAAGTACTGGCACAGTTGTCCAGAGTAGCTGTGTCTGCCCCATCCCTGCAAGTGTTCAAGGCCAGGTTAGATGAGGCTCTCAGCAACTTGATCAAGTGGAAGGTGTCCCTGCCCATGGCAGTGGAGGTGGAATTAGATGATCTTTAAGGTCCCTTCCAACCCACACCATTGTATAATTCTGTGATTCTAAGACTTTGCCTGCTGTTTTCTTTGGAAAAACAAAGCTGCATTCCCCCAGAAGCTTTTTGCATTTACCAGATTCTTTCCTATTATTAAGAAACACTCATGTCCTCCCCAAAAGTACATGGCAGAGTCACAGTGGTGCAGTTCAGGCATCCTCTCTGATTGAATGTTATATTCTCATCCATTATTACTCAAGGCTAGTCATAATATGTGTGAGCATTTATAAA
>JAOXXN010000001.1:4918180-4930447 GCA_026770055.1 Myrmophylax atrothorax | reverse complement strand
AAAAAAAAAAAAAAAAAAGAAAAGGAAAAAAAACTATGGTCATCACCTTTCAAAGTTAATAGAAACAACCTGTGAGAAAATGTATAGTAACACACTTGATTATAACAAATATTCCATTAAATTAATATGATTGAACTAGTCTTTCTTGAGATTTTTCTTGACATTCCTAAACTGATTTTATTTATGAAAGTAAGCATCTCTGTATTCAAAGGCGTTAAGAGTTCATGATCTTGCAATTTTACTAAGTACAGCTGTTGAACTCTTAATTCTTCTTCCACTACTCTAAGGAAAATTAAATACTGCAGATGTTACCTATATAATGCCATATAGACAGAATCAGTTCCTCATTTGCAGGGCAAGTTATTTATTTTTTCCTACTGAGCTTCAAGGCAATCACCATCATTAGGCAATGCTGGGGTTAAATAAACATGACCTAAAGTGATCAAAAGTCAGACATTACTTGAAAGAGTTATTCTCATATCAATAAGCAGAAATCTAGGAACTGCACTTGACATATTTCAAACAAATCTTCTCTTCAGAAGCAAACATCTTAAAAACACAAATGAAAAAGCAGAAATATACCTGAAATTAAAATATTTCCTATCTTTGTGATATATTTGAACTAGACAGGCTACCTTGCCAGGAGTTTAAAGCTGCTAGGCAAGCAATAAGTTAAAAACCATAAACTAAAGAAAAAAACCCCAAACCAGAATGACAACAAAAAATGGACAAAAAAAATAGAAAAATAAATGAGTACTCTGAGAGTTTTATATTTACCCAATCCAGTTTCACATGTCCCCTCTCTCTCCACAGCAACACTCATATATGAGGACATGAACTGCCTGGATCCTGCACGTGCACTGGCAGTGTTTCTGCTGCGTGCAGCCCGGACAAGCCCACCTGCCAGGAATTCCCCTAAGGACAACTGCAAGAAACTTAAGAAGATTTGCATCCATTCATAAAAGATCACACTCTTTAAGAGGAAGCCAGTGTGGGATGGCTTACAGGAACCTGGGGTACTTTCAGAGCTATTGCCTAATTTCTGCAGAGCCCCAGCCCTGTGCAATTGCAATTTCCAGTTCTCATTGGGAAGGGGAGCACTGGGCACCAAGAGCATCACTGGCCCTCATGGCAAGTAGACCGGTCACTTCAGAGCAATTTCTGAAACCAGAGTCACTGTTTCACATCACTAAGCTTTCCTCACTTCATGAAACCTCTCCTCCTCCTATCCCATAAAAAGGGAAAAATATGTCTTAAAGTCCTTTAATAGAGAACTATTGCCAAAGAGTATTAGAAACTTCAGACCACTCTCTGCACATGACCAAGTACAAAAGCCAACTCCACAGCTCTCATCCCTTGCTGTAAATACACTGTTAACACCAGCAACATCTTTGATGCTTCCCATGCTTCTTGCAATTATCCACCAAGTTCTGCCACCAGAACCTGGGTGTTTCCTCAGGCTTGTGCATGATAAAGGTCCACTGAATTCAACATAACCAGTCCTCCACTGATCCCACTACCCCATTCCAGAGTCCTCCCCCAGATTAAATCTCACGACATCTGAGCATCTAAGCACCAGTTGTTAAGACAATACCTACATCCCATAGCCCAGTCTGTCACAAGTAGAGACATTCTAACAATGAGAGACACATCATGAAATTAAAAATAACTGGAAGGTCATGTGTCTTTATTCCTCTTGTGTATAGCACCAGCATCTTATGAAACAGTGCATATAATGATAGGAAAAAAGTATGTTTCAAACAGTTTTTATTTAAATACTGCAAAATATTTGACACTAATAATGTTACCAGTAAAACATGAATATTTGCATGGTAGCTTTTCAAAATAAAGTCTTCTGAGCTCTAGACCATGAGGAGATTTTCAGAGCTACAGGTGAGAGCTGAGAACAATTATCTGCTTCTGAACGTGTCTTTTATCAGGAGTCATTCAAAATTTCAAAGAGTATCTGAGATCTTTTAGTAAAGAAAAACTATACTAAGGAAGAACAGTTTGCATAGTTATGTTTAAAGAGGAGGGAGTGTGGCACAACTGCCAGGCATAAAAACAGCTAAACCCCACTTTTATCTGTCACACTCACCAGGTATTTTTATTCTGTACTTCATTTATAATAAGTGTACTTATTATTGGATTTCCATTTTGTTTTCTTTCTAAGACATTATATAACAGGAATTATGGAATCAGAGCCCTTTGAAGCACTCCCAGCATGTAAGAAGACTCTTTCACCAGGTTCTTAAATACAAACAATGAAAGAAAAGATGCATGAAACTGAGAGCGCTGCACAATCCTCCTCCCCAGTCATCAGTTTCACCTCTGCTACCTGTGTTCTGGGTCATGGTCAGCAGAGTTTTAACTACTTCAGCTTTGCATATCCTTGTGGGGGTTTTTAAAGACATATTTCACTACCAACACATACAAAAGCAGCTACCCAAGGCTGAATGGAGTTTTTATCCTGAACTGTTGCACTGGTCCTTTAACTTTTTATGACTCATAGTTTAAGTATTTGGGAATTCCCCTCTAAATATGAGTTTGACACACTTGCATTATGGAAAGTTATTTTATTCAAAAAGTAACAAAATGCAACATTCATGCAATACCCAGGATTGTATTTAACACCACACAATTGGTCTTTTTTTTTTTGGCAATAAAGATTCTAACTAAAGACACATTAAAAAAAAAGAAAACGAGAACAAGACTGACTAGCAGAAGTAGCAGCATTGAAAGAAACAATCACAGTGTTACACACCCAAGCAAGTCAGGAATTTTTTTTTAATTATTTAAACAATGTTAGACTGTTTATCTTCTCCTCTGGAACCCCCCAGTTGCAATAAAGAGTATGCAGCTTCTCTCTTACCTGTGCATTGAAGTCCCTTCTTGGTGGGCTGGCCACTCATCAGGGATCACCTGACTAAAGCCTGGAAAAAAATTAAAATCAAATCAGCTGACCACCCTTGCTCACTGGTTTCCAGCTTAAATACTCCTCTCCACAGCACTTTGTCATGTGAGGCAGGACAGAACCAGCTGTCATTGCTTCAGAAAAAGGGAAACGGGCCCCTCTGTTTCCACCTCCTTCCTTCCTCCTCTCTCACTCTTTCCTATCTGTCCCTGCCTCCGACCTCCTCCCTTTCTCATTCTTCAACTTTGCTCATTCACTGCCCGCCCGGCTGGGGTCTCCCAGGGGAAGCTGCATTCCACAGCGTACAAGCATTTCCCCTGCATCTCGAGGTTTCCCAACGAGCTGCCTACACACTTCCACTGAAACAAAAAAAAAATTTAAAAAGGGAAAAAGAAAAAAAAAAGGGGGGGGGAAAGAGAGAAAAATAATTACAATATAAATCAGAGAGAAACAGAGAAAAGGCACCACATTCCACAACCCTCAGTCAGCCCTGGCAGACTACGAGGCATTTTCAGTCACACAGCACAAAATGCATTAGTCAGAGCTGAAAGACCACACACTTTGTACCACTACCATGCTAACAGAGAATGGTCTGAGCAGAGCTACAGGAAAAAGGAAAGGAGGGGTTCCTATCGGTGCTTCCATTTTGCGTGGAGTATCCACCTAAATATATGAAAAATTCTCAGGAAAAGGCCCAAAGTTGACAAGCCCAGCAGGAACAATGTGAGTGTGGGCAGCAGAGAAAGCTCTCTGCTCACGGAGCGCGACCTTTGCCAAAAGGACTCCCCCTCCAGCAGAATGTGTTATTCCAAAGACTGTAAGACATTATCTAAATCAGAACTTCTATCTCCCCGATGGTTTGTTCATAGGAAATACAAGCCTAGAAAAAGTGAAAGTAATACTGCATGATTCAGATTCCCCAAAACCACATATACTTTCAATTCAAACTTCTCTCTTCTTCACTGCCCCTTATAGTCCTGCAGCTACATCCATCTATGGAGTTTGTTTCCTCTACTTACGCAGTTTCAACGCTCCATATAGCAGAGAATCTGAACAGCAACAAGTGAGAAAAGAGTGAAAAAACCCTCCGTTCCTAATGCAAGTGACCTAATCGCTCATCTATCTGCTCACTGCTTCCGCCCCCCCAAACACACTTATCTATTGCCTGAAGGCGTTTTAGGAGTACGTGTAACAGCTTATCAGAGAGAAGGAGTGCGCTGTGCTGGAGCACATCCTTCTGTCCACTGAAACCAGCACCGCGGAGTCCCCAGCCCCGAATTCCCCGCTCTGCACGGGGACCATCCCTTACACACCCCGACAAGACTCAGGGGCTTAAGTTAGAGCCAGAAAAGTGTAGGGAGACGCGGGGGGAAGACGGGGGAGAACCTTAACCGCCGGCACTGGAATTTCTCCTTAGGAAAGTCCATGCTTTAGTGAAAGACTGATACTAGATACCACAAAGAAACTTTTATTTCTGTACGCACATGACTCAGATACATTTTCTGTGTAGATTATGTGGTTATGTTATGTTTCATCTTAAACTCTTTCAAAGAGACCTTTAAACATTAGTTTTAAGAAAAACTTGATGTGTTTATGTACAGTGAGTGTTTTTAAGCTGCCTTTCATTGCACAATGCTCTATACGACAGAGGCACTAATGTCTGTTTTCATTATAGATATAATTTGCATCAAATACTAAACACAATAATCTCTAAAAGTATTTATTTTAAATTACATCCCTAAATAGTTCCCAGGAAAGTAAACAAACTGAACCCTTCAGCAAAACCAGATCCTCTTAGTTATAATGTTGTTATTCTTCTTCTTCTCTCATTTTTTTTTTATTTTGAAAATACATTTACTCACAATGTTATTGACTTAGATGCATTAGTTTATAAAACAAATGGTAGCTGCTGCTGTGCAGTATTTCAGCAGAGGAAGGCTGTCCAGAACTGCCTCGGAGACTGAACACTGTCGCCATTATAACAAAAGCATTAAAATGAATAATTCATGAGCAGAGGAAGTACCCTACCATTAAAAGGCACCGACTATTTCATGAATTGTCCAAAAGCTACCCCTTTTACTGCCCAGTTCCTCTAACTACTTAATTATTCCTCATTTTTCTAAAATGGCATCAAGTAGTAATTAACAGAAACACATGGACCAGTTGTAGGAGACTTTCCTGAGGAGTAAAAAATGAAAGCTAAAACATGAGCCAGAGAGAGGAAAAAGAAAAAAAATATTTATATTTGATGATGGATGTATTAAGGAAATGAGACTTCAAACTTCAGGAGGTGTTTCAAGTTGTGCTTTCAAATCCTGAAAAGGAAGAACATTGACAAATGCAAAACCAAAGGCAATTGGTCCTTCACCTGGCAATTTCCTTTTCTGGACGTCAAGGCAGCATGACAATATTCAGGAATTAAAAAGCCTCATAACAGAGTATGGAACTTTTCTCCTATTTACAGACACAGAAAATAAGGCCTCCAGAAGACTAAATTATTTTCTCCAGGTCATGCAGGAAGGCTTGGAAACTGAGGCAAGAATAGAGCTCCATCCCTTGGTTACCAGTCCTATGCCAAATAAAAAGAGCAATTTCCTTGCTTTATGCTAACAAGCATCACAAGGTTCAACATTTTTGTGAGGTTTAACCTAATATAATGAATGGTGGTGCACAGGCATTTTCTTCAGGGACAGAGAAATTACGAGAACAATTAACCCAGCATCACACCAGGATAGTTTACAAACTTAAGTTTTGAATAACACATTTAAAGAAACATGGCCTAGAATAGTAAAGTCCATCTGCTTATATTTCACTACTGCAGGACACACATACTATGCCTAGAAAGAGATTTATTTGTAATATACACTTTCAAAAATTTCAATACATCAAAAATTGGTACACTTACAATAAACTTCCCAGATTTCATTTGAATCAACGTCTAGTTCTTGAAATTCAAGAAATTGTATCTCTAAGATATTTTGCCCAAGAGACAGTTGAGCAAAAGCCATGTTAAGTAGCTTTACTTACACGGGTCACTTATAGGTGTCCTACTCTCTTGCATTAGCAGGATAAACTCAAAGATGATTCTTATTCCAAGGCTCTAATTGCAACAAGTTCACCAGTTATGTGGTAGGAAGCCTAGTAATACTGAGATACAAAACCATGCCCAAGGTAGAACATTATGGATGGAAATAAAACACTAGGTATAACCTTGCAGGAGCAACAGTGCCACTGGTCAATTTGACTGCTGGTCCTGACCTTTCTATTTTTAAACCAGCCAGCTTCTTTGCAGAGCCTTAGTAGCCACTTTTTGTGATTCTGACTTGCAAATTTCCAATTCTCAAAAGAATTTTCTTGGGTTTTTATATAATTTTTTTTATTCCAGTAGTACCTATTTGAAAACACTCTCTTGATCTGGTATTAGATGGATGACTTTCGTTCTGCCAAAAATTTGCCCTTCAGTCAACTCGGAGTTGCTCCCACAGCAAGTCCTTACAGGAATAAGGAAATGCTCTTTAACAACTAGAACAATCTGTACAGTTGAAAATATTTTTAGTCTGCAGCCCCCGAGGAACTGTGAGGAGAATTGAACTACAAAACAAATATAAAAGAACCCACAATTGGTTGTTAGATATAATTAATATAGCCCAGCTCACAGCAAGAAGGTTTATTGTAACTAATAGACTATTTCAGTACAAATGACCATTAATGGTTTGATAACTTGTGGCAGGAAGAAAGAGGAGGAAAAACCACAAAGTACTTATGATAACTCTTCCAAAGATGGAAGAGGTTCACTCTTTTAAAATTGCACCCAAAAAAAGCAGTTAAAGAAAGAAGAAATGTTAGGAACACTTTATCTTCTTGAAAAATATTTATCTTGAGTCAACATTACAGGAGAAATTCTGTGTTGATGTGAGCCAGTATAACTCTGTTCACCAAACTAGCAACCTCCACCAGGGCATCCAGACTACTGAGTCACCACCTAAACACAAGAGTTCCAGAGAACAAATAGCATCAAATAAATTATTTCAGAGAAAGCAATGCCAGAAGAGGAAGGTTAGCACTATTTTAATTGAAGGTAGGTTAACTAAAAAAAAAAAAAAAAAACCAACACAAACGAGCAAACAAACAAAACCACCAAACAGTAAAGAAAATGAAAAGTCTTCATGTCCATAAGCAAAGCAAACTTTAAAAATGCAAGGAATTCAGTTAACATTTTGTTACTTAGACAAGCCAGGAAAGCTGGATGGGAAGAGGGGATGCTTTAGGACAGTAGTAACAATCAGATTCACATAGTGTTCAGTTTGCACAACTGTCTCAAAACTGCATTATGGTGACAAGCAAAAATGAGTGGAATTATATTTAAATACATTTCAAAGTAATGGTAAAGTAACAATCAAAAATTTAAAGACATAGGAGGGAGAAGGACTGTCCAACTATCCAACAGTAATTCATCTGATCACACTATGCCAAAAGTCTGGTAGTACAACATACAGAAATCTCTATCTAGGAACTTGGATATGTTGAGGAAGTTTTAATATTTGCTTTGTCTCCAATGAGTATGTTCCACAGAGCAGTGGTGTTCTGCCACAGTAGCTGTTGTTTACTGGTATCAACAAGCACCAGTCATGCAGACTGTGCAATGCAGCACAGAAACAGGAACTATTCATAGACTTTTCAGCACTTCAGGGAAATAGTAGAGCTATTAACTATGGCTTTCAAAATAAATAAAAAAAATTTAGCCATTAATATAAATTAGTGATGTAAATCCAAAATAACTTTTAGAAGACATTTTAGGGGCTAAATAAACAGATGTAAATGCAACTGTGGTGAAGGACAAGAGAATGGTCATTTCCATCTTTACTGTGAAAGAAATCCCATAGACGAGGCGTCTCACCACAACTGCAATATCACAGAATAGCTGAGGTTGAAGAGCACACTGAAGGTTGTGTGGTCCAACCTCCCATATCCAAGCAGAGCCACCTGCAGACCATTCCACACAAACATCTCATGACAGCTTTTGAACACCTCCAAGGACAGAGCTCAACAACCTCTCTGGGCAACCTATGCCAGCGCTCAGTCATCCTCACACTGAAAAAGTTATTCCTAATATTCAGGTGGAGCCTCCTCTGTTCCAGTTTGTGTTCAGTGTCTCTGCTCCTGTCACTGGGCATCAATGAAAAGTGCCTGGCTCCATCATCTTTGCAACACCTCTTCAGGTAATTCAACACAAGGATGATGCCCCCTCAGAGCCTTGTCTTCCCCAAGCAGAACAGCCCCAGCATTCTCAGCCTTTGCTCATAGGAAAGATGCTCCAGTCCATCATATTTGTGGCCCTTCACTTCACTCTCTTCCGGAGCTCCATATCTCTCTTTCACTGGGCAGTCCAAAACTGGACCCAGCACTCCAGGTGTGGCCTCACTAGGGCTGAGTAGAGGAGAAGGATCACCTTCACCTGCTGACAGCACTCCTGCTAGTCAGCCCAGGATACCATCAGCCTTCTTCAAGCAAGGGCACATGTATGGCTTATGTTCTCCAGGACCTCTGGCCCTTTTCTGGAGAGCTGCTTTTCAGCCCCCAGAATGTACTGGTGCATGGGGCTCTTCCTCCCCAGGTGCAGGACTTTGTGCTTGCCCATGTAGGTCCTTCAGGTGTGCAGGTCTTTCAAGACATTATGAAAAGTTGCATACTTGGACTAAGGTGTGCACTGCTTTCATTAATACCATTATTTCTTACTTTCAACTACAAGCTGGACTTTAGGAAAGAGATTTTGCTTTCTACCCTCCTTGACAAGGAATCCCTCAGCCTCATTACTTCCTTTCTCTCCCAAAATATATCAGTTATTCCCTGGAGTAGAAAAGGTAAGATATTAGTGACTGTTCATTTCTGTTACCTTAACATTTTCTGCCTCATCCACAGCTTTTCAGCATTTTGAGAGAGTGGGCTTAGAATAGAGAACTTAGAGGAAAAATATACATGGAACATTTGCATAATTAAAAGTAGTAAAGTTTTTCGGGTATCTGTAGAATGTTCTCATGGTGCTTTCAAACAGAACTGACACAGCAAGAGAGCTCTGAGTTTGACTGATGAACCAGTAGTATCCCACTGCAGCTTCTGAAGTGTCAAACTGTCATAGGAAGCTAAGGAGAGTACAAAATGTTCTCTTGGGTCCCGTTATGAGACAATCTACTGCCAAGTGGGCTAGCTAGTTACCAAACAGCTTCTCTGGTGCAAACCCCAGTAACCTCAAATTCACTTCAGATTTTATAGGTGCAATTCTGTTCCTCGAGTCCAGGTCTCTGGTGCTCTGTCTCCCCTGACCTCCTGCTGCCAGTTCTCCAAAGGGCTCAGGGTCTGCCCTAGATCTGCACATCCCATGCAAAGTCCTAGGACACATTGTAGTACCTCAAGGAGCACTAGATAATGATGCATAGGCAACTAAAATCCACCTTAAGCACCCCAAACTACAATGTGATTCTTTTTCACATCCATACTTAAGTAAGTTGGGCAAGATGTGTTCCCAAGGACCTAAATCTCTTCATTCACACAAGTGTATAAGTTGTCTGTCCCAAAGCAGGAGCAATACATTCAGCCATAAACTAGAAACTCCTAGTAATTCAACAAGGAATGGAGGCAATTCTAGACCATCTTACCAGAGAATAAAAAGGGAAACAAACTAGGAGATCTATTACCTTTTCTTAAATCAGAATGTTCACTGAGAGCCCTTCAGATACTGGCAGCATAAGAAAAATCAGCCAAAAACTAAGAAGATCCTGAACCTGTGTCTCATGCTCCCAAAGGATTTCCATTCACTCTGTCTCACAAAAAAAATAACATTGCCAGGGCCAGGATTTTCCTCGCATCTTTTCCAGTTTCCTCCATATTCTCAAATCCAGTTTTATGCTCTGAAATATTTACAGGCCCATGACCTTTCTAGTTAGGAAAAAAAAAAAAAGGAAGGTATCTTCAAATATTTCTTCTTTATAATCAATAAACTGTTGAAAAGCATCTCCAGGCCAACATGTCTAAGGAAAATACAAACTCAATCACTTGGCTCAGAAAAGTGCAGGGGTTTCATAGCTCTAAACTGACCCCTCAGGGACTAGCATCAGTTTAAGTATATTGGCATGTATTTTGCCCCCTTAGAGAGGCCAATAAGGCCAATCAAGAGACACAGTACCAATAATTACTCTTATTTCTATTGCAGGGTTTTCAGGGAATGCTTTAGTTTCAGGCTTTTGATATTATCATCTTCTGTTTAATATACAATATTCATTTTGTGATTGTGGTGTGAATGGATACCCTTAAAAACTCCTTTTGGGGAGAGGAAAGGAGGGGACTTTGGCAAACTGAATGAAAGCCAGCTTTCAAGCAGGGATGTAGAGGAAGAACAGGACAGAGAAAAGAAAGAGGAATTTTCAAGTCCCAAGGAATGCAAAATTTGCTTATGCAAGTCTTTAAATGTAACATCTAAACATAACACCTAAACAATAGGACTGAAACCCATCATTTTAAAAGAGATTATCTCAATTACTTTTTAAATCTGTGTAGTGGTTTTAGCTAGGCCTCAAATTAGCAGGCTCAGAGAACCTACGTGGATTGAGGAAGACAGCTGTCACCTGACTGGGTAACCAAGGAAATATTTCATACCAGATGATGCAAACCTGAGGTATGAGTGCAGCAGTGGGAGCTGTTTGGGCAGTTCCATCACGGCCAAAGTACAAGCCAGATGTGGTACAGCTCCTGTCTTGTTGGAGTAGGCCCTGCTGCTCTTGCTGCCGCTACTTGCATTTTGTTTGAGTTCAGGGAAGTAGAAACATTTTGTTGTTACTCTTTCTGTTCTTTGCAAGTTGTCTTTTGGGGTGCTTATAAAGCTACAGTGATAGAATCTGTTTTCACTGGGGAGTGGGAAAGTTATTTTTTGTTATACATAACTTTGTGTAAGTGTGTGTTATATTGTAGTTTTACTCTTCTCTTTTCTGCATAAATATATATAGTTAGTTTAAGCATAAACCTAGTTTGAGAGGGTTTTTTTCCCTTTTTCCCTTTCCTCGGTGAGGGGAGAGAGGCTCTGACTTGGTATTGAGCAGTTGCCATTTTGCCAGCTCAAGCCAAGACAACTCCTAGTTATCAAAATGTTCTGAGAAAATCTTACACATTAAAATAGTCACAAGTAGTCACATGAGTTGAAATGTAATTGATGATGTACCTCATGTGGGAACTTCAAACTGCAAAACAGACTTCTATCTCCCAAAGAACCAGAGGATGCTACTAAACTGGAATAAACTTTTTGTCCTTAATATTTCATTTTATATTTTGCTTTTTTGCTCTCCATATGTCTGACTGAGATAACCTTTCTATTACTATCTTACATTTGGCTTAATAGTTTTCTATGACAGAAGATGCTTCACAGGCTGAGCAGCATGAGATTTTGGACAATGGGAGTCCTCATCATAAACTAAACAAAAATAAAACTCCAAAAGAGTTTCAGCTGGAGGAAAACGCCCAAACTTTCAAAGTAGTCTTTCTTTGCCCCAAGGCCTTCAATATCTCTTCCTAGGTGGTGCAAATTTACCCATTTTTCCAGGTTTTCAATAATGAGAAATGCTCCACAATTTATACTCAGTCTTTTTCCAAATTGCTTCTGTGATGTGTTTGTTCATCGTCAACAGAATGTTATGTAGATGAGAAAAAAATAAATGAATCAACCAAAAAAAATTCTTTGGATGCAATCATGGCACAGCCATGGGAAAAGACATTAATAAGGAAGTTCTTGATAGCTTACAGACCTCTATGAAAAGGTAGAAGTTAATGCTCATTAAAATGCCTTATAAGGAAGAAACCTAAATGAATAAAATACACAGTAGCACATGTTTAGAGAGAGTCTAAAATAGTATACAATAAAGAGAGGGAACAAAAAGAATATTAACAGAGCTAAGAATAAAATTTTCATGTAAGCGCTGATACTTCAGCTTAAGATTTAAAATATTTCTTGTATATATATATATATGTATATTTCTTGTATATATTTTCTCTCATTTTTGACTTTTTAAGTCTTTTTAAGCTTCTTCCATACTGATGTACCTTAGCAATATTTCATTTGCCAAAACAGTTGAGCAGCTACTATCCCATAAAACCAATGATGCATATAACCTTTGAAAGTAAGCCCATTTTTTTACAGGAATTTCAATAAAACTTATGGATTTTTGCCATTAGGCAATCCAGTTTGAAGGTTTGGGCACACACAAAGTTTTTTTTTGCATATAAATCATTACAATTGTGCTGGTTTAGAGGTAAACTGGCAGGAGAAAGGAACTCTACACAAAAGAGATTATAAGTCAGAGTTACAATTT
>JAOXXN010000001.1:4865121-4888252 GCA_026770055.1 Myrmophylax atrothorax | reverse complement strand
GCCCCCTTGTCCTATTGCTGAGTGCCTGGGAGAAGAGACCAACCCCCACCTGGCCAGAACTTCCCTTCAGGTAGTTACAGACAGTGATGAGGTCACAAATGATGTCACAGGAGTGACAAAGCCAGTGTAATGGCAGTCTGTCCAGCTGTGGTAGCTGTGCAGGGCTGCAGGTGAGCTGGGACACAGCAGGCAACACACAGGTGCAAAGCTGCTGCCACCACACAAGAAACTCAGACCTACAGCCCCAGGCACAGTTTCTGCAGAAGCAGCAGAGCCCAGGCAAGAGAATAAATCTGGTTTAACATTATCCAGTGCCTCTGTCTGATGCTTGAAACGACACACATGTTCTACAAGGTGTCCCTTCCGACTGAATTAGCCATGTGACACTGAGGGACACCCCCAGCGGCGGCTTCTCCCTCCTGCCAGCAGGCTGGCACATCTGAGGCCGGGCAGGGATACCCCCAGGCAGCAGCAGGGGTTCCTGAGGGCTCACCCACCCGCGAAGGCCCTGGCCTCGTCGGTGGGCACCGCCCGCAGGTGGCGCAGGTCGCTCTTGTTGCCTACGAGCATGATGACGATGTTGCTGTCGGCGTGGTCGCGCAGCTCCTTCAGCCACCGCTCCACGTTCTCATACGTCAGGTGCTTGGCGATGTCGTACACCAGCAGGGCCCCCACGGCCCCCCGGTAGTACCTGCGGGCAGGGGAGGAGGGACAGCACAGTCAGGGGGGCTGGAGGGACAGGGGGCCGTGGGACAGCGGGGGGAGCTGGGACAGCCACACAAACACCCACGGGCTGGACACCGGGAGAGGAGCCGCCAGACAGACGACACTGGGACAGGAGCAGCCAGGCAAGGTTACACCCCAGGGCCAGCAGAGCAGCAGCACAGCTCAGGCCCTGGGGGTAAGCCAAGCCCCGTGTCTGTGGGGAGAGTCCTGCACCCCAGAAATGGAACTCTGGAGCTGGCCACCCTCCACCTCTGATCCACCCCCAAAGTCTCCCCCGCCCATCACCGTGGGTGCAGCACGGGCACGGCCCAGAGCGATAAAGGGACTCCAGAATGACTCACTGGATCATAAAAATGTCAGTGTGATCTACTCCCTTTACAAAAGGCCACTTTGGGCCCAAGAGGCACAGTAATGCATCCAAAAAGAAACAGGCTGTGTTCTCCCACCCCACAACTCCCTCCAGCTCTACTGAAAACCAGCTTTTGCTGTGCTGGGTTTTTCCAATTAAACAATCACACACAAAGTGAGCAGTCTTTCCTGGCTGCTACAGGAGGGTTTCTGCTCTTAGGTTACCCCTGATAAAACCTCCAGGAACACTGATATTACTCTATCACTTGCACTGAAATCAGTCTCTCAAAGCTCTTGCAATTCTAGGCTTGAAATGTCCCCAGTTACGTGTCAGGAGAGCACAGACAAGTAAATCAGTTTGTGCAGGGACACACTAGATCAAGTTTCTGGGCTGAATAATATTTAACCTTCCTCCCACCCTCAGTGGATACTACCCGATAAAATACAAACATCCCCTGTTTGCAGTTCCTGAGGAAGCAGAAGGGCCCAAAATTGCCCTCCCCAGGCACAGCCTCTCCCCAGCCACACAGGGATGGATCACTTACGCCGAGGTTATGGCTCGGTAGCGCTCCTGCCCTGCTGTGTCCCAGATCTGAGCCTTTATTGTCTTCCCATCCACTTGAATGCTCCTCGTAGCAAACTCCACTCCAATGGTGCTTTTGCTTTCCAAGTTGAACTCATTGCGAGTGAATCGAGACAGAAGGTTGCTCTTGCCTACCCCGGAGTCTCCAATAAGTACCACTACAAGACAAAAGCAACATAGGAATTGGATTTCAGGGGTAGATGATACACTGACAACCACCTGCAATAAACATTTATTTTTGGCAATGAAGCCTGCAGGAAAAGAATGGCAACACCACCACCCTCATCATGGACCTGCTGTCCAAGTGTTGGTATTTCTGGGAAACCGGAGCTGCCACATTCACCAGCGTTTTGAACAGACATTAGACTTGACTTTCACTGGTTACATTTCAGTCTCCTTTGCCCAGCATGGAAGAACATTCCTCTTCCAGGAAGAATATACATGGCTGTCACAGCAAAAGTTGGGGACTGGTTACACTTCACACCCTTGTAACAACAGCAGAACCAAAAGAACAAAACAAAATCCCCACAACTACACAACTGAAATCTGCTTTGCTGAGGAAGTCCAAAACACAGGGCAAGCAGCAGCCTCTGCCTTCACTTCACTCTCTTCATACATTTGCAGAAGAGGTTCCCCACAAAAACACGTGTGAATGAAAAAAAGAACAAAACCAAAAAAAATCCAAGACCACCATCGCCCTGGGAGACAGTTTGAAACGTTTGCTGAGCCACAGCCCTCTGCCCTTCCCTCACTGCTGCTGTGGCTCCTGCACACATCAGGCCAGAGCCTGACACTGCTCTGAAACCCTGCTGGGCCTCAGCACTGGAACCACCATCCACCCCCTTCCCAGGCTCAGCTTGACTCATCCCAGCACCAGAGCCAAGCAAACTAATTGGAAGGATTCAGCTACGCTTGACAAGAGAGTGGCTAAAGGTTTAAAGTCCAGTTCCTGCAGCAAAGACAGTCACGAGGATTCGCTGCAACGACCTGTAATGCTGTGTTGAAAGGTGCCAGGTTAAGTGTCGCTTAAACTCAGTACCAAGATGCAGAAAACTCGATGAAACACATTCACAACCTGAGTCACACCAACAGGAGCCTCTCAAGATGATCTTATGCCCTTAACAAAAACAGGAAACCAAATCAGTAGTGAAGGAAAGGGAAGGAAAAGAGGATAAAGTCCTTGAGAAGAAAGGCTGATAACAAAGTTCAGCAGTGAATCAACACCAACCCAAGCAAAAAAGTGCAATCTCAGGTGACACAGAAAATGTTGTGACTTTGCTTGTTTATAAAGAAACAAATACTTGTTTAGTAACACACATCATTAACAGTTAAGACACCCCAACACAGTGTTACAGATTCTGTGTGGTGCAGCAGAGCAATGAGTGCACCAAACACACTCAATCACAAGAGAACCCCCCGTGGAGCTCCGTCTAGCAGGGCAAACGCTCCCATCTGCTGCTGCACACCAGCTCCTGCCCAAACAATGCAGCTCAATTCTGGCAAATGGGACTTTGCTCTGACTGGAAGGGCAGAGCAGCACCTTTTAAACTCCCTCCATAAACGACAATTGCAGCAAACGTTGGCTTCAAAAGGCTTTGTGCAGAACACCTCATCAAAATAAACACCTTCCCAGGCTGCCCAGGCAGCTGAGTCAGCGCGCAGCCGGCCAAGCTCTGCGCTGCACAGGCAGAGGGCTGGTACCCACTGCGGGCTGGGAGCATCACAGGGGCAGGCAGGTGGCAACCCCAGCTGAGGGCAAACAGCAGCGTGATTGCCTCCCTCCGTGCCAGGTCAGCTCTGCCCTGGCACTGCTGGGCAGCTCTGCTGGCACCGAGGGCAAAACCCAGGATAAACGTGGGGCAGGGGACAGGGCACTCATTGCATCACCACCCCTGGCAAACAGCCGTGGCCTTCCTCTCCCACTGGCAAGTACCTTCTTCAACACTGTTTTGGCAGGTTGAGGCCACGGTTTTAGATGACATCATGTTTGTAAGCACTGGGATGTGCCACACACAAGTTCCTGGGAGGGAAAGGTTGTGGCTCCCTTTGCACACCTCAGCCTTGCATGGCCCAGCTCTGGCCGTGGCCAGAAACGCCACTGAACAACAAAAACAATCCACATCCATCATTTCCTTTTCCCAACAGGATGCACCATATACCTGTTCAGTATGGCCTCTAACTTATTTTAGTTGTTCAGTACAAACCCCTCCTTTAAGTCTTTTGGTAGATGGATCCCTTTAATTCCTCTGCCAGGTTTTTTTCCTCACCTCGTCTGAATCCCACACTGCTTCTGTTCTGAATGGTTTCCAGCACCAGATTAATGTGTCCCAATTAAAAGGGGAAAATAATACTTTCCTCCTTGAAGTCAGCTATTTCCTCTACCTAATTGGGCCACTGCAGCTCCTCTTGAACAGGGACACAAGAACAGCTTGGAATGTCAGCAGGCGCCTCAGACTCCTCACACTCTGCATTTCTGCCAGTCTGGGCAAGCATCACTCTTGAAACACAATTATGAACTGAAACAGCTTTAACAGCCACTCAGATTGTGTTATTCATTTCAGTTTTGCTTCTCTTATCAAACCACTTCATTTTGATATTTTATACTACCCAGTATGTGTTACATTCTCAGCATAGAAATGCAGTAGGAATGACCCTGGATGGCCCAGTCCCATTCCAACTATCCCAGGCAAACAGTTTCTGGGAGGGAAATGATGTTACTCAGGCTGTCATAAAGCTAATTGTTCCTGCACACACCCTTTTGTTGGGCTTTTCTTCCAGAAACTCACTCCTAATGGTTAGAAATTGCCTTCAGGAGGAATTAGTGGTGTCCCTGTGCCAGCATCATCCATTAGCTTATTAGTGTCTTCTCCCACTGGTGTTTGTGCTGGGGTATTTACAGAAAGCCACATCTTCTCTGGGCTTCCTTGTGTTTGCTAAATGAGCAACTTGTCAAATGGTTCCACAGAAATACATTGTCCATTTCCCCAAACACCTTCCCTTCGAGTTTTCCCATTTCTTGCCCACACAGTGAGAACTGCACACATCATTCTAAGGCACCTTGGGAGATCAGGCTGATCTCCCTGTGATGCACCAAGGGATTTCACTATTTCCATCTCTACTAGGCACACCTGGAGCTGGAGTTCCTTCTCCTGCCCATTTCACCTCGATGGCTCAGTCTGCCTGTGATCAGACCTAACTGTTCAGCTTAAAGCTGGCCAACTTTTACTTTACCAAACTGCTGTGAGTCCCCAGACAGGAAACCTCCCATCCCAAATCCCAGCTCACCTGGAGCACTGCAGTCATCAGCAGCACACCCTTGGACTGCCCCTTCCCACCCAACTTGCATCACCAGCAGATTCCTTCACTACATCAGCACGGGAAGGAGGAAGGTCTAGAGAAACATTTTAGCAAGTTCAGACATGAGATCCAGTCCCGAAATCCATCAATAACCTGCTCTGGACCAGCACTTCCCTCACAGGAAGCTCCACACAGCACCCTGGGAAGCTCCACAACCCAAGAAGACTGTCCTAGAACATGTGGAAGCCATGGAAGTGATGTCCCAGCTCCAGGTGACCGGGTCAGTGATGGGACAGTTCAATATCGTCAATGCAGTTCGATGCCTTTGACTTTCTACAGCATTTACTGCCCCAAAGGTCTAAGACAAGCACACAAGCATTTGGTGGAGAGAAAAAAAATTTTAAAAAAGAAGAGTATGAAGTCCACACTACTGTACAAATTTCACTCTGTAATTTCAGTTTTATTTCTGTAGAAAACCAAAATAAGAATTCAGTTTCCTAAACAGTGTGAGAAGCAATTTAGAGAACTATGTCAAGGAAGGAACATTCATTTTTCACCAACATTCCAGCTCACTCACCCAATTTTTATTTCTGCTAAACCTCTTAGTTGAAATTTTCAGAAAATCCTTTAATTATCTCATGAAATATGCTATTGACAGCATAATAAGGTTGAAAATAGAGTCCAGCAGCACTGGTTGGGGTTGCCTATGATAAAAGCTCAAGTCAAACAGTACACAATTTAAGACAAGTCCACCAGCACTGGGGAATTACAGTGTCTAAACCCACTTGCCTCTGCACTGAGCTGTGCTATAAAGAGACATATCAATAAAAAGCTTGGACGTGTCTTCATGATCCCAGAAAAAACTCCTGATGAACCTTTTCCTGCCACTTCAGCTGAAATTTAAAGGAAACATGGATAAGATGACTCGACTCTACACCCTGTAGGCAGCTGGGGATAAACCAACATGGTCAGGACTTGTGTTGATCTCCCTCCTCGGCTGTGCCCCGGTTTTATTGGAGAAGTGGCACCTCAAAGGCCCTCTGGGGTGGGTAACCCCTCCAAACACCTCTGTAGTAAATGGTTACACCAGGAGGTTTGTTACAGCACAAAACTGCCCCCACATCCAAGGCAGAGAAGGCAAAGGGCTTTTACCACTGTCCAAACCAAGAGCTGCCATCAAACCACTTTTGCCTTCACATTTATCTAAACACACAAGAAAAAAATGGGTTTTCCAAACCCCAAACCAACAAGTTGGTTCAGTTTCAGAGGATTTCCTCAATATCAAAGGGAAAAGTTGGAGAAATGAACGTGATGCAGCTGGAACAGGAGATTTTCCTAACAATAAGCTGAATGTCACCACAGGTCAGGGCCATGCTCAGAAATGAGCAGTCTGTCCCCAAATCCCGAGTTCCAGGTGCTCAAGGTGCAGACACAATCTACCTAAGCCTTGTCCACAGAAAACTTCTTCAGGTGAGGGTTCCTTTGATAATGACTCATCTAATACAAGTACTTGATCAAAAAGATAATTAGCTCTTGTATTTAAGCCAGGCTTAATTTATTAAGTAATAAAGCAATATCCTTATATTACCATTATATTTTCCTCCTATTAAAAATAGAAGAAGCTTTCTACAAACTGAACTTCATAAGCCTTGTGTTTCCCCAAGGGCAGTGCTGGGAACAGCAGGCACTGCTCTCAGCCAGACCCCAAAACTAGGGAAGAACACAAAGACATGTGGCAGGATAAGAAGAATTTACCAGAAATTATCTTTTTTTCAGGTCAGGCTTAAGCTTTACTATATGCTGAGGTGTTGCACCAGAGTGAGGAGAAGGGTATTTTGTAAAGGTACCTGGATTTTACTGCCCAGCAGCACAGGTGGGCTCAGCTCACACCCAGCAGGGTCAGCCAGACTTCAACAACAGCTGCAGCCAGGACAAAGCCAGAGGTCACACAAACATGTGGCAGTTCAACTTAAGAGCAGTAAAAGACACCAACAGAACATCACACAGTTGTTTTAAACCAAGTCAGACTCTGAACTCAGTCCCACCAACCTGCCACGTCCCTTCATGTTCATAAACCCAGGACTGTCCTACTGGATTAAGTGTCCTGACAGACCAACAGATCAACACCCACAGCCTGAGCACCAAGAACTGATGTCCCAGAAACATTCTGTGTAGAACAGTCTAATTTCTGTCCCAGCCAGCCCTTCCATCTTCAAACAAGCAATACCTTCAGGCCTGCCACTGTAACCATCACGCTGAAATGCTCCAACCAACATTCTTCCTTCCTCTCTAAGTTTGTGCAGGCTTTCAATGTCATTTATGGCAATGCACCACTCCAAAATTTGCATATGCACCTGTGGGATTTGGTCCTGCTTTCACCTGCTGCCCAATAATAGAAGCATTTACAGATATCCAGAGAAATTATGACAAACAGGAAATACTTTCCCTACTTGACCTTATCACTCACTGTTTTAATTCTGATCAAGTTGTACAGGAATTCAATATAAGAGCTATGAATCCATTAGGTCTCTCTTCAGGTGATTTTGATGCCCTTCTCCATCTTTTTAATTCTGCAATATCCCTTTCAAAATGGATATGCCTGTCCTATCTGCATTTCCCCTCCATTCCCAAGCTGCTCATGTCTCAAATTCAAACCCTGACTTAACATTCCCTCCGAGTTCCCACTGCCTTTTCCAAGAGTGTTTACCTACCCCTTGACTTTTTGACCTGTGCCTGGTAAGGAGACATTCAGTTCAGAGACCTACTTGCAATAATTTCAAGATCATTCCAGAGTGGTGACAGCTTGTTTGGAACCACCATCACCTCTGGGAAGTTACAGAAGTTTCCAGGATTTGTATTACTCTGCATTTTTATGTTATTTCAGCTGCCACATTAATCCCAGTTATGTGACATTGCATCAACTTCCTGCAGTCCACTTTAGCTCTGCAAAACCCAAATGGCTCATCTTCGCAGCAGCATTTTCACAGCATTCCCTGCTCTCCCAACAGCTTCTACAAACCAGGCTAATCAGAAAAAGCTTTAGGAAAGGCAACCAAATAAACCAGCCTCGAACTTCTCCCTGTAACTGGATCCCAACTTTGTAACTTCCCAATTACATAAAGAAGCAGGTTTAATAAAAGACTGGAGCTCTCCCAACAAAGTCGTTGATACTCTCAGGCCTTGCAGCCAAACCATTGATTACAAGCACATGACAGAACTGTGTGAACCAGAGCAACAGTGACTGTGACACCCTGAACACAAGTCCTGCAGTAGGTTACTGATGTGACCACACCAGTGGTCAGGTCAGCAAGGCCCTTGCCAGCCCTGCCAGCTGAGGAAAAAGGCCCTTCTGGAACTTCCTGATTTGACTTTAATAGCAGTACAGATGACTGATTTATAGGTAGAAATAATGCCATTTTCCACATGCAATTGGATAAACAGGTAACAAAAAAACCACCTCCAAACCAGCCCAAAAACAATTACACAAAGTTATTACAGGAGCTTAAGGGAACAGGGAAAAAGCCACTGATGTTTTCCTTTACCTTCCTGATGATAAGCACAGGGTCTCTCACCATCACATCCTAACAAGCAATGCTCTAAATCCAAATTTGCAATACAACAGGACAATAAACAGGGCTTTGCTTGCTTTTACAGCAGGGTTTTGTAAAGCTGGGCAGTGACTGCCCCAACAGCAGCACTTCAGCCCCGTTTCACAGCGCACCATCCCAACCTGTGCAGCAGGGCGGCCTTTGCCTCTGCGGGGAGTGAAAATCAAGATTAACATTTTAACCCAGCTCGCTGCTGTGCGGCACACGCAGGGACACCGGCCTGGAAAACCAGGAATTCCTGCCCTCCTGTGCCGGGAGCCAGGCCAGGATGGGACACCAAGGCCGGGCCTGGAGCCCCTGGGGCAGTGGGAGGTGTCCCTGCCCGGGCAGGGGTTGGAATGAGATGAGCTTTAAGGCCCCTTCCCACCCAAACCGTTCCAGGGCTCCATGATTCCACAGTCACTGGGTGTGGAACAGCAGCTCCATTCGCCCCTCGCCAAGGACTCTGGAGACAGAAGGCAGCAAATGTCACTGTTTTATTACACCGGTGCCCCATGGGCAGCGCCGGGTGTGTCCCAGCCCACCGCCGCGCTCCACACCCGGACAGGCCCTCAGCGCCCCGCGGAGCCCCCGCGCCTCCCCGGCCCCGCTCCCCGCCGGGCCCTCGGCCCGGATCCCCCCGCGGGGCCCACCTTTGAACAGGTAGTCGTACTCGTCGTCGCGGGTGCCCATGCTGGCGGCGAGGGGCCGGGAGCGAGCGGAGCGGGAGCGGCGCCGGCCCGACCGGACCCTCCTGCAGCCGCCGCGGCGCTTCCGCCTCCGCGCCCCGCCCGCCGCCCTTCCGGGGCAGCGCCGGCACCGCCCGCGGGAGCGGGGTTGGGTTCGGGCTCGGCGGGGGAAGGCGGGCGGCGGCCGCGCTGCTGCACCGCGGCTGTGTCCCACCTGTGCTCGCAGCGATGTTCGCCGCCCCTCCGGCGGGGAGGAGGCTGCCAGGCGCTTGAGGAGCTCCGAGTGCCTCCCCTGCTCTGACGCCCAAGCGAACGAGGAGTCTTGGCCGCTACAAATAATTTACATGCTCAGGAACGTGCTGGAAGCCCAGTTGTTGATGGGTCTCTGACAGCTGGCGGTGAGAGATGTCCTAGCTGGAGGCGGTTGGCTCTTAAAAATTTGGCTTGCAATGCTTAAAAAATTTTGAGAAAAGCATCAGGTAAATACATAAAAGTGTAAGAAAATGTCTACATTGTAACTAAAACTGTAGTTAAACTTGAGGTTGTGTACACGCTGTCTGAGCTCTCGCATTGATGGAAGAACAACCCATCCCTTATGAACACTTCTCTCATGCTCTCTCTTTTGCCTGATGTATTTACATCTTGAAAACATATGTTGAAATTATCGAATTTGTATCTCTTTGTTCAAATGGGCGATATTGACACTAAAAGCATGCACTAGCACAATTCAATAGTCTAACTGGGTTAAAAGAGGTTTGGGAGGAGTTGAGTGCATTGATGCAGTATCACACCAACTGGTACCAGTTTCCAATTTGTATAATAAAAATATATTACATTCATTCTTTTCACAGTAATAGATCCCACTTCATTAACGACAATCTTTACCTTTCCCAAATGTTGGTTTGTTTTTTTTTTTAGTTCTGTATTTTTGGGACCCAACATTTTCAAGGTAAGCCAGAAGTTATGTTGTAAACTATGATACCAAGCTGTAGTCTAGTCTTATTAAACTGTAAGCTACAAAAATAAAATGGCTTATCTTTGTTTAGTCTTCTGCAGAATTAAGGCTATTTTCAGTTCCTCTTCTTACATCTCATAAGAGAGACACCAGACTACCTGAATATTTAATGAGTAGTAAGCCAGAAATCTTAAAAGTATCAAGTGTAACACAGGTTTTTAATAGCAACAGACAGGTGCTTAGCTGAAAGAAGTTTGAACAATTTAATTTCACAAAATTAATAAACAGCAATTATACATAAGCACATCTGCAGCTATTTGTTATGCAAAAATATCAAAATCAAACAAAGCTTACCAAAAAAAAAAAAAAAAGAGAAGTATAAATGAACCCAAAGAGATGAGGATAAAAATTGGTACGGGCATTTAGAAAAAGCTTTTTGACTCTACTCCAACCAAGAAAATGGTTCTGGTTTTCACTTCAAAACCTAACAACCTAGTTGCACACTGGTGCAATATCTCAGGAGACAATATGAACATTGAAAATTTGTGTGCTGTAACTCTGCTTATAAAGGCATTATTTAAACATACAGGACAAGACTTCACAGCTGATAAGCTATAAAGAATATTTTATCTCTAGACTGAATGTTTATCCTCTTTCTCTTTGATCTCATAGTACATGAGCTGTACATATTACATATGATATTAGTTAGATTTTTTCAGTTTTACTCTCTCAACTGAATTCTGAGTAAATGTATCTAGCAGATATCAAGAGTCAAATATCAGTAAAAAGCCAGTAAATATCACACTGAAATTCCATAGTTGCCTACAGTAAGGTCTGCCAATGACTTCAAGGACTGGGTTGCCTGACTACGTTTCTTCATACACTACATCAGCAAGAGAAACCACTGACCTGCCTGCAGTCTAGACTAGAGGAATTCATTTTTCACTAAACTCCCCACAAATGTATTGTTTGTCTTCAGGTGTCTTTCCTATGACTGTTAAAAATGTGTTAAATTCTAGTAGAAAGTTCTTGTCTTTTTCACTGAAGCACGTCCACTGCACAGCCTCTTCCCTTCACAAAAAGTCATGGCTCCTTTCTGGTCTTACACAATGCTGCTATTAAATCTAGCCTATCCCAGTAGAAATGCTCTCTTAATTCTGATTTTCCAACCAGCATTTGGTTTCTTCACAATGACTATTAATCAGACACTATCATATTTGCCTTGAGTGTGTGAGATGTAGAAGATTAGATCAGTCATGCATAGACTCTTTCTTTCCCCTCCCCTCCCCTTTACCACCCACCTCCCAAACAGTTCTGCCTTTTTTATTTCAGCAATTCAGGTTTGGAAGAATAAATTCCATTGTAACAATGATTCAGAGGCAAACTGAAAGCCTAGTAAAATATTGTTCTCCCAAGTCTGTCAGGAAAACTTATAGGATGGAAGCATCCAGAAGATAAAGCCAACTTGTCTTATAATATGCACAAAAAAGCATAACTTGTCACTGTCCCCTTGCTCCCAGAATACATATGCAGCAACTACCGAGTTGTACTGAAAATTTCCAGTTTTCCAGATGATGAGCTGTGACTCAGTACTCCTACTGATATACCTCAATGCACCATCCATTTACTTTATGTCATGGTAAATCATCTCTTGCTTTCCTTCCACTAGAACTTATTAAACACCATCATGTGTCTGCAGGTCTAATCTACCACACTACGTCATACCCTGTCTGAGACCAGATCAGGTAAAAGTTATTCTATTCCTGCATTTTTCTGCTCCAGCTCCTCATTTCAGTTGCTACCCAAGTGTGTTTACAGCTCTGAGAACATGTAGGTCATCACCTTAAATGTGGCTTTCTCCACTGTCCAGCCTGAACCATATTCCTGTTTATTGCCTAGGGAAATCTGAATGGTGCACACAGAGATCTTTCACTGTGTGCCAAGGTAGTTTGTGGAAACTACTTCTGGGAAAAGTATGGTTTCTTTTCTATATGCAAAATCCCTTCAAAGAGTCAGTGAAGTGGCAAAGCAAATTTTGATCCATTTATAATCAAAAGAATGACTTCAGTCTATTCTACAGAAACCAGAATTTGGCATAATAAAGCCAACAACTGGTTGAGGAAGAATAACAGTGTGAGCTCTTTGATGTTCACATATGAACGTGCACAATCAAAGGCAGAGTTAGGATAGCACATTATATTTCTGAGTATTAGTAAGGAGTTAAAACAATTTAATAATTGTATTCATCAGGAAACAATTTTCTTACACAAAAATAATTTCATTTATCGCCCATCTGGAAAAAGTGTCCTATAAAACATTTAACATGCAAGAATATTGTGCTAATGACAAATCTGTGTTAAACAGCCCTTATGAACTATGCATTGCAAGACAGTGCAAGCAGCTGGAAAGTTATCCTAATTTCAGGGAATCCTCTTGCCTCAAGCTTTAATGTAAAGTGAACACCAATACAGTGTAATGAGGGTACTTTAATATCTTCAAACTCTGTCAGAGCTCTACAACATCCCCAAATGGACATCATAGACAAAGGAGAGTTAGACAAAAGAGAAATGGTCAGAGCTATGGCAGCCAAGACTAACAATGCTGTTCTAGCTAAAACTATTAATTTGATATTAACATCTGCTTAGAGGCATTCATCGGTCAGTTAGCACTGAAATTTACTCCAGAGAATGGCAGAATTGGAGAAGACATTAGGAGATCCTGATCCCCTGTCACGGGATTCAGAAGAGCAAAGAAAATGAGGCAGCAGTGGGAAGGAACTGTTCATGGTGATAGTGGCAGAAGTGTGGCCAGACCTCTTTAAGGGAAAGAAAATGTTTTAATCCTGCATTTTACATTTAAGCAAATGACACTACAAAAGCTGTGTCTCCACCAGCCTAGAAAACCCAGGAGGCAGCAGCTGATCAGCTCCCCTGCAACAAGTTCTCCCTCGAAGAATCTGCTTTATCCGAAATTGTGGGGAATGAGTAACAGTTGCCTATAACAACAGCCAATATCCTCACGTTACATCTTTCCTCCCAGGTTAAATTATCATCCTTCTATTAATAGGATTACCAAAAGTCTTTTTCTCCTTCTTTGGAAAAGAGTATCAGAGAGTTAAGTTCAGTCATAAAACGTTAAAAAACCCTGGACAAAATAATAAGGCACCAGGCTTTAGTGAAATAGGCTGTTTCAATTTGATGGTGTTGCAATCTTTCTGAACTTTCAGAGTTACAAACTCTTCAATTATCAGGTGAAGAATAAGAAATTTTGCTTCATATCAGTTCCTTCATTACCGACTATTTCTGGTCTTTTCTCAATGAATACGATCATGCTAGCAACCATCCAGCTCGAGCAAAGTAAGGCTAGAGTGTCAGTCCCATGGAAACACAATCAGGAAAACACTTCTACTTCATCTACTGTGCATTAACATATTTCCTTTGCAGTCTGTGTAACAGGTTCATGATCTGTGCTGCTTGTAAACTAAACACAGGTAGTAGAATAAATCTTATTTCTTAGAATGGTCTTCACCATAGGTCTGCTCATGCCCTTACCATGCTCTTTTTGAAGTGCATTTCAGTAGATTCCAATTCCCTTTTTGTTTTATTTTTAATTTTTTTCCACAGAAAAATACATGGATTTTCAGAAACTCTCTTAAGGAGAAAGCCAAAAAAACAATGCAGTTTACATGGGTTCCCACACAGGTTTCAAAAAAACTATAGTTATCATCTAAAATGGAAAAGCTCAATTCCAACAGACTGGGAAATCACTGGGTTTTTTAATCTACTGGAAAACTGATTGTAGCTAATATGGGTCTACAAATTAGGTGTCCATGACCACATAACTCCCTTTGGAAATGTATCTATTTTTGTCCACATCAACAGTTGAAGTCACTTATTAATCTGTTTTCTACTGTAACCATTTCCCTGGACCAGACTTAGTTATTAAAAGCAGTGATAATAAAATTGAAATGCCTTCCTAAAATCTGCTGTGTAAATCAATATCATGTCTTAATTGGGTAACCAAATGGCTGCCACGCCAATGAGTCACTGCAAATCTCTGTGAACATCTCTTTCTGCCTGGTTACACTTCTTTACCAACTCCACAGCTCTTCAGGAGGAAAAGTGACAGGGCCCTTTCTGTTCTCTGCAGTCATTACAGCAACATGTGGGCTACTCATCTTCCACTGGTTTGGATCTCTTTAGAATATTTTCCTAAAATTTATCTTGAGGACTCTCTCCAGCTATCCATGCAATATATATACTTAGAAAGTGAGTGGTTTATAACAGCAGTGAATAGGATAATCAAGTGATTAACTGCCTAAGGAAGAATTGTAGAACATCTTGGAGAGCAACCACTAGAGAAATCATGGATTTTATACAAGCAAGTGTCAAACAATTATAGGTCAGTCTGATACAAATAAACTCCCAGATCTTTCTGTGATTGTGGTCTGAACTCACAGGTTGTGAAAGTGAGTTAACTCTGGGGCAGTGGTATCACTTGTTGTGTGAGCACCAAGCACTTATTCAACAGACCCTTACAAGATACGAGTATCTGATGGTCATAAATGATAAGAATAAATATCAAACATTGAGCCAGAACAGTCTAATACAACTCTTACAGCTGGGGTGGCACTTCAAATGATAAAATACAGCCTTCTCACTGGCAATTGTTTCAGTTAGTGGAAACAGTTTTATCAAATATATGGTGTTTTGCCAAAGAGAAAAGGCACTGCTACAGCTTTCTATAGTTTCACACTGGATAATTTGCCATTGCGAGAGGCAATACAGTATATATCTGACTTGTCTTTTCCCCTCTATCAATTCTATCCTCATTTGCTGGGGTTTTGATTTTTACGTAGCCTGCTCAAGAGGGAAGCACCAGCCAGAAAATTCAGTTTGTAATTGGATCACAGTTACCCCAGAGTCTGCTGAATGCAGTGCTTTTGGTTTAGGATCCTCTCCAGAGTTCCTTTATCCCATTCACAGTCAGGAGAGGGCAAAGGGAGAGGTGCTATCTCCTAATTTGCTTCTGGTCAGGTCCAGCCAGGGCTCCATTCCACTACCTTTCTTGCTTGTGAGAGCTGCATCCATGATGACAATCAGCAGAGCTATGGAAAATTATGTAGAAATACTATCCAAATGGAAGTTAGGCTTCAGATTTGTGACCCTTTCCTAATTATGACCTTTTTTTGCTTTACTTCTCTCTGCTGAAGGGTTGTATCTGAAGTATGTTAATATAGAGGTTATTCCTTATGTGAAGTGAGTAATTTCATCACTAGGTCTAATACAGGGTTGAAATTACCACCTACATTTAATCATGGACTTGCATGTCCTAATTACTTCACAGGTGAACAAAAATAACAGAATGAATAAAATTCCTTACATGTGGATCAACATCCTTTTTCAACAATTTCACTTGCTGAGTTTTCATTTGTTGTTAGAAATGGTTGATTTCTAAACAAGTTACAGTATGAGATGAAACCTTTTATTGCCAGTTATAAGATGAATGGGTGACTCCTGGAAACAGGTTGGCCAAGTTAGAAGGCACTAGCTAGTAATCACTTCATCAAGTAAGAAAATTAATCCACATCCAAAAAAACCCCATTGAAAAACAAAACCAAAAACAAACCCCTACAAAAATGTCCCAAACAAAACACAACCAAAAAACCCCTGAAAATAACCACAACCGCCCCCAAAAAACAGGAAGAGCAAGAACTTGCAATTGCTCTTTGAAACTACAAGTCTTAAAAGTAAAATCTTCAGGTTCTGTTCCTCTCCTGAGATTAATTTTCACAGAGGTTAAATCAATACCATCAAGGGCAAAAACTGAAAGCCAGACAATGCCATCACCATTTCTGTTCCTTACAGTTGCTATGGATCATCTATTTATTGTTTCAAGCAGTGTAGGAAAAGTAAGATTGTGAATGCCATAGGAATGTCTAGAGGTCTGTTCTGTTCCCTTGACACAAAAGGATGTCATTTGCCATGGGCCCTGAGGTATTACTGCAATGAACTTTATTAATAACAACTAATGATGCACAAAGATGACCTGATAAGATATATACATATATAGGAACATAATATCATCAAAATAAAGAATCAAAACAACCCTTTTTGGTTTTATACTCATTGTGATAGATTAGGATCTGATTTCATGAGTCTCTTGCCATGCAGGACCTTCAGAAAATGTTGGAAATTGGGCATTTACTAATAAGGACTTCTTTAGGAGTCCATAGAAATAAACTTTTCTTTGGTCAAAACTCTTGGTTTTTCAGAGTCACAGAGTGGTTGAGGTTGGAAGGGACATCTGGACATTGCTGCCGGTACATCCATCCTATGGATTCTTTTTAGAAATTGTTTGGACAGGAGGGAAAATGTTTATATTTACACTAATAGATAAGAAGACTATGAAAAAATCCTAACAACTTCAGCACAGGGGATTTTCAGGGAAACTAATGACTAGCTGAGTTAATGGTCCTCAGCTTCATGTTGGCCCATCAACTCTCCCAGTCAGTCATTAATTCCCAGGAAATACCTTATGCCTCTGTTGTTATTGCTGTAATAAATAAAATTCAAGTTAAAGGCTTGACTTAACGTTTAGCCACTATAAAGGAAAACACAAGGAAATGTTCCCACTGGACATATTCACTGTCAAATATATTTTTGTTTACCTTATTTTGTATAGATATTTAAATAGAGGAATTGAATACTCATTTACCAATTTGCTTTGATTTTACTACTCATAATAGTACACAAAAAATCCTCTGTTCATCTTTGACATTTATATAATATTTCTCTAAGGATAGCTTATCTGAGTTCAAATATGACTGAATGTGCAAAATAGAGACATGACTACATTTAATGATAAGATGAAGAAATTAAAAATTGATCAGAAATAGTTTTATTGTAGCTAATTAATATCATACTAGTGAAAAAACTGGTAGAAAAAAAAAAGACCCTAACTGTTTACAATCCCCAGTAGAAAGTGAAAAATCAATTACTATTTTGGCCCCAAACCAACTGAAAGGTGGAAATCTTCTGGTGCCAGTTGCCCTTGTGAAATTTCTGCCATTATGACGTCTACCACAGGGAAAACTGCTGTGGACAGGATTTTTTCTGCCATGTTCTGATAAACCTGAGTTGGATTCAAATTTTTGAAAAAAAGCAAAACCAAAAAAAGTCCTGCCACCTGGATATAGTGTGAGTTCTGGTCTAAAAGCATGATTTCCAGCATTGCTGAAAATATCCTGGTTCTTTTCTTGAGTCATTTCATATGCTGCTTAATTACTCATCAAATGTGCTTGCCCATATTTTTAACAGAGCCAGTTCACCTTCCTTCAACATATCAAGAGGACAACTGAAAAACCCCCTACTTTCTTCAGTATTACACTCGAACTCTTGGTGTTCCTCTTTCATTCACTGGCTGAATTCTGCACTCTTGCCACTGTGGAAAACAGCTGCACATGAGCTGAAAATCCTGTTTCTGAAACTTTAACATTTCATAGCCAAACCCAGTTTCTGGTGCTGCTCCATTAGAGCCAACAGAGTTACAACGGGAATAGAATTGACGTTGTAATATGACTGTATACTAAGGTGAGGTTTGATTTGATGAGCACATCAGATAAAAGCACATCAGAATCACTACTAGATTTCTGTATTAAGTTTTCAGGACTCTGGCAAGTGTCATGCAGTCACTGTCATGCATTGCTGAAGACAGTATACACTTAGAAGTCCTTGAGATGTGAGATGATGCTAAGTCAGGCTAAAATATGAGACAAAAGCTGCTTATAAAGGGATTCAGACAACTTAGTCTATATTTTGACTGATACTCACTGGATGAGTGACATTATATAAGTCACCTGAACTATCTCTGCATCAGTTTTGCCAGGCTGAAAAATGGGAAAAATGCTTGTAAGGTAAAGTGAGAAAAAAAAAACCAAAACCTTATTGCCACTTTTAATTTGATACTCCACACTGGCAAGCCTCCCAGTGCAATGCTTGCAGTGAAATTCTGAGCTACAATCAATTGTCCCTTCTGTGGAATCAGGGACTGGGGTTATGCAGGTGTTGGGAGCACAGTGTGGAGCCACACTGTTCATCCATAGCCAACCTTGGTTTGGAGCAAGGAGGCTATGTGGAACCCAGGAGGTGCATGCTGGGCATATCTTCAATTTAGATAGTCTGGGTTACTCGTCTTACAGAACAGAGAGCTGGCTGCAATGATGGTGTGGCAAAATCTCTCAAATAGCCAAGTCCAGCACTGCTAAAATTCATCCAAAGTCCAGGCAGTCTATTCTCATCCCACCCTGCAGAAGGGGAAAGACAAGAAAAAGCTACAGAGAAAGAAGAAAAGTGTCAGACATCCTGGATGAAGACAGTTTGTGGCCCCACTGAGCACCCTGCACAGGTCTGCCTGCAGGCTCAGGCAGATTTCAGTGCATCCATCCACATCCTGACTCTGATGGGAACAACTCCTTCATTACACGAAAGAGCACTTGAACTTCATGTGAGCCAAGGAGTACCTTTAGATATGATGTACAAATGTGAGGTCCCCTACAAAAATCTGCTTTTCAGACTGAACTATCTCACCATGCAGGACAGAACTTCTCTAAAGTTTCCATTCTCGAAACCCGCATTTTTTGTCTTCTCCTGATGAAACCTTTGAGATGTATTGAGTAATACGTTTGGACATTTGCATTGCTGGTGTCAGATTTACAAAACTGCCAACTCTGCTTTGAATGTGCCACCTTTCCTTTTCTCAGTTGGTGATCTTCCCCCACCTTCAGTGTCATCTGTATCACCAAGTGCCTTTGCTCGACAAGAGGACATGACCATGGAAATTTATCACACCATGGCATGGAACAGGGGAATGGTGGTGGCTTAGGGGCACATTGTGAGCCACAGACTGTCCTGCAGGACCCAGGTAAGAACACTACAGGAGACAAAAATTCCTAGCTGTGTGTCTGTCACGCCCTTGCTCCACTCAGCAGATGAAACTGGTTCTGTATCAGAGCCAGCAACTGACCTTCTCACAGGACTCTGGTGTGGCAGATGTGCAACAAGATATGGAAGCAAAGATTTGGGAATAGAGGGTACAGGAGAGGCACAGCGGAGAAAATTACTTGTGAAAGTGGGGAAGAAGTTGACAACAGGGGAATATGGATCTCATTTGAAGAAATGCAGTGAATACCAGCAGTCATCACTGCTCTCAGCACCTGAAGTTGGTCTGTAACGGGGAAAAAGTGGGACTATACTGGGGACCAAACCATTATTTCCAACCTATTTGGTGATAGAAACAACCTGCCAGACATTAGCTGAACAGGAGTCCAGCACAGGGAGTTACGTCCAGCTCTTCAGACAGCCTGAAGCAGAGGCTCTGTGTGCTTCCAGCTGATTCCATCCATCTCAGTGGGGTGTTCAGGCTGAAGGCTCATGATGATAATTGAAACATCAACTTCAATGATTTAATTGCACAGCAAACAAATATCATTCAGCTCTACAGACCTTTTTACATTTATGAAAAGAGAACATTTTAGCTACCATGGTAGATAGGTGCAGTGTCAGTCACTTGCTAAACTGTTACAGATCTTCACCTCAAAACTGTGTAAAAGTATTACTTAGTTTGCATTAAAAAAAATTCTCAATATTCCTGTAGATACCAAAAATGTAAACATTTCGTAGCTGTTAAAATTGCTTGTTATGCCCTCAGTCAGCTGCAAAATTATCTGCATTTAATATGTTTTCAACAATTGGTCATTATTTATTAAAATATTATACAAGAAATTTTAATAATTTATCCTATATTAATTTACTTTATAGTAATTTCTACAATATAGTGAATTTTCCTCAGTGCATATAGTGCTGTCAAATGAGAAACTGAAAAACAGAGGGACTTGGAGGTAGGTTTCATTGAATCTAATAAAAGCTAATAACAATAATAAACAAACAGTACAGCTATTCTCTGAAGGCACTGGATTGCATAGAGAACAATGAAGAAAAGCCATATGTGAGGGCCTGTCTCATAATACTCCAGCTTCTCTTAATATCAGCCATGGCCAATTCATTGCCAGGTTTTTCAAACAATACTACTGTGCCTAATTAAAGAATAGTCCTGGCTGATCCAAACCTATCTCAGATTATTTATGAGAAAATGAATTCTGAGATTATTTCTCAGGTGCCACAGGGCACCATGGCCTACTGACCCCTGCTCATGGCAGGGAGGTTGGAACTTGGTGATCTTTGAGGTCCCTTCCAACTCAAACCATTCTATGATTTCATCTTCCTGCTTTGGGAGAGCAACCCTTCTGCCAGAGGGGTGAAACAATTCCAGGACTAGTGGTGCACTGAAGGGCCATGCACAAGGAGCACATCCCTGCCAACACCTGGGGAGGTCTGGGAACTTTGGGAGGTGTCTGTTGCAAGTATAGCTCTGGTACAGTGAGGTGCTTCATCTTACTGCCTGTTTTGAAGTCAGGCCACTGTGATGCCTCCAAGAGCTTCATCTTCAGTGTCTCACCTGGGATTACAACCCTGAATCCCGCTTATCCCAACAACTGGGATGGGAGCTGGCAGGCTGCAGGTGGGACTGGTTCTCCTCCTTCCTTTTAGCTCAGGAGGGTGATCACCAACACACAATCCAATCTTGAAAAAAATTTATTAGTACAATTTAAAACCAATGACTACCACAACCCATTCACTTCCTACCCCCTTCAGTAAATCATCACACACTTTTTGCACACTCCCTTTTTTCATCCATTCTAAGTTTTACAAAAGAGCAAAAGCTGGTAACACCACTGGCCAAGTCATATTTTCCTCTTGTCAGTTAGTACTGTTTTGGACGGTATACAGGATTATAGCTGCTCTTTTTTTGTTTGTTTGTTTCAAATGGAAGTTTGCTAAACACAGCCTGAAATTGCAAATAACTTGCTGTGAAGCTACAGTAAGCAGTTCAAAAGAGCATTCTGGCAGTAAAATTATTTTTAGCCAATTACGTTCTCCATCTCTGTCTCTCTTATCATTGCCACTGCTCTTTAAGCAAGCTGCTTGTTAACATTTTAGAAGTAGCTCACAGAGGCCTTGATGTGGTTTAATGTGCTCTTTGCCTTCTAAGGACTCTATGTGCAAGTTTGTTTGCATACATTTCTCCTTAAGCTGGGTCATTAAACACCAGGCTGCTGCACAGCTCACCCAATGACCTAATATTCATTTTTATATAGTTTGAAATTATGTTTTTTAGCATGTGTCCTGCAGACTATTGCTGTGTGCCCACCTTTCTTTAATATCAATAATCAATCAACATCTAGGCAAGGACTTTCGGAGGATGCCAATACAGCATGGTTGAAATCTACTTTGTCAGATTATCTTGAACAAAGAGTTTGACTTCTAGGATCCATTACATGAAAAAAAAAAATGACATGTGCTCTTTCTAGGTGTCCAATACTCTCTTCGTTTCTTTGGCTGGTTTATTTGGCTTCCTGAGCTGCTTGTCTGTACCACAGCTCTGCCTGGAACTCCCTCTCACTGTTCTCACTTTGGCAAAATCCAAGTCTAATAGAGAAGCTTAGCCCACTTAGTGACTGTGCACAGGGAGTTCACCTCCCTGGTGAAATGCAGTTCCATCCTCAATCTCTTTTCATATATTCATATTTACACAAAGGCAGCCTTCACGCTCCCGACCCCATTTGATCTTCCACGTTGTCCCTCCAAAGAGCTTAGCTCCTTTTTATTCAAATCCTCCCCAGATTCACTTCCATTGTTCATTGTAGATGCAGTCCCTTGGCATAATGAACTCTCTCACAGCTGTAGCAACCATTGTTGAATTGTCAGTTCTGTTTAAAATGTCAGGATTAACTGTTACCCAGCTGGTCATCTGAGCAGGAAGAGCTGCCCCATGGGCTCATTTGCTGTTGCCTGGCACATGGGAGATGTGAAAGATTTCTGCAGGGCAGCTGGGCAGCACCACAGCTAGGTAGGTTGACAATGAAAAACTTTTTTTTTCATTATTAAATACCACCTCTGCCCTACGAATATCTAAATGAGAAAAACAAAAAAGTGAGTCTATAATTTTCCACTAATAGGTCAAGTCCATGTTTTGTACAGAAAAAAAAAAAGAAGTTGGTGCTTTAGTGCTAGAAATAATTTGTTAATCCAAAAAAGTGGATGAGACTTTCAAGCTTCAGGATCTGTGCTTTTCAAAACAAATACTGCAGTTTCACAACACTTGCAACACAGCCTGATCAATGTCAGCATGCAGCTTCACATATGGATCACTGCAGCTGGAACTGCTCTAGATGGAATTTTTGAAACAGTGTTACTCAAAGTCCATAAAATGCATAGAGAAACAGAATTCTGAAGCCAAACCATTTTGAAACACGGGAAGCACAGATTTCTGATTTGGATCCATACTCAGACTAGAAAGAACATACTAGCATGAAATGGATTGACTAATGTGCTGCTAGAGATATTACAGATCTTCTACATAAATAAGTTCTACAAATCTTACAGTTTCATCCACTGCCAGTCTTACTATAGCATTTCTTCCCCATGACAAGAGACCATGGTTTTGAGATATTTGTCTCAAGTAGTTTGCTCGCCAGTTTAAACACTTTTCCAATTTAGGATAATTATGTATCATTTAAAAATAAATTTACAGAATAAAAAGTCTTATTAGGATTGTTTGCATTCAATTTAAATAATTAGCCATAGTTATTATAACATGTTAGACTGATAGTATCTGCAGACGAGATCAATTTATCAGTTGTTGATCACGGTTCAAAATACAGTTAAAATCACAAGAAATTGCAATCCAACACTGAAAGCACAAAACTGTGTTATTACAACTGAACTGGAGTGCAAGTACTGGGATCTGACTGCCTGAATTTATTCCTGGGAAAAATATCGGCCAGAAATCATAGTTGGGAGACTCAGATGTTGCTTGCTTTCACTTA
>JAOXXN010000001.1:4837866-4864810 GCA_026770055.1 Myrmophylax atrothorax | reverse complement strand
GTATAATTTCTCTATGTATCCCTAATAATGTTTCTATTCTAATTGGCCTGAGAAGTGAAACAGAATTGTTTGCTAGAATATACATTTACATATATATATATTTAATAGGAATTCCATTTAATCTTTCCCTATTTGTAAGATTTCACAGACTGGGTAGAAACTGCAAGTGCTTGTTTTAGTGTCCTACCAGGATCATGTTCTGCTGGCTATGATCTAACACACTTCATGGTGATGCTGAGAGTGCAGCAATTTCTATCATTGTATGCAGAACTGGAAGAGCACAGAGTGTCACACACTTTAGAATACCAAAGTGTTTGTCTTCTAAAAAATCCTTTTCAAACATTTGTTTCTTTTAAAACTTCTTCTTTTCAAAATGTAGCTTTTCAACTTTGCTCTTGGATATCTTTTATTTTAATGAAAGTAAATACAGATGCACTCCTTCAGTCTCAGGTGTGGGAAAGTTTTGGTAAATCTTGCCAGTAAGGTACATCTAAATTATCATTGATCCTAATTTCCTACCTCTCTGGAACACCAGGAAGTGAGTGAAATTGCCAGTGTTTTTTGTTCTTTTACTTCCTTTTCTGTTTTAGCCTGTTATCTTCCAGGACAAAAGCAGGTTCCTTAATACTGAAAAATATAAAACTGCAGTTTTGTACCTGCGTCTTAATTTTGCTTCCCAGCTTCTCTTCTGGACAAAGAGGATTAAATTCTCTCGCCCTTCCAGACAGTTGCAAAACACCTGCCAACGTCACTAAGGCCAGAATTTCACCCAGAAATTTCACTCCACGCTACCTGTGAGGTTTCTGCACTGGAGTGGTGGCGTGTCCCCAGCTGGAGCTGTGACTGCTGTGCTGCCAGAGCTCTGCAGGATCCCAGTGGGACGAGGCCCAGAGGACGAAGGGCAGGGCATGCCCTTCAGCAATTTTAGTTTTCTAACCAGCAAATGGACATAACTCAGGGAGGTTTCTACAGCAATACCTTTTGGAATTTCTCTTTTCTTGCCTTTTCTTTAACAAGGTAGACCTCAGCATGGATTTTTATCGATTATTATTAAAAATGTATCTTTTTTTCTTTTATATCTACTTTTCCAAGTATAAAACTGAAGTACAAATAACTCACATATCCCTCCAGATTTAATCTGTTATGTCATATATTTACATTTTTTACTGCTCTTTAAGGTTAAAAGAAAGAAGATGGACTTGTGTGGTTTGGATTTTTTACTGTAAGAAAATGAAATTAAAATACAACTTGTATGTATACATATATCTATATCTGTTTGTATCTATGCATATATCTATGTCCATATACATACAAATGCACACACATGTGATTTGAGTTTGCATGCCCAAGCATTAAATTGCAGACTATCTTTCCTGAGATAAAGCTATTTTTTTGACCTTTTTTAGCTGAGGATGATACACCCTTCACATGGCTGTTGAACTGGAGGAATGCAGGAGCAGTGTCAAGTCCTTGTCACGCATGCATCATGGGACTTAGAGTGCTGTTGAATCCACAAAATAGCTCACTATATGCTCCACACAGAAAAAGAAAATAAATCTAAATGTGACTGTACTTATTCAATGAATTTAAAAATCTTAAATTGTCCAAAATTCAGTTCTTGTGATGTCAGTCCATCCAAGTATAGTCTCATGACCATATGCCGCTCAGTCAACTTCCTCTTTGCTAGAGTCATGAAACCCAGCTGGAAATGATACATTCTGTGGTTTAAGAACTCATCAAAATTTAGGCTGAACACTGTCAGAGACATGATTTAAATATAGGATTTTTGAATTCTGAGAATGCATCAGTTCCTGCGTAGCTCCATTCTAACATTTCCAGGGGATGGCAAAGTCCTCTACAGGAGCATCACTGAAGTCCAGAGAAAGCTGAACATCTGCATGGGGCAGCACCCAGGCATAGAGGTGATAAGAGAGGCTTGCCATGCCCCCTACCATGATCCTCTTTTAGGTCTCCCTCTGTCCACCAAGACTGTAAGGCAAATGTATTTACAAATAACAGAATTAGCTGTACCATGAGATCAGTTAAGATCTTTTTTAAAAACATGTGGGCTGGCCCCCTCTCCACCACAAGCCTTATAAATAACTTGCTTCCTGGCTGTTGTGTTGACAAACTGAGCTCCTTCCACCACCTCTGCCACCCCCACCTTCTCCCTTCACAAACACATGCTAATTCTCCCAGGACTTCAAAGTTTATTATCAAACATTTCTGGGGGGCAGAAGGGGAACAGGAAGAAGGAAAGAGGAACTAGAATGTTCATATATGCCCAAAATTTCAATTAAAGCCAAATCCTTTCTTGCTGCATGCTGGGACGCACAGGAAACTAAGCCCCAACCTGTTCCAAAAGTGACACAAAATGTTAGCATGGAGTTGCTCTGCAGGGATTGGAAACCTTGAACTTCATAAATCCTTCAGAAATTATTTAAATGACACTGGAGTGGATAGAAATCCACCCAGGTGTTGCACAGAGCTAGATGCTTCCAGCCTGTGTCTCGCTCAGCTGTCTCAGTGACACACTCATATAAACTCCCATTCCAAGGCTTTCACGGTCTCACTCAAAGCCAGCTAATGACTGACCTTTGTGAAAATCCCTCTTCAGTGCCAGTGATTCCATATGCAGTGTACCAGAAAGTAAAATATTCCCCAATTCAAATGCAAAAGCCTTACTTTATATGGTATGCACGAACATAAAATATCTTCCAGTAAGTGCTTTATGCCCAGTGCTCTAAGGAAAGGGCTGAAAGATTTTCTTTCTGCGTTGGAGTCATTAAGATCCAGAAATAAGCAGTGAGAAGTTTCATGTGACCTACCATAAACGTGTAGCAAGCTAAACATGCAAACGTGGAGTTAAAGGGTTATCTCTATCTCTTGTTCAGGAGTCTCCCAAATGCTGACTTGTTTTTTACCTATACGAACCATCTGATGTCACTTTTGTGTGTGGGTGGAAAATGCTGTACAAAGGTTAAACAAGTTCTTTCATCCTTGCTCATGAAAGTAAGCTCGTATTGCATTTCCAGTAACTAAGTGCATTACTATAACAGGTTGGGGATTTACTTTCTGCGTACGTATGTACCTCTGGTGACTAACTGGCCATGTGCTCTCCCCATTCCTCTTAATATTGCTTAAATTATTGCTTAATCTGAATGCTCTTTTGGCCTGAGTTTATAAAGGCAGCGCAGCCAACATTTCCAGCTGTCAGTAAGTAGACTTTGTAGCACGCAGCCACAGAACCTGTACCTGCTCTGCATGGTACAGAAAGGAGCTTTTTAGAAATTCATGTGCAGAGACTGCATCACATAAAATAGCTTATTTCTTCAGCCATGTACTTAAACTGAGAGACATCACTGAGTCTAGCATAGGAGCATGTATTTGCATTTGAGCATAGGAAAAATCCCACTGGCAGGATATTAATATTAAGCAACCGATTGAGTTTTGCTAGATGGAGGCCTAAAAGAATCTGGAAATCACTGGAGTTACCTCAGTGGATATTATGCACTAGAACTATCCAAAAACCTCTGATAATGTGTTTGGGGATTTTTTTCTGTAAAGGCTCACCTGTGGAGAAGCACTCCTCATGGCTGAGGGATAGAGGCCATGAACAACTTGCACTCAGAGGTTCAGCAGGAGGTTGAGGAGTTTTTGTGACTCATTTTTTTTGCAAGTGTAGTTCCTGCACTGCAGGAGGGTAGGTGTATCAGCACAGAGATCACCACAGCTACCTAACGGAGGCTGTGCAAGCCAGGAGGGCTCGCAGCCTCCCACACTGCCTTCTGTTGCCACTTCACCTGAGCTGGCAAGTTCAAAGGCAGCTCAGATGTGCCTGCATGAGCTCCAGTGACAGCTCTGCACTGACAACTGGAGCACAACACAGAAGCATGAAATGAAGAATAAGAACAAACAACCCAGATGGCCTGGCAGAAACTGAGTCAGGGTGTCCCATATCTTCTGGCAGGGCTATTGATGGGAATGAACCCAGGAAAGGTCTATGTGCTTATGTGGGAGCATCAGCAGAACACACACACAGACACATGCAGAGTCATAGAGTCATTTGAGATGGAAAACACATCTAAGATCATCAAGTTCAATTGCTAACACAGCACTCCCAAGTCCACCATTAAACCATGTCCCTAAGAGTCACATTTACACTTTAATATATAGTAATTTATTGTTCAGAAGACCAATTCTTTTTCTTTCAAACACATCCAGTGTTGGTGACTCCACCACTTCCCTGGGGTAGCCTGTTCTAATGCTTGAAAACCCTTTCTGTGAAGAATTTTTTCTTAATATCCACCCTCATCCTCCCCTGGTGCAACTTAAGACCATTTCCTCTGGTTTCCTATCACTTTTTGCTTGGGAGAAGAAACTAACTCCCACGTGGTTACACCCTCCTTTCAAGTGGTTGTAGAGAGTGATAAGGGCCCCTCTGAGCCTCCTTTATTCCAGGCTAAACACCCGCAGCTCCCTCAGCTGCCCCACATCAGACTTGTAGTCCAGACCCTTCCCCAGCTCCGTTGTCCTTCTTTGGACATGCTCCGTCACCTCAATATCTTTCTTGTAAGTGAGGGGCCAAAAATTGAACACAGTAAAATAATGGCTAAAATTGAGGAAAAAGATGGTGACAGCCCTTACAAGGCCAGGTGAATGTCAGCCCACTACATTAAATAAACACTGGAAAAGCAGTGACAATCAGCAAGAAGAGTTTGGAAAGTCAGAGACACTTCAGTGACTTATAAACTGTGACACTCTGGAAAGGGATTGGATCACTCCTGACGACAACTCTGCAGGAAAGCTTCTGTAGAGAGTGTAACCTGTGGGGGGAAAAAAGACAAACAATGTATTATGAGGCATAAGACCCAGGGTGGAAAACATTATAAACAGTATAATGTGATAGGTAAATGAATAATACACTGCCAACTGGCACACCATGTTCAGCTTTGGTCAGTGCTTTTAGAGGAGATAACACAGTAACAGAAGGGATTCAGATAAAAAAATAATTAAAATAAGTAGAGGAATGAAGAATTTTCTATGTGAAAAGATAAAAAGGATTAGGTCCATTTAATTTAAAGACCAAATAAGAAGGAATATATTAGAAGTTGAAATATGATGACTCTAATACAAATGAAATATCCTGTGCTCCTATTCAATGTTTCTCTCATTCAAAAAGTGGAAACATTACACAGAAAAAAATCCATAAGAAATGATAAAAGACTGAAATTTTTCTCACAACACAAATGCAAAAGTATTTTGTGGAATTCTTTGTTCTAGCAGGACTAAAATGGACTAAGCACTCTTTAAAAAATTAGAATATGCAAATTCATTAAGTTCAAGAAATATTTTTCAAGAAGTTGTATATGCATCATCTTTATTTTAAACAGATCCTTGTCTGATATCACATGTTAATTCCAGCATGCACTCAGGAGAGAAAAAAGTATTGGAGAGAAAATGCTGAGAAAATCATTCTTCCATAACTAAAAGCATTAATACTCTGAATATGATATCTCATTCCCTGTTGATACTAGTCATGAAGGTAAGATTCATCCTTTTACAATGGCAAAGCTTGTGCCCTTTTTTCTTGCACTGCTGTAAGCCAGTGAAGTTCAAACTCCCTAAGTTTGCATGTGAAGAACCCACTACCAGTGCAGACCCAAATCATGCCTGCCCTGTGCTTAAGGCCAGAATAACGGAGATAAAAATCCACTTCTGATGTGGAAGGGAAAAAAGTATTTTCCTGACAAATTATTTAAAAGCAAATAATAATACTGAGAACTGTTAGTAACTGTTTGGAAAAAACTGAGCAAGTCCCAGCAGAGACAGACTGGCAGGCAGAGAGTGGAGGAAACGTTGCAGAGCTAATTAATTTATTACATAAATCCATAGCTTTTCAAGTGATTATCACTCAATATAAATGCCATGAGCAAAAAAAGGAACATTAGAGCTTTCAGCAGTGCCAACCAGCATCCCTTTGGGAGAGTAAGAGCAGAGTAGTATGGAACCTTCAGGAATAAGTAACTCATGACATGCTGCATGTAGTGGCCAGATATGTCCAAAGCCAGAACCTCTTCCTCACACCTTAAAAAGTGAACAAAACAAAACAAACCTCCCAAAAATCTCCAAGCCCACATACAGTACAATGAGAGAGAGAGGAAAAAAATTAACCCCCCCTGGTCTTCATAACCCAGTTCCTCCTACATGCATTTCCCACAAACTGTCAACATCCCACAAGAATCTACCCACGTTACACATCACAGCACAATGCTCCCGACAAAGGCATCTCAACCCATGATGTTTCAGGCAGTCTTTCAAACCGCCTTCAGTGTATCTGGGTTCACAGCTCTGTAATTAGGTGTTAAATTTGAGCAATCCGGGAATTTATGCAGGGAGATACTTCGGCTGCTCAGCGTGATTTATGCCTGCATAGTCTGGCTGGAATGAACAAAGGTTTGTCCCATGAAGAAAATGAGACTTTCCCTACTTCTGGCAGGCTCCAGTTCAGTGAAGCACTTAAACGTATGTTCAGGTTCATCCCTATTTAAAACAGACTTTAAACAAGCAAGGGGAGCTCAGTGGTCTTTTCAGCTCCACAGGATTAAAGCAGACATGCAACTGCTCCCCTAAATAGGCTTTAATTTATAAACAGCATCTATAATAATGTTAATAATCATCATCATAACAACATCTGCTCTGCTTGGCTTTACATGACAACACCAGACTTCAGAAGTGAGCTATGATAAATTAAAAGCATAAGTTCTTGCCATATACAAAGCTGGGGAGAGAACATTGTAAATAACACCGATCCTTGTCGATACAGTTTTCTTTGGTGTGTGCCAGAGTGTTGCAGGGTTAAAATGACCATTCAAAATACCTCTTTGATGTGTGATTAACTCTTAGCAAGTGAATATTCTGACTGACCCAGAGAACTGGAGGCTGCATCATATATTTCATTTTAGTCTTCAAAATCAGGGGTCAAGGCAAAAAAAAAGGTGGAAAAATATAGTTTTAGGAGACCAGGAGGTAAAAGACAAAACATAAGACAAAATTATTGGGCCATGTCAGCAGCCAGTTGGACAGAGGACTGCACAGCACATTTTCAGATGTTTTACTAATCATTACACTGGTACATGTTGAGAGAAATGCTGCTAATGACTCTACTCATACTCCAAATATTTGCTCAGAATGAGAATAACAACGAATTTGGCAATCAATTCTTGAAGTTTCAGCACCTATCATATCTAGCATAACTTGCTAATCTAAACATGCATCTGCCTCTGTTTTCGCCACACATACCTTAATTACCACAAAACCTGATTTACATCGTTATCTCTTTGGTGTATTAGATGTCTTGCTGCAGCCCCTTTCAGCTTGCAGATGAACTTGGGATACACTATAAACCAGACAACACCTTGTGGCTCTGGGGCTTCCAATGCTCCCTTACAACTGATATTCTGATATTCCCTCTATTTTATTTAATTTACCTTGCTATATATTGCAGTTAGCAATTATAAGAAAAGTATAGAGCCCTTGGCATGCAGAACTCAGTGGTGTTCAAGGCCATCTGACACACTGCTGTACCTGGGGGTGACTATTCCACCACACTGTGATAAAGAACAATAGTTACTGCTTACTGTTTCAGCACATTTTTACAGATGAATTTTTGTTTTTCTAAATCTAATCTTTACTCACATTTTCTTATCCTTCCAGGAAAAATTACAATATTTTGCTACTGGTAAATTTTCTGAAGCAACTTTGCTTTTGCAATTGCACCTGAAACACCCAAAATCTTTGCACTTGCTATATATATGGGTGTGTATATAAATACAGATATATGCACAATAAAATATGTGCAGGAATCTTGATCATGTTCCTCTGGAAGAAATATTCAAAATTACAAAAGAGAAAATTTAGTGGTCAAAAGACTCACCTTTCTCAACTAGGACATGGTGCAATTCTTTCATTTCATCTCTACTGCGACCTTGTGCCAACCACAGTATTTCAGGAAATGTTCTGTTCTTTCTAGTCAGTGATTGTGAAGCAACATTTTAAAGAAGGGTTTTCAGACATATTACCAGTTTCTTATTCCATGAAAATGCAAGGGAGGAGAAAAAGCACTCTTACCTTACTTAGTCATTCAACATTGGTATTAATAATATGTTCATATATCTATTAACTTTCTGGGGTTTATTTCTCTGTTAATATTAATGTAAAACACATTGAAAGACAAATCATAAAAGTGAGATTTTTTTTATATCTGATTCATCACTAAAAGGACAGAGTGACAACATATGGGTGTTCTACCAGATGGTCCCAAGGCTCTAAACCTTAGGACCTGCCTGAGTGTATCACCAGACCTCATGGTTCATGGTAAGTGATTTAAACATGAAACATCTGAGGGTTTATACACTTACCTCTAAAAAAGCAAGCTTGAAACTCCCCCCAAATATGAACACTTCTTTTGGAAAAAAAATTAATAATAAGTAATAATAAGAGAGATTGCAATGGACCTTTGCCCAGGAGACATTCTTGGGAGGAGAATGCGGGGCCAAACATCACTGTGTTGGCTCCTTGTAGCTTCACAACACACTCAGTGTTGTTGGTTCCTATCCACTGGGTCCTCTGACTTTGTCAGCTGCATTATTACACCCTTGCAAGGTGCTGTCACTACACTCAGATGGAGGAGAGGGGGAAGGTGGATGAGCTCCAGTGTGGTTCATCCCCATGTTAATGCTCTGGAGAGATGCAGTAACACCTGACAGACGGACATGCTCAGCCCACAGCTTTCCCACTGTGTGGCCACAGCTCACAGAAACCAGGAGGGGAAGGGACAGGTTTGGCAAAAAGGAAGTATGAGGATGTTGACCTGTTTTTGTTTGTTTGCTTTTTGTAAAACTCATGGTGATAAAAAGCCAACATAAATTACAGTTACTCATCATATCTGTAATTACTAGTGAGAGCTGTTCCTAGTTTCAGTCCTAATTGTGGTGCTAGTAATTTCAGATGGTTTTTTAACTCACTGTGAGGGACTGCATGAAGTCTGCCCATGAAAACAAGCAGTGACCAGAAAGGTGTAAAATGAGATAATTACTGCCTGAAACAAAAGAAAAAATAGTATGCAATTGCCTCAATGATAATTAAAACTTACATCTGCTGGATATAACTTAAGTATCTACTTAGGAACAGAAACCATTTTGTCCTAATTTACATTCCTGCAACAGGGCTGGAATAAAAAGCCAGAGCAGTGACCAAATGGAGATGTCTGCATAGCCTCGAAGCAAAACATGCTTAGGATTTAAATTCCCTTTACTGCAATGTGAGTTTTGTTAGGACCAATCAGCCCTTTGCTTTCATTCACAACAGGCACAGAGGCAACCAAGTTCAGGTTCAAGAGTCTCTTAAAAGGCTCTTCAAGCTCACGTGCTGTTCTCTGTCTCTGTGGTGTGAGAGCAGTGGACTCCTCAAGCTCTGCAGGGCTGCTGCAGCACAGGGGCTATTGAAAACCTCCAGTGGGAAGGGTGAACAGTAAAGCTGCTTTCATTTTCCAGGTGGAAAAAAGTCTGTTGTCAAAATACTCCTCCATAGAAAGCAAAGGAGGAAAGATCATCACCTGAGAAGGACTGTAGGGTGATGAAGCCCCCACCAACAACAGGTACAGCATCTCTCTTAACATGGGCAAGGAAATCCCGAGCCTTCATTTTCTGTTTTCTCTCTAGAAGGCATGTTTGGAGAGTTCTCCAGGAAGTCTGAAACCCTTTGAGCGCATCAAGGCGGGACCAGCCCGTCCCAACCTGGGTCTCTGCACCGACTCCCAGCCTGCCCAGCTTTTGCAAAAGGAAATGGTCATGGCTGCACAATGGGGAGGAATAAATAAGGGAAAAAGGAGAGGAAAGAGCAATTATGAGAAACAACCTCCAAATCATCACATCTTGAGATATTTATTTACACTACTTTTCATAAATTCCACTGGTCACCTTCTTAATCCCAAAGATTCTGAAACATGCAGCAGAACTTCTATTTTCCCTGGACTGGGATATATTGACCATCCATGAGTCATTACTTGGAAACTCTTTCACAATTAAATCTTTATTAAAACTTTACAGGATAAATAGTAGGTAAACATAGAGCAGGTTCCCTCCAGGTTTTACAAATAGAAACACTAGTGCTGCATGTCCTGAGGGACAAGTGATTTGTTGCCAATAATTTAGCAGAATGCTCCTCACAAAAATATTCTCTCTTATTCCTTAATAAGGTCCATGTCCCAGGTGTCTATGTTCATGCACACTTCTACAGGGAACAGACGAGAGACTGGGAAATCTGTTTTGTTTAGGGGTTTTTTTTCTTCTAGACAAACATGGTTTTAAAATTGATTTATCATAAATAGAAGGCAATACTTTGTCCTTTAATATCATTAACACTGCAGAAAAACAAAGGTTCCACAGAACATTAGCAGCAATCAAAGGGCAAACAATCTATAGTTAATCAAAGTAAACATTACAGATGACACAAGTCTGCTTTTGGATACAGGAAATAAGTGTATACAGATATCTACTTGGGCAAAAAGGGGTCTCAAAAGTTTGGGATTTTTTTCTGGAAAAAACTTGTACAACATGGAAATTACAGATAGGTATCTTTATGCCCCGCTGTGTAGTCTCTCATGAACTTCATGTACATTTATTGTAACACTGCCAGTGATTATTACTTACTTAATGCAAGCCAAATACTTCTTTGAAGCAACCTCATGAGGAATATATTTGCAATATTTTAAATAGATAAGATTAACCAAGCATAGATGGAATTAAATAAAGCCATTATTTGAAAGTCCAGCTACCAAGCAAGGTGTATTTTCCTCATAATATGCTCATTTCAGCCACACTGGTCCCCTTTCTGCAAGTTCTTTTCCTGTATTGTTCCAGCCCAGCAGTCATTCTGCATATTGACATTTCTGTGCAAATAAACATGCTTGGAAATGAGGTTCCTTGGCATTTCCTGAACTTCAGTGCGTTTTCAAGTACACTTCCTAATGCCTTTTGCATTTGAGAAAGACCCATATCATTTTAAAGAAGAAATATGAATTCTGATGGCATGAGCACACGCTCTGTGAGGAATATAGATTTTGCAATGTGCTGCTGTTATAGAGAGGGTCACACACTTGTTTCTCTTGGATAGAATAGTATGCTGTGAGTAAGTCATTGCGAATCAAAGTGTTTCCTAAACCAAAGAGGTACTGCACAACAAGCTCAACAATAACAGAACAGGGTTCAAAGAGCTGCAAGCATTAAATAATGTGATAAGATGGAGATGGCCAAATATGTAAGGTGTATGCTTAACTCTAGAGCGTTCAAGAAACTTTCAGCCTTGTTTAATTACTTATCAAAGATGTTTTAATGCTGCTTTACAAGAGGCATTTATCTTGCTGAAAATTAAGATTTTCTATAAATTTTTGTTGTCCCTCAGGCTGGATCATTGCAGTAAAAGTGCATTGATCGAGGAGTATAATGATTCTCTTCCCCCACACCTGACATTTCTACCATTTCATTTTTAGTAGGTTTTTCTTTGATTTTCTCAATTAGTAGCTGGTTTTATGCCTGTGAGAGTGTATGACAGAACAGAAGAGACGCATACTTAGGGCTATTCAGCACACTCTATCATCCTGTTTTTATACCAACATAAAATTTGTATAATACAGTGATAAACCAGGCCTGTAGCAGCCAGTCCTTCATATCTCAAGAAGCCAATCTCTGTTTTTTTTAGGAACCCTTATTACTGCCTAGTGGCTCTCATAGTTTCTTTTTGTTTCATAATTAAGCTCACTATTCTGTTTTGCCAGTCCCTCACATCTTGTGAAAGCCCATGTGATATGCAGTGTACAGAAGCCTGAATGTGCTTAGTTTTGAGAATATTCATCAGACTGAGGGATTTGGGTTTGCAGATTCCCTGTCAGAGGTATCTCACAGCTGTGGTTTGTTAAACCCAAGTGCTCACATTTGTTCATCATAGGGAAGGAAACAAGACTGAAGTGATATATGTAGCACAAAAAGTAGGCTTTTATAAGCCAGATGCAGCAAGACAGTTCTGGCTTCTGGGATGTGTGTATGGACAGAAAGGACACCTCCCGTCATGTCAGGGTTTGACGACTGCCACTGCAGTGTGTCGGACTTTTTTCAGCACTCTTTAGACATCCAGGCAGCCATCACTGATAAAGCTGCAGTTTCTTGATAGCTGTCATATACGTTTTGTTTTCAGCTGCCTTCATGTGCTTTGAAATCAATCCACAGCTCTTGCCATAAGGAGACATTTGTTTCTTAAGAGGAAAAAGATGTGGCGAGTGATGTGGGAACAGGGACATCATGAAAACTTTCAGAGGGGATTTCAAGGATGCAATCTCACATCTAGAGCTCATGATTTCCTCTTCCAAAGTATTTCTAGCTATCTGTGTCCTGTCTGTCTGCTGTGGTCCCATGTTTCTGACCTGCCTGCTCCCTCCCACCAGGGTGGGTGGGCCCTTGCCTGTCCACACAGCAAGCAGTGAAATGCATTTCTGCCAGTGCAGCTGAAAACAAGGACTGCAAGGAAGCACCAGGCATTCTGCAAAGCCAGTTCCTGGAGCTGGTGCAAGGACAAGGCAGGAGTGTGTATGATGGGAGCAGGCAGGACATTGAGCTGGCACTGAACTTCACCTTCTGAGTATGGTTTCACATCTCACTTAATCCTGTGAAGAAAATGGAGAAGATCCTGCCCCTCAGCCTCTCTCCTCCCCCAGCCACACGCTCCTGCCCCATTCCCCTTGGGATCACTCTGGTGATCAGATAGCCCTGGGGCAAATCAATTCAGAGAACTGACCCAGTGAAATCTAACACTGCATATAAATAAATATGCAAATACAAGAACAGTTCACTGCCAGATATCTCAACCTGTCAAGTGAGGTGCCTTGCCCTAAGGCCACACAATTTCCAATGCCAGTATGAGGAGGGAGAAGGGTACCTGAAGCTGGGACAAAGGGGCAGGGGAGAGGGAGCAGGACCTTTCTTTTCAGTGGAAGGTGGGCACTGACTTGGTAGAGCTTCTTCTAGTATGAAGGCACCCCCTGTAGTTCTGTACCACTAGTAGTTTGTGTGGAAGGGGACTTAACAGGGGGCCAAGTTTGCAGAGGCAAATTTTAGCTCCTGGAGGTTAATCCACCAGGATTGGCTTACTGATTAGTGGAGGGAAATATACTTCTCTGGGCAAGTGATGAGGATGCTCTTATCTCAGTTGTGAAGGAGCCCAGAGACATCTCCAAATACCTTAAAAGAAGTTGTAGTGAGGTGGGAGTTGGTCATTCGGCTGTGCCTTGAGTGAAAGGATAAGAGGAAATGGCCTTAACTTGCACCAGGGGAGATTCAGGTTAGATATTAGGAACAAAAAAATCGTGGGGATGTGGTTGAGGGGTGTTTTTGGTGGTGCTGAGTTGATGTTTGGACTAGATGATTGTGACGGTCTCTTCCAATTTTGATGATTCACTAATTACATCATCTAGGGATAAAAGAGGCTCTGTGAAAATCTGTAATAGCGTTGATGTTCAGCTTGTCTCATCACAGATACCTTCAGTTTTCCATCAGAGGGCTGAAGGATGACAGGATCTACCAGAGTCCCAGGGTTTAGCCTGGTAGCCCCTACAGAAGTCATCTGTGAACTCAGGAGTCTGTGGACCACAGACAGAACCCCCTCGCTCCATAGAACTGTACACTCAATTCTCTCTGCACAGCCAAGGCAGCAGAAATGAAGAGGGGACAATAAGGGTTCTGTGCTATTGATGCCACTGAATTAAAGATAAATAGTTAAGAAAATCATTTGTTTGGGTTTTCTTTTTAATATGTGGGGGGATGGTTTTTTTAAAAAAGAATATCTGTATTTAAATTTAAATACTCATGATGTTCAGATTGCATTTTCCCTGTGACAACTTGCATGGTTTATCGTGACAAACCACTAGCCCTAGTAATAGCAAACACAGATCTTTGGCAGGAAATTATTTTAAATCCATTATATATTTTAAATCAATTTTATACTAAACATGTATATTTTCATCAAATTCAAGGTAGAGAGAAATCTCACATAAGTTTTCATAAATGGATAGGGTCTTGATAATTTAAGAAAACCAAAAGTAAAATTTCCAAGCCTCTCATACTAAAAATAAAACTGAAATAAAGTTAAAGAAATAAACCTTCTCAAATATTCTCCAAAGAAATTGTTATATTTTGCTGTCACAAAATGTCACCAGGACTCACTGAATTATTTTCCATTCTCATTTTTTGCATAACCAGTTCTTTGTCCCCTAGTTTGCACTGGGCTGAATTTATAGGATCAACTACCACCTTTTGCTGTTACTGAATTCATGAAGATTCCTCCTTAAGCAGTCTTGCCTGTTATAAACACATTTTGAACTCATTTAACTGCCTATTAATTAAACTAATGATTTCAGGATTGTTTTACATATGCAGTATGTCAATAGGTTTGGTTCTCTAGACTTAATAAATATACTTAATAAAGATGCTGAAAATTTTGTGTGTCTGTGTGCATCAGAGGAAATGAGCTCCACAGCTGGTAGCATTTGAAGAGCAAGAATGTGGCATGTTTGTTTCTGCTTTATGAACTTCTTGGGTTTCAGCAATCATGCATATTGTGCATGTGGCCTGTCAGTATAGTTTATCTCAATTGACTCATCACTTTAATCAGAGAAAAGCTCATCACCTGTCCTATGTGCTAAAATATTGATAACATATGCAGAAATTAGTTACTATTAATGTATAAGACATTGCTATATTAATAAATTCCCACTATGCAGAAGGAATTTGTATAATTAAGATCATTTATCTGTAGAAAGAGTGAGTGTTTGAAGTTGTCAGTGGTATGTATTACAACATTATAAGAAATGATTAAAGAAATCTGCACTGAAAGAGAAGAGAGGAAAGGATACATCTCCATACACAGGGAAGATATCAGAACTTTGGAGCTTTGGAAAATTCTCAAATGCTAGAAACTCAAACAAAATGTTTTGTTTATTCAAAATTTGTTATTCAACATAAGTATGAAGATTGACAAGAATGTTAGGTAAGCAACTCCGTGAAACTTACAGTACACAGCATCATCTTATTTACTTTGTTTGAGATATCTGCTCAATGCCATGAGTACGCAAGACTCATGGTTTATTTAAAGTTCTGATAGATAATTCAGGACAAGTAATTTCATCTCCTCATGTCTTTATTTTCTCACACTGATGTCTGTGTTGAAGGATACTGGGATGAAATATTGGAAATATTAACTGTTTGATTATCCCTTTCTGAGCATCACTGCACTTGCCTCAGGACAGCACACAAGAGAAATGACAAATGCACACAATTGTCCAGATTTCTTTGACCCCACTCACTAAAAATAAATTTAAAAAAAAAAGTTGTGTTAGCTAAAAGGTGTTGCTCTGTGACACAGCAAACACTAGAGGCGAAATTCTGGTTCCTTTGAAGACAGTATGGCTTTTACCATCATCCTCGATAGGGAGGATTCTTTTGTCCTTGATAAGATTTTGCACACTGACTCATTTCTAACTACACTTATTGTATGTTTCAATAATATCTGAACTTATAAGGAAAAGCATCTCTGGATGAATGTTATGCATGAAGAAGGTGATGGGGAGCAGCCATTTTATCCAGAAAGCTGAAGTCAGTCTGGCTTAAAATTTATAACAGAAGTAAAATAATGGCCCAAACAGTGGACATTACTTTGACTTTAAAATATGCTTTGTTCTGTGCCTTGGTTGCCATAGAGGTATCAGATGTTTAAAACGTTGCCCAAGAAGAACAGGCAGTTTATTGCTATTCCCTGCTTCTGTTTTTCCCAAGCTACCGCAATCAAACGAACAAGGAAAGTCATTTGTACAAGGTGGAGTAGATATCTGTTAACATGCCTGCTGATTTTATGGTGGAGGAGAAGGAACAGAACTTTTACCGCTCACAGAAGAACACTCTTAAACTTGCATTTATTTACATAGCATCTATGGCATTTAGCCGACTGAAGAGAATTGATTAGCAAGAAGGCTGTTAAACAGCAGTCCTATAGCAGGCACTGCACTGAGGATTAGAGGTTTATTTCACTAATTGGTGCCCTCCTGTAGTCTTTATGAGTCAATTCTAAAAAAATAAAAGAGCACTCCAAACTGTGTTTAGAATAAAAGCAGAGTGATGCTTTTCATTGCACAGAAATCCCATAGCTGAGCTCTTTTAGAAATGAGTTTAGGATTTTTCCAGCCAAATTATTCTTCTCTGGCAAACTCTTGCTTGCAGCACTGCATCCTTACTATGCTGCTTAACCCTAGAGAGCATGGCATGCTGAGAACCAGACCTGCAGCAACCACAGTAGGCATAATGTTGTCTTAATTGCCCACCATGGCTACCTGGGATGTGGAAGCCACACACCTTTGTGGGAGCAGAGCCCTCACAGGGGCTGGACTGATGAGCCAGCCAGCAGCAGCACCACACACAAGGCAGGCACAGCTTCCACCCCATGGAGACAGCAGCACAGGGGCTCATTATAAGGTCAGCTTTGCACAAACCCAGCTTGTGCACCTATGGGTTGGAATAATGTCATGGGATTGTGGTGGCAGCTGCAAGGTGGAACCTGGGGAGCTCCAGGACACCCACCAAGGACCAGGCATCTCTTGTAGACAAACTAAATTTGCACAGAGAGGACTAAAGAGGGAAATAAGTTTCAGTGTGTTCCCCCTTAGGTTTTGAAGAATGTTTTCTCACAGGAAGTGGAAACAAAACTCTCACCACTGTGGTTTAAAAGGTAATCTGAAGAAAAGAGATGGGCACCCTGAACCCTGAAGAGCAGTGTTGATACCAATACAATGGGCTAAGGGGCTACCTGGCTCCAGCTGCCTCCTGGAGGGTTCCAGGGCAGGGAGAGCACCACTAGAGGGCTCACAGAGTTTTTAAAGGGTTAGTAGTAGTGACATATGAAAAATATTCCCTTTTTTACTTTCTATTTCTCCATTTGTACATGCAATGTACTTTCAAACTGAACCTGCTAAAGTGTGCCTTTATTTTAAAGTCATCTTCATGGACTCTCACAAGCTCATCTCCATATGGGAATACCACCACCTTCTGACCTCTCCTGTGTAAACAGGCCTTCCAGGGAAAACAATTTTGGTCTGATAATCCTTCAGTTATTAACTGGAGGCAGACATTCAGCAAAGCCACACTTGCCATTGCCAGTGCTTCCAGAGGAATGAATGGGTTCAGAGCATCAGGTACAGCAATATCCATGTATCGTATCTATCAGTGCTTCAGACAAGACAACTCAACAAAATCAACAAATCAAAAAGAAACCCAAACCAAACCAAAAAAACCCAATCAACCATACAAACCCCCCCCCTCCAACACTTAGTATTTTTTCCCGTCCTCTTCTTATTAATTCTGTCAAGCATATTAAGATTTTAGTATATTACTCATGCGGTCAGGGAGGTTGGCCCTCCGTACAATTAGATATGAAGGCTCTTTGTGGTATCTAATGAATAGTGATAACTATCCCTAAAACACATTTCCTCTTAAGGATCAAGATCTACCTTTGTCAATTCAGGAGAATACAAAACTAGTATAACAGGTTTGCTTTTTGTCTTAGCCCTGAGGACCTTGTTACAACATTTGGTGTTGAGAGTAGAAATGTTCTAATATATAGCCCCAAACTAAAAAATGTGAAGGCAATAATCACAGGAGTATTTCAACGCTAACTGAAATTAATTTCCTTTTTATTTTCTACTTTTTCTTTTCCCTTTCCTCTCTGAAAGAGACTGCCAAGGGAATTATTATGATTACTCTGCATGTTTTGCAGATGGTTGGCTGCTGCATGGGGTTCTCGAGAGAGGTCAACATCCTATAGCATCCAGCTTGGATGCTGCCCTCCACACCAGCTGGGCTCTGGAAGTCCTTAGTCAGCAAAGCTTTTGCTGACATGCCTAATTGAAGTCTCTCGGACATGTCACCTTCTCAAATATCAGATTGAGCAGGGACTTGATTTTACTCTCCTATTAAACCCAGTGGAAGTACTCCACTTGGCAGGAATGGAAGCTGAATGGGACTTATAACTTTTTTTAATATTTATATACAGATACACATATACACATAAAAGATATGGCTTTGATGTGTTCAAATGTTTTCAGGAGCTGCAACTAAATCTTAAAAGTTTTCTTGTCAGGAATACTGGAGACAAGGGCATTGTTTGTATTATTCCACTACTGCAAAGACAGGAAGCTTTCCTGCCTTTTGGCTTTGCTATATGGCATTCAGTCGAGCTGTTCAGAGGGACTTGGTGACAGGCTGGTGGGAGCAAACAGGCTTTGTGCTTGTATAATATGTAGCTTTTTGGTACAAATTCATAAATCCACATTTCTGGTACCATTCCACAGTGAAGTTGAAGAGAAAAAAAGCAATACTGATATAATGTTGTAACACCCACTTGTAGAGTCCCCTGCTTTCTGCATATATGCCAGTAACGTAGACACACCATATTTAACTCCTTTCCATGATTAGATAGGTTGAAGATTAAATTAGTAATAGCAACTGCCCCAGAGGCTCTGTTTATTTAGGATACCTTCCTTCCTCCTTTTAAAGACTGAGGATGATACAACAAACCCAGGCTTTCAGACTCAAAGAGTGGTTGAGGATCTGTTGCCATAAGTTGTCTTGGGACCAACCAGCTGACATGACTGACATGACCTGGGTTGGGAACAAGTATTCCTCCTTGTGCTGAGATTTTGCTACTGCACAAGCAGACATGCTGGAACGGCATCAACTTCAGCTGCCCAGACCCTGGGGAAGGCCTCCAAGGCTTTAGCCTTAGTGGGAGACAAAGAAGTCTCTGCCGTTCAAGGTCTACAGAAGATCAAAGCATCAATCCATTCTCCCCTACATGCATACTGAGAGAAAACTGGAAATCTGTCTTCATTATAGCACTATCATCCTTCAGGACAGGAACATGTTTCCCTGACACATCTGTTACACAGGACAAATGCATGGAGATGATAACATTGAGTAAACATGCTGAGATTGCAAAGCTGCCTTGAGTAAAAACTGGATTTTCACATCCTTTAGGTAGTTAGAGCCTCTGCCCTCATTATCTGAACGGCACCCACACAGGCAGTCCCTGCAAATGTAGCATTGTACAAGTTTGAGTTTCAGATTTATGGTTTAAAATTATTTTGAAACCAGTGACTTAGAACACAGACATATCTGCTCATGTATGTCAACAATTCATGGTTCTTATAATTTGGGGTTGTATGAATCTTAGATTTGTAAAAGGCAAATTATATGTTCATACTAGAAATTGATGGATTTACTACAGTTTATTTCAAGGTGGGCTTTTTTTTTCACTAAGATGCATACCACTATTTAAGTATGATGAGGTTATATAAACCAACAAAACAAAGAAGTTGCAAACTAAGATCTTTGGTACATTCCCAACTCATGCTACTGTGCCTAGTTATTACAGGACTAGCTCATGATAATTACGTACTGCAAACAGAGCTCTGTGTGTGGGAAGGAAAATCATTGTTTTGGGTTCACCTTACTTTCCCTGAGCTTTTTTGGCATGTTTAAGTCATATCTCCTTTTTATGCTTTGAGTTTTCAGAGCCTGCAAACTCAAATACAAACATCCTGATGAATCAGGAAGAATAAGGCTAATTTTCTCCAGACTCTTGTCTAAAGTACAACCACCATCTTAATCATAGAATCACAGAATCATAGAATGGTTTGGGTTGGAAGGAACCTTAGAGATCACCTTGTTCCAAGCCCCCTGCCATGGGCAGTGACACATTCCACTGGACCAGATTGCTCAAAGACCTTTCCTACCTGGCCTTGAACACTTCCAGGAATGGGGAGTCCACAACTTCAGGCAATGGTGTTCCAGTGTCTCATGACCCTCACAGTAAAGAATTCCTTCCTAATACCTAATGAAAATCCACCCTGTTTCAGTTTAAAGCCATTATCCCTCGTGCTATCCCTACGTGCCCTCATAGAAAGAATTGCTCTGGTTTTTAGCACTAAAACATGTTTTTCTTGCTTTGCTTTGCAAACCGTTCTTGACCAACCTTGTTATTTCCAGAAGAGACAGCAGCCAGTCTTGTTTCAGTTTGTTGATGGCATATGAGAAAAGGAGGGGCTTTGAAGAGCACGGTGAGGGAGCTGTTATGCACAGTGACCACAGGTTTCTGTCAGTCTCCGTTTTTACTCTTTCCTAGAGTTCAAAAGAAAACATATCTTTCCATTCTCTTACTGGATATGAGTGTAGTAGCATCTAGAGAGGAGTTTAATCATTTTTGCTGTATCATTTTACACTCTTATGTCCTTAACCCAATTTAAATGGTCAAAGCACTCTGGGCCAGCAACTTCTGTCTGCTCAATATGTACACAGTCCCCAGCACTACACAGACCCACTCCAATGAAAACATTAAGTGCATCTCTGATATAAATGCTAAATAATTGATTGCAGATCCCTAAATCATACAGTGCAATATAATTTTTTCTACCTGATTTTGTTACACAGTTATTTATATCAGTGTATGGTATCAATAAAAGAAATTTATAATGAAGTCCCAGAGATGCTTTGATTTAATGTGGTTACAGGGACTATCATTGCAAGTGGGAACAAATAGCTCTAATGGATTTTCTAGTACCTTGTTTTCATCATCCATAATAGACTTTCATCTGTGCTGGTCGGAACTGTAGGATGTCCATGTGTTCTGCACCCAGACTTTAACAGATCTATATTTTATGGCCCTACAGTAAAAGTAATTGCAGGTTTTATAATGTCTGTGTACTGTTCCGACTGAAAGCAATCCATTTAGAGACTTCTGGAAAGTTGAGGTGTTTCTGTTGCAAATGCACGAGTTGAGTCGGGCTCCACTTGTGCAGGCAGCCAGTTACCAGCCTCCTTTTAATGAGGGCACATTCCAGAGGTCTTTCTTTTCCTTTCCCTATACCAAAATTGAAGAAATTTTTGAACATGAGGCACTTAACCTGAAAAGATCATGTCCCTGAGTTTTATCAGCTTAGAGGAAGTGCAAAAATGTGGAGGCCAGTATAGAAGATGTTGGCACCTGGAGCAGCCCATGAGGGCACCATGCCAGCGTGGCTGCTTCTTGACCTCTTTCCAAATCAGACCCTTCAGCTGCAGCTCACACTTGACAAAAATCAAGAATCGATTTTGACTCACTGTCTGACCTCAAATTAGCTTTTGAAAGCTGTGCAACCGTTCCTGGCAATCTCACAATAGCAAAGCAGGAACTGAGGTGATCAGAGAAAAACAAAATCACTTCCTTTCTCTTTTTTCTTTTTTCTTTTTTTTTTCTGTTAAATGGCACAGTAATTATACCATCCACCTAACATTATAGGGTTCTGCCAAACTTTTGCACCTACACAGCCCTCCACAGGGCTGCCTCCTGCCCCCATGGCAACATCCAGCCCTGTAGCAAGAATCTGGCCCAAGGAGCAGAAGGTAAGAAGGGAATGGGGCTTTTTAAAGTCACAGATGCCCTCTAAATGCCAGGTCTGCTATTTGCACCTCTCAAGACCAAGAATAACTTGGTCTGAATGTTAAGAGTGATTTTTTACTGCATGTGATGAATGGATTAATCCTGTTACTATCAGAATAATTAATCTTGCTTGGCACTCTAGGCAAAAAAATCCAATATACTGGAGTCCACAGACATGGCAGTACTTCATAATATTTTGTTATCTTTTCAATGTATAATTAATAAGAAGAGTGGGAAATCCAGGAGAATCAGCTAGCATTAAAATGAGCAGAAAACAGAAAGTTAAGGTATCTGGAGCTGAGTCTGAGCTATTTCAATGACAGAATCAATCGAAAGAGGAGTCCCCAACTGAGACAGACAAGATCCAGTTGCAGGTGGCTACAACACAGATGCCACTTGCTAATTTACCTGAAACTGGTTTTTATCATAACGTGAATTACTTGCTCTCAGTGATCAGTCTAATTCTAAAATGTTACTGTTTTCACAATACACAGATGTATGACCTGGAGAGAAAAGGATAGCCAGCATATACCCTTGGCATTGTCAGGTTCCCAAAAGCAGCTGTTCAGCATGAAAACCTATGCATGGTCAAAAAGGAAAAAAAAAAAAAGCTTTAGTCTCATGGGTAGGCAGTTAGAGAAACCCTGTACTAACCATGTCAATTTTTATTTTCAGAATGGCTTCCCAAAATTAGACTTCCCTTGAACCAACAATACACAGTCTATCTCCAGCTCTAGAAAACCATGTGAATCAAACAGCTATTTCCAAACACCATATTTCTTGGCTTAAAAATCATCTCACACACACACACAAATTATCTCCTTACATTCTTTTTTTCCCCATATTAAATACTCATTCTGAGGCTGCACAGGTGACATACTATTTTTGTTGCATGCTTGGTTCACTTTGTTACTTGGGAAATAAGAAGTAACAACATCCTTCGAGATCCTACAGGGACTAGAGGGGGTTGACTCTGCTGCAGCCTTCACTTGGCCTGGAAACCACTGACCAGCTGTGGCTCAGAAGCTGTCCTCAGCAAGACAGGCACCAGCTCATACTTTGTTGGGTGATAGCAAAATTTTTGTTCCTATTTTCAGGGGAAAATAAAAACAAATGGCACTTCAGAAGATGCTGCTAAATTACATCTTTACTTTGCAACATCCCCAGCTGAATGTAGCATAGAGCAGTTTAGTGTCACCTCCAAATTGCTCATGAGGAACTGGTGTGCTGGTACATATACCTGATTATGAGACTTCAGGGAGTTAACTCCTACATATCAATGAATCAATTCCCAAACAAACGTGTGAACTCACCCCGATAAAGAGGAATAGTCTGTTTCTACAGCTTTTACAGCTGGAACATGGAAGGAATAAAGTAAAATACAGCTCCAGAAAGTATGTTTGCAAGCATCAGCTTATACCGAGTCTAATGAAGCACAGAGTAGGGAATGGGAAAGATTGGGAAAAGTGTGATGTGTTGGATAATCAAGCCTCTCTCATAAATAGCCAAAAAAGAGTGACAGAATTGGCACAAACCAATGTGGAGGCCGGAGGCGAGGAAGGCAACCAGAGGCCCATTGAACCAGCGGTTCCCAAACTGCTGTTTGTGCCTGTGGCCAAGTTGCAGAGCTGCAGGCACGTGGCAGCAAAGCTTCCTCATCTGTCTTTAGCCTTGCTTCCAGGCTGGGCAGATCCCAACACTAGAACAAGAATTGTCTTTGGCATTTTATAAGGGAGTAAGAAGAAAGCAAAAAAGAGCCCCATGATTTTCTGAAGGACTGGCAAGGTTGGTTCATTACAAGGTTGGTCTTAGTGCTCTGTTTAAAGCCGTTGCTGTTACAAAGCAGAAAGTTATCTTTTTGGTGGAGTCTACCACTGTGGCAATCATCTATCAGACACTGGAGCAGGGCAATTGTGGACAAGTTTCTGCTTTCCTGCACACACAGACAGCTCTCTTAGCTTCCAAGAAATATGTAAGGGACTAGGATGAGAAGAATTTGTCTGGGATGTTAATCAGAGTAAAAAAACCAATTCAGACAGATACTCAGTTGTGGTCACTTGGCATGGCCTCACAGACTTCAGATGAACAACTTCATGCCACAGCAGCAGCAGTAGCAAGATCTTGTCCCTGGAACACCTGAAGGAAGGTGGAAGGGGGACTGTAAATGAGAAAACCATAATCACAGGGGGAAATAAATGTTTACTTGGAAGTTCTATGTGTTCTTGAGTCAGTGTGAAAGGGTGTTCTACTATACAGAGTTGTAAAAATGGATGCTTGAACACTTTTGCCTGCTATCCAAAACCCCAATTCCTTATTTCTCTTTCTTACGAATGGCTGATGGGACTATGACATGCTTTATGCAGTTTCAGGTGCCACTGACATGAGCATCCCCTACAATTCTCTCTCACACAGAACACCCACCCCAGATATTGACAGTAAGAAATGTGACCAATTTTCTTATACAGAAAACAGAGTTTGTTAGGAGGCTTTCGAAACATGACATGAACTAGTCAGGCCATTCTCCTGTCCTTTTTTCTATGATCTGTTCCTTCCATAGTTATTTTTGTGATGTCCATTTCAAGTCCCCTTCTCCTTCAGAGCTCTACTCAGATTGTAGGGTTTGGATTAAATGCATTCAAAGTCCAAGCTGTTGCCCCGCAGCCATTGAATGGTAAAATTTGCCTTACAGCTTGAAAAAAGCACTCCTGCCTTCCCCTCCTAACCCTGGCAGCTGCAACTTTTCTTTGTTGGCTGTTGAGCCTGGTGAGGCCCTTGAGAAAGGTAGGTGGGCTCAGAAACCTTCCAGGACAGTGAATCAGTAGAAGCAAGCAGGCAGAGAAGAAGCTGCTATTCATGGCAACTGCTGGTGCCCAGAGAGGGGCCCAGGTGCTTGGGGTGGCTGTGGGCTTTGACTTTCCACCCTGCTGCCATGTCCTGACCCTTCATCCCTCATTTGGAAACACCCTCTCTTGCCTGTGCCCCACAAGACTAACATAAATTGGAAAAGGGCTAAGAAAAGTACTTGATTTAGCATTTCACATCTCCTCATGGACCCTACTGAGCTCTTTCCTATGGCTCAACTCCTGCTATGAGCAACCTGTTTCACTCAGAGGTTTTCTATATGTAGACCACTGCGTGGATCATGCTACATTGATTTGTTAATTTTTTATTGTGAACTGCATTATTATTGGATGCCCACTTTGCCTGATCACACCTTTCCTGTTCACATCCAGCCTTTTCAACAAGGATCTGCAAAGAGGAAATATTCAAGATAGAAGGGGAGTTGCCATTTTACTTTTTTTTTTCCAATTCTCTTTTCTTTGATTCTAAGAAAGGATACAAATTTTTTGAGTCCTATTGAAATATCATCTTCTACCTATATATTTTCTGTACTATGTGGTATTGATTTGTGGAATATGTTCCTATATGTCTCAATACAGAGACTGATAAATCATTATGCTTTGTTCTCCAAATTCCTACATCTCCTCAACTCTCAGTAATCTCACAATGTAAATACTAATTGCTACAAAAACACACAATGAAAGTCAGTACCCTCACATCTGCAGCAAGGCACAAATTGATACTTTTTTAAAAAAATGTTTTGTCCTCAGGGGTTACTTTTGCCTTGCTGGAGTTCAGCAAAGGAAAACAGTGACAAGAGGGACAATATAATCACTCCTTGATATCTGCCACCTTCTTGCAGAGAGATAACCAAACACTTCAAAAGTGAGTGGACACAAATACTACGGTAGTTAATGGAAACCTGTCAGCTGACATTAATACTGAGACCTTTAAATATTTTCTTCCAAGCAAAGAGAAAAAGAACAAATTCAACCATATCTATAGCAGGTCATAAATCATCAAGTGAATGGCAGGATCTTGAAAAAGGTTCCCATGATGTCTACAACACCCAGTTGCTGATGGTCACATCAACCATCTTCTGAATCCAACAATGAGATATCCCTTCAGCCACTATGATGGCATGGTGGCACTTTAGTTTTAATGGAGCCCTCATGAAAATATGCAAAGCAGGATTACTGCTGTCCTTTCAAAGCTTCCCTAAAATCAAATGCATTTTGCAGACACAAGACCTATCAGATACATGGCAGGCATCAGACACTTAAATATCATGAATAGAGATGGTAAAGATTTCCCTGCCTATGTTAAGGAAGTTGGATAAGATGATCTCTAAGGTCTCTGCCAGTCCAAACCATTCTGTGATTCTTTAATTCTAGCATGTATTTGGGTTATGTGGAAAGGTTTTAGTAGAGGGAGGGCTACAGGGGTGGCTTCTCTGAGAAGCTGCTAGAAGTTTCCCCTGTGTCTGACAGAGGCAGTGCCAGATGGCTCCAAGGTGGACCAGACAGTGGCCAAGCCCAAGCCCAATAGCAACAGTGTCTCTGGGATAACATATTTAAGAAGTGGAAAAATCTGCTGCACAAAAGCAATTGCAGCTGAAGATAGGGTTGAAATGATGGGAGAGAAACAGCTCTGCAGACACTGAGGTCAGTGAAGAAGAAGGGGGAGGAGGTGCTCCAGACATAACCTTGCAGCCTGTGGTTCAGATCATGGTGAGGCAGCTGTACTCCTGCAGCTGTGGAGGTCCACAGTGGAGCAGAGATTCATCTGCAGCCTATGGAGGATCCTACATTGAAGTAAGCAGATGCCTGAAAGAGGCTGTGACCTCATGGGAAGCTCACACTGGAGCAGGCTTCTGACAGGACCTGTGAACCCATGGAGAGAGGAATCCAGGCTGGAGCAGGTTTGCTGGCAACACATGTGATCCTATAGGGGACCCACACTGGAACAACCAGTTCCTGAAGGACTGTACCTCATGGAAGGGACCCATGCTGGAGCAGTTGGTGAGGAATTGCAGCCCATGGGCAAGACTCACAGTGGAAAAGTTCATGGAGGACTGTCTCCTGTGGGAGGGACCCCATAAAGAAACAGGAGAAGGGTGTGAGGAGTCCTCCTTCTGAGGAGAAAGGAGCTGAAGAGATGAATGGTGCAGCTTCCATTCCCCATCCCCTTGCACCACTAAGAGGGAGGAGGTAGAGAAATAGGGAATGAAGTGGAGCCCAGAAAGAAGGGAGGGCAGGGGGGGAAGGGGTTTTGAGATTTGTTTTTTATTTCTCATTATGCTGCTCTGCTTTGATTGGTAATAAATGAAGCTAATTTTCCCACATCAAGTCTGTTCTGTCCGTGACGGTTATTGGTGAGTGATCTCTCCCTGTCCTTATCTCAACCCATGTGGCTTATGTTACATTTTTCTTTCCCCTGTTTATCTGAGGAGGAAAGTGATAGAGTGGCTTTGGTGGGCACCTGACATCCAGCCAGGGTCAACCCACTACAACTCATCAGGCCTTTCCTAGAG
>JAOXXN010000001.1:4817133-4837766 GCA_026770055.1 Myrmophylax atrothorax | reverse complement strand
AGGCCTTTCCTAGAGAATAACTTCAACACAATGAGAGAGGAACCAGATCCCCAGATAGTGTACATTCAGTGAACATTGGGAGACTGGAGACACAGTTCACATGAACTCTGACTGGACCCTTGGTACACATTCAGACACTCCTGTGCTCACAGGCATGTTTTTAGTATTTTTCAAAACATGCTGCTTGAAGATAGTCATCCATGGAGCCAAAACAAAGGACCTGGAGCTCTTGATCTAACTGAGTTCAAGTTCTTCAGCAGAGACTGGAAATTTATGAAACCTTTATTTCAATGGGATCTGTTTTGTTGTCCATATGATTTCCCATAGGAGAAGGGTTGGATTCTGGGAATCCTCTCCAGGATAGAGGACACGTTTGAGATGTGGTCTGAGGCCCTGCCATGAAGTAGTTAGCAGAAGTGTGATGTCAGAGAAAGACAGGACTGGGAGCACAACCACCCTTTGGAGAAACACACCTATTCTTCAGCCGCAAGGATCAGGAGATGCAAGTCCAGGTCTGCTAGTACCCCATTTCAATCACCAGGCAGTCACTTTTTTCCCAAGTGCTTCACAACTTTTGCCTCTGTTTGACTCACAAATATCGTGTAAAGTTTATGTTTGGTTTTTTACGGAGCTTTTTACAAGCCAGAATTTCTGTGTTTTCAGCTGAGGCAGTTGCAGACCAACCTAAGGCTGATGGCTACAACAATGTCTTGTTTTTCTGTACTCATTTCAGTGTCTCTAGCTGGTATTTCTCATTGTTCAATTTATAACAGGACTACCCTTCAGCTTCTTTGTGTACAGGGCTAACCACAATAGGGCCGTGTTTCATAATTGTATTGAGGTAATGCCCAAGGCTCTCCACAAGAAAAAATAATAAATGACACGACAAAACTGTGCTGAGTCACACCTTTTTAAAGCCCAACTCTTTTTGAGGGACACAAGAGCATAGATGAAAACAGCGACAGGCGACAAAGAGCTCCTTCTGAACAGCTCCTGGTAACTCATTCAAGTCAGCAGTCATAAACAACAATAGCACAGCTGTTAGATAAATGGGATGCTTACAACTGCACACAGAAAACCTAAAAATTTCAGCAACAAACCCATTAGCTTTTACAACATGAGTGGTACAGGACCTGCTGTTTCAGTAATGCTCTGCTGGGTCACATAAAACCTGTAGGAAAACACAGAGAAGTCTGGCATCCATCCACTCCTCCATCTGCCTGAGGGCAGCTGGGAAACTGCCCCAATCAGTCCTCAGGTTCAAGGATGCTCTAATGCTGCAGCCACTGCCAGGTTCTCAGAACTGTTACACGACCAACTTGTTTACAAGCTTCAGTTTTCAGCAAATGCCTTGTATCATATCTTGCTAACAATTAAAATAAAAGCTCTGTTTTTTCCAGCTGTTTCAACCAGCCCCACTCCTATGATATATAATATCACAGTCTATCAGCACCACTACTGGATCATCTCATCAGCCTATAACCATATCCAGTAGAACCCTTTTTACCAGACATTTTAAAACTGTTTTCTACCACATCCCATTAACTTCACTAACCCACAACTCCATGCTAGACATTGGAGAGTACATTTTGAAAGATACATGGTGTATATTAAAGGCACATCACTAGGGACACAGCAGAACATAAGGCAAAGGCATCATGAGCCTGGAACTTCTATGTTTTTCCTGGGGTTTTTATTGGGTGAGTTGGTTTTCTTTCTTTCCCCTGCTCTAGATAGTACTTCTAATTTGTTATGACTTTAAAGAAACAACAACCTAAGAATGAAGGAATCAGATTAAGTCCTTCCACTTAGTTAATTTCCATGATCTAATATTTCCCTCATGTTCCAACACAGCTCTGTACTCTGCTGACGACATCAGGGCCGAGGAAGTCTCTTAGAAGGCAGATTCAGTTCAAGGGCAAGGCAGACCAGAGACCACTTAGCTCTCCAGACAAAGTATTCTTGGTTTAGTGTGCTTGTAAGTGAGCCAGAAGCTGTAATGAAAACACTTAGGTAACCAAGCCCCCTTGGATATAGAAGATCAATAATGTTCTCAACAAAGTTGAAAACAATTCAGAACACGGTGTCTCACCAACCTGTACTGTAATGTTATAGTGTAGTTTCTGTGGATCTCATTTTTGGCAATATCTTGAAGCAGCAATCAATACTTGCCCAGGGTATGCCTTCCCTGCCATTTACTCTGTTATCCAGCCAGTGGCAACAACAATCATTTGAGGACAACTAAGCACTGATATGTTGCTGACGTTGAGTATGGGTAACGAGGATCAAGATCTGTCTATGGTGGTTACTGCAGAAGAAAATATGCCCAGATACCCATTGCTATGGCATCTGAGGAAATTTTGCATCAGATAAGTAGCAATGGAAAGTCACTATCAGCCTTCCTACCCTTTCATCCTGTGAATCAAAATGTTACCAGAAAGACAGTAGACTCTAAAAAGATAGGGATTATCTATCAAGTGGGCTAGGCTTGTATGGAGGAAGGAAGAGAGGCAAATATTTTAACAATATGGGGATTAGGGTTTTGTGGCAGCAAAGTAAAGAAAAGTTGGTTTTGTGGGACTGATTCCTGGTATGTGCTACTGTTGTTTTTGAGTTGGTCTATATTTAATGTTTCCCAGAAATGTCAAAGTGTGAGATGTAAGATTTTGGTTTATGCCCATATATATTATGAAGGAAGTAAAGCAAAGCAGTCCATCAATCCAGTGGCTAATGTTTAACCTTTCTTCTTTAGACCTGTTTCTCCTGCTCTCCCAAGAAACTGTGAACTGCCTCATGCCCAAGAAGTGCAACAAACCTTTAACTGCAGAAACAAAATTTCTTATTGAACATTTGGGAAATGTTCTGAACAAGGCTGTCCATGTCCTGCGGCAAAACACTGCAGCAGAGACAGTACTGATGGAAACGAGTGGCAGAGGAATATTGCAAAATACATGTGACTGTAGAACCCAATCTGACTGAGGGAGATGAACAGAGGAGCACACTGGCAAAAGCACTACAAAGTGCTGGATGTGCTGGCATTGCTGAATACTGAGTAGCAGCAAGAATAGGGCATATGCAGCAGGAGGAAAACAAACATATCATCTGAAATAACCAAGCCAAGTTATACATTCAGTGCTTTTAGGTAACTGCTTGAGATGAGTAAATAGCGACATTGTCTTTGTGCATAAAACCAGTCCAAGTCTTTAGTTTTAGGATCCTTCCTCATGGAGTTCTCAGAAGAACTTTAAAAGAAAAACATCTGTATGGTGAATGACAGAAGATGCTGCCTGAACAGAGCAGGTTTGTCCAGCAGCTGAGGTCAAGGAAAGGACTCAGACAGGCAATCATCACTTACATCAAAATTAGCCAGGACACAGCAATAGTGCTCGGCTGGTGGCTGAATTTGTACACCCTTTTAAAAAGTTAACTTTATACACTATGATTCATCTGGGTAGCAAAGGCATTTTAAAAGTAACCCTAGACATTGCCTAAACTTGATTTCTTGGCCCCAGGTTTCCCATCTCAGTAGTTTGACTTCACCAGCAGGACTAGCACTGGCAGAGTCAACATGGATAAGGCCCCCAGGATGGTGATACCCTCACCAACCTACCATCTGCTGGGAACAGGACAAGGTGCCTCCATTGCCACATCAGCCTGGACCTCGCTCAGCAGTGGCACCCTGCAAGCTGGGTGGTGCTGCAGGAGCATTTAGAGGGAGCTCTGAGAAACATCCCTGCCACCCTGCCTTCTCTCTGGCTCTGACATGAAGCATGAAAGGGAAGATCAAGCTGCATGACAGTGGTCCACATTGCCTCTCATGCCTCCCCCAGACTTGGGAGCAGCAGCTGAAGGAGAGTTTCTCACTTCCCTTCAGGAGTGACCAGCATGTATGGGGCTCTCCGTTCCCTCCCCTTGCACTCCCACAGGCACCCTGTCAGAGGCATGGTCTGCAAAGCCCATGCACAATCCCCATGCACACTCTTAGCCTGCAAAGTGCAGCCACGTCAAACTTGCCCACAAAGGAAGATGAAAAGTCTCTTACCAGAGCTCCTCTGGGACATGTACATCCCAGACCCCCAGTAGAAGGAAAAATCCAGGCATTGTCATTGCAACAGCACTGAGCCATCCCTGTCTGCAGCAGTATGGTCTGAGCTTTAAGAATTTTGTCTGTGTGATTTCCTCCTATCATCTGATCTCTAGCCCACAGTCAAACTGAACCATAAGGGTTACAGGTGATGAAAGGAAAAGTGCTTTTTTTCTTCCTTTGTATCCATCCTTTTTTTCCATTTCCCAACCTCCTCCCTCACCCAAATCAATCCAAAGCTATAGAAGCAGAATCACAAGTTAGAATGAAAAAACAGGGAATATGGAAAAAGCTTGTCATAAAAAGAGGTTACTCATACCATCATAGGGAACAGGGTGATTATACACACTTTACACAGAACTACAGAAACAATGGGATTACTCACACATTTTCAAACCCTAATGAAGTGCATCAGTTACACTCCCACAGCAACCTGGAGAAAGGACAGTAAAATCTGCTGATTTAGCCTAATAAGGACTTTGTGAGAGAATCACAGTTAACCTGTCCTACTTATGGTGTGCTGCAAGCCTGCTGGGGACTGCAGTCCAGGGTTCCTATATGTGCTTACCAATCCAGTGGGGAGAGCACAGATGTGGCTATTCTTCTATTCCATTGTCATCTTTAACAAAATCAGTTCAGGAGAAAAGGTAGATACAGTATCAAAGCAGGAAGTTATACTGAAACTTTAATTTTAAATCATTGGTGACACTTAAAAGCCATTCACATGAAGAGAAAGGAACTGGACAGGTGTTCTAAAGTTCACTTCTATAACCAGACCTCTTAAAAAGAACAAGCACTGGATCAAGTTTACATGCCTGTGAAGGCAGTATCTGTAAATGGTACCAATGAAAGGAAACACACCATCTGCAATTATAAGTCTGTAAAATTTTGTAAGTAGAATATGTACTACTTTCTAGATTTCCCTCCTGGATGGATTTTTTTTTAATTTTTTTTTTATTTTTTTGTGTGAAATTTAGAAAATTACTGGGAATTTCCCAGGTACAATTTATCTCATTCTATCACAGAGGTTTCAGCCAAGTGAACTGCCCTCTCCTCACCCACAGGACCCCCAGGCAGCTGCGCTGCAGGTGCCCACAGCAGCTTGAGATGGATCTGCTCTGTAGTACATGCTCAAACTCTCCTGCTCCTGGACAAGGAATTAAGCCTGTGTTTAAAATATTTTCAGCGTAGAGATGATTTCCCACTTGACACCCACCTCATGGGGAAGTCCAAGGCTTCAAAATCTGTAATCCTTGATTTTATGTAAGATAGAAATAGTTTAAAACTAATTATTCCCTTCAGACTTACAACAGTGCTTCACTGCATCTTTATATAATTTTGACCTTTTTATTATAATATTACAAAAAAAGATAAATCTAAACTGCAAACATAAAAATAAAACATAAAGTGAACACCATGCATCTTAATTGTATTGAAATAAATAAAGGTATCTTGTAAATATGTTGATGAAATCATTGTGTTCTGTCTAATTTATCAGTTTGTGTTGAATTAACATTTTCTAAGTCTCCATCCAGCTCAGGAATTTGTATGCTCTTTACATCTACTCCTTTTCAGCAGGAAAGCTTTCCCAAAGTTTTTGATGGCACCATGATCACTTCTTTATAGAGTTTGTGTTTAAAATCCCCTTTACTTGGACTGAAAAAATAATCACGTAGCCTAATTTTTTTTTCTGCTCCTTGCCATTAGAGCACCATGGGCTTCATAAGAAAGCTGCATTTATCTGCTTGGAGCTCTCCAGTATGAATAATCTCAAGCAAAATTCTGCAGAAGGCTCCTCAGTCTGCATTTCCTCCCCCCCTGAGTGCCTGAGCTCTCCAAATGCATCAGTGGAACATGAACATAAACCCAAATTTTTGCAGCAACTTTTTGGTGTTTCTGTTTATTATCATGCCTGATGTTACAATACACCCTCTTCTAAGAAAGGCAGCATTTATTTGACCACACAAGAAAAACAAATGCTTCCCCAAGGCATAAATTCCATGAACTGTTTGGATGTTTTCTATGGAGCTAACAAACACTTCTGTCAGTATTTGGAAGTCTTAGACACTGGGTTTTCAATGGACTGAAGTAAAGAAGAGACAGCTTGAATAGGGTTTTGCAGTTTCAACAAGTTTAAAGACATTCCAGGGTAACTACTATTTGTTTTATAGCATTGCTCATAAATAAATGAAGCTTTTAAGATAGACTTTGTACTCAGATTAAAATAAATTTAAGTTGTATCAGTAAAACTAGAATAACAGAAGAATACAATTACATTCCAAATTACAGAGAAGAGTGTTGGGCCTGTTCTTGAAACCTTCTTTTTAATATATTTGTGTTTAATATGCCCTGCAATCAGACTACATGTGGAAATACTAAGTGCAGCTTTATGGACTTTGGGGGGCTCGGTGCAGCTGCAGGGATATAATCTACAGATGATCCAAATGCAGGAAAAGAAAAGGATTCAGTTTTTAATACCAACATCATTTTCTGACTCCATGCTGGTATAGTGTAGGTGAACATAAGCCTGTCGAGAGGAGGACTAATTCTTGTTCTTCCCAACCAAATGAAAAACATTAAATCTGCATTTCACTGCCGGGGGAAAAAAAAAAAAAAGGAAAAGAAACAAGAAGTAAAAACCTCTTCAACTTTCTATGGGTTTAGCATAGAAAAGCCACTGGCAAGCTGGAACTCGGGTTCCTAAGCCACCAGATTCTTGAGGATGTTTCACCACTGTCTTTAGGATCAATGAATCAAAGATATACCAGTGTCTTACAGGCAAATTCCCTGATTTTTTTTCTCTTGCTGTTACCCCTAAGGGGAAGCATTCCAGGAAGGATGATGCTTTTTACATAGAAACATGATACAGTGAACCTGGAAGGGATACCTGCCTGGGACAGCTTCTGGTTACCCAAGAGCTGATGTTTTTCCCTTCATATCTGAAATGATCTGCAAGTGCTCTCATGTACATGATTGCCTGAAAACTGAATGCTTAATACACCCCAACAAAATATGAGGCATTTACCTGTGATTTTGGTTTGAACTAACCCACAGAACATAGTTCCTAACTTAGGAGTTTGCTGCGGAAATTCAAATAGTATTCAGACCATTTCCAGAAAATAAGTATGGAATAATAATCCATGTTGCCCAATCTGTACAGTGCCAGAGTTAATCCTAATGAATTGAGTTATTTTGAATCCAAGTTTCCCTAGCATGTTTTAATTATTTCAATTTATCAATTAATTTTAATTCCAAGATTTTAAAGTGCCAAATTCTACCAAGACTTAATTATGGCATGAGGTTTAGAGACATAAACTTTTTGATACTTTGCATGTCTTCAATGCAACCAGATGTGATTATAGTTTTTAATAACATGGGAACTGCTGCAGCCCAAGCCTGCTGTGAGCAGATGACCATTTCCAGTTCAACCAAAGCACAAGGCTCTCAACCCTTCCTTACTGCAAAAACATTCTCTTTGCCTAAATTGTCAACTGAAAAAAGAACTTTACTTTTTGGTCTGTATATAGATACTTGCTAGAAAATCTGACAAGGTAGCTGAGTCTTCATTTTGGAGAAGCTGCAGAGTATATTTCCTTAGAAGATGATCAGTTTAATCAACATTCCTTTAAATTATCTGTGTTTAAACCTACAGACCTGAAAACAACCTTATCTTCCTTGACTGCACTTTGAAATTCTCAAATGCACCTGAGTAATTTGTATTTCTCAGTGCTGTTCATTTTTGACAGAATGCTAGAAAATCTAATGTTCTCATTTGGGTTCTGGTTTTGAACAAAATCAAAATCTGAGGTCAAGCTTTGCCCTCAACCTTATTCACAATCAAGTTTATCCTTCTACATGTATTCACCTTGGAGAAGCAAATGGCCTTCAGAATTCTGAATGGAATTTGGGGATAAAAGACTACTTATATTAGAGGCAAGAAAATATTCCTGCACAACCCTTTAATTAGCAGTGAACTCATAATAAACATCCAGAATTTAGAAAATATAGAAAAAAAGCCACCTGGAATAATTACGGGTTCCAATTATCGGTCACCAACCTGAAATTGGCAATGCTATTAAAATTCCATTTGCTTTTCCATGAAAGATTGGCATATTTTTTAAAAAATATTTCCTTGTAGTTTGGATTAAGGATTATTACAAGACTGTGTTATTTACTGCCCCAGCTCTTCAAGAGTACAAATTGTTTCTTAAGTAAGTCACAGAACCCCTGGAGTATGACAAATTTTAGTTCAAAGAACTGTGCATCATAAAATTCAAAGCCAAAAGTACTTTGCTTATAATTTTCCTGTTTTAAAAGCATCAAGCAATCCAAATGTAGAAACTTAATCCTATGCAATCTGTATGACCAGGTATATAACCCCAGGTGGCACAGGTATGCAAACAATTGAAGAACAGAAAAAAAAAAGCTAGTAATTTGAACCAAATGTGATTGATTACTGAATAATTAACCCTGATACCAGCAATCCTGATACCAAGAGACTTATGCTCTCTTTGGAACAGATTGTAAATTCTAGGGCTTCAAAATTCTGTGGTATGAAAACAAAAATCTTTGCAAAATCTGCAATCTGATTCCATCTTGAGTTCAGATCGTATCCTCCAGAGGCTTTGTACGTTCAGATCTACCAAGTTTTTGGCTGTGATTTATATGCAATTAGAAAACAAGCAAGTGTAAAAACATTCTGTAAACTAGCTGCATGAGGTTTCCCAATAGAGTTTTCAGGCTTTTAAAGGCAAATCCACTTCATCAATATAGAAAATCTTTTCAAAAGCATTTTCAAAGGATAAGGAAAAAAAAAAAGAAGTGTTTCTGTGTCATGGACAGGGTGCTGAACAAAGATGTTTTAGTGGTGCTAGTGGTGTACATCTCCCACAATATCTATTCAGTAGTTATGCTTAGGTAGCAATAAAAATAAAGGATGGATGATTATTGATCATGGGATGAAGCCCAGACTGGTGTCTGAACAGTTGGAGTAATCTGAACTATGTAGACTGCTGGATGCTCATCTGTGGTGCAGAGTCCAAGTTACAGGTTTAATGGAAGGAGTTACTATAAATAATATGCCTTATCTGCTTTATCTGGGGCTGAGTAAGTGTGGCCACCACAGCAAACCAGCATTATATCCCAACTGAAAATGCTGTTATGATTGAGACAAGGTGAGTACTGCAAGTTACTTGAGATATCTTTTTAAGAATTCTTCGTTCATGTAGCTCCAGCTTATTTGGCATTAACAAATTTGACAAGGAAGAAAAAAGTAAAGAGTCATCATTCATGTTCTCGTCTTATTTTACTAGAAAATACAATTAATTGAATCTGTAGTACATTCTTACCCAAATGCTCTTTGTATCCCTTTCCTTCACATCAGGAAGATTTTACTTTCATTGCCATCAGATTCAAATATGCAACAGACTTTTGAGAAGTACCTTGCTTAGTTTTGCTGTATCATCTGCTATACAAAGCAGTTTGAAGGCATTTTTCATGTTTTCTTCACTTAATTAAAATGTGTATGTATCACTACTAAAGGATCTTTTAGGTCTTTGAGCAAATTCCTATCGGGACACCTCTACATTTCTGCAGTTCCACTAACACCATGAGAGATACATGAAGGAAAATTACATGCTTCTCTAGGAATGTAGTAAACTGTGTCTCTTAAATACGGTCAACTTGTTTTTACACAATTTAAGCTGGATAATATTTAGAGTGTAGCCTGCAGAGAATTATCATGATTTGAAAAAAAAAATAGTTGAGACATCTTTTCTACACCCTGAAATGTCTGGGAAAATCTCTCTTCATGTCTCCATTTTTCACCTGAGCATTGAGAGGAGTTTTAAAAGGCTCAGCAAAGGACTTGTTCATTAATAATACAGACTTCTTAGGCTTGTGGAGAAAGTTACAGGCATTTAGTTAGCTACAGCATTATAATTAAGCATCCAGAATATGAAAGCCTAAGTGCAGTTTTCATCTAATTGTGCTACTGGCTTAAGACTAGATATTAATCGAAGGCATTTTACTTGCCAAGGGCCAAAAGCATTTCTAAAGACACATTTCAATCTCATCCAACAGCAACACACAAATACATAATGTGTCTCTGAGTCATGTAAAGTGAAGGTGAATACCCTAACTGGCTGCATGTTCCTTCCTTCACTCATATTTTAATTATGCAATCAATAATAAAATGTTTAAATCAATAATTTTTAAGTTGTGAGCTCAAAGCTGACACGAGCGGAGGAGGTTCTGCAGGCTGTGCACTGCCAGAAATGCATTTTCAAAATAGTTGTGTCTTGCACTGAGTGCATTAATTTATAGATCAGCACATTTTAAGAGAAAATCTGCAGGATTTTCCTATGCGACTATATCCCCTTCCTACTCCTTTGAACTCAACTGCTTTCCTGTCTTCACTTTAGTTCCTTTACAGGGAATCGCAGAATATGTTGCATTGGAAGGGACCCACAAGGATCATCAAGTCCAATTTCTGGCCCTGTACAGGACAATTCTGAGACTTACACCATGTGCCTGAGAGTGTTGCCCAAATGCTTCTTGAGCTCTGTCAGGCTTGGTGCTGTAACCACTGCCCTGGGGAACCTGTTTGAGTGCCCAGCCACCTGCTGGGTGGAGTACTTTTTTCTGATATCCAGCCTAAACCTTCCCTGACCCAACTTCAGCCCATTCCCTTGGGTTCTGTCACTGGTCACCACAGAGTACAGATCAGAGCCTGCCCCTTCTTTTCTAACCACAAAGAAGTTTTAGACTCCCATGAGGTCTCCCCACCTTCTCTTCTCCACCTGAATAGACTAAGCGCCCTCAGCTGCTCCTCATATGATTTCCCCTCAAGGCCCTTCACCATCCTCCTTGTCCTCCTTAGGACACTCTCTTAACAGCTTAATATCTTTCTTATATCGGCGTGGCCAAAACTGCACACAATATTCAAGGTGAGGCTGTTTGAGGAAGAAAACTTCAAACCTCACAAACATACTCCAATCGAGAAAGAAATTCAGACAGAGCAGGGCCCTTGGACCTTTCCCAGCACTGTGCTCTTCCCTCTCTATATATTAAAATTATTTCCAAACCTGCAACATTAAAATATCTTGTAAATAAAGCAGTTGCAAAGGAGAGAGGCAGAGCCTGTATAAAATGAGCTGGGTGAGGGCAGGCTGAAGCAAAGGGCTGAGAGGTCAGTCCCTGTCCCAGCAGCCCCAGCTTGGCTGCAGCCCCAGCCCATGCTCTGCAGTCCAGGTGAGGGCAGAGGCTGCAGCCCCCACGCAGCCTTTCCCCAGCCCCGAATGGAGTGAGCAGCTCTTTTGTCGAGCATGACATGACTCAGACTGCTGCTGAAGGAAATCACTTTGTTTACAGCAATGGGAAGGGAATTGCTAGAGCAATTAAAATAATTTCTTGTTTCATAATACAAGCCATACCAAGAATGCCTGTTAGCTGTGTTTCAGTCTCAGGTACTTAAAAAACAAACAAACAATCAATCAGAAAAAGTGGGTTCTAATTTCACAGAGGATTGTTAGTAAAGAGCAGTGTTTATTTAATGCCCCCAAATCCTAAATGCTGCTGTGCCTGGCAGGCACCCAGTCCACATTCTTGTTCCTGAGGAGCACTCCCTTCCCAGCTAGCAGGAGGCAGTGGGTGGACCAGGATATCTAGAGGGCTTAGTCCTTTCCTGCCTACCTGAGGTTTTACTTGTTGCTGAAGGCTGTGAAGTCAGAGGGTGTGCAGGTATAGTGAGGAATAAGAGGAGAGTGGAACATAAACCTGTCACCCACTTCTTCTCACCAAGGCAGTTGTAGGCAGGGTACTCTCAAACTGCTGGTGGGACACACAGAGAGATCCTGCAGATGCCCAGGGCTGGCCTGGCTCCAGTAAAGTGCATCCATTTCATGGTTTGTCCGTAGATTTCACCAATAAAACCAAGATTTGGAATAATGGGGTCTAATGTAAGGCCTGACTGGCTCAAGAAGGGAAGATTTGTTTTGTTTCATTTTTTAGAATTTTCTAAGCATGTGTCTGCATGACAGAGCTGGAGCCCAAATATATTCCACCTGCTGATAGCTCCTGTTAAGTCTTGAAAAAAACCCAAAATACTGATATGATTCATCGCAGTTAATATTTCTGAAGACACAAATACTTACAGAGAATTTCCAAGCTCCTAGTTAGTAAGAAAAAATAATAATTCTCCTTCTTAGGCACACAAACAAATGTACAGTTCTGTAGAGCAGTTCTGAAGAGCCACGTTAAATATGTATGGGCTGCTCTTGGACATTTGCAGCACGGAAACATGAAATCCACAGTGTTACATATTTCATTATTTGTTCAGCACTAATGTTTTTCGGCTGTTTAGAAAAGTGAAGAAATCTCCCCAATAGCCTTTGATCTGTCTGTAGTTGAATTTCTGGATAAATATGATATTCTTTGGAATGGAGTGGCATAGCATGATGATACCTTCATCCTGGCAGGTTACTAAACTGAACAGATCTGTTTCATCTGCAATTCTCAGTAAACATATAGGTAGGTTTTGTTGTGGTTGTTTTAAGGAAATGATAATGATTGATATAAGTGCTGATAATTCACAGTTATCAGTTGCAAAGGATTGTGATGGATTTTCTGCCACTGCAAATACTTCAATCACAATGGAAATTTTTTTTTCCCCTAAAGATTCATTGGAATTCAAACAAGAATCTCTTCCAAGTCTTCAGACCTATGTTATTACATGAAACCTAAACAGATTATTACAATGGCCTTTTGCTATGATTATATTCATCATCAAGGCTTCATGGGGCAAGAACATCCTACTCTGGGCACAATGTCAGAAACAAAATCTGGTCTTTGCCTGAAGACTATTTCAGTGTAAGACTGAGAGAAGAAGCAACAGAAAGATACAGGAAAACAGGGTAAACTGAGCTACACAACAACACCAGGACAAAATTCTGAATCTGTAGATGCTTTTGAAACACTGCAATCCTCTGCAAGCTCATGAAGTTTCAAATATTTTGTGAATACAATATGTAAATATTAACTTACAAATGTTTTCTTTCTGGAAAAAAACCCCAAACTACTATTAAATAGTAGCTTTCCAATTCATATGAACAGGAGGACAAACCTGGAGAATCCTATGAAGACTTTGTTTCATTTTAGACTGGTTATATTACCCAACGTGTCAGACACCAGCAGAGGAAAAAGAAGAACTGATGTTTTCTTTTGAACCAGTGCAGCCTGACAGGGGAATTGTGTTGGATCTCACAGTCTAGGTAGGGTCAGGTCTGGACAACACTTAAATATTCATTGCCTTCAGAAAATAATGTATATAAATGTCAAGGGTAGCAATGCACTTGCTGGAGCAGGGAGAGATCCCTCGGAGATAGAACCCCGAAAATGCGTCTCTTTGGTCTTCTTAAAGAATTCATACCATTTTGATTTCTTTACAAGGTCACTTTAGCCATGTTGGAGGATTGCTAATGACTATCCATACTTGCATTAAAACAAATTATAACAAAAAACCCTAATAATTATAACAAATCCCATAAATAAAATGTACCTATGAATCTGCAGAATATAGTTTGCATCTGTTCTAAAGAAGATAAAATTGAATTGGATGTAAGCTTATGTTCTCAGATGTAAATTACGGAGCAGGGTTTCAATTTAACTACAAAAATATTAGATATAACTGAATCTAAAGGAAATAAAATAGTTTAAATGAAACATATCCTCCAGTATTATTTTTTATTTATAAAACATTATGCAACTATGAATCCCTGAAACTAGTTTTAATTGATAACTATTGCTTAAGGTCTGCATTAAATTTCTTTTTTAGAGATGATTTGCATTTTAAAATGGACTCTAACTCTATAATGCAGGCTTATTTATAACAAATATTCAAACTTACATATATCTTCAAGAATTAAATATCACTAATGGTAATGGAAAGGGCACAGCTTGTGAGATGTATTTGAAAATCTCTTTCTCATATGGCAAAAACATCAGGCAGAGTAAAGATGGTAGTGGCACCCAGCCTACAACATTGCAGTCTGAATTCCCAGCATTTTAGGAAGAAGGTTAATGCCTTTAGGGACACATTACTGTCTTTAGTTAGTTTTTTAGAGACCAGTAGGAGCTGTCTTGCACCCGTTACCCTGGAAATCCAGGAATTACAAAGAGTTTCCCAGACTTTGCATTCAGCCCCCCACCTGCTAAAAGACAACTGGAGGTGTTTGTTCTGCACCTCTGAGTCTTGCAGGTGCACCTCTAACACAAGAGCCTGGATCTCCTCAGCAACAGGTGTAGTCTGAGGTTTACCTATTTGTCAGTGTGGCTGTATTTAGGGAGAAGTTTCATTGTCAAAAGACAGCCACAGCTCGTGTTTCAGGCTTGGAAAGCATTTGGGGATCATTTAATTCATCTCTTTACTTCCCGTTGCACATCTGACTGGGTTTCCAAGTGCTATTGGAGCCCTATGGCCTTTTTTAGCTCTCTGAGTACAAATCCTCTTCATAATAAAAAAAGGCAATTAACAAATTATAAAAGAAATGTTCCATCGTGGGAAATACAGTTCTACATGTATATCATAGAAAAAAAGGAATAGGAATCTGATCTTGACTGCGGTCACTTAAGTCATTAACACTATTTCCATACATAGCACTAATTACTTGCTTCATATAGTTGCTGCATTGGTGCCTACAACTAAAGGAAAGATTTGAACTGGAAGAAGTAGTGAGAAAAGCCAATAATAGGAAACACTTCTGTATTCTTTCCTCAAACATTTGTTGTTTTTCTTCATTTCTTCTTCCCTTTTTCTTTCCCTCATTCTGTATTTAGGTTTTCCTCCTTACAGTCACTGATCTAATACACTATTTTAGTAACTCCTATCTTTACAATATAGAATTTTGTTTCTACTTACACCCACCAACTGCAACGAGAGGGGGAAAGAAAAAAAAAAAGGCTTCTTTGCCTCAAAAGACAGCTTTGCTGTGAAAAAAATCCAACTGCTTAACAGTGAAATCCTCTCACTGAGCAAACCTGCTGCTTTTTCATGAAGGGACATTTGAATTATTTTTTTGGAGAGCAGCATACTGTTTTGCTTGGTATTTGCAGGAGAGTGCTGGCATGGCTGAAGGAGTGGGCTCAGACCTCTGCTCCATCTTGGGACTCATTAACAGTGACACTCACTTGGCTCACGGGATGATGTGATGTTTGCTGCCAGCCCAAGGAAAGGCATTGATGGTGCCACCACCACATGGGGATCCAACAACGGTGATGGACTGGACACGGCTCCTGATGGGGTGGGGGGGCAAGGAGGGACACGGGATGAGGGACTGAGCAACTTCCAAGTCACATCACATGGCATGAGGTGACTTGATCTCACTGGATGTGTGATCCCTTTCCTCTAAAGGGAGAGGGAGGTAGACTGTGGACCTCAACATAATCTTCAATCCCTGCTCTGATTTAGTCTGTTTACTGCTTGTGATGATAGAGGGGATGCAAAAATCTCAACCTCCCTCAGAGGCTGTGATAAAACTGCAAGGTCTGGCAGGCAGTCACGCTGTATTTTAACTGGTAAACCAAAGCTCTTTATATAGAAACCATTAAAACCATAATCATGCAACTCCACAGTACTGTTTTGACAGTCACCTTTCAGAGGGAGCAACAATCTAAAGTTTAACATTTTTTGGAGGGGGAGTTCGATGACTCCTGGACTTCAGCCTGTTTAGTTTATCCCCAGAAAGGTAAAAAAGTATCTGAACATGGTCTGTAAATACCTCTGATAGCAGAGGGCTTTTTAAACTAATGGAAAAGGATAGAGCAAGATCCAACACTTGGCAGCTATGCAAATTGCATTCAGGAGCAAAGGCATGTACTCCTGAGAGTCCAGATCTCCAACCAAATCACTTGTTCAAGGGTACACTGGATTCCTTTTCAGGTGAAGCCTTGAAATTGAACCTGTGTGCCCTACCAGCAGTGAGAGGCTTAAGGAAGAAACCAGTCTGATAAAAATCTATGGCTTTTGTCAGGCAAGATGATCCTAAATAGTCCTTTCTGGCATTAAAACTATATGCCTAGCATTCAATTCCAGTGGCTTAAAGGGAGGAGTATTTAATTTGGAAATTCTTCAATAAAGTGTTTCTCTTTTCTCTCAAAACGTGTCTGTTCAGGAAGAAACGTGATATGGCCACAGTGTTCATACAAAGGTTTAGCATTCATAGGTGTAGACTCCTGGGCCTCTGCCCTCCAGAAGAGTTAGCTGTTGAGACCACACTTTTACCAGAATATTCCAATCAGACGAAAAAACATTTTTAAAAAATAAAAATTAGAGAGACTAATTAAAAAGATTTGTGAAAATCTCTGATGTTGGGTAAAATCAGATCAACACTGAAGTGTTCATTTTACCTGTCCTCTCACAAGTGTATTTTCTGACTTTTGAGGTCTTGTGCAAATACCTGTGGCCTGAACTTCAGACTCTCCTAAATGAACTCCACAATTCATGTGAAAATGTAATTTCTGAGACACTTCAAACTCCTGGGAGCATGCTGAAAAGTCCTGGAATGAAAACTGTTTTCATAGCCTGCCATTAGAAATAATCACATTTTCTTAATGTCGGAGATGCAGTGCCAAATATGGCTTAATTTTTCTCCAGGTTGCTATGACTGCTGACAACTCCATAACCAACAGTGCACTATCTTTTCAATATTTTAGGTTTGTGTACTGGATTCTTTATACAACAGCCTCCTGTGCTCTGGGAGAGTCCAACACTATCGGTATCTCACATATGAGTTGTGTGGGTGTTGCGGTAAAGGGTTTATACTAGAATTAATCATCTATAAAGATATCCAGGCTGTATTATATGGATAATAGCAACCTTACAGCACTGAAATCCCTACATCATTATGAGTGACAGAAAACAGATGAAAAGTTTTAGTCAGGATTATGAGAAGACTCTGTAAGTGTGATCAGAACAGGTACCTGTGGCTTGACAACCTGAAAAGAATGGCATGTAAAAAAAAAATCTGCTTTCTCCTGATCTTCTTCATCAACCTTTTAACATTTTAGGATGTGTTTCTTTAGGAATGGACAAAAATTGCAGTGACACTGCTATGGACAGGAGGACGTTGGGCAAGTGCCTGCAGTCTGGTCACTTCACAAGCACTAATGCTCCACATGGAAAGGAATTACACAGCAGTTATTTTCACTTCTGCAAGCTGCCTTTTCTGCAGATGTAGCTGCTGCTGGGGAGGACAGACATCCATATGCACAAAAGGGCTTCCACTGCCTTTCTTCTGCAGAACACTCATTCAGTGAGCAGCCCATACAACTGGGCACGAGGTTTCAGGCAGCCCAAGCCCACAGTTTATTGCACTTTGGATGGCAAATTATGAAAACCACAATTAGCATTCCCAGCAGCAGCTCAGCACTAAGCCTCACGTTCCCCATCCTGCAGAATGGAGTGCCAATTATTCGTATGAAATAATAGCTTTCCTATGAAGTAATACATTGACTGTCCTCCAAAATCTAGCTTGGAATTTAAAAGATTATGAACGGTGCCAACAAAGCTACTCCAGGGCAAAACAGCCCTGAATCTTCAAGTTTAGACAAGAGCCTTACTATAAACAAACAAAAGTGTGATATTGTTATAATTGGTCTTTGAAATTGTCAGTGGGCGATCCATTTTTATTTTTTTTTTCATGAAACTCTTCAAACAGGAGGAGAACTTTTACCTTTATATTGCAAAGTTAACTTCCAAACATTACCCAAGCAGCATTTCATAAAACATGTTGTGATATATACTTTCTGTTGCAGAGACATTGAAACAATCACTACAAACTCTTTTCTGTAATGACTACTTAAGGCTTAAGGATGTCCTTGAGACAAAGAGGCTTGGCTACAGAAAACTCAAAATTTCATCCATTTTTCACTAGGTTGCTTTTGAACAAACCATTCCTTTGGTTACCAAAGCCAAGCTTTCACTTTGTGAAGAGAAATAATTTTAACATAGAGTGTATTCTTCCCTCGTGCTCTCAGTCTACATAGCAGGGATTTAAGGAATGCTTTGTTCATACCAAAAGCTCATGAAAATTCCCTTTGCACACGAATTCCATGCAAGAAACTCCTCATGCTGACAGCAAAGATTCTCAAGCACATGGTACTACAGCCATCAAAACAAACTGCAGTGTATATACATACATATACATATGAACTATATAGATATATAAAGATACAGAGATTGCTGGATTTCCTGGTTGTGTGGAGCTAAAAATCAGACTGAGAAAGGAAGGTACAAAAGAACTTCTCCCATAAAATTACCCCAGGCCTGGCCTTCCCTTGTCATTTTAGACGTGACATGAGTCCATTGCTGCACCCAGTGAGGCAGATGCTCCACTGAGGCCATCCAAGTTCTCTGGTCTAGAAAGGATTTGTGAGTGAGAAACAGGTGTGATGGAAATTCCTAACCCATTTTATACTGTCTGTGGCACTGTTGTTTTGATCTGTTTTACTAGGGTGCTTCAACAGACATATTTTCCTATGAAAAAAATCAGAATAGAATATCTCATAATAATTTCAGTTTGAGAGAACACCTGAAATGACACATTTTCACAGGATATGTTCTTTCTTGCCCATAACTGTGAAATATATTTTCAGAATGTATTTATTCAGAAAAATGGTTGTCTATTATAATTTATTGTTACATCCTTTTACTTTTGGGGATATTTTTGATCTTGGCAGTTTATGAATGTTTTACAGGTCAACTAAAATTTTAAAATGAGTATTGAAAATTTAAAAAATGGACCAAAGACCATTTTGCAAAACCACTGTTTTGTAGGAAATTGTGGAATGAAAAGTTTGTGATTCCTGCCTTTTCTGTGGAATTGCAATTCCACAGAAGTTGTAAGTTTGGACAAGCATACCTCTTTCATCTGGGAAGGACAGTGATGCTATCAGAGATCTCTGGTAAACTGAGTTGAGTTTGAGCTGATGCCACAGTGTCATTTTCTCTTAATGTACATGTCAAGGGACATCATAACTCATTTCCAGTTCAGCCTTCATGTGATCTTCCAGTTTGCTCTCATGAAGCTTTGAGAACAAGTTCAGAGGTACTCAGGCATTCACAATGATTTCAAATCACTACTCAGCTCCTTTGGAAATAAAAGCTTCCCTGGGGTACTGCTGTGTCTCACTGACTCAGACTGCTCAGCTATGGGCATCTGCAAATAACAAGCAAGTGAAACGATGCTGCAGTCTAGAAAATATCACCTCCTTGTCACAGAAGGATTCTCTAAGTTACCACCATCTGCAATTTCAGCTGTTTTTCTCATGAAGTTGCAGCCATTTTTAAGTTCTAAGACGCTGAACTAGACAATTATGACTCATAGTTAGGCTATGGTATGTGGTTGCTTAAACTATTTTAGCTTATTGTGAGATTACTCAGACATTTCTTCAGTATAAGAACTAACTTCAGTACTTCTTCACCTTGTCTCTGACATTAAGCAAGACAGTATTCTTAAGCCTCACTGGTTTCAAGTCAAGATCAAGACAAGCACATCACGAAATAGCTGACTCAGTCCTGCAAAGATTCATGTACTTCACTGTACACATGGAGGCTGCCCCACTAACATCCAGCACATGTGCATGCTTTTGAAGGATAGAGAGGAACAAGTTACTTAATTTCCAAAGAAGTTAATGCATGTTACTCTCACTGACTCCTACATCTCTGTCACTGAGTGTCTCTGGCCTTGGAGCTACATGTGTAGGTGCCAGTCTGAAAATTTGAAAGTCTTGACCCAAGAAGTTAATTTGAAGTTAAAGCTGGGATATTCCATGAAAGCTACACCCTAATGTACTGCTACACTATCCTGGAAAGGCAGCATTCTGCACTGTGGAAGATAATATGCCCCCTCACTCTATCTCTCTTTGTTTAGTGGAAAGCAGAAATTAGTGATGGGGAATTATTTTGCACCTAATCATAATCTCACCTGGAAGCTGTCTCCTGCTGTAAGGGAAGTCAGAGTTCAGTAACAAGCGACTGCTGGCTTTTCCAAAGAAGAGAAGTAGCCATTCTTTAAATTGTTCCCTTCAGTCAGATGCACCATACCATTGGAGATGCAGTAGCTCAACTTGAGGGATCTCTTACTATACCCCTACATTTGCCACCGATGTGATGTAGTCAATGAGACAATGGTTTTCTTTCCTTTTTGCACCTGGTTAAAATCACTGGGGAAGGGAGTAATTTCTACTTATATGTCTCATGATTCACCTTTAATATGAATATGATCACATATTTCTGTGCGTCCGTGTGTGTGCACATATGAGTATAAACTACACAACCATCTGCAGAAAAATGGTTTGATTCAGGTACTCAGATGATAAAAAATGTGAGTACTTTACTGGACACACTGAAAGTGCAGTTTTGCAGAAAAGGTGCAGAGAGTTTTTCTGTTTCTAAAAAACCCAATAGGAATAATAACAATATTATTATTATTATTATTATTATTATTATTATTATTATTATTATTATTATTATTATTATTATTATTATTATTAT
>JAOXXN010000001.1:4798118-4817033 GCA_026770055.1 Myrmophylax atrothorax | reverse complement strand
GAATTTTCTCCTTGAGCATGGAGGGGTATGTTCCTGTGGTGGTAGTGTAATCGGACCAAAAAATGACTTTTCGTGTGAGAAATCGTGCCTTTCTGGCGTGGAGGTGATGAGGAATATTCCTAACTACATGATATGCCTGATGTGGTATATAATGTAATGCAAAGTAATACATACCGTAAAATACGCATTACTCTGCGGGGGGGGAGGGGGGGGGGTCTTGTTAATTTTGTGCTGTCACTCTAAGAAGAAGTGAATCTTCAGTCTCTGGTTTACAAGACCAGTGTTTTTATAAACTATTAGAGTACGTTAGAGATTGAGTATTTTGTTCTCTAGGGCTCCGACGATTGGAAATAGAATTAGGAGGGTAGTGAAGTAAGTAAGTGAGGCTAGTTGGCCGATGATAATGAATGGGTGTTCTACTGGTTGGCTGCCCACTCATGTGAGGATTAGGAGGTTAGATACTAAGATTCAAAATGTAAGTTGGGATAGTGGTCGAAAAGTTATTGTTCGTTGTTTCGATTTATGTAGAAAGGGGATTAGAAATAGAATGAGGACGGAGGCAGCGAGGGCGAGTACTCCTCCTAGTTTGTTGGGAATAGATCGTAGAATGGCGTATGCAAATAAAAAGTATCATTCGGGTTTGATGTGGGGAGGGGTTACTAGTGGGTTTGCGGGTGTAAAATTTTCTGGGTCGCCCAGAAGGTTGGGTGAGAATATAGCTAGAGATACTAGGGGGATAAGTATGGCCATGAAGCCTAGGATATCTTTTGAGGAAAAGTAGGGGTGGAATGGGATTTTATCACAGTTTGATGAGATGCCTAGAGGATTGTTTGATCCGGTTTCGTGCAAGAATGTTAAGTGGATGAGTGTTAGACCTGCGATGACAAAGGGGAGTAGAAAGTGGAGGGCAAAAAATCGTGTTAGAGTAGGATTGTCGACTGAGAAACCTCCTCAAGCTCACTCTACGATAGTTTGTCCGATATAGGGGATAGCTGAGAATAGGTTAGTAATGACGGTTGCCCCTCAGAAGGATATCTGTCCTCAAGGAAGTACATATCCTACGAAGGCTGTTGCTATCAGGGTTAGTAATAGGATAACTCCTGTATTTCAGGTTTCTTTATATAGGTAGGAGCCATAGTAGAGGCCTCGTCCAATATGGAGGTAAATGCAGATGAAAAATAAAGAGGCTCCGTTTGCATGAAGGTTTCGGATTAATCATCCAAACTGGACGTTTCGGCAGGTGTGAGCAACTGATGTAAAGGCTAAAGTGGTGTCTGCTGTGTAGTGTATTGCTATTAGTATAGCTTAATAAATATTCAAAAAGTGATAAAGCAATAGACTTTCTTTTTTTTTTTCACAAATGAACATGGAGATTTCCACATTCAAGTTTTGAGGTTTAGGAAAATTGCCTCCTTCTTTATTATTTACATTAGATTGGCACTTACATTCCTACTGACATTGGCAAAATCAAAGAGGTGATGAATTTTTCTCCTTATTTAATGTAGGGTTAAGTACAACCAATGTCCTGAGCATTTCACCAGCTGAGAACTGGACTTACCACACTATTATCCATTCTTACCACCAGAATCCAATTAACTAAGGAAATCCTCCCTTGGGAGAGCAACACAGACAAACACAAAGTGAATTTTAAGGGACAAGGAAAGAATTGGGACCTATGAACTGCTCACTTGGCTTTAGAAGGCAGAAACCAATCACTAGCAGATTAACTTTCATTTTTTTTCCCAGATGGAAGAAATGGGCAGGCAAATTGTAAGTTACCTTTTAGCCTTCTGGCCTTACTTGGTGGGTCTCATCAGGAAAATATCTAAAACCTACAACTACGTGTTTTTAAAGACCTACTCTCTCATTATGGAGCATTTGGAAGGGGAAAATATAGTTTAACAGACAAGTTAACATGTTCTATATACACTGCCAAAGAAACAAGGTGTTGTATCTTCTTTCCTCTTTTCCCTTCCCTTCTGCTTTTTCTTTTCCTTCTTTTTTTCTTTTTCTTTTCCTTATTATTTTTATTTTCCCCTTTTCCTTCCTTCCTTCCTTCCTTCCAATCTTCCTTCCTGAATTCCTTCCTTCCCTTTCTTCCTTTCCTTCCCTTCCCTTCCTTCCTTCCTGAATTCCTTCCTGAATTCCTTCCTTCCCTTCCTTTTTGTCATAGTCCTTTTTGCAAGATCACAACTGATGTCTGTGGAAAAAGACTCCAAGGTCACTAGAAAAAAATTAGGACATCCTGAAGAGAATATTCCAAGTAACCTCCCATTCCCCTCTTTGTAAAGAGTTTGTATACATGGAAAATCAGAAGGACATTCAAAACTCATTAACCAAATTTGTCTCCAACTTCATTAGATGTATTTTCCTATGGAAAAAAAAATAAAATGGAACCTTTCATATTCATTTCCTTTTGAGAAAATAACCCAACAAACACATTATTATAGGATATGTCTTTTCTTGGCCATAACTAAAATATGTATTTTCAGAATCCATTCCTTAAGAAAAATTGTTATTTATTATATTTTATTGTTACATCATTTTACTTTTTGGAATATTTTTGATCCTGGCTGTTTATGAATGTTTTGCTGTCCAAATAAAATTTAAAAGTGAGCATTGAAAATTTAAAAAACAGATCAAATACCATTTTCCAAAGTGATGTTTTGTAGGAATGAATCGTGGAATGAAAAGTTTGGAATTCCTGCCTTTTCTGTGGAATTGCAATTCCAAGTTTGGACAAGCATACCTTCTTCATCTGGGAAGGATAGACTGATGCTATCAGGGATCGCTGGTAAACTGAGTTGACTTTGAACTGATGACATAGTAATGAAGGTTTTAAATTCCTAAGCCATCCAACTGTCTATTAACAGCCCTTTAAACTTACTACATACACACTGATACTGATCTGCTTATTACTGCAGAAATTCTAAACATAAACATTATTATGAAATCTTGTTTTATCCGCCAAGAAAGGAGAGAGACTGAAACACCACTGTGAGATTGGAGTTAGACATAACAGCCCTGTAACCTGCTCTGAAAGAAAATTAAGTCCTTATAGGACAAAATGCTCAGCATTATTCAAACAATTTAGACTGAAAGGGCTTAGAAGAAAGGTAGGTGAGACAAAGAGAGGGAGAAACATCACAGCTGAGGAATATAAAGTACAGAAAAGTGTGGTAAAGACACAGATGCGTGCTTTTGTCAAGAAATGATTTCTTTTTTAGAAGGTTAATTAACAAGATAATGCTTTTATAATGTGTGTTGGCACTATCAGCCAGAAAAGGGTTGCCAAAATGGACAACCCCTTCATGCTATGAGAAAGAAGACAAACCCCTCTGAGTATAAGTAATTTTGTGCCATTAGGTGTTCCTATAAGGTTCTTTTCCCTACTTTGAAGTGAAGAACAATTACACTGCCTGTATGGAATACAATCCCACTTTCCCTGGTGTGTTTAAATTGCTAAATGTGACTGCCTTCCCTCTTTCAGTTTTTGTTTCTGGACTGATTGTGCTCCCCAGCCTGATTTCCACTTGAGTCCACTCAGGAGTAGGATGCTGAAACATGATTGTTTCCACTATTGGAGGCTGCCTTTTTTTAATGCCACGCACTGCCTTAATGAGCTTCACCCTGAGCACACGACTCAGCTGGCAGTGAAAAACAGGAAGCATTTTGGCACACATTTTCTCTTTGTGGGGTGAGAGAGGAAGCAGACGTGAGCCCTGGCTAACAGTGACACAATTAAAATGGAAACAAGGAGCTGCCTTGGCCTTGGTGTAGCATGAGATCAAACCTGGGTCACCCCTGTAGGCTGCCTCAACCTGGTTTGGATTGGGGATCTACAAGAAACACCCCCCTTAAAACTCACATGCACGTGGTCTCCAGGAGCCTGAGCCAGCAAAGTCAAGGAGAAGTCTGTCTGCAGAGAGAAAATCTAGAGCCCAAATATTTTCCACAAAATCTGGATCAAGCACTATCTCTTTCCTTCTGATGAGCAAGGAACCTTTGAATTAAATGTGTAGAAAAGTTTGTCAGGTGAAGGTTGCTGCCATATTTAGTCCTACAAGAGTCTTTAATACCTGCAGAGTTAGAGGTAGTGGCATCTGTATTTACATTGAGTCACCTGTGTCATGCAATTACATGTGCAGATACTCAGGACTTGAAGAAGAAAGGCATCTTTTGGTAGTAATTCCTGTAAGTGGGCCCATTTCAGCTGTTGACAAACAAAGGATTTAATTCTCCCAGCTCTCTTCATGGACTTCAAGGACTTCTGAGTCCTTCTCATAATTGTGTCTGAGAGCCCCTATGGTTAATTCATCTTCATTCTTGCCCTCTGAGAGTCAGTCAGGCTAAGCTGTACTTAGTGATGACGGACATAAAACTGAATGTACCCATAAGGAGTAGAGAGGTTGATTATGTAACTGAAAAAAATTAATCCTTTAGGAAAATATGAAGGAAAATACTATGTAAGTGGACCACTGGGCTAAAAAAGTTTCTGTCCAAGGTTGTGTTCCACTAGAGACCACAAAAACAAAAAAAGAGATGTGTCCTACTGGGCTGCATATAACTTTCTCTCTCTTGATTTACACACAGTCATATACAGCCTGCTGGAAAGCCATGCTCCTTTCTCCAAATGGGACCACTCAGGTACATGGGCATTCACAAAGGCCTCTCCAACACTGCCTGTGTACCTGGATGAAGGAACAAGCTTCCTCTGTGACCTACTCTGTTAACAGTTCATAAAATATCACCCTCCTCTCTCACAGATATCATACCCATCGGTCTGATTGCCTCTCCAAAGAAGGGAAAGTTGATGCTCAGTGTCAGGAACTGCTGTGAACAAGGAATGGAAGCTTCTGCCCAAGCTGCTCCTGATTGCCTGCTGCAGGCAGCCTAAGAACAACTGCCTGTCCTTCCTCTTAACTTAGAACAGGTAACACTTTCCCCTCTGTAGCCACTAACTGCCTAAGTGGCTATTGGGAATGAGTTGTTAGATTTATTTCTTCATCTGGGGTATTTTGTAATAGCAGCAAGCAGGAGGGTGAGGGTGTGGGGACAACACTAACCTTCCTTTCTTTCATTGGTAAATAACACTAAAAGCAACTTGGAAGCTATGCAGAATTTGTAAGAACAAAATATAATCCTGTTCTACACCTTGAGACATTTTTTCTTAATGCAAACTTAGCAAAGGTGCATGAGAGAACATTTTAGCATGACAGCAATAATCTATGTTTCATTATGTCTGTCAGGACAGGATTTATAAGGATAAAATCTGTGCTGAGCAGGAGCATTTTCCTGAAACTTCGAGTATGATGTTTCTGAAAGATGGCGAGGTGAAATTTGTATCATGTTCATTAAAAACCAAATCCTACAGTTCTTACCACTGGCCAAACAAAATTTCTAAGCTAGTGCCACAGGGACCCTTAAAAAAAGATAGAAAAATTCAAAATGATAGTAGTGTTCAGTACAGTCAGGATGTCATCTCTCTCTAAGAAACTTTCTGTCATAGCATCATGGACAGTGCCTATATAAAGCAGAGTCATTACAGTAGCCAATTATTCCCACTTAGTGAGCAGAAACTGCATAATGAGATGTGATAGCATTTCCTGAGATGCAGAGGAAGAAGTAATTAAAAGCATCCCACTGGGTAATGCTCATCAGTTTCTGCATACTCTTCAGGTGAACTGCTAAATTTTATGTACAACTTCACCTCTCACATCCCGATGGTCAGCCTTCACCTGCTTTAGGTGCAAGGACTGAATGCTCATCAAGAACTGTTTAGGGCTTTCTCAGTGTAAATAAAAGAATAAAGCATTTTTTACAGTAAAGACCTTTGTCTCATATACAACTCCAAATTTACAAAGAACTCAATATCTCCATCTTGTAGATGGGAAAGCAGGTGATCGTGGTCACCCAGATGCAAAGCCTGGAGAGCTCTTAAGTCTTGACCCCTAACAGAAGGGCTGCATTCACAAACTCAGATGCAGAAAGGACATTTCAGGGAATAAAATCCATCTCTGCTTTCCATATTGTAACATCTATCTCCTTAAAAAGAAAAGTACTGATTGATACAAAATAAGACAGCTGGATGAATGGTGGAAAGATGACATTTGATCACCTTAAAAGGAAAATCCAAGCAATGTAGGCAGTCTGCTCATATGTCATTCACAGGTATGAGTCTATACAAGCCAGTTTTGTATGAGTTTGTAGATCTTTGTTTATGATTGTTTCAGCTTCAAATCTGGTTGGCATCTACCCACAAACTTGCCATGTCTGGAAACTCCAGCTTATACTAAGAGTAGGACCTTTGAGGTCTCTGAAAACACCAGGAATATGAAAAAAGGCAGAAGGGAGTTGGGAAGGGAGAGAAAGCAAAAGACAAAGCAGAAAACATACAAAAACCCCTAAATTTGAGAGAAAAGAAGCAGGAGAAGGAAGAAGATTAGGAGAAGGGAAGAGTCATGAGAAGAAATATAGAAGGAGAAAGAGGGAAATTTGGGGTTAATTATGTTTATTGTAGTTCTTCATGCACAAAATTACGAAGTGAAAACAACATAAACAGATCTGCTGCAGGCATGCTAGGAAACAATCCATAAAGCAAGAAAATGTTACACAGGAGCTTGGAGTGACTTACTGCATTATTCACTATGTAGTAATTGCCCCAAAGAAATTAATGAGACTTTTTGCAATTAGTTTGGCAAATAACTGGAAAGACTTGTAGGATTCTTTGCTGGAGATTCCTTTGCTAAATAACAGATAAAAGATAACCAAGACCTTTAGAAGCTGGTTGTAAAAATGAAAAGATATCCTCTGTGCAAGAGAGGCACCCCAGTGCAGGACCTGTCATACCAGAAGGAGGATATAATATAGCAGGAGACAATCCCTGCTCACAGAACTTGCAGAAAACATTGGAATGAAGAAACAAGCTGTGTTGAAAGACATGTGAACAAAAGATTTTAAAAGTCCAAACCCTGAACCCCAACAAAATCAAAAATCCACTTATAAAACTGGCCCAGCTTTCAGCTACTCAGATAGTACAAGGGAGAAGCATAACAGGAACAAGTAATTAATTTCAGTATGACGAGTTTTGACAGGGTCAAGTCATTCTGCCGAAAGAACTGCATTCTCTTCCCCACTGATAAAGGCCAACAAGGACCCAAGTACCCCATTTAGGGCTTTTCCCCTTATTCCTAGACCTGTAGTCATTTTATTTTCTCTCTTAAATAAAGAAAAGTTCATAAAACCCTTTGACCTGAAGGGCTGAACAGAGAGTACCTCCTATCCACAGCAGATTTCTTTATTTCCCCCTAGAGTTTGGAAGGTGATCACAAAGATTTTTCTTTTCATTTCCTTATTACATGTTTCTACCTTTGAACTTTTCTAATTTAGAAATCCATGATTCTTCATCTTCTTCATCTCAGGTCTCTAGCTGCTGGATCTTCCCTGATAGCAGCTAACAAGGCTGGGATCATTAACGGAACAATCAAGGAGAAAATCTAGATACATGTTAATAGGAGGATATTCTTTCTTGTTATAATACTGACAACATATCTTAAAGTTTCCTGTCAAAATGTCCTTGAAATCTGCTGAGTGTTATCCTTGCCAAACACATTGTCACAAGAATTCTGCTTGTTTCTAGCAAAATCCTCTGAACTGGTTGGTACAATTTCTGGCTAAAAAAAGATAAATTCAGCAAACTATATACCCAGCAACAACGCAAAATTGTAACAAAGTGTCTACACTCCCAAAGGATGTATGTGTACAGGTCTGTCTGCATGAGCACATGTCCTGCACAGGGTGAGTTGGCACCTGAGCGCTGAGCACCTGGCACAGCTGCAATGTCAGGGGTGCAGTGCATGTCACAGAAGGAGGTTTGTGAGTCATCACACCAATAGCGATTAATTGGCACAGCACGTCGGCAAAGCTCGGACCAGCCTTGGGCTGCAGCCACGGGCATCCTGCACAGTTTTTAAACCACCAGCTGTCTCCAACACTTATTAAACACACCTGCCCAATGACCAGTTGAATATGACTGATGCATGCAACTCTCTGGAACAGTCTGTATTCTCTCATGTCCTTAACCTGTCACACTCATGCTGTATTTCTCTCTTAAAACCTCCTAACAGAGCAAAAGTGTGTCCATGGAAACCTTTCTTGCTTTACACGAGCTATGCAGTCTGTTGCTACACTTTTGCATCGAATTTGTTGCGGGTGCTTATTCAATTGGAATGAAACTCTAAACTTGTCTGGAGACGTCCTGAATTATTCATAGACAACATGTACAAAGATAAGTCAGGGCATGAGATATACAACATCTTGTGTTGAAACCAACATGGTGTGTAAGAGTGAGTGATGCCTTGTGGGAGAGCTGCATCTCAACCACTGGGAATGACCTGGAACTTGATAACAACCATTAGGACCCAAAAGCCAGTTTGCCTTTGACAAGGGAAGTCTGTTGAAGTTTTGACACAGCAGTTGCCTTTGCCTTGGTTTGGTTGTGGACACAGTGTTGAGGCCTGAGGTCATTTCCAAGTTCATATTTGGAGTTTCACCGGAGCAGTTTTGTGGGCAAATGGAGACAAACATACCTGATAGAGCTTAGGCAGCTAATTACTTCATTATACCTATCAAGAATGTAGTTGGATGACTACATATTGACTATACCTCCAGAGCTGCAGCTGGAAAACTATACATGGAAGTTGGATAAATAAATAAATTTCAGATTTGCCATCCAGCATCAGCTTTGAGCCCATTTTTCATACATTGAAGGTGTATTCACCTTAAAGTATTTGTGCTTTATAAGCAATTTCTACCTTCCTCTGGAGTCTGGTGCCCAAAGAGCCAGCAGCCAGTGTTTGTGAACTATTAGTGGACCTATTTTGAAAATGCTGTTCTGGTTGCACACCCCTCCAATATATATTATGTGACTTCCATTTCTAGTCTGAGCCTGCAGGATAGAAATGGGCCCATTTATAAAAACATCATCTAACCAGACAGTCATACTTTTCTAAAAAAATATAAAGACATGGATATCTATTACTCTGAGGAAAAACTAAGTGAATTTTCCAATTGGAGATCTCCATCTAGGAGTACGTGGATTGGATGGCACAAAAAGCTGATACCAACCTTCACAAGCCTCCCTTGTCCATCAGGGTCTCTTCAGCACTGCAGTGACAGGCACTCCATGTCTGAACTGGGGAAAGACATGTTTACACAGTAGCTTAAAATGGGAGATAAGGTGGTTCCTTACTGAAAACACTTCTGTAGGCCCTGGATTAAATAATCAGTTGAGCTCTCATGTTCATCCTTGTCTAAAATAGAAAATTTTATTTGAAAACACAAAATCTTGGTTCTGATGAAGATATAGCCATTAGCAGACTTGAGAAATCATCCTAATTTGAAGATATTAGTCACCAAAGCAAGGTGCCATGTGCCACAGCACAGGCTAAATAAGAAAGCTCTCTCCATAAGCCACCATGTGTTGACCAATTTGACCACTGGGAAAAGACATGTTCCTATTAAAATTAACTCAAACTTCCCTCTGTGCTATCTTTATTTTAAAATCAGATTTATACCAGTTAGCAATTTTCCCCTAAAGCACTTTACAGATCTGTGCCATCACAGTTGGTGTCTGACTTTCAGCTGTCAGTAACGTAGAACTGCAAGATGTTTTTAACTGAAATTATATATATATATATGTCTTATATTTAAATTACTTCATGATTGTGTATAGAGCCTTGTTTTTAAACACTCGTTCTCTTTCTGGAGATTTTGTACACGTGCAGAATTTGTTAGGAATCCAAGAATTTTCTGATTCTAATACTCCTACGGAATATGACTAAATATTCAGCAATGCTTCAAATTAAGTTAATGCCCCACCCCAGCAGATCAGTTCTTCAAACAGCCTACATTCCTTCACCTGGGAGTGGAAGGAAATCATGAAAAAAAAGTAAATAAAGGAGTGAGAAGGAAAGCATTTTTGCTGTGCAATTATCTTGATTCCCAACTTGCACTCCCTGAGAAACAGGAGGGAAGAGCAACTCTTTAAATGTCCCTCAGTCATGGCAGGGAAACATTGCTTGCAGATGAGTAATATCATCTGTGCTCACCTTGGCCAGCATCTTACTCTGACAGGCCACTGAATTTAGAGAGACACCTCAATGCCTTATGTTTTAAAAGCATAGCAGATAAGGAGTGAGATGTCTCTCACAGCACCACTTCTGCCCAGCTCTCACTGTGGGCCGGAGCTGAGAGGAGGAAGAATGTTCAGGACATCTTCTCTCCCATTGTGCAGGATGTTTTTTTCTTACTCAGCCAATTTTCCCCAGTCTGGTCCATAAGGTAGCACTAAGCTTGGGTTCCTGGCTCACACTGTAATTTTCACACATAACTTACCTGTCTGGGTTGAAGGGTTGGGGAGGAGCATCTTTCCACACATTTCAGAGTACACTCATCCACCTCCATAGACCATTTCATACTTATTAAGCAAATATCACGATGACACCAGACCTTCCTTCCAAACCATCTGGAGGGAATAACTCAGAAATTTTGCAAGACTTTTTCTTTCTTCCCACTATAATTATTGCATTACCATAAACCAGTCTGCTAGTAGAAAAATCAGTGAATTATGCACCGTGCTGAGCAAAGCCTTGGTGCAAGGTCCATATTTTGCCATTTAGCTCATGACAAAACTCACATGTTTATCAGTCATACTTGGGAGCATTACTGCTCTTTAGCAGAGATTTTTGCCTTCTGAGGAGGCGGTTTGCGTTCCATACGCCCTCTGAATCATATTCTGCTTTTTAAATTTTGGTATGCAATGATGACACAGCAAATTACACCCTCATAATATGAAAAGATAATATTTTTCTAGCAACAGTTCATAATGCTGTGACCAGCTAGTCCAAAATGGTTAGCAACGACACGTACTCAAATTCTCACAGGCCTGCTGGTACTGCAGCTCCTCAGCATCTCTGATTTCCCAGTTTTAGGCTTGAAATGAATGGAGCACCTTGCATGAAGGCATTCCACTCTGGATCATACAATAGTGGGAGTTTCAGAAGAATCTAAGCTGTCTCTTCTTTAAGAAGCTCATCTTATATTTTGTGTCTTGTTCTCATGATGAGACAACATCTTTCATGACATCTGTGTATATATGTTCATGATACAGGGAGACAGGGTCATCCCTAATCCTCTTCACCTCCAAAAAAGAGATAAAGGTGAGCCAGGGGAACTCCATTGCACAGCATGTGCTGCTACTTACTTACTTTGACTTGACATTGATGGATGCATTCAAGTATTTACAAGCTGCCTGATGAGATGACTCAGAGAAAGTTTGAAAGAAACAGCACGGCTGACACCCCTGCTTGAAGGGGGAGGAAGTGGGAGGGAAAGATTGCCTTGAGATCAGAGTTTGTGGTTTTTTAAAATGCTGCTGCTTCACAAGCCCACTCTTTGTGCTAGAGTAATTATGTGGGTGTACTAGGAAAAAAAGCTAAGCAGCTTGAGAAAGGTCTGGCTGTGAGGAAACCCAAATTTAAAAATCTCGAAGTAGAGCAACTAAGTAGTGCTGGAGGAGCACATGCAAGCCATCTATACAAGAGCCTAGAGCAGATACTGGGTCAGTCCTGGGACAGTTTGGGGTGCAGGTCAGCCATCTATGGGCAACAAACCCACTTTTGCATCATCCTGCCTATAAAACTTCTCCCTCCTGGGGCTGTCCCCAGTCTGTGGTATTGCACGAGACATGGTCAGCACATTTCTCCTGTAACCTAAAGGCTACTTTAAGTGAAGGCTTCTGTGACCATATGAGGATGAGAACAGGAGTAGGGATTTGAGGGCCAAAAACCCATCCAGACCTCTTCTTCTCTCCCTTAGAGCGTGTGTGGCTGGGCTCTGGAGATGTGCCCTGGTACCCACCAGCACCAAGCCTTCTTGCTCAGAGTCAGGCTAAAGCCATGGCAAGACACAGAACAGCCACTCTGGAGATCCTGTCTCTCATCGCTGACTTTTTAATGAATAGAAAGCAGAAAGAAATGTGCATCCTCTTCTATGAATTGCCATTTTTTGAGCTGTTGCACAGGAAATACCTGCATCAAGCTGGGAAAGCACTCCCATAAGGCATCACATTTAACTCTTTCTATTTTTCTAACAGCTTGTGTAGATCACAGAGCTACAGGATAGAAAAAAGCCATGGAAGTGGCTTTCTTCATGGTTCAACTTGGGAGTGATGATCCCCCACCTGTGCTTATACCACCTCCCCATGTCACAGTCCAGGGAGGGGAAGTGCCCTTTTGGGCCAGTGGTGCAAGGGAAGTGTGGTTACGACTTGGACTTCATCCCCATCCTCAAGGTGTAACCAGCATGGCAAGAAGAAAAAGCCCTGCAAGTAAACACCTGGCACAGTTCCCTGGCATGAAGGAAGAGAAGAAAAAAGACCATTTCATCTTCAGAGTGTATACTACCCTTTAGTGAGTCCTGACAGGGATTTTATAATGCACCATTGCAAAAAGACAGATCAAGGATGTGAGCTATTTCTCATATGCACTCCTGTTTTAATTCTTCAGAAAGCTCCCTTTGGAGTTTGTTTCACACAGCTCCAGCAACTATTCAGAAATGTCTAGAGCATCTTCTGTCTGCAGCTCAGTTGAGCTCCACTCCAGCTGTGGGTAGAGGTGCTGCTGTGGAAGTGGGAGCTTGGCATGGATTACCCACCTCAGGACCTACCCAGGCACTGCAGCAGACACATACTGTAGCTTGCAAAAGGAGTATTCTTCACCTAAGGAATTATCACATATTATTATTTATATTCGTTTATATCTTCTAGGGGCTTGAATACTCTTGGATGTTTCCTATTCCTTAAAATAAAAAATAAAATAAAAAAATAAAGAAAAGGTGGAGATTGAGAAATTACTGGAAAATCCTAAAATGGCTGTCTGGTTCCGAAGAAACGAGAGTATTTTCCTCAAAAGTTTTTGCAAAAATCTCTAATTGCATTACAAGATATTTTATTTCCTTAGAATTTCATCTTTTCTGTCAGACTTTGCTGAAAGGGATATTTTTCTTGTCAAATCTTGTGTAATTACAAAAATAAAGGCACATTTTCCACTGTGAAATTTTTCACTGTGGTGAAATTTCATTTGGAATGAAAGACATTAAAGAAATGTAGGTGTATTGATGTTGTTGAAAATAGTATTATGTAACAGAAATTTGGATGAAATGGACTTGTACATCTGCATTGGATGTGAGATTACTCATTTCCCAGTGCTCACAGAACCAGCTGCCCCTGCTAACACCAATAGTACAACTTCAGTGGACTGCAGGGGGAACTGGTTTGGGGTATTGGTACCTCACATTGATTTTTCCTTTCTTTTAGGGGTATAAAGGAGTAAAACTCTGACTGGCAGAGTGCAGTGAGGGAATTAACTTAATTGCTAAAGCAATAATGCTTAATACAAATCATGACACATGAATAAAAACAAGTAGAAAGGAGCCTCTAGCTGCACAAGAAAGAAGCTGTATGAGATTTTAAAATGTTCTCTTGCATGCATATATGCAATTTTTGTACAGTAACCATAAAAATGACATGGCTGTTTTATACCTTTCAAGCACAAGCAACCTGTTTTGACTTTGTAGAACTTGGTGAGTCATTAGAGAAACTGATCTTACTAAAAGCTTTGCTATTTCACTTGTTCTAACTGAGATCACTTAAAAAAAAAAGTTTGGTAAGATATGTGCTGCAAAAACAAAATAATGTGCATGTTCATTGTATCCCAGTCCCTGCCATGTGCAGTCTTGGGTATCAAGAGGGCTCTTTCTTTGCCACCCAAGACAGGCGCTGGAGACCCACTGGATGCACAGCATGTTTCCTCCTTCGCTGCAAGTGCCACGGGGAGAGGAAATGAGGGTACCTTTTTGCTCATAAATAGACTTAGACACTGGGTGATCTGGTGTAGTTGGTGTCTGTGATGACACCTGGCTGAGCTCAGTCCAGCTGACTATTCACCACATCTCAGCCATGGCATACCCGGGTACACTGAGCCTTGAGTGGCAGGTACAGATCCAGGCACTCTGTCCCTCACAGGTCCCTTGGCTCATCCTCTGCTTGGGGCCTGCCCTCTGAGCCCTTCTGCCCTGCAGATCCCCTGCTCTGTGCCGTTCTGAGCCCTGGCCTCTACCCCAAGTTGGTGCAGAGCTTCCCTTTGCAGCCAAACTCTGCATGGGGAACAGCACAAATTAGAGCAAGAAGACAAAGACACCAGAAAGACTTTGCCCAGAGTCCATAATCACACTGCTCTTCTTAATAATCAACCACCAGAAGTGAAAGCCCTTCACAGGAAGAAAAGCAACAACTAACCTATAAATAAAGCATTGTGTTCCCTCTCAATGTATTTTTTCCCCTCAAGCAATCAATTAATGTTTCTGCAACAAAGAGATTATCAACTCCTCTGAGTGGGAAAGGAGGGGTCTGATGTGAGTGTGAGGGGGCTCTGCTGCAGATGACATACTGCAGAAAGAAGCACCTCTCCTACAAGATGTGGCACACTAATTCCAAAAAATAGGAGACATCCCTGCACTATGGAATCATCTTATCTCTGAGTCCAAACACCTGTGAGTCTTGTTTACTTATTTTTGAAGGCTGAGCAGGCAGCTTTGTGTGCAGAGAGGCAGCAGGGTGTTCATTTGCTTCGTTGTTCATACCTTCAATCTTACTCTGGCTGGTTGTGTATGATATGTTGCTGTATAGTACCCATGGACCCTTTCATGGTGTCTGAAATCCTGTCAATAAAAATAACTGCAGCAAGAAAAGAACAGCTTTCCTATCGTGCAACGCTTTCAAGTTATCTCTTGATAGCAAGTGGTCAGATATCACCACTATAAAATGACAGTTTTCTGGGATAATGTATAACCCAAATGATAAATCTAGTATTGTATTCCTAGTCTTTCACTTCAGATCTGCAAGGCCCAGTGTCACAGCTTTTCCCTTCAGTTTAACCAAGGTTGGTCTGTCTGCTTAAGCTGAATGTTCTTCTGACTCCTACTCCTTTCTAAAACTAACCCACTTCATCTGCTGCCTGAATAAAAAGCTCCGTGTTAGTCACGACATCTTCCTGCACTGTTTTATTCACAAAGTTTGACAAAAAAATACATGTTATGAAACCAGCTTTTAATGCTTGATGGAAATAGGTCCAAATCTGCTGGGCAGTTGTCCTTCAGTGAAACTGAAGGCAGCATTAAGGGCTCCAATCCATTTTCACCCTACTTGATGTGTTGCCAGGTTTACCCCTGGTCAGACCAAAGACCATCGTGTTGGGTGGCTAAAAAGGCAGTACTTCATCTCTGACAGTAGTCAGTGGTACGTGTGTTGGAGCAGAAGAAGACAAACTGTGGTGACTCCAGCCACAGTATGTTCCTACCTTGCTTCCATCTGCTGCCTAAAGAATGCTCAAGCCAGATGTTGTGCTCACAGTTTTAATAGCTCTGGAAGTGTTTTTCTTTTGGCGTTTCAGTCATCTCATGAATCAATGAAGACTTTCCACCCCATATCATCCTATGAGTAAAATATATACAATGATAATGCAATGCATAAAACTTCCTTAACTTGTTTCAAATCTTCAGTCTGATAACACTGGAACAGGTTGCCTTGACAAGCTGTAAGATCTGCATCCTTGGAGGTATTCAAAACCAAGGAAGACAAACCCCGATCTAAGCTGGCCCTGCTTAGAGAGATGCTTGGACCACATTACCTCCAGTCTCTTTTCATTTAGATCATCCTGTCTTTGTAACTTCTCAGGGTGTTTACTCCCCTTTTTAGCAAGAAATAGTGAAATGCAATGAAGATGATGAAGGGCCTTGAGGGGAAGCTCCATGAGGAGCAGCTGAGAGCACTTGGTCTGTTCAGCCTGGAGAAAAAGAGACTGAGGGGAGACCTCATGATGGTTGCAAATTCCTTGTGAGGGGAAGAGCACAGGCAGGCAGTGATCCCTGCTCTGTGGTGACCAGTGACAGGACCTGAGGGAATGGCCTGAAGTTGTGTCAGGGGAGGTTTAGGTTGAATGTTAGGAAAAGATTCTTCACTCAGATGGTGATTGGACACTGGAACAGGCTCCCCAGGGCAGTGGTCACAGCATCAAGCCTGACAAGCTCAAGAATCATTTGGACATTGATCTCAGGCATATGGTGTGACTATTGGGGATGGTCCTGTGCAGGGCCAGGAGCTGGACTGGATGATCCTTGTGGGTCCCTTCCAACTCAACGTATTCTGCTGTTCTGTGATTCTGTTAAATACTTCTTTCCTTTCACTTTCTTCTTAATCGTTGACCATGTCATTCACAATCCCGTGATATACAACAAACCAACAGCCCCTCTGCCTTTGCCAGGTCTCTCTTCCAGACTCAGGGGTGATTATTCTCTTTAGTCTCTCCTCTTAGAAAAGAGTAAGGTGCTCTGTACCTTTGCTCATCCTTGCTGCCCTTCCCTGAACCTTTATTAATTCTACTTCATCCTTTCATGGGCACGAAAGAAGGACCAAAACTACCTGAAGAGTTTAAGAGGTGAGCAAACCAGGCACTTTCTACTATGGGAAAGTGGTACATCCACACTGTTAGATACACGTCTAATAATCCCAGTTTAGTCAACTTTTTGAGAGCCCTGAGCCATGAAACAACATTTTCTTCATAACTCCTGAACTCCTACTTCTCTCTCTTAAGGTTGTTCTTCACTGTAGTTTCATCTTACAACATCCTCCTCTCCTTTTCCCATAACTACTCTTCACCTTGCACTTCTCCACCAGCTGGGACAGCACTGGTGTTTGTTGGGCTGTACAGAAGCCAGACAGTCTCAGCAGCAACTATTCCTGCAGCAGAGGACTCTAGCTTGGAGAAGGCTGTGGCTCCTTGGCAGTCTCAGTCAGTGTGGCTTCTGGCCACCAAAGCCACTTCTGCTGCCCTGTCCCACAGCCCTACCCCTGTCCTGCAGCACCTCCAGGAATGGGCACCAGGACATTAAGCAATGTCCTGTCACACTTCAGAGCACTCCTTAGCAGAAACTATCTCCACATACATACACATAAAAAAGTTAACAGATAGTTTTCTTCCATATTAACACCTCAAAATGGCTATGCATAGGAGCAGAGAACATCTGAGCCAGGGTAGGGGATGGAGTGGGGCTGTGAGAGAGGCTCACATGGAGGCACCACACTGCAGAGGCAGCTGTTCCATCAGCTGAGGCTGCTGTGGGACTACAGCTGTGCTCACATGTCTGGAGAGGAGCCCCTAGAAGCTCATAGCCTGAGGAAGGAAGCTCCTAATGAGCATCTTTCCTTCTTCCCTTTCTCACATGTAAAAGTACAATTCTTTTAATGGCAAATGGTAATAACTGTAATATGGCATGATTACACCACACTTCCCCCCTCCCAAAGCTCTGGGAGGTATGTCACATTGAAGGCAAAAAGCTGTCTCACAGATAAATAAGGTGAACCTCAGGGAACTGAAACTATGTGATTAAGTTCATACAGTCTTTTAGGAGCAGTCAAGAAACCGGACTTAAAGGTCTGTCTCAGACTTCATTAATGTCTTTAGGCTCTAGAAAAACTGCTCATACGGAAGGAAGAATTCCTCTGTGTAATACTGCTGGGGAGGAGAGCAGGAAGAAGCCTGATGCGTGTCTGAAGCAGACACCCGATTCCTTTTTGTCCTTTACAGGTACCTTATCAATAGCCTTATCTTTTAGTATCTGTAGCCTTTCATTCAGTTTCTCTTCCCTAAGAGGGATGTCTCAGGTTAGATGACTTCACAGATTGGAAAAGCAATTTTCTGCCTGCATCAGACTACTCCTCTTTTACAGATTTCTCTTCTGAAATCCCTCTAGACTTCTATTTCTTCTCTTCAGAAATCTGAAAAAGATAAGCCCTGCTCTTCTAATAGCAAGGGGACATCCTCTGCTCTTCAGCTATGACCCCAGCCAGCAATCTTCATGGGCTTGAATCAGGAAAGCATTTCAAAATTTTAATACATCTATCCCCATTCAGGAAAGCACTGCAGTCAGGAACATTTTAACTCACTTACAGACCCCCTGTACTGTCAAAGAACTCTTGTGGAAAATGAGTATCATACCCACAAGACAACAAAGCAGAGTAAGTGTAACATAATTGGTGGAACTTTCATGTTTGTCTAAGGTTTTAAGTAGTCCATATTTTTATATCATATGACTTTGAAAATTATGTTTGTTCATGTAATTAGAGACTGTACTGTCACAAGGCAGGCAAATTCAGACTCTCTGTGCAACTTGAACATTGTAGTTTCCTGGTATCTGCTTAAAACATGTTCTTAATGCATTATTTTATACATTTCTTTCCCCACCTCTTATTCAATATTCTAAAGGATTTTAAAATGTAAAAAAAAAATATAAAGAGAGAAAAAGAGAAAATTCCTAACAACTATGGCAATGACAATCCTACATACCTCAAAGGAGAGGTCTTTTTCTTTGCATACTCTGGGAGCTACAACCACACCAAAGACAAAATCAGCAACAACCATCTCTAGCTTTGCAGAACCTGATCACTACCTGATCTGCCATCAGGAACTTAGAATGTCCCACCAAATACTTTCCACCTGTAGATGTCCAAGTGAATTAAGAAGAAAGGCAAGTATTACTATCCCCATTTCACACTCACACAGAGGTACTGTTTCCAAAGAATTGAAGGGAGATATCTTGAGAAGAGAGGTCAGGAGCAGTAAAGCCATGGAACAGCACCAGGCTCACCTAAATCCCAAATCAGAACATGACCATACCCTGAAGTGTGTTGCTTCCCATGAAGTTTTCTGTCATCAGAGCATACTCTGCTATCCAGTTAAAGCATCCTACTCCATTACAGTCAAAGCAAGAACAGGATTAAATTTATCCTCATTCCTAATT
>JAOXXN010000001.1:4746510-4798018 GCA_026770055.1 Myrmophylax atrothorax | reverse complement strand
CCTAATTAATTTTTTTCTGCTCTATCATTGACTTACATGTAAACCACAACCTTCTTTTGCACCAAATATTGCTAAAAAGGAACAGTGCTACTTGCACACTGAGTGCCATGGCTCTGACTCAACCCAGTCTCACTGGGCTTTCAGACCTTGACTGCTCCCTAAGGCAAACAGGGCCCAAACCACACTGCAGCACCTCTTTCCCTGTGCATTGAGCCTGGAGGACATGGGGATGGCTCCCATTAGTACCCCAAAACGACAAAGACAAATCGGGTTTCAATTTCATTTTTCAGGCTGCCCTGCATGTGACTGCATATTGTACTTCCTACAAGGAAAAGCAAGAACTTCCCTTAGGGTCTCCCAGGAAGGCCTGGTCCTGAAGATGTTGCAGAGAAGACAGCTGTACAAATTGCTTTTCTTTTACAAAAACATGATGTGCAGAACAACATACTTGGCTCCAGAGCCCAACGATAAGGCAGGATGCGGGAATTGCCTCCCACTCTGGCCACGAACCCAGAACCACATCCTCTCTCTTGGGAACAACCCACTGTTTTTTCCTCTGTTGCCTACTACAGACCATGAGGATGGTGGACATCCCACACCAGCCTGAAAGGATTGTTTACCCTGTCAGGAATCCATGTCCAAGAGCCCACAACTAGTTGAATTACAGCCCCTGTAACCAGAGTGCTGAGATGCACTCCTGCTCTCTGAGGGCTCCCTTCCCATCCTGCAACACTTTTCTGCTTCTGATAGCTCAACAACGTGCTCTTTAGGACAAAGAAATAGTAATGCAATCACTTTTCTGACACTCTTGTTTTTAACTAGACAATGGTCTTTTCATATCCCGCATATTAAATCTGATGATATGGCTTTGCTTAAACCTGTACACTCATATACATATTTTCATGCTGAGACAATGTTTAATAAGCTCAGTCCTGCCTCACTCAACAACTTCTATCCAGTAGGCATTGCTTAGGTTGGTTCACAAACCTTGAAAGGAATTACCTGGATACCCTTCATTATTATAACAGCATCCCTAGTAAATAGGGAATCATGGCTGGAGTTCTAATAACACTGTGATCATTCCCATCTTCCTGTACCAGCAATCCCTTTAAAGCTAAGGATAAGTTTACCCTAAGGTGAGGAAGCAGTGAGCATTCATTACCACTAGCATTCAACCAGCAGCTTGTGCAAGCTCTGGAGGGGCTCAATTTCCGCAGCGTGTATTGTTCTCCCTAAAATAGGACAAAACTCAGTGAAGAACAAGCCATTTTTACAGCTGTGATGAAGTCATATTCTCATCTATTTTAACAGAAAGATGAAACCCAGAACAGTCAAAGTTGACAGTAGAAATTAATCTCTCTTAGTATTTGTCTTGCAGTTTAATCTCCAATGACATTAGCCTACGTTGGTTTAAAAACAATCAACTGGTCTGTATTTCAAGAGTGGGTTTGTATGCTCTAGAATCAATTTTCCCTATTTGTACTCTCTTCCATCCCTTCACGAGTTTAATCACGTTATTTAAAAATGTTCAAGAACTATAAATATCAGAAAAAGCAAACCTTTCAGCTGTGAGGCTGAGTGGAGACATGTATATCAGTAAACACATTTTCTGAGTAATAGCCCACTACACAGTTTGTAAAATGCAATTACACTGTAGCAATTCTTATCAGGAAACATATTTACACTGATTTCTTGCAGCAATAGATCAAAGAACTTATTTTTCTGACCTATATCTGTATTTAATTGTACAGCAGGTTCTTACATAAATAAGCAAATTGTCTTCCTTTTTCTGAATAATTTCCTACTAATGGACAACAGTTTTCCTGACAAAGATGCTTTGCAAAGATTAATTTTTGAAGACTAAAACTGGTGTCTGAACTTAATATAACTCATTGTTTGAAAATTGCAGACGTTTGAAACATGGGCTGCCTGTAGAGGAAAAGAAGAGCAGTATACACAATGAAACCATTACTCTGAGTAGACACTAGCAGGTGGCCTCATCACAGAAATACCAAGATTTTTTTTCACCTCTCTATTTTCTCTTTTGTCTCTGCCCATCCCTACAACTGTCTAGAAACTATAAATCATATTTATCCAGAAGAGGAGGACTGAGGAGTGTGCAAGGCTCCCAAATCCTGGCTCCTCTTCCTTTAGCAGCCAGGGAAGTGCAGAGTCTCTCTAATTCACAACCATCCAACCAGACTTTAATTGAGAGAGGACCTCCTGTACAGCTGATGGTCACTCCTTTAGGTAAAAATAACATCTTCTGTTGCTCTAGGAGCCAACATGTGTCAATGAGTTGGTCTAAGGGTTTCAGTTTCAGGACTAGTTGTGCTCCTGATGAGCATGGTTTGAAGGAAAGCAGAAAGCATCTTTTTCAAGCCCACCCACTGGAGTAGTTTTCACATTTTATGAATGAAAACCACTTGAAGCAGGAGTATGCATCCGAGTCTCCCTCACCCCAAAGCAGTGCTCAAACCCACATAGACAACATCTCTCAGAGAACAACAAGCAACTTACATGGCCAGAGACATTCAGGGAGAGTCATCACAGAGCAGCTGATGGACTGGTGTCAGGGAAATCTCTCCTGGCATTTGAGCAACCCAGCTCAAACCAGCAAAGGATTTAAATCTGTTTCTCCAGTATTCCTAATGTGAACAACAAGCACCAGGCTACCACCTAGTCCTGAAGAAGCTCACTCTTTTCCCTACTTGGAGAATACTTTGAGAGATCTGCTTCATTTTAGAACAGCATGGGAACATTTCTCACCCAGCTCTGTTGCCTAAATTTGTCCTTGAAAATGGCAGAACCAACTGCTCTTAGGTTTCCTTCAACAAATTTAAAAGAAAGGTGGTAAAAATGATAAATCTTGCACTATCTTGCCATAACTGAAGCTAATTTATTACAGCTAACCCAAAAAATTCAGGTCCCTCATTTGGGCTAACTCACCTTTCAGGCAAAAAGTTTTCTGTGCCTGTGGCACAGGCTTTATATAGGTGGAAAAGTAAGTCATCCAACCTGTTTACGTTAGTAACATCAGAGGAAGAAATTAATTAAGGAAGTCCAAATTGTGATGGAATTTTCTGGATTGGAAATAGTCTTACATGCCAGCAAAAACAAAAGATCATGGGCAGGGTCCACAAACCCCTGAACTCAACTATCCCTGACCTGTGGTTATTATGGGGGAAGATGTGATACATTTGTCAGTTAAACTGTGTGTGGAGGTTGATCTGTGTCAGCAGACACTGCCATATGTGTCTGACTTCCCTGTCATTTCCTACAGAGATGCTCACAAGTCTCTGAATGACATTTATGGAGCTGTTCAGGAGAGCATCACATGTGTCCCATTAATTCTAAGAGGAGATGTGTGGCTGCACTTTTTCTTAAACATTCCATCATAACTTGCATTGTCTAAGCATTTTGCATTTTCAGTGAATGATGACACAGAAGTAGACTGAAAACTGCTTCTAGTTAATATCTGAGCTTGCAGAATATTTGAAGAAGTTATTTTTACTTGAAAGGAGAGAAACTGCCAAAAACAGTCACTGTTGGGATGAAGAAGAGGTTATATCTGTACCTACCTATATCAAATGAAGTTCTCTCTAACTTTGCTCTGGAGGAAGGTTGATTTGAGAGGTTGGTTTACTGACTGCTTATTTTCTCTAGCCCAGGATATTTCAATGTTTGCATTATAGACCCAGAAACATATACCTTGGAGGTAGAGGGTTCTGCAGTCACACAGGAAAAGCACTGAAGGTCAGTTCACAAGAGAATCAAGTCACTCAGACTCAATTTCCCTCACAATAAGGAAAGGTATATATGCTGCAAATTGTAGGCCAGTGGATTTAAGTAAGTGGAAAACAATGAAAATATTTAAGACAAGATTTAAAAACACTTGCAAAGTTGTTTTGGTTTAAAAACAGAAAAGCAGCCACTGTACCTAACTATCTCACACAAGTCAGGCTGTCTGGCCATGCTCTTTTCATGCTACACCTCACAGTAATCTTTTCTATTGTTATTATTAACTTGAGTAAGGGTATTTTTCAGGTTAAAAAAACCCCAAACATAAAAATCCCAGCTACCAGAACATTAAAAAAATTTATTAGTTACTATTTTTGACAAAAAGAGCAACATTTAAAAGGATTTCTTAATCCATATGCATTTTGAAAATGTGAGTTAACTAACGCATTATAAAAACACCCCTGTTTATTTTCTCAGTCCACATATATCCTATAGGAGCTAATGAAAAAGCTGGAAGCCCAAGATATTAAAAAAAATCCAGTAGATGCTGATGGATATAGTGGTCCCAAAGAGGCAACTGTTGTCCACACTATATATGACTTAATCTTGCTTTTACACTGAGATTCTGGAGAAGGAGAGCCTCTGATGTGCTGTGCCACATAATGTCAGACAAATTACTTTTTTTGAGACCAGCCCCCAGCACTCATAGTAACCAGGTTGTTCATTTAACGTGTACTGGCTTACTAAGTAAAGTAAATTAAAGACTGAGGTGGCAACAATGATAAGCAGCAAATTTGTTTGTTCAGTAGGGAGCTGAAACGTGTCGGCTCATGCTTTGATCAAGTTAAATTGAGAGGTTTCAAAGTACACACAGGAAGTGCTCCAACAGATTAACTTTGTCCCTGGAGGTTCGTCCGAGCCACTTTTCAGCCTTCTACACTCTGTTATCTGTTTCAGCAATTCTGTAACTTTAACCTCAGAAAATCCACAGAGAAAAGTGACAGTGTTAAAGGTCAAGGGTTCACCTCTAGGGTGATGGACATAAAGTCTTGGACTTAAGAGACAGGCTATTGGGCAGTTGTTGGTCCTTAAAAAAAAAAAAAAAAAGGAATGGAAAAATAAGTAGTTTTAAAAATCATTTGCTTTAAAATGCAGTTAAGGTGATAAATCACTACTGCATATCAATATTCCCACATGTTGTGGAGACCAGTACCTTGAAGCCTGGCTTCTCAAAGGCCTGAGCCTCAAATTCAATTGACTTCAATTCAAAGAAGGAACAAGCTTTCCCTGAAATGCTCCCCATGGACAGGTGTTTATAAATAAACACTTCCCTACAAGTGGGATCTCTGCTGTCTGAAATGGTGCTTGTTCACACTGCAGCCCACCTCTCTGTGAGCAGGGTATTTTTGCAAAGATGGTAGGAACTTGATTTTCTTTGAGAGATCAATTGGCTGAAATTTGTCAATAGGTTCAAAAGATTTCAGGGGTGTGGAAGTGACGAAGATACAAGTGTACACAGCAGGGTTGCATAAGCCTCATTTCTGCAGGAATCAGGATAAAAAGTTGCAGCAATATAAAAATAAATAACTGAGCAGGCATAATTCCTAAAAAATGCCAGGAGCTAGCCAAAATTTCATTTCTGCTGAGGGCAAAAGGAAAGGGGAGAGCTGTCACTTTCCTCAGTGTTTAGGTAGTTTAGCCTGTGATATCTGCTTTTTGAGAAGTGAGGACATTTAAAATGTAAAAACATTTGTATCTGAAATGAGGAACATGGAATCTTATACTATGAGGGAACAATTAAATCTCCTGAACTGGTAGATGAACCAGCATTTTTTCTGTTGCTAATAATTCATTTAACTCATGGCAGAAATATAGACCTATTCATGGAACTCAGTGCTACTAATGCCGCCTTTCATCCATTATATGAACTGTTTAAAGCTGACAAGTTATTTCACTGCCAGGGATAACAATGCAAACACAACTATACAGATCAGACAGGTACCTACATCTGCAAGATGAAATAGTCTCCATGGCCTAAACACTTCTGAGTGTCCAAGCCTGATCCTAAGGGGAGCTAACTGGCAAAATCCCACTCTAATTACTAAATCTGAATTAACTACCAGCAGTTAGTACACAGCACCTCATGTGTAATTCAGCAGACAATGTCTATAAAATTCCTTGCAAAAAAATTTGTTGAGGTGGGTTCTTAATATATTTGAAAAATATCTAGTTTATTTGAGAAATAAAGTAACATTCTAAGAATTTAAAGGCAGGAATTCTTCAGTATTGAAGAACCCCATAATTTCTTATTTTATTGGTGACCTATGGCACCACAGAATCAGAGAATTATTTTCTCATCAATATAGAACCAGCTAGAAAATCCTGCTGTTTGGCAGAGCACAACCCCTAACCCAGGGAAGTGACCTATTGACTGAAAAACAACAGCAAATCTAAGTGGTCTGCTAGCTCAGTTAATTTGTTCTGATACATTTCCCTTTTGTAGGAGTTAAATATAAGAAACCACAAGTATAATCCCAGAATCCCACAAAAACCTGATTCTCTCATTTTTCAGTTCATCTTTGTGTTTAAACAGTATTGTTTTCCTATGTATCTTGTAGATTTTAAATCCTGTCACAGGTAAGATATTTCCCTTTAAAAAACAACACATGTACAAACAAGAAATTTTCATTCTCTCTGATAACTTGGGATGCTGACCAGGAGTGCTGCTGATTGGCGTGCCCAGGGTGATGTGGCACAGAAGAGAGGGTACTGAAAAGACAGGTTAAAATCAAAAGGTTGCTGCACATTTCCTCTCCTATTTAGTATCTTCATTTGCACTCTTCTCTCTGCACAGTCTTCTGGACAAGCCCTTTGTGCTTACAGCTTTCCTGACCCCTTCATTATCCTACATTAACTTCTTGTTAAATACTTTCCTGCTGTGAAACCTAGAAACTTTCTTCCTTCCCCCAGTGAGATCTTAACTTAGAAAGAACAGTTATAGCAATAATTCAATTGGGGGAAGAAAAAAATAACCCAGCTACTTAGCCATGCTATTCAGCACTATTTTTTTTCCTTTTCAACCTTCTTACTTAAATTTTTCACCTTTTTTTAGGAATGGAGCTGTGTGGAGTAGAAATTTTGTTCTCATCTTTGTTGAAAACACGTAATATTAATTATTCATGCAAAAGTAGTTCTAAATTTAAACAAAAAATAAACCATAACCTGAAATATAGTTTTTTTAGTGCTAGCAATCACTCCAGACAATTCAGCTCAATTTTGACTGTTAGTGCACACAAGCTTAGCTTCTTGCTTGAGATAGATCAAAAATGCTCCCCAAAATAAACTTTCCTACAGCATTTCTAGCACAGCCTTAAAAAGAGCTAGAGACAAAAAAACTCTTCGAAGTCCCTTGTGCCAAGGCAAGAGGTCAAAGTGCTTGTACAAATTGGTAGAGAAGTCATGTTTTATCAGTGACACTGCAATTAAGGGCGTTTGATTTCTGTTTGTAGGACAAGGTCCTCTCGTTGATGGAGAACCCACCAGACAGGGGAAGAAAGGGATCTTTGTGTGAGCAGCAGCACATGACAGACATCCCTGTGACCGCCCGACTGATGCAGCCCAGGCTGCCGTGCCTCAAGCTCTCCCAGCTCTTGCTGTGTTCCACTCCCATGGGCTGGAGCCTGCTCAGCTCTTCACCAAAAAACCAAAAAAGAAACAACAAAAAAACCCCTGAAACCAAAAGCCAACCCACGACAACAGCCTTTGGAAGAGGTGGCTGTGTTCAAAATAAATAGAGAAAGGAAGAACAAACTACAGCCCCCTGGGCAGTGCCTGGCCTGGCTGTTCCCAGAACAGGCTAGTTTCTAGATTGCAGCAGATATCTTTCTCAGAGCTGAAGGGCTCTCCAAGGAAGCAATTTCTTTTTTTTGTTTGTTTTTTTTTCCTCAGGAGGCATTTCAGTGGGAAAGTTAAAAATAAATGAAACGAATCAATGCCTTTTGGCTGCCGCTGTTTCAGCTGATGCCTCCTCTAGCAAAACACAAGCTTGATATGCCTGAGAGCTCTTCACGAGAGAAAATGGGCTTCTCCATACAAGATTTTACAACTGCAGCCTTCCTTCCTTATGACTTTGAGTAATGTTTTGCTTCTGAATGTTTATGTTTCCCAGCTATCAGTGAATATACCAAATATCTCTTCTGCGCTGTGGGAAGCAACCTAACAAGCCTGAGCTACACGAGGCCACTGGGGGAGTTTACAAATGCTTGGAGAGCATGTGATGAGCTACCCAGGTGGATGGTACCACTCAAGGGAGTCCTGTGATGGAACCAGGGACAGCACCATGCCTGGAGAGGAACAACCAACCAGCCTGAGCAAAAGGGGCATCTTAACCACCAGCTGAATGTAGGTACCCAAATCTGTGGTCTTGGTTGTGGTTTTGCTAGGTCTGAGTGAAAATCTGTAGGCAAAATAAGGCAAGCTGGGCTCATCTGGGTTTTATAGGGGTGGTCTTACTCTAATTAGGCACTAGAGGAAGTGGATGAGTGGAGGAATAAATAGCATGGTGAACCAACAGGGAGCTGGAGAAGCACATCATCTCCTTGGGTTAAAATTGTATGAAAATCTTGGCTTTACCTGATGTTATTGGCTGAGGAAAAAACATTAGAGGTGACCAAAGGGGCTGAAGACGGCTTTCTAGAGAAGTGCCATCAGTCCAGGAATAGAGTCCAACCCCAACAGTCTCCACCAAAAAAATTCAATTCACCCCTTGAAGGGAGTAGAAATTCAGCTCTCCCTACAAGGCAGAAGCTAAAAGAGGGGATAGAGAAGCGCATTGCTGTGTTAGGTACAGAGACAGCAGGAAAAACTAGTGCGTGCATAAACTTCCCAGCCACTACTGAACAACAGGGTGAACATCACGGCTATAAGTGAACCTAAAAAAAACCCAAATGATTTTTTGAAGGAAGCAATTGGTAGCAGAGTGTTTTAAAAACCCTCTCATACTAGGTATTTTCCTGCGTTTTTGCAAGAATGGAGTGGTACAAGTGCCATTAATAAAAAGCTCCTGACCATCAGAGACCACGTAAGGATAAATTCAAAACTGCCCTTATGCATTTCACAGGAAGCCAGCACACATTTTTGATGGTATAAGGGGTAAGAAGATTTACACACAGGACATTTTAGCAAAAAGAGAAACAGAAGAAGAGTACAGCCAGAGGCTGCTGCCCTGCTGGTCAGGGTGAGAGTACAAAGTTCATCATTCCACAAAATCAATCTCACCGGCCAAAATTTAGTCTGAGAGTACTCAAGAGCAGTCTGTGAGTAGACTGTGTAGGAACAGCACTCCTCAAAAGATGCAGCTCTTAACAGACTGCCTGTGAACCAGAAGCAGATGAGGAGAGCGGGGCAGAGGGCCACAGCTCAGCATGCAAGACATCAAGCACTTTGTAGTGCAGTACAAGGACTTGACAGGTAATGTCTCTGCCCCGTGGCCTCTGTGTCCAGATGACACAGCACCAGCACAGCACAGCCCCACCTTACATGGAACCAAAGCAGTCTGGCCCACACTTTGCAAAGGGGGGATCACAGAATTTACTCAGGAAGGGCCTCTTGGCCACTGCTCTGTCCAGGAAGACTCAGGGCCAGAGGGGTCCATTGGAGAAGGCAGCTGAGCCTGTCAAGGGGATGCACCAGAACTAGAGCCAAAGGGTCTCTAGGTCACCATGAACACCATCCAGAATGGATGTCCCTCAAATGCTTTTAACTTCCCTTCAAAATTAAAGCTTGGTTTCATGCTTATCTGCCAGAGAGGGAAGGGAGCCCTGCCCAGTGGTGTCCTGTGAAAGCCATGCCAGTCAGAGGCAGGGGCTGGGCTGGGCTGGGCTTCTCCTCCCACAGCTCTCAAACCTGTCAGGCACAGGACTGACGACGTGTTCCACACCAGGACACACTGCTGGACCATCCTCTGGTGGCCACTAGCTCCTCCTGCTTCATCACCTCCTGCCCAGCTTCCCAACCACAGGGCTTGACCACGCAGAGCCAAGGGCATGAGGCCAGCCTGTCTTCTCCTCCAGTCCGCACCCAGCTGTGGGGCATTCCTCTGCCTCCCTCCAAGATCCCACAGTGGTCTAGCAGACAGAGAAAGCAGCATGGGGCTGGCTAGCCCCAGGCTTCCTGCCCTTCCAGAGGAAGGCACAGGCCCTCTTACACCATGCTTCAATAATTTACTAGACAGGCACTAACAGCTTCCCCCTCTGTTGCAACAAGCAAGTCAAAAACAGTACAGCAGAAGCATCCATCTCTGACATTCCTGCAGGTTTTCTGTAATGGATCACTTTTGATTAATTAGTGAAACAAGTTTGAAACAGCCTGCAGAATACTTGGTGTGTGCTTGTGTCTCAAACTGGAACAAGAAACTGAATCTCTATAAAACACAGACATAAAAAGTCTGCGCTTTGTTTCCACTTTCACAAGGATCTCCTTTTCTCTGCTATCCATGTAGAAAAGAAAGAAATAATTTAAACAGCTTTGTTATCATGCTAGACATAAAAATGCCCAAAACCTGTTTTTTGGTTCACCTTTTCCTCTCTGACCTGTGAACACAGAGACATTGCTTGACAGAACATAGCACAAACACACAGCATGCCATTTCTCCTGTAGGTTTAATGTGTAGAGTTACATCAGTTAAGAACTGAGCCAGGGACTGGCTTCCTACGGCTTGTTACCAGTTCGACACTTGATGCAGAGCTTATCTTTGACAAAGTCCCACGATGCTGAATGTGGGACCAATCTCAGCCTGCACAGACAACCCTGACCCTGGAGCCTCTTGGACAGCAGTACACAGTGTAGTAGAAAATGTCTTAAGATGCTCACTCATAGACTTTTTGTTAGTTTTATTTTATGTTACCCAAACAATAAAAAATAAAACAAAACCAAACCAAAAGACTGTTAAAGACAGTAACTTTACCCTTTTTTTTTTTCCTGAAGAATTAGTCTGAGGCCTTGCACGCTTTCCCACGCTCACAGATTGCGGGTTATAAATGCGTGGGAGTAATGCAGTTTCGATCAGTCAGGTAGGCTGGGTTTCTGTTAGCTGCCTGCATACCTTTGAGCCCTATCAGCACACAGTGATCAGTGGAATTCCTGGCATTTTTGTCATAGCATCAGAGGCAGTACTTTACAGAGTAAATACCAATGACCTGCTGTTCTGTCAGGGCTCTGTACTTACCTTTTATTTTCAAGTCAAAGGTTAGGCCTATTTATGTAAATCCTCAGCCATGGGCCAAGTAATCTGACCTCCTGGTTTTCATTCTCCTAATTGTTTCAGGTATTTTTCTTGAAAAGTTTGGTCAGTTAAAGCTAGGGATCTTTTTTTAAGGCGCCTTTGAAGGGCTCTAGGGGCTTTCATAGCCCACCCAGTTTGCAAAGTGGAAACATCAGTGACCTGATGCCCTGGGCACTTATTTAAAATTCATTACCAGGAAATAAGGGTTTGATATATAGCCCCTCTATGCTGAAGAATATCTTAGGGAACACATGCATACCATTTTTTACTTTGGATTATGTGATCTCTGAAGCCACATAGAGAGGCAATAATAAATTATACTCCTGTTTGCCCTTCATTTCTAATAGGACCGTTATTCAGCTGTAGATAGTTTTGACTTCCCACATGCTGGCCACTGCTTACAATTCCTTTGTTACTTCACGCTTGGCCATGCCATTTTATTCATAAAAGGGTGTGCAAAGCTGTATAACAAGAAAAAGAAATTTACTGTTTGTTCAAGCCTTTTCTCTGAGACTTAGCCCTGCTTATATTCTAAGATTAAAAAGCAAGATGAATATCTTCTGAATAAGAGAGAAATACAGCTATTTTGCTCACACATACAGGAATACAGCTACTCTAGATTTTGTCCTATCATCCATGGGCATAGAAGGTATGTATTTCCCATATGACCAAGAATAGTCCTAGATAGCTCCATTGTGAAAATTATTCTCTGCTCTTTTCAGGTATATTAGAACTCAAACCCCTTATCGTATCATTGCTTCACTTCTGACCAGGGATAAGCCACATGAAATGCATGCTATCACATTTCAGCATTTATTTCTGCCCTATTCCTCCTCCTGTTAAGTGTCACTTTGAGGTATGCACTAGGAAAAAAAAAAGATAATTAATACAAGAATAATATGTTCTTTAAATGGTGCTGAGACCAGAGCTCCTGCTACTATCTGAAAGCAGCAGCTCTAAACAGGAATTTGGCTTCTGCATTTTAGGCTTATGGGGACTGAAAGCACAATCTAAGAACTGAAGTTTCAACTCTGGGGCATTCATTATGCAGCTGATTCTCCAGGTGTATTCCTTTTAATTATTGGAATAGTTGTTTGTTTGCTCCTGGTGAAAAAGAGGGAATGTAAGAAAGCAGGTTAAGTGAAAAGTACCATTTACATTCTTCACTGCTATGTGCTATTGCCTTGAATTACAATGCTCATATTTTCAACCCTCAGGTAACTACAGCCTCATTCTGGGGGAAAAAATTCCTTCATTCCATACCCAGAAACAAAGGAACACTTAGGACATCAATGAAGGAAGGTCAAGTCCCTCCATCTGAAAGCATTAGTAGGTAAAACACATAGGCTGGACTAGAGTTAACAGGCATTGCTAAGGAAAACAGATGAGAGATGGAGACATAAAATAATGACACAACAGTGGCTGGCAAGTGGAAATAGAAGTCAAACTGTCAGAAAAGATGAAATTACAGTCGGGCTCCCAGGCCCTCACCAAATGTTGAACCCACACTTACAAGAGAAATTGTATGTTGGAACTTCTCCCCACTTTTCACAATTTCACAAGCGACTTCTCACGCTCAGTTCCAATTGCTCAATATCTCTGCAGCAACTGCAACTATTACTTACATGCCAAATTTTGAAAATACTTTGACTTTCTTTGAACTGAAGGAGTCATCATTGTTTGGCAAGGCAAATTCCCAGAGGACATCATTTGAGACCATGCTCTGAAGCCTTCCTTCCTACTAGTAATTCCAAAGTGCACATTTCTATTGATACTTCTGGACCCCTTAAAGGAGAGGACAGGACGAAATCATTACCAGACTGAGCTCTATTTCTTTTCATACATAGCTATCTTCCTGACATTAAATGGATGTGACTGCACAGCCCACCCATGCCCAGAGGAGGACTGATGTTAAGATTCACTACAAGCACTCTTAGCACATGTAGTCAAATTCTCCATGCCTGTGTCAGCCTTACCTTCACCAACACTCCACTGAATGTGTAGTGCACATTGGGTTACAAAACTGCTGATGGGAGGGCATACAATAAGACCCATGAGTCTGGAGACAGTGAGATCTCCTCTCCTCAGGGCCAACCAGCATAGGATGAGGACAAGACACTGACACCTGCTAATTTGCCTTCCCAAGACATGCCCAGATTAAGCTAGCATCACACTAGCTGCATGGCAGGGCCTCTTTGTACCTCTCTATATGTCCTTGCTGACTCAACCTGAGATGGAGCAATCAGGATGGTGGGATTTAAGCCTTCCACCCTGGGAACCCACAGCATTTCACAAGTGCGAATGTACACATTATGCTGATGAGTGCAAAGTCCAGTTAAAGAGTCCATACTCAGATAAACTTGGATATAAACGACAGCAGGGGACCGAAGATCTATAAGTGGATGCAGTGGAGCTGGAGGAAGTGTAAAATCCCCAAGAGTTGGACAAATTCAAGTCCTGTCATTTCTTTCTCAGCCCAGAGACAAATTCCAGCCATCTGTTGCATGCCAGTACCAGGCCTTGCTATGACCCTGCCGTAAGCTGGTTCAGGGTGTTAAACCAGGTGAAAAGTAACTCTGCAGGAAGAAGTTGAGGTCTTCAAGAAGTTTAATTCCCTGAAGAGGCTCATGACAAGATCACAAAAATATGAGTGCTGGCAAGGAGAGAGGGAGCAAGGTGCAGGACCAAACCATGATAGTTCTGACTTCAGATAGACCTAAATCTATTTGGGCACAAGCCCTTAGACAAAGAGCTAAACTAGCCTGTGCAATGTCACAAGCATGAAATTATTGCTCAAACTGCTGCTCACATTCCTATTTACACAGCAAGTCCCTGCTTCATAAGAGTTCACGAGGACACATCTTTCTGAGGCAACATACATTTTTCTTACATGCAGAAAAATGCAGTGTTCCTCCACACCTCTCAAACACATCTGCCAGCTAAGCTGCTTGACCCTTGATTTTTCTGCTGGGTCCCTAACCAGATATAAAAGCTGAACCCCTTGGGCTGTTCAGCAGGGCTTGAACAGCTGATCAGATCTCTGCCAGCTTTTACAGGCTTGTTGAAAGACAAAAAGAGCATTCCAGTTCAGCTCAGTCGGACTAGCTAAACCACAGCATTCCCAACTGAGTCCAGCAGGTTTTAACTCTGGGCTATTGTTCTTAGGCACATGGTAGGCACAACTTTTACTTGCTTCCTATTTTGTTGTTTTGTTTTGTTCTAAAGCATTGCCTCTCATTCCTCTCTCATTCCTGGCAGTGTTTTATGGGATTTTGTGGTTTAAGCACACAACTCTCAGAACCAACAATTCTTCTACACTTCCCTCTGTAGTCATGTCTTTTCTCTTTAGAGACAGCATGAACTTATATCACTTTTGACTAAAAGATACATGATCCTTGGCAGCATCTTGGCCTTACTCTAGAAAAGCATACTGTTTCCTTTACTGTCCATGTAAGCCTGCCTGGAAGTCATAGATAGAGACATAAGCCATTTTCTATTGATGTTTCATTTGCCAGTAAAAAGTTTATAATGTACTTACCTTAAATGTCCACCTCCCTACAAGTTAACTTACATTTTCCTGCTTACTCTTTCACAAGGCTTCTGATTTTGTGCTACACAAGACCCTGACATTAGTTCAGTTGGTTAGAGCACATTGCTAATAACACTGAGGTCTGTGGGTTTGATCCCTGTACAGGCCATTCACGTAAGAGTTGGACTTGGTGATCCTTGTGGGTCCCTTACACCTTAGAATATTCTGTGAAATGTGTGAAAACAAGTTGTGCATATGATGCCCACAGCAGCCTATCTACCCAGTGGCTGGGTTATCTTGTTTAAAACACCATCATGATCCTCAGTGCTTTATGTGATGTTTACTAGTGTGACATGGACACTTTTGTCATCTCGGACAAAGGCACAGAAAATGTATCCCATGTCCTACTGCAGGCATAGCATTTTATACACCTCTTGAACACAGCAGACCACATCCCAAAATTACAGAATTTAGCCTTGGGATATACATGTGTGCAACCTAAAGAGTGCTGCCTCAAAGCCCCAGTTGGGCATGGATGCATTCCCAGCACTGAGCCCCCAGCATGGCTTCTGGCTGTGCACCATGTGGGCCTGGTCCCAGAGCTATCCCAACCAGTGTACTCCTTCCCTGCCCAGGTGCCCTCGTGTTTCCTTCCCCAGGAATGCAGGGTACACACTGGCACGGTGCAAACTGGCATGTCCACACAAGCAGACATGTGGCCAGAAGCCCTGCCTGTGTGGTGCATTGCAATGTCTCCCACAGTGTACAAACAGTCCTTGTGTTCGGGACAAAAATCTTCCCTCAGAGAAGGTTTGAGGACAAGGCGAGTGGAAATACCTGTGCAAGCTTGCATAGCTGCCTTAATCCCGTGACACAGCCTCTCTCATTTCTTGATCTAAACACCCTCCATACATCCACATGCCTTTCCTCTCTTTCACCCTCTGCCAGAGGTCTGAAAACCAGTCTGGGCTTTAACCAGAAGTTTACACACAGAAGAAATGGAATGGTTTCCAGCCCTGTCTTCATGCAGTTTGGCTGGGGTGTGAAATGAGGCTTCATTCTCAGGGGAGATATTTGGGTCACAGTCAGGGATGGAGATGACCTACTTCAGTATCCTTGGGAATTACTTTTACTCTCCATTTCTTACTCAAGAGCCATGCCCAGACAGATGCATTACCACAATATCACAACTGTCCCAGTAAAACCTGCCAGCCCTGGTTGATCCTGGCATGCCTCCTAACACCCCTGGAACCATTCACCCCTTCTGGCTGGGCTGCTGGCAGGGGAATAGACAGAGGATCTCGGCAAGCTGCACCAGGCCATCCTTGCCCCTTGGTAAATGTGAAGGATCAGCCCTTTACAGAGGGATGTTTCAGCATATGCAACACAATTATGTCAATATCAAGACACAGTGGATTTCTCTCATAATTTCATCAAATCAAGAAAATGTCCTAATTCCTATAGCAGTAAATTGTTTCCCTTCCCCCCCAGATACAGCATTAACCTTCTCTACTGAGGCAACCCACTCACCGGATTGCTGATAGCTACTAATTAAAAAGGTTTTTAACTGACTGCAAAACTGGACTGAGTGAAATGATGAGCATCACTGCTATAGATATGAATTTTAATTTGGATTTCAGAAGTAGGCAATTACAGTTCATATATATAAATATATATAAAAATATATACATTTGTACTTATATGTTTTTGTGTATTACACAGATCATGGTCCTCCTGTGTGTGGGTATGGAGGGAAAGACAAAGCTTGTGAATTCAAATTTCAAATGTCAAGTGGAAGACAAAAAATGTTTAATCCCTTAGAAATGTTCCTTCCTTCAAACTAGGAAGAAACACATTTTCCAGGATTTCCCAAAGGGCAATTTCTTCCACCCTGGCTTCTGTTGACAAAATCATAGCTCTGGACCCTGTCAGCTGAGACATCATAGTTGAAAGTAGCTGCAGTTTTGAAGCTCAGAGCCAGAGGTAATAAGGCTTTGAAAAGAGGAGTAAGTGTTAACTATCATTGGATGACTCAGGACATTACAGTTTTCTCCTGAAGAGCTTTGGATTTGATCTGTTCATGGTTTCGCACCCAAAAATGAAGATTCAGAAGCTGAAGTGTGGTCTGGATGGCTGCAAAGAATGCTAGCAATGCAACTTGAGTGAACCCTAGAGGCTCATTATACAGAAGGTACCCTCTTCAGTAGCAACTGGAAATATCATACTTCTGTTACAAAAGATACACAGTCCTTCTTCTTTGAAGACAATTTGCAAAACAATTTTTCACATAAGAAAGAAATGAGAAATTTTGTGAAAAGAGAAAAAACAGCAATTTCCTGGGACCTGGCAGCACTGACTGCAGCACTGCACAGACATAATCTCTCCTGTTTATAAAGAGACAAAACGTCTCTCCAAAAAGCCTTTCTCCTCTCATTCCTACACAAGTATGGCTCACAACCCCCTTCCAAGGACTAACCTTCATTTCCCTAAGATGTTGTTCTGCCTCCTTACAATTGAAGTCTTTTCCCATTTATTCCCCCTTAAACAAACAAACAAACATATCAAAGAGATAAATTTTTTTTCTACATTTGTTCTCTGTCTGGCTATGAACTAATTGATTTAAATGGATAGGCCAGAGGCAGATTTTTGGTTTTCTAAAATCTTACCATTCAAATTTTAGTTTATAGAAAATGAGCAAGAGAAGTCAACTGTGCCTCAGTCATCAGGATTTTCAGGGAGAAGGGAGAAATGGAGATGGCTTTCTAAAATCTGGTCTTTATTCATCTCAGAGGCAAATTAGTTTTCATTCACTCTAACAAAGCAAGGTGTGGAACCATTCCATCACTGGTCTCTTTTTAAAAGCATTTCAACAAGAGATATGAACTGTGCCTTCATTTTCAATCTATAGAAGCATTGTGGAAGTGTTTCTTTAAAGGAAAGAGGCGTTAAGAAATGTTATTGAAATGTGGGAAAATAAATAACTTTTATCCCTCATGATCAATATCACTAAAGGCAAGGAGACTGTCAGAAGCCTAAATCTGAGACAGAGCTGAAACTCCCCCTGTTGGCATCTGGTGGACCATGCCTGAAAAGCATCTTCCCTCAGTCTTCACAAATCTTTGGGGGTTTATTTCAAATGAACAGGTACAAATCTTCAGTTATCTGCTCCTTAATGGCAGCCAGGAGAGAAATTAGCCAGATCCTCTAAAATCTGTGCATTGCTTCTCGTTGCGCCTCCCACTTGGCAAGCTGTGGGCTCTGAAAGTGGAATATACCCACTTAACGGTACAGGCTGCTGAAGGGAAGCTGCAAAGTAAGAAGGAAAATTAACCACAGAGTGCAGTTCAGTCAAAAAAAATTAAAGGAAAGGAGCCTGAAGCCATCCTGAGAGTCTGGAGAGGAGAGAGATGACAGGTATCAGGCAGTGCTTTTGCTAACAGCCTGTGAATTTATCCTTGAGTTAGCAAGGTGGTGATGACACTATCAGCTGATTCATCTGACACCAGAAAACAATCAAACAAACAAAAAAAAAAACCAAAAAAAAGAGAACAAAAAAACAAATAAACAAGTTGATCTATGGAGCTGATCTCTATCCAGTGGCAGAAAAAACTAGAAAGATGAAGAACTACAGGTGTTAGTCTGGCTGTGTGTAGAAAATCACTGTAAGTCGTTGAATCCAACTAATAAGCCCCCTTTGTGTCAGGAAAGCTTCATATCCTGGAGGGATTCTTCAGGGACTGAGTTTCAGTCATCCTGCCAACTGCATTTGCTGTCATTTGGAGCAAATTCCTACACTACTTTCTTTTTTTTTTTTTTTTGCCTGTCATAATTAACTTCCCAGACCATCTTTACACACATGGATTAGGGTTAGCACAGGCAGTACTGTTTGCCTGCAGACTGAACATATGCTGTGGGTCTTCTTGTTCCTGCCTTGTACCTAATGGTTCTTCTAACTCTTGAAATTCAGAGAAATTCATCTGAGGATGCCAAAGACAAGAACTAACAAGACTGTTAGCACTGCAGAGCCAATACAACTGTGAGAAAACAAAACAGCACCTATTCTGCTGCATGGACCACCAACACCTACATCTTCCAACCTGCTGAATGTAAAAACATTGGTGTCAAAAACATACAAATACTACTTGATGATTGTTTCTACCATTGTTTACTCTACAGAAATGGAGGCGGATTGCTGTTCCAAACATGTTGTGGAAATTACTGTATGAAAGTCTTCTTTATATAAAATAACATCACCATGACATGGCTGAGTGAGGGACTTACATGACTAAGGAAAGGGCTGAACATCACAGTGTTTGAGATATGAGATCTGAGAGGAGACATCCCACCCTTATCTCACAGAGGGCAGGAGGTAGAGAGGATTGCCCTAAGCTGTGTCCAGTTTATTCTTTCCAAGAGAGAGAGCATTTTGCAGTTATGGTCAAAGTCATGCACACTGATTGTGTCCTTTCCTCTACAGAGTCCTATTGACCCAAGTGCAGACCCTCAAGGAGTGGAGTGCTAGCCGTGATGACTACAGATGGCAGGATCTGTATTGACCCTGCAGTTCTGCAGTTCCTGCTGTAGCTGTGCTGCGCCAGCAGGAGGTCTGCTCTGATCTTTCTCTCCTTGTGAAATCATTATCCCAAGAAAAGCTAGCTAGTCATTAAATATTAAACAAAATTAAACTCAGTACATGCAGTTGTTCTGACAATTCATTTTACTGACAGCAGAATTTTGTTCCTGCTTTTCAGATAAAAATGTGAAGAGACTACACAAGTGTTTTAGCACTGCACTAAAAAGCAAATATCATTTCTGTCTGTTTGCCCATGACAGGAAGAGTTAACCACAGGCACACTGCCCCACAATGTACCACAACATGAGCAGGAAGCCAAGTTCAAGCATCCTTTATACCGTCACTGCACTCACCAGCACCTTTGTGCAATGCCCCTGTGGCCTCTCCTCTTCTCAGTTCATGTTTGGGAGTCAAGTGGGGCACACACATGCTAAGGCACCTGCAGAGCCCTAAGGAGCTCATTCATTTGTCCCCCGCTATGGCATTTCTGAACTGGAGCACAACCCATATAGACCTTGGCCATGATGGAAATCATTTTTAAAACAGTCTGTATGATAAGTCGTTTGTAGGAGTGCATGGAGGTCTTACCAAGCCCTTGGAGAATACAGGAGTGACAAAGGCACAGGAAAAAAGCCATCAGATATAAGCAGGCAATCAGTGTTGGATGTGGGACCACCAGTGTGAGTTTGGGAATGGAGGTGTCTGCAAAGCAGCCCCTGGCAGCTGGATGTCCTGAGCAGGATATCCATCCTGAGTGTCCTGCGGGAGTCCACCATCATCCCTGGAGGATTTTAAGGTGAGACTGGATGAGGCATTTAGTGCTATGGTCTAGTAAGCATGATGGTTGGATCAAAGGTTGGACTTGATGATCTTGTAGGTCTTTTCCAACCTGGTTAATTCTATGATTCTGTGATACACAGATGCATTACTAGTAAAAGCATTTGTCAATCAACTAATTTCAGTTCACAGGTATTAGCACTGGTTGTCCCAGGATGCTGATGTCCTGGAAGGATGCCATCCACAGCACTGTGTGTCCCACTGTCAGACAGAAACAGTCACAGAGGGTTCACCAAGAATAGCAAGGCTGTGGACAGCAATTAGAGCATGCCCTGTGGAGGCTGCTGGTCAGGACTTTCCTTCCTGGGCATCAGCTGCAGCTCAGCACATTGACCCAGAACTTACTCAGACATGAGATGCTTCTACATCCCCGTGATGCTGTTTCCCCAAGAGCAGCAGTGAAGAGCCCAGAGCAGCTGGGCTGTGGTCATGAAGGTCTGCTCTGAGCACCAGCACTTCATCCCAGGAACAGCAACCAAAAGTTTGAACATGGTTTCGTGCCCTTTCATGAGCTGCACACAATGAGCAAAATTTCCTTTGGGCATTCCTTACATCCCTACACTGGAGTTCTAAGGCTATTGCCAGCCTGGCCTTAAGATCACCTGGAGCATCCATTGTTTTTCTCAAATGTGTTTACAATGAAATACCCACTTTTACTTTAGGATTGCTTCAAATGCTTATATGTTCATCTTTATTTCTTTAGAACAAACTATTTGTAGTTTCATAGGTTTTCTTTTCTGAACATGCTATCTGCAAATGGATTAACTTTCAGCCTCAAGTGCTTTTGTGGAAGCATTTCAAAGTGAAGAAACTTTGGAAAAATAAATTTCTGGAGTGCTTCAAGAGAACTGAAAATCACATTAAGTGACTTTGAATTCTTGCAATATATTAAAGGCCTTAAATGCTTAAAGCTGGAATTTTTTAAGGTTCTTCTTAATGTTCAGAGAGAGAAATACATAATAACATAACACACCTTAATGCTTTCACTAGTTCTTTAGTCTCAAATCAAGTTCTCTAAATAATTACAATCCTTTGCTTTATTCATGAAAGGTGAAATTCATTCATTCTGCATAAATCCTTACTCATCAATCAGGACAACAAGTAGGATATGAAGGGAAGATAAACTGCATGGCTCAAAATAAGCAGACTAGCAGACTGATTCAGAGCACTTAAAATTAGGCTCCTGTTCTGAATCATCCTTTAGTGAAGTCTCTCTTTCTCCAGTAAGTATAAGGGGAGTTTAGGATTTAAGGCCCCTTTGGCTGAAATAAGCCACTGTGAATTGGCCCTTTCACTCAGACTATCAGTTTCCTCACAAACCCATAATGTTCTGCTTCTGGAGTCTTCTTCTACATAGCTTCACTGGGGGGTTAAGTCATCCCCATTTAGAGAGAATTCTCATTTTCCCAAAAGTTTCAATCATCCTTGAAAGATATACAACACAATCAACAGGAAAAAAATTGCAAACAAAGGAAAAAGAGAGAAGAGCTGAATAAACAATAAAAATATCACTGCCAAAGGACATTGGTCTTTGTTGTTTGCAGCAGCACAACACTTGGGATCTTTCCCTTGTTCTTGCTGCACAAAAGTAATGAAGAAAAACCTGCCTGAAAATATTTATTCATATTTGAAATACATTAGTTGGACCATATTTACAGTCAATATGTATCCACTTTTACTTGATTGTTTCAGCACCCACATTATACTGAGCTCTACACTTAACAGTAAAATTCACAATTTGCACTGCTTGGTGTGCTACAGAAGCCATTCAATCAGAGAATAGAAATGATTTGACCACAAATTTTCAACTGTAAATATTTATATCTAAGCATTTGTAAATGATGTGCAGTACAAGAATAATTGCCAAATCAATTCAAAAGGCAAAACTGAATAAATTAATGTGTCTATGAATTATTCATGATTTTACCTTTTCATATAGCAAGTTCATTCTTTCTCTGTGTAACCAGTAAGCAGCTAATATGTCTGAGTGCATTTAAAATATCGATTAGTCTTCTGGATACACTATTCTGAGCTTTTAATCAACACAGGATTTCAATAAATATTAAACTTGCATTTGGGGAAAATATGAGAAATCTCAGTTCTAGAGGTAATGCACGTTTATTCCAGAGTATAAGGGAAAAGTATTTGCACTTAATCTAAAATGTCAAGAGAATTTTCCATAGTTATTTTGCTTAGATGAGAGTTATAATAAAGTGCTCAAGAATTAATTGGCCAGGAACATTACAGACTGGAAGGACTGAATTCGAAAGATTTGATTGATCTTGGGAAGATCAATCCAAAAGACAAACCCTTAAGAATATTCCAACTAGTTACACACTGTGGAGAGAAGCCATAATTTTCTCCAAAGGTCAGAGAAATCTCACATTTCTTTTGTAAGGAGGAAAAGCCACAAGACACACCTTTTATACCTTGGCAAGCCTGGAAAACCCTGTGAATGGCTTGGAGGCAGGAAATGAGAGCAGCTCCTGGGAGGGTTTGCAGTTCCATTGTGAGATGGGACTCAAGGACAGAGCAGGGATGTCGGCTTGGCTCCCTCACTCCCACAGCCTCCCACACAGCACAGCCTTTCTGACACCCACGTGTCACAGTCCAGGCACAACATCAGTGCTGGAACAGCCCATGAACCAACACATGTCAGAAACTGCCCACACCTGCCTATGACCTTCCTTAGGGACTGTGCATTGTGTTCTGTTTCCAACTTCAGGCAACGGTTTAGAACAGAAGTGCTGTCACCATCATGGCTAAGCTTCATGGACAAAGATTTGGGAAGGGCTCTACCCACGTGGGGGTACCATTTGAGCCTGCACAGTGGATTTTTTAGGTGAGGCACAGCGTGCATGGAACTGGCCCCACCCTTTGCTCCTAAGGTTCATATATCATGACCGACCAAGCTTAGACAGGGACAGTGAAGTCCTCAGGACTAGAAATCCCAGCTCCCAGCATTCCCAGGAGGTCTCCCATCCAAGTACTAACCAGTCCTGACCTTGCTTTGTTTCCGAGATCTGATGGGATAGGATGACAGGGTGGCATTTAACTGCACAGAGAAGTGCTGTAGATAAGTGGGATTTGTGCACTAGTGACTAGAAAAACAAGAGCAATAGTCTCTCTGGGAGTCTTCTTCACAGTTAACTAAGGTACAAACAGCAAGAACAAAATTTGGAGTGACGGTGGTTTGTCAGCTAAGTCAGTCAGAAATGCTTTTAAAGCTTTGCAGAGGCTGAGGCTGCTAATGCAGATTTTATATTAGATTGTTCTATAACAATTATTTCCACTTGTTTCCCCATGGTTTGTTTAGCTGTGTATGTGTTAGTACGAGAGAGAGGAGGAAAAAAGGTATTGCCAGGCACATTTAGCTACAGCTGCAGAGAAAGTCCAGTCTCAGATCTTATCTTCAGAGAGAGACATCACTCTACAGTTAATCCTTGCAGCAACTTCAAAAAGCAGATTGTTGGTGACAGATTCTGGTTTATGAGACCAGAGAGTCCAACCTTACAGGTTACTTTACAGTGTGAGGAGGTGTGTACATCTGCTCAGCTTAGAAGCTTCAAGTACTGAGATATTTCCAGATAAGACCGACTTATCTCTGCAAGCAAAGCTGTGAGCAGAGGCTGCAGCACAGAGGGTGTCTGCAGACAGACAAGATGTAGTAGCTACTAGATTTTGAGTGCTCCATTCAGCTAACCTGCTCCTCCAGGCTTTGCTTCATTTTGGTGATGCAGTCAGAGTAGCAAAGGAAACATTTTTCAGTGTGCAGAAATCTACAAGGAGTTGGAAGACATATATCATTATTGTGAGCAACAGAAATCAAGAAGGCATAGAAATTGAAGGCCATGAGAGATTTCAAGGCTGTAATCTAACCCAGCCCTCCTTTGAAGAGTCAGGACTAAATATTAATAAGTTATGCCTAAAAGAAGTTTGTGAAACTCCTGAAGGAAGAGGTTAGTGTTGAGAGGGACCCCAGACTGCCCAGTTAAACTCATTCCACTCATTCACCATATATAGGCTGTTCTGCCTCTACTGAAATCCACCTTAAATTTCCGAAGCATTATACCAAGCTTTGAGAAACTAAAATGAATAGCTAAACTGTTGGCAATTTGTGCAATACACAGTACACAGGGAAGAAGCTTTTTCTCTTTCTGTGTGTACCAGCTAAAGACTATGTAGAGATAAGGGTAGCTCTGGGAAACAAAGGAAGTTTCTGTATTTCTTGTGCTTTAAAGAAAGAGAAAATCAGAGGCTATATGCAAGACCATTCATAGCTGGTTCACACTGCTGTTAATAAAGTACAGAATTCAGATGAATTCAACAAGCTAATCATGTATTTATCAATGTGTATCAATCAAGTCAGTTGGATCGGTGCAGACAAAAAATTATCTTTCTCTGTGTGGGTTTCCTTGGACTCCTCTAGACTACAAGAGTCCTAAGACTCTCTGGATGTTTCTGCAACATCTTGTCTGTCTCCACTGGACAATTCACTCTCGCAGAGCAAGTTCAAAGAGACAAGGCACTCCATGCCATGCCTGGGCTTTATGAGTTCTTACACTGGACCTATGTCTAATAATTCAGAACAAATTTGGAGATAAGCCATAAGCCAAACTTCATTGCAATGAATGAGTTAGCTTTGTAAAATTAAGTGGAGCAGCTATGCAAAGGATAAATGGCCATCAGAACCTAAATGAGGCATTTATCACAGAATTACTGGTAAGGAACTTCCAAGACTACCAAATTATTGAAAACTCAACTTCAGCCTAGGATGACATTTCCATTTTTTTGCAATACCATGTTGCTGACTAAAACACAGTGTTGTTCCACTCCGATGTCTAAATCTTCTTCTACCATACTGCTGCTTAGCTGACACTATCCACTTGGCATTTGTATTCCCCTTCGTAAATGTCACAGTTGGTACACTGAACATGCTTTTGTTTATTCACCTATTTATCTCTGTGACAAATTCTCTATTCATCTCTCTGTCTGACCAAGTTCATTTTGAACTCTGATCATGTCCCTTCAGAAGATCTTGCAACACCACCAAATGAAGTGTCAAATTTTAAAAGCGTATCTTCTATCAGTCAAATTGTTTGTAAAAGAAAGGTGGGTTTGCATCATATTGTACATCAGAAGTAGCAAAAGTTGTCTTAAAATCCTTCTAGCTTGACAGCACTAACTGTCTTTGAGAATAACTTGTAGCCATTTGTGAAACTGGCTGACAATGATTATCATTTGGCATTCCATTGACTGAACGAAAAAACCAATCTCATATGGAGTGCAGACCAGCTGAATTTTTCATAGAGTCTGGAGACCATTCAGGGCAGGAATGTGAGGAATCTCCTGACTGGACTTGATTTGTGAATGTGTTTGAATTTGCAAATCACCATTTAAAAAAATGGACCACGTTCTGTCATCACTGGCTAAGGGAAGAGCTCACTCATGGCAAGTGTGGGGAATGGCCAGAGCCAAATGTTTTGCAAGTTCACTTGAAGAGGAAACAGAGAAAACATTCAGCTGTATACTCCAAACTTTAAAAGCCCTGTACAGTCACAGAAACAAGACTTTCAATCACTGTTAATGTATGTTAATGACCAACCACATATGTGGCATCAGTGCAAACACTTCATTGGGTTCTTCCAGTGAAGAACATTTTATCCAGGCGCTTTTGCCAGGGGGAATAATCACAGTGCAGGTTTTTCCCTCCACATCTTCAGTGTAAGCAGCAAGGGGGAAATGTGAGCTCCAGATAAGCATTTGAAAAGCATGAATATTTCTGAAAGCTTTTTTAAGCTTCACTTTTGTTCAAGGGTGAAGTACAGCACAGCAAATCTCTGGAGTGCTTCCTCATTTTGTTCAGGTTGAGCTTGGCAATACAGGATTTCTGGAAACCTGCAGTTCCTGATGAATACCAGGAATATTTTTAAGTTTCCTATCACATGTGTATTAATTTGGTTCAGTCCAAGCTTGGGATAAAATTTCTAGATACAAGAGGAACAGTTGCAGCCATCACACACTAATTTTCCCACTGGAATGTCCAACACTGGGTTAATCCAGGTTCTTTCTCATCCCATTGGTATAGTGGTCCATCTCCTCTCTTGTGTGGGGTGGACAATCAAAGTTTTCTCATTGCACAGCTGTCAAAAATGAGAATATTTCTCAATTTTTCCCAAGGTGTTTCTTCTGCATACCCTGCTGTGTCTTCTGCCTTCCTTGTTTTTTCCCTTTGCAACATGTATTTTGGGGTACCCTACTTCTATAATCTGTCCTCTCCTTATAGTCCCATCTTTTTACTTCATGTTTGTTGGCTTATTGCCCAAAAATTTCCAGGTTGCACTCCCACAGGAAAGACAGAATGATCAACAAGCCCTGAGTATCTTAAAAAGAGCAAATAACTGCCAGAGAGAGATCTATTGAAGAAAGCGTTCCTCTGATTTATCACCCCACTCCCTCATTCCTACTGCTTACTCCTACTACTGAGGCTATATAGAGCCAGTAATCCCTACAAAGAAAGAGCTTGACCTTTATGTTTCCCAATAAAGGCTGCAGCAAGCTTTGGTGCAATATCACCAGATTTCCTTCAAATAGATTATCTTATCCCTACAGACACAACACAAGAACCCAAACCACAATTAAAGGGTTTGCTGCTGTAGGTAGATGGTTACTTAATAATGGGAGCATGCACATCAATAACTGAGTCAAAGATGAGAATATTTGATTAACTATTAAATTTTAGAATTAGTGGAAAACAGTTTCAGAATCACAAAAAGTCACAACACTGATTTGAGAAGGAATCAGAACAAGAGGCTTGCTATCACCATGGATACAATTAATGTGAACTCAGGATTTAACCAAAAACCTTGGAACTTCATACTTATACCGTTGGACAGCCTAGCTTACTTATTATTAATAATATTTTAATATGCTCTTCTTATAAATTAAACTGTAATCAGTGTACAAGGCAAATCTTGCCCTGTTTTTTGAAGGAATACCGGAATCATGGAAGCATTCATCATTAGTTACTTCACTTTTTTGCTTGGGTACTGCCTGTGACATCAGCAAAATGGAACACAACAATGAGGAAAGCTGATAGTGATGTTTCAAACATTTGGAAAGTAACTATTACTTTCTTGTGTTCCCATCAAGCCTGAATGTCAACCAAGTCACTGCTGGGCTTTAACACAAACACTGATCATTGACTGCATTATGACCCAGATTCTAAGACATTATAGGCATTTTATTCCCAGAGATTTTTGTGGGCTTTAGGTATTTGAATGCCTTCATTAATGTGGATCCCTGACTTCAGTTTACTGTCAGTGATGGATCAAAAATAGTGGAATGATGATGGGTATTTGGTCTTGTTCCAGCCTCAGCACTCTTCACGACTCTATTATCATTTTTCCTTCACTGACACCTTCAGAGTCTTGTGGAAAATCTCAGCTGCAAAAGCCAATGTAGCTACAGACAGACAGCACTAATTGCAGAGAGCAGGCACAGCAGAAAGGGGGGCAGGAATGATTTTCACCGGTGCCTTCATCTAAACTTTCTTTTAAAATAACACAAAACAACCAGAACTGTATCAGACTGAACTAAACAAGCACTCAGCCCAGCACTGTGGCTTGGACAGTGACCACATGCCTAGAGGAAGGTATAAGAACAAGGTAAAGACAGCATGGCTTTACTCCAACACACTTGCCCAGTCTTCAGCAATTTCTTAAACTAAAAGTAGTTTTTCTGATACCTCTTGACATGATCTTCTTCTGTGATGTCTCTATCTCCTTTCTGAGCACTGAATTACTATTGTGCCCTGTGACAGGGAGTGTCACACTTCATCATGATGTGCAGTGCAGCTGCTTACAAAAAGAGTGTGCTTAAATTATGCTTCGACTTTCCTCAGGTTGATGGTGACCTCAACTCCAATATTATTTTTCATAATCTGATGTAAATAGGAACATTTAGTAATCACACATCACAAACATAGAAACTTCATAGAGTCACAGAATGTTTTGGCATGGAAGAGCCCTGTAAAGATCATCCAGTCCAACCCCTTTTGTATCCTCTTTCAGGTGCCTTTCAATTCAGACAACTGGAATCAAGAGCTGAGTCCATCTGCTCAGATGTGTTCAGGCAACTGCAAGTAAGTGCAGCCCAGAAGCCACAGTAGCTGCATTTGTTCAGCATAGGGTTACAGATGAAAAGTCTTTTTCTGCTTCCTTTTCTCCCAATAAAATTTCACCTGGAACACAAAAATAACCTTCCGGATAACAGAAATTGGTACATTGCCACAAAATGTTTCCACTTCAGCAAGCTAGTATTTCTGGCAAAAAACCAAACTCAAACCTATTTAGTGAGGAATTTTTAAGTAGCTGTAATGAAATACTTAACTAGGCTCCCCAGGCCTTGCTCATGGTTCAGTATATGTACTGATCTCTTCCTGATGGCATTTAGCTTAGTTTTCTATCCCTGAAAAATAAACAGGAGGTTTGCCAGTGCCTTCGGTGAGAACAGATTGAGGCTATAAAGAAATCAAGACAATTTCCTTCTGGAAACCGGTAGCTTTCTGTTAATAGAGGAATCCAGAGGAAGAGAAAGCAGCATGACCTGTGGAAACATTTCATTATCTCAAAACATCCAGGCTTTTGAAAAGGAGGACGAGTAATTAAAATGAAGAGATTGGGGGAAAAAAACCACCCTATCTCTGAGTGTGCAGCCCTGGAAGCAGCTTCTGTGGGCCAGGAGAGGAAGGCAGGGAAATGGCAGTGGGCACTGAGCCCCTCAGAGGTGGGTAAGAGAGGACTGAGCTGCACTCTCTGCCTGGTGTCCATCAGGATCAGTGTCCAACATCACCTTAGTTCATACACACTGAGTGACGCATTTTCTAGGGAGAGTCTGATGAGGAAATGAGAAAAGAATAATTACTTTCTGAAGTCCTCTGCATCCTTTTTCAATGAAATAACAAGCAAGAAACCTGCAGTTGCTGAATGTTGGATGTATCAAATCCAGAATTGATGGTATGACTTTTTGCAACTCTTTTCTAGCTTCATTTTAGACTAAAAATACATTATGGCATTACCTAAAAGGTTTCACCAATGCTTCTAGTGCACTAGGAAGCAAGTAATTCTCTTTATCCTGACACAAAAAAGTCTTAGTTCCTCATTAACCTTTTTACAGGATGTGATCTCCTGTAGTTCTGCAGAAGAGACATTGCCTCGCTGGGGTGTTCTTGTTTCCTGTTATTTCATAGCTCTACAGGGAAATAACTGGTGGTTTCGAAGAAAAAGAAAGGAAGCAAAAATGGCAAGGGAACAACAGAAACACCTCTATTATTTTTCTACACTAGGTCATCTCTAAATTGCTGTGCCATTGCCTCATATTTCAAGAAACCTAGGGGGAAATCAAGCAATTCACACCTAGTCCTCTATTAGATTGTGGCTGAATCAGATGGTATTTGAAGTCCATTATAGATAGAATATGATCACACATGCACAAACATCCTTGTCATTTTTGCACCAACACTGATGGGGACCATGAGCTCATTCATGCAATCAGAGCAAGAGAACAGCAAGGTGACCTTACTACAGCACCACAGAGCTCCAGACAGGGCCAGATGATCTCACACCAGGGCAGGTCTGCTAACCCTGAGCAGCTCCCTTCTCCTCACAGATCTTCACCTTGCCTCCTATGTCAACACTTCAGAAGCCCATGAAAAGAGTTCAGGCCTGTCAAGCCCTCCCATTCAGCCTGTGAACTGCACATTGAACAGGTATGTGCTGCCTTTCACCTGCTTCTTGTCTTATCCTCATTCTTCTTATCTCTTCCACAAAGCACCTTCACCACCTATTAAGATCCCCTTACTCAGCTACAATAGGGTCTCAGTTCCTCTTCAGAACCTCTCTTGTCCTCTCAGAAACACTTCATTATCAGCCTACCACAAGTCTGATTCCCAGAGACATACTCATGTCCAGGACCTCGGGCAGAGGGGGCCCCTCCATGTCACTCCCATCCTCATCCTCAGCTATCCACTCACACCCAGCAGCTCACACTCACTTGGCTTCTTCCCTCCAGCATCCAAAGTAGTTTCGTAAGCCAGTTTGGGAATTATTTGTAGAAAGAAATCACTCATGACTGACACCTGAATGATGATACTGTGTGTTGTTCCCCAAGCCAATTAGTGGCAGTAAACAGCTGTATAAAGTAAGGAAGGTGACAGAGGCCAGGCAGCTTGTCCCTGTCTGAGCTACACATCTGGACAACCAGCCAGTTTGTCGCATATCTTTAATCTGCACACAAAGGTATTTTACCCCATAACTTAAAGCAAATAGACCAAATACCTTAAAGCACCATAAACAACCTTACCACTAATGTGATTTTTCACATTTTTTTTCACACACTCATCAAATATTTATTAAACTTATTCCAGTGATAAAGAAAACAACACGCTTCCAAAATCTAAGCACACGTGCAGCTTCCAAAAAGCTTTTCACCACTTTCTTATAGCCTTTGGGAATGGGTGTGCAGGGAGGATGATCCCAGGCATCCAGCAGAGCTGCCCCTCACTGTGTAGCTCTCAGGTCAGGCTGGCGGGACATGCAGCAACCTGAGCAAGGAGCTGGTGGATAAATCACAACAGAATCCAACCCAAACATTTCAAACTATTCCGTATGGCTGTAGTACATTCTTCCTGTCTAGCTCCACTCTTCTAATCTTTTATGGCAGGACTTTGCCTCATATTATAAACATCTTTTTACCATCCACAGGCAAAGGTAGCAGTGGATAAACGTTTGATTTCCTCTCTAGCCAATGGGCAGCTGCTGCCTAGGAAGTGATAAATGAAATGATAAAGCTTATTCTGTCTTATTGTATATTATGAGAAGAGTCATATATCAAAGCTGGGTTCTGAGGTTACCAATTTGAGTGATTTACTTGATTTTATATTTCTTGATCATAAAAGGAACCCCCAAGAACTTAAATCTTACCAAGCTCTTCTCTTTATTGACATTCTATGGCATTGTGCGATTTTTTGTACAAATAAAAACATAATGCCTTGGTAAAAGACCATAGATATTGTCTTGTAAAATCACACAGAGTGTGTGGAGCCAAATTCCAGAAGCAAGAGTAAGAATATTTTTCAAAAGGGAACTCTTGAGGGTTTTTTTTTTTGACTGAACACACATATAAAACTGAATATTTCTTGGTACATTTTGAATACCACTTAAAAAGTATATTTTTTAAAAAAAAGAAGTAAGCAACCAAACTCCTCATCCTTTGCATATACTTTTAATGAAAGCAGTATATCATCCTGGTTCTTCTCTAATGTTGTTTTTGAAAAATGGATACAATTCCCGCTAACGGGCACAACTGAAATTAACTGTTCAAGTTCAAATGTTTACTAAGTGTGCTAAGAACAGACCATAAAGTGGGTAAAAAAAGAGAACTAATTAGTTTATTTGTCTCCTAAAACTAAACTAACAACTAAAAGTCTTTAAAGAACACCGGCCAGAAATAGTGATATCAAAGGAAAAGACTGCTCATAATCCTGGATTATTTTGCAATGATTTATTCCATATTTTATTGCACAATTTATAAAGAGAATTGCAGCAATTGGTGTCCTTACTCTACTACAAGAGATTAAAAGATTTTCTTATCAGACAATTCAGAATTGTGATGATTCACACCTTCATTATTTCTTGAAACACTCCTGCTTCCTCCACAAGGTACAGCAAAGGTTTTGCATGACTACATCCCTTAAACTAAACAGTGCTTGTGTCATTTTCCCACGGTGCTCAGAACAAGCTAAGGGTGAAAGAGTAACCCTTTTAAGCCAGTTAAACAACCGTCATTATTTTAAAATAAATGAAGAGGAGCCCGGTTATTTACGACTATGTGCTCATGTTTTATGCATGCCTTACCTTGGAGACATTCGATAGCCCCTCCAGAACACTTTGTTAGCTGTGGTCCTCAACAATTGTTTGGTAAGGAGGTCACACTGGCCTATTTGCACTGAAAATGTGGAGATTTGAAGGCATGGTATAGTAACAGAATTCATGGAAAGACACTGGAAAATTATTTTTGCTGACAGGGTTTGCACGCAAGCATAAAACCTGGGTCAGGGAGAGTCACTTCGGTTGAAAGTACATGCCAGTACTTCTTACTGCCAGGTTAAATTAAGGATATGCCAAGCCTTGCTGTGCAGGCTGGAAAAACAGAATGAGAATGAGCTACTTGCAAGGAATTACTTAAAATCAGCAAAGAGGAGCCACCATACTTGCAGAGGGCTCTGTGGGATGGCCCAACCAAACATTAGCACAGATCAGACTGCCCTTCAAGTCTGAAAAAAAAGATGGAAAGACAGACCCAGATAGAAGGCAAGTATCTGAAACTAAGGCAGCAGGTCCAGCGAAAACTTTTCTGTTTTGCATAGATTTTTCTGGTGTAAGAGAGACCTGAGCAGCTGTGCTTGAAAACCAGCTGTACCCAAATGTCTTGTTCTACACAATTGTTTCACAGAATCCTCATATGAAATTATGTCTTGGTTCTGTAACAGGAACATCAGTGCTGCCTGGTAAAATTGGGGAAGGGTACTGTTTCAGCCTTGTAAAGAATGATGGGACACTGTAACAAGTCCTGATTTAAGGCCTGTGTGTTTTAACCCTGCATTTCATCCATTATTAACTTCAAATTAAGACCCCAAAGGAGCTAAGGAAGAACCAACTCTTTTCTTTTGTGATATCTCCCATGAAGCAGTACTGAGTAGAATTTCATGTGATAGTGGCAGTCACACAGAACATGCCAAGGCTGATGCCCAGACTCAGACATGGCATGCTTTCTTCTGCATATAGTCTTGCAGCAGGAAAGGTGAAAGGTCTCCCTATGCCCTACAACACACGCACAAGCTTCATTCAAGAGGTTGCAGTTGTCTTTTGAACACAAAATGTACTCAACTACACATAAATCAGCATCCTCTGGTACTTCTCCTACTGTAATCTCATTGAGTTGTGTGGCTTAGGGAGGCTTGGAGTCCAGCAAACCAAAACCACACCTCTATATGGCCTTCTGTCCTGAAAAGCCCTGAAAGGACCCTTCAGTGACTTTCAAATCTCCATTTAAAGGTTCTTTTTAACAGAGAGTTTCATGGGTGAGATATTTAAGAGAATGTGACCCCCATAGCCCATTTAGCTTTGTAGACAGTGTATTGTGCTTGAGTCTCTCATCCATTCATGCACTTGTATTGCCTCATAAAGGTATTTTTTAGAAATAAAACATGAATAGGGAGATTTTTTTTTCTTTCACCTTAGTGATTAGCTGGAGATTAGAATTCAATTGAACAGTTTAGTTAAATATGGGTTTGTGTGTGTTGATATGGCTCCCCATTGTCACAGCAGGTATGAGATGTTTGGCAGTTTCCCAGCTTGGCTCTACAGTGGGGGTTTGCAGCAATGCAAAAAGCAGTGTCCCACCTCTCAGTTAAATAAAATGAAATGTTTCTCAGAAAATGCTTATTGAAATCTTGCCAGTGTAAAGAGAGGGAAATTTGCATGAAACTATTATTGTTTGTTCCAAAGCTTTAAATTTTTTTATATAAATGTCTGGTTTCACTGGATTATTTATATATAGTGGGGTTTGTTCCCCTTCAAGCTAGCTCTGAGGAAACAATATTAGAAGAAATAATTAGGGAAGCCAACAGTCAGCTGCTTTCTCTGAAGAATATTGGGCAGATGACAAACCCACTACAACATTTGGCACACTATTTACGGGCAGAAAATTTTAATAGAGAAAGGACACTCTGTAAATCATGCAGAAGTTGTCTGAAAGTTTTTCCTACTAAAACTGAAGGAACATAATGACAGACACACAAAAATGAAGCAACTTCTGTGCTTTCTCCTTGTCACGATGGTAACCCACAGTTTTCCTAGTGTGAGATACCTCTTTTTCTGAGCAGTGACAACATTCATAAATGATACTTTAAATGAGATAGATCTTTGAAATAATATCTTCCAGGCTAGCTTATCATTACCAATAGAAACTTGTGATTTGAACAAAATGTGTAATTTGAGAGCTTTCCCTCCAACCCCAATGGTGTAACTCTTTTGGTCTTTTAACACTCAAAAACACAAAAAACACTCTCAGAAATATTTCCAGCTGCTCAGGTCATGCTCAGCTGTGCTGATAGCAGAGCAGCAAAAACATTTAGTACATTAAGTCTTGATTACATGGCAAAATTGGAGAGTCAAACAAACTCTAACATCTCATTCATCACAAAACTGCACAGTTATGGTAGGTCCTGAAGCATGACAGCAGCAGTATTTGCAGAAACACAAAGTAGGGACAAAAACACCCAAACCAGTTGCCTCTGTCCCCCATGAAGCAACCAGCACACCATGCAGAGGGGCAGGAGGGTGCAGGTGTGGTGAATGCTCCAGCACCCACCTCAGCAGAGCATGCACACCAAGGGATGTCATCACAGCATTTCCTCATGTCCTCTGTGATCTCTGCTTTGCCCCTGAAAGTCTGACCTTGTGCTCATGTAAGCAGGAGCAGAAAAGACATCTCCATTTCAACAATCCCAGGTCAAACTCTAAAAGCATGTGATGAAGGAAATGCATTTGCACCTACAGAGCCCATTGAAGCCATGTTTCCAAAAGATATGGATCACATGCTGGTGTAGTGTTACAAATGCTGCACCAAGAGATCCTTTCTGCCAACATCTAAGCAATGGCAAGGAAGCACAACGGTGCAGGTTCAGCTCTATGTCCTGCCAGAAACCTGGCTTCACACACTTGTCTCCTCTATGACCTGACTAACCTAGCAAGTGACAGCCTTGTTATAAATATCCAAGAATCATGAGGTGGTCACTTTCCCACTGTCACAGCTAATTAACTTCTAGGAATAACTATGGGAACTATTTTATTTCACCATCCCAAACATGGCCCTGCAGTGAATGTGTGTATCTGCCCTGCCTGAGAAAAAACACCTCCCTGCTAAACACCAGGGCAGTGGGGACGTGCTGCGCGTCCAAGGCTCTGTAATTGGCTAGAAGCAGCACAAAGATTTACAGCACAATCTTCAATCACTTGTACGTGGTGGCACTTGTGGACAGAGCAGAGATAACAGAGTTCATCTGTGTAAAACCTTTGAAAAGTGCATGCTTACCTCAAAAAAAAAAAAGTGGATATATAAACTGTCATTTCTGTTTAGAAAAATCTAGGCATAACCTCATAATTAGGAACAGCTAAATTGCCTGCTCTTTAGTCAACAGCACAAGGAGAAATTTATTTCATTTAATAAACTGCTCATAATGATTACTGTTTGTTTGCTTCCTAAATCTCAAAGTAATCATGTACTGCAAGTACATGAAAGATGCTGGTGAGGAGGTTTGTCTCCCAGACTTAAATGACAAAAACATCTCTTCAGTTTTCCAGTTTGAGGGTGGTTTTTCCCCACAGCCCTTCACCACTGACTTGTGAGCCTCCTGCCAGCTCCTGGTCAAAAAGAGGGACCTTGACTTATGGAGTGGAGGGCTGCCAAGAACATGAAAGCAACACCTCTATCTCGGGGACACCAGAAAGCTGTAAACTGGCTGGATATAGAGCAGCAATTGTTTCATAATAATTGTCTGCCATACCTGCATCCTGTTCCTGTTCCAGGAGTTTACAATGGATCAATGTACCCAAAGTGTTTATATCCAGATCAGCCTGTGGCAACACAGTTTAAAAGACCTTTTCTTTCCCTCAGCTGGACTGCCCAAAAGAAAAAGCCTCCCCATAAGGAATTTGTTCTCCTCTCAGAAAAGGATTACAAAAAAAGGAATGATCTCTTTTTCATTCTGCCCATGCATAAGTGCTGGAGCTCAGAGAGGATGGCACAGGTACGAGTGGCAGCAGGGAGGCCATAAAATTCATGATTTCCCTTTTGCAGTAGCTTTTGTAGCTACATGGTGACTTTCCAGACAGCTTTCCAGGAACTGCCAGCTGGAATGCCAATGTGGAGAAGCCATGCTTTGCATAGAGACATATGTGTGCTCACATACATACACAAAGCCTCTGAACTCACTGCAGGAAAGGTTTTAACCAAGCAGCAGGATAAGTAAGGTGTGGAAATTACCTTGATGCAAAGCCCTTGTGAAGATCAGCCCCTTCGATTTCCCCACGGTAGCAAGGTGATCCCACCCACAGTTGGGACAAATGCTATTGCTTTCACTTCACTATCTGGTGGAAAAACCGATTTTAAATTCATGGACAGAAAAAAAAATGACAGAGCTGAGAGGTTGAAGTTAGAGTGAGCCAAGAGTAGGAAGTGCTGCACATTGTATCCTAGAAACAGCTTTCAGCTCCTCGGTCCTTTTTAGTTATTCATTGTAGAAAGAAGGATGGAAGAACTGGTGCAGATACAGTAGATATCTGCTGAATTTTTGCAAAGTGGTCATTAAACCCTAAAATTTCAATCTTATTTTCATTAAAATTTAGCAGCAGAGACATGCCCTGAACCATAAAAACATAAGTGAGTTTGAGCTTCAGGAACGTGTTTATGTGCACACGGGTGGGAAAAACAAAAGCTGGATGGGATAGCCTGAAAGATTCCCTCACCTGCAGTCCCAATAAATAAGGCTACACAAATGATGAAATTATATCATGTGTTTTTTATCTGTCGCCTACACCAAGAAAACCCATGTGTGAAAGACTGAACACTTAATGGTCTAAGGAAACATCTATACCCAGATGAGGATGGTTTTCTCCAAAGAAGAAACTGGATTTTTTTCCTCATTATGGAAGAGAATCTAGTTATGATTTAATGCTCCTATGAGAAGGAGTACTCTGTGTTGGAGAGTTCAACAAAGCTGAGTGTGAATAGAGAAAAAGATTTAAAAGCAATCTTGGAATGATATGCAGAAGCTGGTTAAGAGGTAGACATGCCTGAAAAAATATCCAGCCTCTCCTTATAAATCTGCCTTCCAAAACATTTATCAAGCTTAAAATGGAGCAAAAGTTCTGCATATCCTTAGTAAAATCTCAAGTGACAAGGAATTCACCTGTTTTCGGATTTCTCTCCCTTTTGGAACCAAGTCAAGATTGCTTGGGTGAGAGGAGTTAGCATGTTTTGCAACCTTATATCATATCCAGTGAAGAGACAGTGATTAAAAACACACCTTTGAGTTTAGCTTTATCCAAGGCTAAACCTTCAAACAGAGATTCCAGTATGTAGGAAGGGAGGAAAACCTAATTGGGGAAAAGGACAAGAATGTAACTTGCAAATTCAGAATTATTCCATCAAAGATAACTAGATCATCTTTTTCATAGCAGGAATTAGGAGTGACAGATGGTCTTGCTGCTGAACCAAAGGTGTAGAAGTCCTGAGATTTAATCTGTATTCTTGGCTCTGAAGTAGATTTCCTGTGCAAAATATTGTAAAATCCCCAACATTTCAGTAATGTCCAGCTTCTGCAGACTTCCTCTGAAACACTTAAGACCTGATTTTTAGAAAAGCAGTCTGCAAGCCCCAGTTTAATTTCAGTGGGAGGGACAAACAAAGGCACTGTGAAAAGACCATTTATTTCTCTTAGATGGGGTAAAAAAAAGCTGAAAATTTAAAAACGTAAAAGCACTGCCAAATCTTGAAAACTCTGACCAACAGTCTTGCTGAATGGTGGGGTTTCCATCTGTGAAACAGAGACACTCTCCCATTTATCCTCTTTCAATATTCCTGTGTGTCCACAGGACTATATGATCTCAGACAGAGCAGCAGAACAGAGGGAAAGCTGGTAACGGCACCTATAGGTAAGACACCTTTTACATTTCCAATTACATAAGCCTGCCTTCAATTAAATCTCACTAACTTCCCTCACATGAACTGAAATTGCCTATTATGGTGCTGAATTGCATTAAGCATTGAATTTGAATTTTATTTTTCTATGCAGATATATTTTTAGTTTATACATTCCACTCATTTCTGAAAATGGTAAATTGACTTCACTTTATCTCTAACATTAGAATAAATATCACCATAAAACTAAAACTCTCCAGCAACTCTTTGCTTTTGGCCAGAAATTAAAAGTTCAGCGAAGATGTGGGTGAGACCAGTGCTGGTATTAACAGCCCATGTGAAAAATCTGCTCAGGTTCTGCTGTACAAGACTCTGCAGTCCCAAAATACTCACACAGACACTCAGAGCTGACAGGGCTTTGAGCAGTGTCCCTGCTCCTGACACCCTCCAGCCAGCTGAGGATGCTGCAGCACCGAACAGAGGAGCTGAAGCTGAAAGTGCTTTCTGATGCACTCTGGTTGCTCACAAGGAGGAGGAGGAGAACTGCAGGAGACATGCAGAAGGAGCTAAGAAGAGGATTAGGAAGTGAGGGGCTGAGGGGGAGCATCCCAAACCACAGAATGGGCAAATGGAAAGCTTCAATGAGGATGGGAAAGTCTATACATTGGAGGCAGCAACAGGTACAAGAGAAGGTGCAAAATGACCCAGCTGAGGAAAGGTGGTACTAGGAAGAAAGTAAAAAACTGGACTGAAGCCAGTGCTTCTCCATCATAATTTCAGTACATCTTCATCATCATCATCATACTGTGAAGCCCAAAAAAAACCCCAAGGGCTTCTACACTGAATTCCCAAATAACCCCATGGCTGCTCAGTCCTTTATCCTGATTGGTAAAGATCTCTACTTTGCATCTACATTCTAAAGCTGTTAGCAGAACATGAAGGCACAAACCGAGTTCCAGATGATGGATTATGTTTTATCATTTTGCTGCATTTTAAAATTGAGCACTTTTTTTGGAAAAAGACATGGTTGTGAAATGAAGAGCTGTAAGAATTTAGTCTATGTAGGATTAAAGATTCGTGTGCAGATTTCATCTGACATCTCAAATGTGTATTTTGACAGTCTTCATTCTTTAGGTATCCGAAAGTTACATGATCTCACACAATCATTTATGTTGAAAAAATTTTTTTCAACTTCATATGTTTTTTCTCCATTTTTCAGTGTGAAGATTTTGCACAAATGACATACAATTTTCCCGAGACATATTTCATAAATATGAGTTTTGCTCCTGGACCCTTTCTCTGCCACCTTCAAAAATAGCCAATCACTGTCATATTTTTGCTAATTCCAAAGCAAAGATAAAAACACAGAACAAAACTCCTTTTTTTTTTTATTTTTGCAGCAATAAAATATATTTTCTGTCTCTCAGTGTAATTATTTGGAAACAATGCTCTTTGTAAGAAGAGTCAAAAAATACAAGACCAATGAACTGAAAACAACAGTTTCATGTCTCCTCATGATACTATGTTAGATTGTTAGAGAGAAGCTGAGCATTTGCTGCCCTCAAGTGGTGCCCTATTTTTTTCTTTCTACAGGCATTCTTGATGCTTCATCCTTTTTATAGCTTAAGTTCAGGGCTGCTATTTTTTGAAAGAAAATGGGAAACTTGGAGCAAAGAGAATTCAGCTTTCATTCAGAAAACATGGGATTTAAAATATATATGTATTTCTCTGTAAATACTAAAGAGATCTTTGAAAAACTTGGGTTTGGATATGCTTCATCCCTGAATTGTAGAAAAGAAGGATGCTGACAATCACAACCACACCAAATGTGGACTCCAAAAATCCCCAAATATTGCTGATTTTGTGGCTTTGATTTTTGAACAGCCAAAATGAAATATGGTCTGAGAAAAATGTTCTTGCTTAAAAAGGCCATTTCTAAACTGTAATGGGGAAAAATTGAGTTTGCCATATCTTTATAGAAGATCATGTTGAATTATTGACAATGGGCTAAAAATGAGTCAGGGAAAATGGGATTCCTATCACACTTCAAAAGTGGATTATAACTGACTCACAAGCTAATTTAGCTGCAGCTCAAAGACAGCTGGATCAGATTCTAACTCAGCTGAAATGAGCAATAGGAATTGTATTTTCATAGTGCATTACGTGAGAAAATACACTCTTTCCAAATGTACTCCAAACAGAAACCTTCTGTAATAATCCAACTGTCTTATTACAATCTTCACCTGTTTTTCCAAACCAGCACCAATTCCTGTTGGCTGAGAAGCAATTAAGAGCTCCCTGTGCTGGAGCTTGTTTTAGTCACGCTCTGAATCCAGGAGTGTTACAGAACTGCAGAACTACCCTATTTATCAGGCTATTAATGTGTGTCATCAGAGCATTCAGAGGCCACAAGTGCCAGGTCCCGTGGTGGTATGTCATATAGGCACAAAGCAAACAGATGGTGCCTCGAAGATAATACACTCTTGGTTACAAGATGATGCAACGATCAGACATAATGCAAAACTGGGGAACAGGAGCAGGACAAAATGAGTGAGGAGAGCAAATTCTGCTTGGTTCCCTATGTCTTTATGTAATAAAACACATCTGCATATTAACATGAAATAACAGCTCTGGATGTGTTCTTGTTTTCCTCCCTCTCCAATTTTGTCCTAATGTCCCTGTCCTTCTGACATGTGTTGCAATCCTGTGGTGAAACCAGTCATTTTCTGAAATGTCTGAAAATAGCAGGTGGGCATGTCATGAAATGACTAAACGCTCATCATTTAGGACTGATTCCAAAAGAGATGTGGTATTGCACATTAAAAAAAAAAATCAAAAAAACAACAACAACAAAATGAAAAGGGAAAAGGACAGTAAACAATGAAGAGTTTCTATTTACTTCTAAGATCTTACATACCCTGAACCAGGAAAACTGCATCCTTCTGGCCTGTTGCCTGGACAAGCCCTGCTCCTGCCCCTCAGTGCTGCTGGCAGCCTAGCTGGTGCCAAGGCAATGCCAGGGAGGTGTCTCTGCTGTTCTGGAGAACCAGCAGGAGATGCAGAGCCTGACACAATGAGCAGAACACACAGAGCAAAACGTTTCGTTAGCGTGTGACTGTGCTGCCAGTGCTGCAAGCTGAGAGCCTCAGCTGCCCTCTCACCTGACTTACCCCTCAAAGCCCAGATTTAACCCCAGTGTTTGGCTTGCCTGCTTTCTATAGAGCTCCCTTTCCTTTCACTTTGTTCAGCTACACCATCTTTTGCACTTATTCTTCAAGCCATGCAAGAACACACGTCCAGGCACAGAACACGCCTGTCTTCACAGCTGACAAAATCAAAAGTTGCAGCAATTCCTCTTGGGGAAGTTGCTGGGAGTGCCATTTTCCAGATATTTCATTTGTCTGAAGAGAAGTGTAGCACGCCATAACTGCAACAGAAATGCCCACCACATTATACAATGGAACAACTTTGGGGAATTTCATGGAGGAACAAATTGGGAAAGCTGAAGGGTTTAACAGAATGCCTGTAATTCCAGTCATTTTGTGACAACATCCAAACATTTATCCTAAACAAAAGTGAAAATTTAGTAAGAGTTTAAAATACTCTATTTTACCTCCAATACTTTATGTTCCTATGACAGATTTTAAGATTATATAACTTGTCAAGTAACACAGTCCTTATCTTCGTCACACCACACCTGGTTTTCTCTTCCAGCAGATGTCATGTGAGTATCAAAACATATGTATCAGGAAAAGAACCTTAAATGCCATCAGTTAAAGATCAGCATAGTTGAGTCTCCTAAACTGGAAAAAAAGGCAATCTGTCTCCAGAGATACTTTCTTGCAAAGCAGCCCTCAGGATTTGCAATGTATAAGTGCTCATGGGATGTCTGTATCATCCTACTCTGTATCTGACCCCCAGAAAATATTCATTCAAAGAGAGGAGTAATCACAAGCTTTAGTTCCTTGAAAATTACTTGTAAGTGAAATATAGAATGTCTAATTGCAGATGAAGGAGAAAATAGAGATTTCCTTGTGGTGTTATCAACATTAAGCACTTGTCATCCAGGACAAGAAACGGAATACACATAGAATTTCTGATCCTTTACCAAGGAGCATTTTCCTTCCTAAATCCTTCAGTTCCTAGTTCAGGCATTGGCAATGCTGCCACCCTGGACATCTTCACACTGTGAAGTCAGCATTGCATGGCACTCCCTGCTTTGCATTCCTGCTCCTGTTTTTACCATCACACCCACCATTAGTTCGTTCCTGTGTTGTTTCAGCCCTTCTTCTGTTTTAGCAAGGAAAGAGCAGGGCAGACTCCATGCAGCAGGATGTTTAAATTTTTCCTGCTATATTGTAAAACTGCAAACCCCTAAACTGAACAGTTTGATAGAAAAGGCCAAGAATGGCCACATACAAGGCATGTATGTGTGCTTAAATGGAGAGCCAGCAGAACCTGCAGCATCTCTGAAAATAATTTCCCTGGAAAGGAGTGAATGTAGTTTCAGAGACTGTGGTTCTTTTATTATTCCCTAATAAATATATGAGAAACACAGCACCAGTGGTCAGCCAGGCAGAACACACACCAGGGCATAATTTATGATTAAACAGGCAAACAAAGCAGCACTTACATTTCTGAGTCTACAAATCTGCTCAAGCACCAGAGCAAGAGTGACAACAATGAAACCCATAAACAAACCTATTCACAGGAAACAGGGCAGAGAAAAGTGTAGCTTTTGCTGTTTTGTTGGGAAGAAAGGACACAGAAGACACATGCTCTTGTTCACACAATGCCAACCATGAACTGCCATGACTCCTGTGACAGAACAGGGCTGTAGAGAAGCCTTGAACTAGAAGTTAAGCAGCAAAATATGAGCTGCATGATTATGTTATTGGCCCAAGAACTCACTCACCAACACATAACTTGGAGTTCCTTATTTAAAGGCACACTTATGGCTCACTTATTCCAGCCAATAGGAGAGGTTCTAGTTTGAAAGCAGGGCAGTTGAGATCCAACCCAAGCAAAGGCATGCAGAGAGCAAGAGGAAATAAATTTGCAGAAAAAAATCACATTCTGCAGAGACACTTGCACAGAACAAGATAAAGGACCATCAGCTGAGAGCGGAGGCATCACAGTACAAAGCACCATCTCTATAAGGCAATACAAAAACACAGGTAAAAAATACCCTGCCCAGGAGCAAGAGGGACAAGGAATCTGAATGACCTCCTCTAGCCAAGAGAGGCAGAGGCAAAGATAAAGCAGGAGGGTGTCATCCTAAAACAACTATAACTTACTTACTGGAAGGTTTTCTTAACACTCCTGGGCTGTGTTCCCTTCCTAGGGGTGTATGGAGGAAGTCAGCCCTGGATCTGCAATGCCAGGATTTTGTTCCCCAGCAGAGGCAGTCCCAGGTACAATCAATTACCAAGATCCAGCACCAGCCAAGCCCCAGATACAAACACCTCCCTAGAGCAAAGGGTCTAAGCCCCAGGACATGGACAAAAAAGGGAAACCTGGGTCCAGCTGAGGATATTAGCAGGCACACAATGGAAAAACCTCCAGGTGAGTCTGCAGCAGCACACAGGTGACAGCAGGCAGCCACAGCAATGGGTTAGAAGTGGGGGCAACTGGAAAATGGAAACCATCCACCTTGATCACAGACAGGCAGTCTGTGGAAAATGCCAAAGTCAGGGAAAGGCAGGCCAGCTACTCTGGAGTCAAAAGAAACAAGATGCATCTGCAGCATGAGAGTTCTGCTGAAGGTGTGTCCTAAATGAAATCACAGCTGATTTCCCCACTAGAAGGAATAGAACAGGCAATCAAAAGTCTCCGTGTGGGAAAGAAAAGGAACATTTAAAAGCCCATGACTGAGGCAGAGTGAAAATCTATTTTCCTCAAGTCAACACTGTGCCCAAATACCAGGCAAAGAGTGGCAAAGAAAAGCCCCAGAGCATCACGAAAAGCAGAAAGGTGATTTAAGATGTATAGTTCTACTTTCTTTCTTGTCTTTATTTAAATATTGAATCTTACAGTTTAATTATTGACAGTAACAGTGGTTCTGGATAAGACAGTCAATGAGGACCTTACTTCAATTTCTCATCTCTTCTATTGTCTTTTAGAACAACGTTGGCAAAATATTTTCTTCTCTGCAGCACTATTTCACCTCCTAAATTTGGCTATTTTTGCATGCTTAGAGAAGAGAAATTTCCAGTCAACCTTCCCCTTATTGTGAGTTTTTACAGTGCCTGGTACAAAGGGCTTTGACCCTACCTTAGACCTGTAGGTGCTACTAAATTTGAAAATGCTCACTTACACATTTTACAATGCCTGAATGAATCCACTACTGCAGATGGTCCTCATATTAATGTAGAAAAAGTAGGTTGTTTTACTAAAGCAAGGTTGTCAACCAGGCAGAACTAGCCAGGTGATGTGCCAGAACACCACAATATGCGGTCCATCATGACTTCATACACTAAAATGGTTATTACATATTTAGCAGAAAAACTAGAAGCCAATGTCTTTTCCTGCTTCAGCCACCATGAGGGTAATGATATGGCAAAATGTGTTTGATTAAGGGTTAGTTTGATATTAGTACTCAATTGCTTCCAGAATTGTTAACTTGATTGTGGCAATAATATAACCCATGTATTGCTGAAGGTACATGAAGATTTCCACTTACAAAAAGGGATGTCCATAATCTGTTTTGAGTGCAGAATGGAAACTGCTGATTTGAGCTGATAATGTCTGAGTTGTAAGGAGGATGAGGAAATTCATATTCCTGCTGGGCCAAGGGAACCTCTTCAGGTGACAGAAATCTGCACTTTTGCCAGTGGCTGCTGCTGTTTCAGGTTGTAGTGGATTTCCTGTGACTTCCTGCAGGAGTGAGACCCCAAAGTGCTTTATGAAACAGGGATCTAATCACTTTAAAGCTAAATGCTCTTAAAATCTAAGTTTGTGTAAATCTTGGCACAAGTCTTAATATAGAGAGAGTTATATAGATATATATTCCTGTCAGAGCTAATTACTAATTTTCCACATAATTGTAGGATAGAAGGTGCCAAGTATGAAAGAGAGAGAGATGGGAAGGCAGAAGGGCTGAAGGCAGAGGGATCCATGTGTTCCAGCTGAAGGCAGAGTGGGTGGCACTTCTACAGCTTCACTCACTGGTCTTGGGGGAGATCTTCTACATAAAGATGTGCAGTAGCACTTCAAAATACCACCTTGGGAGACAGGAAACAAATATATAAAACAGGTAACAGGAAACCAGATGAAAAATCAATATGAAAACACAGTATGTCTGTGGTCTCCACTGTTTCTCTTCCTCTTACCTATCTATGACATGAGGTAAACTGATTTACAGTTCAATCTGATCATTATTAAAGAAAATCAACAGAAGCCCTGGTCTTAAAAGAAAGTTACCATCTATATAAATTCAGCTACTGTGAAGTGTCTCACTCTTTCTTTACTTTGAGGTTCCTTTGTCTCTGATAAACAGTTATTGATTCAAGACATGTTCTATTCTTTCACACTTTTCCTGGATCACAGGGTTGGTAAAGAAAGAGGGGCAAGTGATAAGGCTAATGCACTGCAGCAGGTCAGTGAGAGGCCTTGATATGGAAGAAAGGGTATTTCCAGCTATGGTCCAATAACCAGAAATAAAAGGGGGATTTCTGGCACTGTGGGTACCATTTCAAATCACTGTTACATTTATTAAAAAAAAAAAAAAATCAACCACACAAAACTCAAGAGACCTCTACGTCTGCCAAGGATTTATTCACTGTGTTACTGCAACCAAGTTCCTTCCCTTCCAGGTGCTTCTGTTTGCTTTGTCTTACCCATTTCATTTCTCTGGAGCAGGGAATATTTCCTTGTCTGTGTTTTCACAGAAATTAGAACAAGGGCACTCCAGTCATGAGTGATATCCCTTGCTGATCTTTCAATAACGATACCTGAAGACTCATTTAGAGCAGATGGCCTTCAAATCTTCAAACAAGCAAGGAAGGTAAATTGGTGGGTTTGGTTAAGAGCATTTTGAATAAATGCAAGACTCTGAACCCACAGACAGCTCGACAGAACCAATTTAACCACTGGTGGCCCCTCAGGTGAGAAATGTAAGCTACTTCCCCAGAGTGGGTGAGGAATTTCCTTTCACACAGAGCAGTCAGTTCTGCTGCCCACAGCAATTCCTCACCAGCCTGCACAAAGCACGGCTGACCCACAGATGCTGCCGAGGCTGGGGGTCAGGCACGGAGGAAAATGGCACTGAGGCAGTGGTGTGGAAGAGAAGGTAAAAGAAGAAAACAGAAATTGACAGATCAAGCAGGAGATTAAAAAAAAAAAAAGAAAAAAAAAACCAACAAAAAACCAAACCAACCAAACAACAAAACAAGCCACAAAACCAAAACAAACGACCCCAAACCCACAAAAAACCCAACCAAAAACAAACACAAAAAAGAAACAAAAAATCCCCCACCAAACACACAACAAAACTAAAAACCATCAAAACACGAAAATGGTGGGAAATGCAACATTCAAAGGGACCTGTCTGAAGAAAAGCAGAGGAAGTTTTTTTTCTATTTAGCGACTTACTTAAAAGAATATACTTAAATAGCAGTTCAGTGCATCCTACATTTACTTGTCTTATGAAGTTGCCAAGCCCACCTATTTTATTGCCACTGGAATTGTGGTGGGATTTTCACCACTTAGTAGTTATGAGTATAGTATGTATTTTATCTTTAGACAATATTCATAGAGGTTTCTTTATTTGTGCCTCACAACAGATTCTTTAACCTATATAATGTAGTTGTTACTCATTAAAAATGCTGGTTGCCCACATATGCAATAAAGGGGGGAAAAGAACAATATTACAGACCAGTCGTCTAGCTAGAAAGGCTTTCGCAGTCTGGGTTTATCTCCTCATTTTCAACTGATTTCCTTGTACAGATCCCACTGATTGTTCATCCCTAGTCCCAAAGCAAATTCTGTTCCCATTTCACTTAATTCCTTCAAATGTTTCTTCATTCTACTACTTTTTTTTTCACTTCTGACACTTTGCAATGTGTTTTCATTTTTCCAAGTGGTGTGAATTGTACCTTTCATTCTGCTGACCTTTACAAAATAAGAGGAACCTTCATTTTTACAAGCCTCCCATTAACATTCAAACTGTCTGTGCCACATTTCCTATAACCAGGTGAACGTGGCTGAGAAGATTAAATGGTCTACTTCATTTGCTGATTGCAGCAGAATCATTCAGACTTAGTCAAGGTACCCACATTTAAACCAAATGATTTATATGGTGACAGTGAAAACCAGAGGAATTCCTAATTCTTAGCTAAAGTGTTAGTGGTAATGTGAAAAGACTATAGAATTTTAGCTTGCAAGGTCAGCCTTTTTTTGGGTTACAGCATCATAACAAACTACAGCCAAAAACTGTGCTTGATTAGCAACTTCTGGTTTTCAACTGCTGTAGGTTTTTTTCTCAGCATCCCTCCTTGCTGCATAGATTGAGGCTGACTAGCTTGGATGATTGTCAGAACAGGAATTTACTTTTGCCTACAGTTTTGAAAGAGTGACTGTATTCTTTTGTATTTGTTTGACTTATTCTGAAGTCCTTTCCTGGTTCTTCAGCGGTTTGGAAATGACCAATTTTCTCAAAGAATGATACCTAAATCTCCATCACATCTAATGGGATCACACCTGGAAACAGACAAGTTGTTTCTCTAAATCTCTATGGAGAATTGAGATAACTCTGAGAATATAAAATACTCCTCAATTTCTACAGCACTTTTCACAGGCATCAAAAAAAAAAGAGCAACTTTTACTGCAATATTAAATAAAATTATTGTTAAACAGAGATTTAACTTTGTGCTCTCCTAAACTTAAAAGGAATATCTACAGGTAACAGCCCTTTCTTGATATCACACCAGTCAGTCTCTGGAAGATCAGATAACCCCTTAGAGAATTATTCTTCTTTCCTGGAATGATTTGAGAAAATCTTTTAGGAGAAAAATACAGACTGTAGCCTTAGGTGACTTGATATTAGTGAAGCCTCACATCCATATCTCACACAGACAAACATCCTAGCTGGAAATTTGGCCAAAGTAACACACAAAAGCCTAAAAGCTATTCAATAATCAAAAAAATCCCTGGACCCAGTGCAGCCCCACATCCATGAAATCAAACCTATAAGCAGAAAAATATCATTAATATCAAATCCTACCAGAATGATTATGAAGAATGTCTGGACTAAGACAGCTGTCACAATATTTGCTTCACATATGACAGAAAAAAAGCCCACTTTTTAGATATTTTTAAATTGTAACAGCTTAATTTGATAATAGCAATTTATATTAAACATGCTGATAGAAGTTTGAGAACAGGATATTATAGAAAGAATCAAGTTTCATCCAGAATTACAGTTCCAATAGAAATAAAATGTTATTTAACAGATCTAAAGTAAACCAAGTCAATTTGCCAGTGAAGCCACACACTGTGAGTTTCAACTGCAAAAAATTTCGTAACATCTTTGGTGGAAAAATGGATTTCAGTAGATGCCTAAAGAAAACTCTCCCTTCTCCAGAACTGCCAGTTGTGCTTTAGTTTGTGCTAAACACATACATGTATTTACAAAATAATGCCACTGTAAAATACAGACACGTTAAAGAGAAGTTTGGGGGTGAAGTCTTTGAACTACTGTACTCTAACTGAAATTGCTTTTGGCAGCAGACAGGCAGGAAGCTTAATAGCACAGTGTATACCACACAAGTCACATTTAATAAATTCCTGAAGTCTGGTGGGCAGGTTTCAGTCAGTTCGGAACGTCAGCTGGGACAGACCCAGTTTGCTTCCCCCCCCCTTAGCCTGGATGCAAAAACATCGAGACAAACAATTTCCCTGCAGAAAAATTATCATATTGGTGTATCTATACAAAGACTGATTGCTTTCTCCTGGAAGAGAGTGTTACCCCAGAATCAGCCTCTTCTGTTTGGACTCATCAGAAAACCACAGAGAAACCATAATAAGCACAAGCCAAATAAGCAAAATTACCACTCTGGAGGAGTTTCTCATATCCGTTTCTGATTAGACTTGGAAAGTTCAAGGTTTTCTGCTCTAAAATAACTTCACAGCCAGGAAATATTTGAGATTACAAATCTAGCTCTGAGGGTCTTATCTATAAAAATTAGCACTTTTGAACACACATTTGTTACATGCATTTTGAATACAATTACAGAGAAATAAGGACAAAAAGAAGTGCTAGTTCCAAGTCAGTATCAAGTATCTACCATTTTTTTTTCACAGTTTTTAACTTGTGTTTTGGGAAATCCATCTGAGACACACTAACCCCTTCCCTTCTTCTGCTTTTCTACTATTTAGAAGAAAATTCCACTCTATTTTGCCATTTCCAATATTACTCCCAGATATCTGAAAGTTCAAATGGTCTCACGCCATGAGATGTATTTTCTTCTTTCATCCCACCCTGAATAAGCAAATCCTTTGTCTGGTCTACAATATTCATTTTGGCTGAAGTTCTTCCTTCCTATCTCCCCCTTAAGCACAGACACGCTTTTTCTTTGTTTCAGGTCTGAAAATCTTTCACTTAACAAAGAGCTGAGAACAGGATAAAGGAAAGAATAAAATCTGGTTTGTTCCATTGTGGAAATCCTTCATATTCTGTTTGAAGAGGGTCTCCTGCCTCAGATATTTACCAATTCCAGATGTTTCCGTGAGAAGGTAAATCCTGCCACCCCATTCCCAATGAACTTAATTGTTCTATGGCATCCTGCAGGATACAGAGAAGGGAAAAGGAGGGTATTTTCTTCTTGACCCTTAGCTACAAAACAATTAGTACCCTGAATTTTGGAACAGACAACTTCTCCAGTACTCCCACAGTGTATGAGCTATTCTCTGCCTTCAGACTGTCTCATTTAATTAAAGGCATCAAATTGATTTTATTCAATGATATAACAGGAGCAAGCTCCTAAACTGCCCACTTGTGTTGGTTTCTCTCCTAAATTTTCTCAATATGCATTTGGGAGGTTTTAAAACTTCAGACATCTGCAATTTACTCTGTAAAGCAATAAAGGCACAGTAAGACAAACAAATTAGTATATGAACAATATAAATCCAACTGTTAGAGCTATCTGGCAATGCATAATGCAAGTTTTCAGCAGGTAGAGTCTAGGACTCTTACTTCATTTCTTTCAAGAATGCACCGTGAACTTACTGAATGTAGCATATGGAGGCAGAATACACTTCAGGAATAGCTTAAGTAGCTGTGCCGTTCAAAGATACGGATCAGTTCAATCGAACTTTATGAAAATACCCAATGGTGACATTTAAAACACCAAAGGAAGGTAGAGTGTGCTTTGGTTATGGGAATTTTTTCTTCTAACACCTAAAGAACATCATGTGCTGTGATGCTGTATAACTGTTTAGCACCAGGTAATAGCTGAAGTACTTGAGCCACTTTCAGTGTTTTTAAAAACCTAATGTTATGCCTCTACCTACAATCTATAAAACTTCTTAACTACATACCTATTTTTCTGTGCTTCTTCAGTGTACAGCTGCCCTGTATCCCCTTGTGCAGGCATCACACAACCCACTGGGATCACCTGAACCCCACAGGAATTCCCCTCCACCAAAAATTCGAGAGACTCATTTGCAAAAGGCCTTGAAAGATCAGCCAGATTTTGAAGACCAAAAGGCAAGCTTGTCACACACAGTAAGGGTGTAAGGTCAGGCTTTAACTTCCTCAGTACACACTTTTCCTTTTAAAATTAGCCTGTTTTCCACTTCCCACATGAAGTTTTAGAAGGTTATAGGACATGGCTTCTGGGAAAGCAGCTGCCCCAGCAAACCACTTCTCAGAGATTTTCAATTCTCTCTCACTCTCTCTCTTTCATCTGGCCTCCATTATTTCCAGGAATTTGTTTAAACAAAGGCTGATCAGTAATTTATTACCCTAATTTTTTATTGACCCTAATTTCTCATGAATTAAGTGCAGAACTATAATCAGTTGGAACCACTAAAGCACAACATAATTGAGTTATTTTATATTATCTTCAAAAAAAGGCCAAGAGAAACAGAGAAATCAGGAGGAAGTATTAAAGAGTAATTAGTGATTTCAGGTTCCCAAGAGGACAAAATTCAAAGCCTGTTATCAACATCTTTTCTCTGTAAATCAGGTGCTTGGAAAATGCATCCAATGGATCCAACATCCAATCTACCCAACATGCATCCAGGTGGAAACCCTCCTCTCTTCTAGATTTATTAAAAAATACACAAAAATGGATCTATCTCTCTTTACCTTGCATCAGCAGAAACAGCTATTAGAAACAAATTAATTATTAACTAATTAACATAATAGCTCACCACTAACAGATTTTTTAGTCTTACATTTAGAAGCAGCAGAGTGGAAATTATCATTCTGTTGCCAGCAGAGCACCAGGAAGCTCTTCAGCAGCAGCGTGAAATGCAAAAATTTACTTTCTAACCAGAAGGGAGCTTTTTCCCTCACTTCTCACACCAGTCAGTACTGCAGGAGAGATAAATGTCTAAGAAACACAAGTAGTGTATGAATTAATACAAGCAATCAGTCTGCAACTTCCCCGGTATGTTGCCATTCTACAGTTGGGCACTTGTGTCCCAGTTCTGCTCTCAACTTGTCAGAAGGAGAAATGTCATTAAAACAATTACTTCCTTTTCGTTAACACAAAAATTATTGGAATTTGGACTTTTAACGAAATAAAAAAACATATTTGAGAAAAAGGGCCTAACTCAC
>JAOXXN010000001.1:4726835-4737516 GCA_026770055.1 Myrmophylax atrothorax | reverse complement strand
ATCTGGTAAATGGACTGGAGTTGGACCAAGGGTTGGACTTGATGATCTCGGAGGTCTTTTCCAACCCAATTGATTCTACGATTCTATGATTCTAGTTCCTCATGTCTTCCAGCTATTGAAACCATGGGATCAAACAGATGATCAGAAGGTTGTTTTAAAAGGATAAATTCCACAGGAAAATGCACAGGACTCACAGATGTCACATAATTGGTTAAACTATGCAAAGCTGAAGAGGGTTCAGATGTTCTCACCATACCTGGCTTTGGCTTCTCCTTTGTCTGATGGCCTGTTTCCACACAGCTTTCCCTTGCAATGCAGGGAAGTATCCTGACGGTCTGCTCGTTCCAGTGCTAGCTTTAGGATGGCAAATAGCAATGCAAAAGTCCTTAAGGAGATTTTTAGGTCATCCATAGGCCACATTTTAGATGTCTGGTGTGGTTGCCTAACTGTATGTTAGATCATCATATATTTACATATATTGACAAAGTACATGTGACTTTCTCACCACTGCAGACTGGAAAGCATGCTCACTAATCTCCAATTTTAACTCAGTAAAACCTCTTCCCATAGGAAAATGCCAATTCCTGAAAAATATGCATATATATTCTGCAGGAACAGATTGACTGAATCAAACCTTCTAACACACTTCCTAGGGAAACCTGGCTGGTTTCCTGCTACCTCGCTGGCCTCTCTGGAAGCCTCCCTGGTGAGCAGCATGTCTGGGCTCATGAGCTCCCTGCTGTGATCATCATGGGGAGCCCTGTCTGTTTCTATTTAAAATAGTGAAATAAAATCTTTCTTCCATTATTTAAACAGAGTTTCATATTCTTGCTCTGTAGGAAGTGAAAGATTTTGAGATACTTAATTTCAATGCAGTAAGAATGGATACTTAATTTCAATGCAGCGGCCATAAACTTGCGCATTTCTCCCTCTACAGGGATTTGAGGTTCTGACAAGCCCTTCTTACACATCAGTGCTTACTCCATTGCCCACCTCTGGCTGGCTAAAGACAACTGGTGGAAATCCAAACCTGATAAATTAACATTTACAAAAACTTAAACTAACCAACTGCTGTGAGTTTAACAACAAACAGGAGCCTAAGTTCCCAAGAGACCAACCATGGAGAGCAGCTGGCAATAAAACTTGCTTGCATGTGGAAGTGGTTAGGAAAACAAAACAAAACAATAATACAACTTCAGCACACCAACTCAAACTTCTATTCTCACCCAGGCCTTGGCAAAAGAAAATAATCATGTAGTGAAAAGAACAACTCAGTTTTTATTCAACGCTTTCCAAGTGGTGAATCTTGGAAAGTCAATAGAGAATGTCCTGTTTTACAGATAGAAAAGCACATATAGAAAACAAGGATGATTATCAGGCCAGTGGTATGTTTTCATATTATCATCCAGTTTTCATAGACACAATCCAGTACCCATCCTTTAGGAGTTTACTAAGGTGACTTAAAGATTCAGATTCTCATCAGAGCATAAATCCTTTGCTCTTCTTCATGGTCTGTCACTGCCTGTGAGCCCTGGACTGCACTGCCAATGGACAGAGCACCCACTGAAAATAGCAGGATTTCCAAACACTGGGCCGATACCAACACGATCATCTTCTCCCTCCTAAAAGCCAGTGATATGAACACTTCTTTAGGAACATCTTCTATGGTTGGTATCTGCATTCTTCCAGGTGAAGATGCAACCAACTTTTGGCCTGTGTTCCAACAACACATTTCCCACATGGAGAAATAACAGAGAGGTTTGTCTTTGCCCATCTCAGAGCACAGTCAGCCCAGAGACCTCTGACCAGGATCCTAAGGGAGCATTTTAGCTGCAAGCATTATAACATCTATGCCAGCCTGAGACACTGTTTGGGCAACCTGACTGAGGCAATTTGCACGACAAGCCTATGATTCTTTTGTGACTGGTGTTAACAGTTCAGATTTGGGCTGTAAAGGGTGCTGAGAGAAATGAACTAGACATCTGGTCATACTGCAGGAATTTATATGGGAAGCAAGAGAAGCATCTGCAAAACACTGGAAAACAAGTTTTAAACACAGAAAAGGGAAAAATAACATAGTTTAGCAGGCATGGATGGCAGGTAAGAGGAGGCTGTTTTTTCCACCATGCTAAGCAGTGTAAGTGCAAGGAGCATTTCCATATTAAAAGACACACTCATGCAGAGAACAGTGTGATTAGATTTTATATGGCAAGAAACAGATTTCCAAAACACATTAAAACAGCTCTTAATAAAATAAAGCTTTGCCTTGACAGAACCTTGGTATAAGCATGACACATCCACCCCTCCACAGAACAAATGCATTAGGGTGGGTGTTGAAGAAAACCTTGGTATCAAAGATGAGCAAAATAATTTCTATCCTGATTTTTTTCTGCATTGAGAGTCATCAGGTTTTGGTTTTGTTGCTGCCATTTCTTTGATGCAATAGCTGGGAAACTTGTGGGAAGAGAACCCAGATTTTCTTGGTTGCAAGCCAACATGCGAGCCACCAGATCACAGCCCCTTTCTGCACAAAAAGGGCAGTTACAGGCACAAGAGAAATGTCCCACATGGAAAACAAATCAGAGGAGAAACGCCAAACTCATGAAATTTGGTGACACAATCTTGTAGCTCCTTTGCTGTTAATAGAATGAGTTTTAAAGGGAGGCAAATGTAGTGGATTACAATGGCAGCATCATATATTTTTAATAAGTTCATTTTATTTAAAAGCTCATAGTTCACACTGTTTACAAAAGTGGCAGCTACAGCAGCAGAGACATCTTCCAGTCCTAAACATTCATTATAGACATTATTTGTTGTTTTAAAAGAAAAATGTCTTCCACCAGAGGACACACTGCCTCTTGAAGGGAAGGAAGGGTTCTCCTGCAGGTCTAACAAAAGTCTGATTTTTTGAATTGTCAGTCCTACATGTATCTGAGGCAGGGCAAATTAACCATTAAGACCTGTGCTTTGAATGATGCATTATTTTCATCTGCAAAGAAATATCTCATAGTCACAGATCCAAATTCTTCCTCTTAAAATTAAGATTTGACATGGCCACCCTTCTCACAAAATGGACTTGCAAGTTAGATAGGCAACACTAATAACTCTTAGCCAGAGAAAGGAACTGAGCCTAAAAATTCAAGCACTTAGAAAGCTTTGAGAACTGAGTGATCAGCCTGAGCCAAATGAACCAGTAGCCGTGAACTCATAATGCCCAGTCAAAATGAGTACCAAGAAAATGATGGACAGTGGAACACTCTCACTTGCAATTTCCAGTGAAATTCCAATTCCTCCAATGTCAGAAGTGAGCATTTTCAAAACAATATAAGATTCTTTTGCACCTTTGTATTTTGTAGGAGTTTGTGAGTTAGGAGGAGATGAGTTTTGCAGATTTAAATCTTTGGGGTTTGAGTGCTTAAGGTGCAGTTAAATACTTCTCATTGCTAATATTATAGTGGGCATATTTCACCAACTAATAAGGTAACAAACTTTGAAATGTAGGCATATGGGCAGCGTGGGAATTCAAGTGAACACATGTGTTTCTGTGGGATGGAACATTGTGCCATCAAAGGTGAAAATGGATAATGACTAGAAGTCTAACATCTGTTACACAACCTTTACACACTTCCATGTGAAAACATACTCCATATGAAACCCTGGTAGGAAGCAGGCTGATGGGATGTCCTGACCATCTCTGCCTGGCACATGCCCAACCTCCAATTTCACCTGTCAAACGAAGTAGTGCTGCACAGTACTTCAGAAAAACACCAACCTGACACTATCACAGATTCTTATACTTTTTCTGCTTCCAAGTTACATCATTATTTAACATTTTAGGGAGATAATTTTTTAAAAAAATTAATATTTTCTTTTTTTCTATAACAGTAGAAAGCTTTGAAAATGAGACGGATGTTGAGACTTATTTTGCTTTACCACCACTCACTTTTATAAAAGATATTTGCTAAGCAAAAATAAACTTTTTTGAATTTTACCCCTGTTCACTCTGATAACAGTCAAAAATGTCATCAAGTGGAAATGAAAGATCCCTCTCACCCTGAAAAATTTGTATCAGATTTGCAGCACTTTTTCTTCCAAGAACTTCTACACTTTTTAATATATAAAGCAAACTTTACAAACTCAATGTCCTAATTAGAAAGGACCCTGCCTCACATCCCTCCTTATTTTAGAAACAGGAATTGTTGAAACCTGCACACTCTGGTGCCCTAATGAGGCATAAGCCAGGGGTCATTTCCCCAGATAAGGTGACTTTATTGATTAGGGAGTGTAGATACTTACACAGGTGTGTTGTTTGAAAAATATTTATGTCTTTTCAGTGCAGCCACACCAGTGTTGGACAGTCATACAGGTGTGCCTCCCTCCCCTAAGGAAGAAGAAACCACACATACATAACCGCTGGTTAAAAAAGAGAATTACCATACCCCTAACTAGTTTAAAAAACATGCAAAGGCCAAGGCCCAGGAGGGAGTTGTGGAAACTGAGGTAACTGGTATTTGCATGGATAAATTACATCTTGGACATATATTCATTAAATAAACGTTGTGGGGCTTGGTCACCTGACTCAATATAGACCTTTCTACTTACGCTATTGTCCATGAAGTATGTTATGATGTACTGAGAGAAACAGGTACCTCTAGGATACAACTTCTCTCCTCCTGAGGCAGAAGGATGAAAGGTATCAGGTGAATCACACCCTGCAATACTGACTGTAACAGGAGCAGTGTGAGATTAGCTCTGATAAAGACATCCTTTGCAAATCCAGCTAAAGGCTCCAGCAGACCACAAGTGCAAGACCAACAAGCAGCTGAAACAGAGGTCCCCGACTACTTGTTATATTCATAGGGCACAGCCCCTCCTGCTCCATAAGTAATCCCAAAGGCTTTTGACCAGACTGCTTGTGTGGCAAAAGGTTGGATGACTCGTGGTGGATATAACACATCCTGTCACTGGTCAGGAAGAAACCTGAGGACTTCCAAGTCCCTTGAGGACAATTTACTCAGAGAAAAATCTTTTAAGGGTTTCATTATTATTATCATAGTAATTTAAAATACTTAATGCCTTAAAATAGCATGGCCAGGAAGGGTGGATTCAGGGACCTGGCATCTGACAAATGTTGGCAGTTAAGAAAAACTCTTGAATCCCACCCAGAGATTCACTGACTGAAATGGGCTTGACACCCAGATCTACCTAACCAGGGAAACAAATGCTCAAATATCTCCATCCTCTGGTGCCTGGTTGCCAGATGTGTCAGCGTCTAGTCAACAGCAGAGAGGCCACAAAGTACTTCCTCACTGTTACAAACAAAACCCAGTTCTGGCATGTGTCATTTAATAAATGTGCCTTTCAGTGCTTAATGTTGTGGTTCCCAAAACAGCCCCAGCAGCAGGAAAGGAGGATTAGTGTCTTTCCAGAAAGGATGCTGCAGTGAGTCACCATCTCAGCACTGCTGTGAGTCACATTCACAGTGCTGCTGACTGGCTCAGCTATGAACACAAAGTGACAGAACATTCCCTTTACACTAGAGATCATGGGCAAATCCCAAAATCCAGATTAGATGCCTATGGTCCAAATCTGTATCCAGATAAGAACCTTCCCTTTGCTTCTGCTCCTTTTCATGATGACAGGAAGCAGGGAGGAGCTGAGAAATGAGACAGCTGGACCACAGCTGTCTTTGCAACTCTTCCCCATCACCCAGTGAAGCAATGATTTGCCAAGTCCTGACTTTTCACTCAGTGCAGTAGGTGCTGCTTCCTAAGACACAGCCTATGGCGGTCCTTGACAGTAATCCCTGCACCTCCCTGGGTGGAACACAGTGTCTGTGGACTGGGACAGGACAACCCTTCCCAGGCACAGTTACAGGGAAAGGCAGGAGATTTTCCTTGCCTGCCAGTGGGTAGCAAAAACCATCCTCACTGGGACAAATCTGTAATAAACATCTCTTTGCCTAACCTCAGTCAAAACATTATGTATGAGTTGGAGTCACCACCTTCCCTGTACACAGGTGACTTCCCTGATTAAAGGCTGGACCATCACAGGAAAGCCTTCAGTTTTCAGGTAGCAGTGTCATATAACATAAGTCCTGGATTTAGTTAGTAAGATGATCCCAATAAAAAGGTGATTGTAAAGACATTGCCTGCTAAGCCAACCAGACCATTCATCCCCAGAGTGAAGCGAAACACGATAGATAGACCTGGAGGTTTCCCAAACCTGCTCTAATGGGGAAATGGGAAATGAGTCCTGGATGCAAACTTAAACCCATGCATCAAGACACCTCTGTTGTTTCTGAGAGGCTTTTGAGTACAGGTAAAGTAGCAGCTCATAGCTTGAAGAAATCACAGCAGTTCATTGCATGACACAATTCAGTATGATACCTGGCATTCAGTTGGAGACCAGAAAAAATCTGTCTTTATACAAAAAAACCCACACACACTACCTCACACTTTCAGATTACATATTTTAGTGAGTAAGGAAAACTGAGCAGGGAACAAATCATTCTCATTAGTGAGAGACTTACCAGGATGTGCTATCCAGATGCTTCAAGATGGCTACAACTTGAGAATCTCTTCATTGCATCTCAAAGTCAAATTCCCTTGGAAGCCTGTATGGAAGAAAGAAACATATATCTAGAAAACAAAGGTTTGAATTCAGACTGTACTTGAGTTGCATTTTCCAACTGTTTCTGTCAGTATTTTCCTGCCAGAAAGCTCTAATTCTTTGACACCACTTCTGAAATCATTTTTTAATACAGACTTTATGGAAAAGACAAAGGCAAAAGCTTCTAAAATCTTTCGTTCACTATTTAATTTTCAGCAAAGTACATAATAGTTCAGAGAAAGTGGTATCCAAGCAACAGGTTTGAAAGGGGCAAAGTATTTAAAGATTGTTCAATCAATTGTCTTAGCCTGAGCATGCTGTTAACTGGCATAATTGCCTTTGGTGCAAAACACACTTTATATAGTTATGAATAACCAAGGTATATCCAAAAGCTATATTAATAATGAAGAATACCATCTCTTAGATAATTTTTCTCACATCCAACACTCACTTCCATATGTTTTCTCCTCTAGTCAGAGCATCACATCTCAGAGAAACTAAAAGTTGCCTCCTTGAAATAATACATTATTTTGATTTTCAGTTAACTGTAGCCCACAAAGTGATAACCCTTCAGCATTCAAAACATACTTAATGTCAAATCTATCTCTCTAAATGGACTAAAAATACTTTTCCGCTCTTGTTCCCTTAGCTCCACTGAACTAACATATCTGAAAGATCATGAATGGGATTCTATATAGGCATTATTGAAGAAGTAATGAGTAACGTAATATCATACTAGAGAATCTTTTTAATCAGAAGTATACGTGTTAACCATGGCCTAAGTGTTCCCCTGTGATCACTGAGTCAAGGTTAGGGGTGATGATTCATAAGCTAGAAAGAACACAGTTCGACTTTCAGAGTTTCCAAGGCTGGCAGAGAGTAAAAAGAAATCTTTCTATTCCTGCAATAGATATAGTTGATGGAAAGACAGCAAATGGATAATCTTAGAATGCTGTATCTGCAGAACTGGGCACAGTCCCGGAAATATTCATATTTAACAAGCACAGTGCTGTTCACACACGTAAAATGGTGTGTGTGTACTTGGAGCATTAGGCTTTGGTTCAAAAACCAGAAGTGCGCCTTATGACCTGACAACGCTCCTGCAAAACTGCCACAGGCATAGCTGTTTCCCATAAAGATTTAAAAATCTCCCAGAGGAAGATATCTGGCAGTGTAGAAGTGAGCTGATAGATGACAGGTTACCAGGCAGCAAAAGAGCGTCAGTGAGGAGTTACAGCCATCAACCTTCTTTCCCTAATCCAGAACTACTCTGGCAGAACCTGAGCCTTCACTGTGGCAAACCAACTATTTGGACACAGTTTATGAATGCACAGGAATGAAGGAATGCATATGGCATTTGCCTGGTCCCTAGCAGGACTTTTCACCTCAAATCTCTTCCCGTCTGCACTCCCCTGTGCTAGAGAGATCCCGGATACAAGGTGCTGATGGGGACACTCTTCCCATGTCCCCAGCCTGCAGACCAGCCTGTGCAGCTCAGGGAAGGAGTACAGAGCAGGTCTTGGCAACCTCTCCATCTCAATCCTCCTCCATTTGGCACCTAGTGATGCAACACACCTCCCTGGAGGCTTCACCAATCCTTTATGAAGAGGGCAGTTGGAAAGTCTTCTTTTGTCTTCAACAGAAGACAAATTTTTGTGTCTGTCTTACATAAATATGAAAAGTATAAGGAATGAATTATGCTTAGAGATGAATACAGAGAAATTAATTGATTGTGGGCCAGCCTCACAGCTACCTCTCACTCTGGTTTGGTTCCAAGGTGACTTCTGTTTTCCACTCAGCTAGTTAAGGTCAGCCTAAGCCTCAAGACAACTCCTGGTAATCAGTTTGTGTGGCAAGCAACTTTTTTTGGAAGAAGCTTTCCAGAAAATATTTTTAATGTGGCATAAAGGATTTTCTCACTTTAAATTGTTTCTTCCAATAACTCTCAAGTTTCATACTTGATTTAAAGAAGAAAACACCTTAAAATTTTCCCCGGTGTAAAAGCTCTGTCTGTGACAGTTTTGATCATTGTTGAACAAAGACATTTCCAAAATGCAAATTCACAAATGGAAGATTCAGCAAATCTTGCATCAGCTTGACAGCAAACAAATCTGATCACACAAACCAAGTGCCTTTTCTGACAGGGAAGGCAGGTAAGGAGGAGTTGCATTACTTGTGTTATGTACATTGACACCGACCTCCCAAGGCATAGCAGTGCTCAAAAACCCTTTACATAAACACATCAGTAAGAGAAGGGAAGATGGTTCATTGTCAGGACTTGTTAGAGATGAGGCACAATGTTCAAAACAAAGCTGGGGACAACAATGACAGTGACTGCAAAATGCAGATTGGTCACAGGGGCTGAGGAGAGGGACCCATCAAGAGCACACGTAAATAAAGCTATATAGGAATCACAAACTCACTTTGCCATGGGATATCAAAAGTTGCAAGAAAGAGGAAAGTGCTACCAGATAACAGATTAGCTTTTGCAGTTATAGGCTAAGACACACTCTCTAAAAATGTCATGGAAAACATAATAGTACACTTGTGTGCTCATCCTCCTTGAAGCATAAGGGACTGTATGTCCTGATGAGTGTTCAGGACATAAAAAATGGGTCTCAATAGATGTCTTGGAGGTATAACTCAAACACCCTTGTTTGAAAGCTCAGTCTGAAAAATGTTAATATGATTCTTTAATGTCTCCTGTACACTCAATGGCTGATGCACTGCATCTCCTAAACATAATCTTTCCACCAAGCTGTGCATTGGTAACTGATTTCAGATGCAATTTTTCTTCATTAATTACAAAGTCGTTTTAAGTTGGAACTCCTGCTTGGGACTGTGTACTTCGTTGAACCTCAGATTTCATCATTTTTTAATACAATTCTGAAAGCAGATACAAAACAATACACAAAGCAGATGCTTCAGAACTAAGTGTAAACAGCTCTATCCTAAGCCAATAACCAATAAGTAGTTGGCAGGTGCTATTTGAGCTTTCCACCTACACACTCAGAATCTGACAGTGAATGAAAGAAGAGTAATGTACTTGTGTTCAACCTCAAGCCCTCCAAATTCACTGTTGGGACTGATATTTGGGAACAGATTTCCAAAAAACCACTTCAAGAGATAACTTTTTATGCAAAAATACAATACAATGAAGTATGTACAAAGCTTAGCTGTACTTCACTCAGCTGAAGTGGCACACCAAACTTTCTGTACTGAGAGAAGGAGGTTATAGAAACAGCTTTATTGTGCAACTGGGATGTAGATGATACCAACTTGATTCTGTCCTGCATCTTAGATGTCCTACCAGATTGCACAAGCACCTCTATCTTTGAAAGAGAGAGATTTCATCCTTAAAATAATAACACCATCTCCTAGCAGTGCTGGGACATAAATATACATAATCTAACATGCAGCTGTCAAAACTATGGCAACAGAGTCAATAACAGTATTTTATGTGGATTCACAAGCTGACCTTCCATAGTCATCCTCCTGACAGATTCTGTTTCAGCCTACAAATCCCCTTTTCTTCCTTCTTGCATTAGATGAATGCAGTTGACAAAGCTTCCTTGAAGTGCAAGATCTTACATCTTGCTGTTCAGGCTTAATTAAGTCCCTTAGGACTCCTGGACTGTGAGAACAATCCAGTCCCACTGGATATCCCTGAAGTTCAGATCAACCAGGCTCAAACCTCTGTGCGAACATGATGAGTTAAGTCCATTCTTGCAACTCAGTGCGACAACAGTGCAGGAACAACTGCAAAGCTGAGCTGGGGAAGAAGTGCCATGGGAAATGGGACCACTTGGGTTTACCAGTCCCATGTGGGCCTGTTTGGGCAGGGAGTCAGAAGAGGCATTGTACCAGGGCATAGGGCAGCAATGCATCACTGGCCATAAGAATCTCCTGGATCAGACAACAGTAACCAACTGTGCTGGTTTAAAGGTAAACCAGCAGAAGAAACAAATCCAACATGAAAGAGATTATAAATCAGTTACAATTTAATAAAAATATTACAATAAATGCAATGGCACAAAGAGAAATTGGGTTTAACCCACAAAACCCAGAA
>JAOXXN010000001.1:4704284-4721426 GCA_026770055.1 Myrmophylax atrothorax | reverse complement strand
GGGAACATCTCCAAGAGGGAAAACTTACCTTGTAATTAAATAACAATCTCTCTTCCCTCTCCCAATATCTCTGTTGTTGTTACGTGCAGCAAGCTTGTGCCTGCTAGAAACAAATCTACAAATCCACCTGGGAGCTCCCCTTTCCCTTCCAGCACATCCCATGGCACGAGGAGCCCACACCTTGGCATCCCAAACACTCTCATAGTCCTGAGAACAGAATGGAAGAGCTGAGGAGACAGAGCATTATCTCTCTGACTCAAGTCAGTAAAAGAAACTGGGACTTTCCAAACCCTTTTGGTAGGTGGAAAGCCTTTGGGAGAGTGAAAGTGGAAGGAAGATTGGATTCTGTTGTGTGGTATAGACAGAATGAGTCTGTTTAAGGTCTGTCTTGGTGGCCTGAGTAGTCCTGAGAGATTCATGCCACCATCCCCTAAAGTGGAAACACAGGTCTAGAGAGCTGCCCTGCAAATAGATCAAACTCTTTGACTAAGGTGATGGAAATACAGAGTTTCCTGTTTGCTATGGTAAAAAGATACATGAATCTCTGTATACTACAGTGGAGGTTAAAAACTGGGGTAATGGAAAGAGGGAAAGTTAAATCACAGAGTCATGGAATGGCCTGGGTTTGAAGGAAAATTAAAGATCATTTAGTTCTAATCCCTCTACCACAGGCAAGGACACCTTTCACCAAATCAGGTTGCTCAGAGTCCCATCCAGCCTGGCCTTGAGCAGTGCCAGGGATGGGGCATCCAGAGCTCCTCTGGGCAACATGTTCCAGTGCCTCAGCACCCTCACAGGGAAGAATATTTTCCTAATATCTAATCCAAACCTACTCTCATTTTGAGGTCATTGCCCCTTGTCTTGTCACTCCACGTCCTTGAAAATAGTTTCCATGTCTGCAGGGAGCACAAAGGGCTGTGTTAGGGCTCTCCAGTCAGTTGAGGACTCCCACTAGTGTTGCTCTTTATTTCAGTTCCATCACTTCAATAAAGTACTAAAAACAAGGGATTGTTAAAGAGAAGAAAAAAAAGAGTAAGAAAACAGCTGTCACAATGGTTAGACTCACAGATAGTTTCATGCTCACTTTTAAACTCATCAGTTTTAAACCTGATCCATGCTGTCAGTTCCTCAAAGCTTACACAATCTGGTAATTTCCTGTTGAAAATATTCAGATGTCATTGCCATCACTTAATGAAGAACTGGAACACTTTGTGAAGAACTATCAGCAAGGTAGGTTTTAGCTGACACCTTCAGAAGGGCTCTGGAGATGGATGGAGATCAAGGTCATTTGTCACTGCTGTCTGTGGCTCCTTTTAGGGATATCCATGAGCATGCTATGCCTGGTCCTCAAAATCTATGGTGTTCAGACACAGAAAGGATCTGAAACCAAGGGGAAATCAAACTGGCTAAAACATTTAATGTGTGAGGTTTGTTTGGGTTTTTTTTCCAAACAAAGCTCGAAGCTGAAGATCGTGCAGAAGTGGCTGATGGATTGGGCAAAGCAGGTAGCATTGGAAAATGAAGTTCTTGTGAGCACAGTTAAAGCTGACATATCAGGAAAGTAGATTTTTCCATAACTGACTACAGAGGATGGTTTGTATTAGATAGTCAGCAATTTGCATTGCTAATAATAACACATATTTTTTGCCAGATACTTTTGTGTAACACTGAGAATTTTGACTGTTGCGGTGTTTGTATTGTTCCAACAATGTCCACAGCTTTAGCATTATATCTTCTAACACACTGAAGTACACCTCTGATTTCCATTTTCTTTTCTAGCAAGCATGATGACCATGTAAATAGTAAGTGCTACTAAGTGGGGAACTATGAGCTTTTTGGTCTATGTGTACAAAACCTGAAAGGGACCGCAGGAAGAAATTTTTACTTTTGGACTAGATAAAGACCTAAGGTACAATTAATTTCTTTGTATTTTCATTGAAATCTGCATCTAATCTGGAAATTTCCAGACTTGTACCCTGCATTCTTCATTAAATAGATATTTTATATTTGTTTCTTGTGCATCATGAGTGGCTGGCATGACTTGGGAGATCAGCCAAACTACTTTCTGCTAGTACTCATGAGACCATTGAGTAAATTGTAAAATACCAACTATTTTATATTTTGAAAGTCTGGGGAAAAAATCCATTAAGTAAATCCACTAGAGCACACAAGAGAAATATTTCTGACTCTTCATGTCTCTTGGCACAAGAGTTCAAGCAAATGGCTCAGAAAGAGGAAGCCGCAGAAATCCAGATGAGAGACAAACATTTTGTGTGTAAACATGTTGCAATGACCTACTAATAAATACATGGTAAATTTTCTGATCTTTTTTACCAAACCTTTAATTCAGGTTTATGTGCATACATGTTTTTAAATACCTGATAATCATCAAATATACTGGGACAAATCACCTCTGGGACAGCAGTAAGAAGTGGTGACTTTAAAAACCCAATTCCCTTTCTCAGTAAAAAATGAAATTCTACAAAAATGAAATTCTACAAGTAAGTGTCAGGCCAACATTTATGGTGTTGATATTGCCTCACACACTTTTCTATTGGGGACATTAATTTTCAGTTAGGTGTTAAAATAATGGAAATTATTTGAGGCTGTTTAAAATATGAGAAAAAAGAAGGTTTCCAGACCCCAGGAAATCCACCAGCTCTGCCTGTGGCAACCTCACGACATGCCAAAATCAGTGGCAAACCGTATTGCTGTAGGGGTGGCACTGCCAATGTTGAGGACCATCAGTCTTCCCTGATGCCCTACATAGGGTGCAGCTTTGATTAAATTATTTTCTTTTTTAAAAGAATATTTCCTGCCTCTTGAACCCTGAAAAAATGCTCTTTTTCTCTCAGTACATTTAGGCCCTAGTCCAATTTGAGTCAGTCAGAGCTATTTTTCTAACTTTTCTGAAAGCTGTCTTAGAAAATAAAATAAAACATACAAGTAGATTCATGGACATTGCTGCCATTAATGAAAGTACCAACTTCCTTATGCCTCCAGGTCTGCCATACACCAAGTTTTGCATAAACAAATAAGTAGTTTTTTTCTTACTCTTCCTGAACTTGTGTTCATTAAAAGGTTTTTTTTTAAAAAAAAAAAAAAACAACTGAGAGAAAAAGGTCATTCTCTTGCATTTGATTTAAAGGAAGAGGTGTGAAAAATTAAGTTTAGCTTCTTGGAAATGAACCCGTACAATACTGAAACTTTGCTGTTTCACACGAACAGGTGTTACTGTTTCAAGTGTTGGACGCCCTTGACACTTCCATGAGTATTAAAGCCATGAGTAACCAGCTGTGGTTTATGTATCTGTGCTTGAGCACTCACAGGCTACTCAAAGGATGTGCTGCTACAGACATGCATAAAGCTCCATTGCCTTCTGATAGAAAGGGGTGATGGTATTACTGAACCAGATCAGTCTTACACCATTTTCCTTTGTCCATATCTTTATAAGAACACATCTTTAACTCTGAAACAGACCTCACACTCTTTCTTCTAAAAAGGGAATCAAGATCAATTAGCCTTGAACTTTCAAATCACTTTTTTTTGCAACCTTTAAAGGGATTTCTCAAGTTAAAGAAGGCAAATTAAATTCCTTATGACTCAGGATATAACTTCTGCATTAGGTGTACACAGGGTTTCTATTTACAGCACCGGAGCAACAAAGATTATCAGCAGCAATCATTTCAAAACAGCAATTGTGGGCTTTGATGACTAGACCCTAATTAATTTTAAAAGAGATAAAAACATTGCTATAGCAGATTTCATCCTACTGAAACAGATTTGCTTTTCCAAACCACCTTGCCCTTCACAAGCAACTCAGGAATACAAAGCCAGAGGTGTCCAGAGTCAGCAGTTTCACAGTGGAGAAAAGTGAGGAGGAGAAGGGTCTGCCCGCTCGTGCCCATTCGCCCTGTGCCCAGGAGGGGGAAGCCGAGCTCTGCCAGTTGCAGAATTAAAGTTGAAGTTGTTTAAAGCGAAGTGTGAGTAGGAACTTTTTCCTTAACATCAACTATTCTTACGCTTGCTCCCATGAATGCAGTTAATACGCTCCGAGTGTCTCCTCCCAGGGACCCCCATTGTGGGTAAGCGTCTTTCTATTCTCACTGAGAATGCTCTAAGTTCTGGGTCAAAGATGACTTTTTATTTTTTCTAGGAAATTTTGCCCTTGAGCAACAGGGGGATTAAGCTGACATGAACCGCACTGTCTGTCTGGCTTTGCTCTCACCCACATAAACACGCTGCTCAAAGCTTTAATGAGGAGTCCCCGAGCCCATGCATCAGTTTCAATTAACATGGAATGCAACTGTTTTATTATCCAAGGCCAGCAGCCTGTCTGGAGGGTTCTTCTTCACAATGAGGAGGATCGTGCTGCTTTGGGATAAGGCCACTGTCATGGCTGAAAATGAGGAGGATGATTCAATTGCCAGAACACTTTCATGCCCTTGGAGACACTTGGTCCCTGGGTGGGAGCAGTATTCCCATAGGTACATGTTGCACCTCCAGACCTGTCCTTGATGTCCAGGGCATCCATCCTGGCACCTTTGGGCAGCCAAATCCTTCACTTGGCTGTGCTGCCTGGCAGGGTTTGTGGGCAGGTGTAAGGTGTGAGCAGCACCCAGGGTGCAGGCTGAAGTTTGGGACTCAGCTCAGAAAAGGAAACCTCCTAGCGAAATGCCAAAACCACAACGAAGTGGTGGCTGAGTTTGTGTATCTGCAGCCCATAAAACCATTTATTCTGAAGTCGTTACCTATAGTTTCAGCTGATCCAACGGTACAAAGCCCTTGCAACTGTTTTAGGAGCCTCTCAGGACGAGAGGAGCTCAGAACAACAAAGGACAAAGGTGTTGGGTGGATCATGCACCTAAGGGAGGACACACCTGAAGACAGGGAGCAATTTCCCCATGCTGAGGAGCATCTCTGCTGCCAAGCAGTGACTCAGCCTCTCCAGCAAGTACTGCTTCAGACCTGTGAAATCTGAACCAAAATGCCAAATAAGCACATATTATTGTCCTCAGTGGACAACTTCAAGCACTCAGACAATTATGCAAAGCAATTTTTTAATTCAGAGCAGAATCATCTTGAGAGGTATCTGCCTTGACTTGTTTGAGGGCCCAAACCAGTGATCTTTCTCTTTTGATAATACTGCAAAAGGTGAGCATACCTGGCAAGCCTTAAGGTCAGCAAACAAATATGGCATGAAATCATGAATTAACTGAATAAATTCTGCTCCAGTGGTTTCAATGAGGAAATAGCAGATGCATTAGAAGTAGATATTACTCCTGCTACACTATGATATGCATACAGAGCTCCTCCCCTTCTAATGTATTACAGTTAGCCTAAAAATTTGACAAGAAATCAAATAGATTTTTTAACAAAGAACTATTTAGCAAAAGACGTCCAGATTCTCTTGCAATACAGTATTTCTAGTAGGGTGTATTAGCACTGAACTTCTAATTCAACCTAGTTTTGAACCGTCCTCAAAATTACCAAAAAGAAATAAAGCAAAAGACATTAAAAAATGGTTTTATACCAAATACATGGAGTTTTGCTTCCCAGTTCTCTGCTATGTCTTTTGTATAAAGCACAGAGTTTTGATTCTTGTGGGAAAGACAACTACACAAGCAGTACCTAGTATTGTTGATTCAATGGTATTGTTGGGTTTTCCTAATGGAAAAAAAGCGCCTCCTTATTGAGTATAACACATTAGGGAGCAAAAAACTGATTTTGTGCATGCCAATTTTTGTATAAAATTAAATAAAATTGGACACTGTGATTTATATTTCCAATATAGAAGCAATTGCTTGAATAAACAATAAAAATAACAGCTCTGTGGTGTAAACCCTGTGCATTTGATTCTGTGGCACACTAATTCAAAATCTGCAGCTCTGGGTAATGGAAATTGTTTTTATGCTAGTCTTTCTACCAGTAATATTGTTTTAAACTAAAAGAGCATCAGTTTAGATTATATAGAAAGAACAAGTGTTTTCCAAGTGGTTTTGTGCTCAAGAAATGACTGGATGTGGCACTTAGTGCCATGATACAGTTGATGAGGTGGTGTTTGGTCAAAGGTTGGACTCAATGATCTCAGAGTTCTTTTCCAACCTAATTTATCCTGTGATATATTGAGGGAGATGAAACACTGGAACACATTGTCCATATATGTGGTAGATATCCCATCCCTAGAAAACATGGCTCTGAGCAACATGATTTAGTTGAAGGTGTCCCTGCTCATTGCAGGGTGCTGAACTAGATGATCTATAAAGGTCCCTTCAGTCCAAACTGTTCTGTGATTCCTTGATTCCATACCTTTCCTGGTTATGTCAACAAAAAGATGGGAAGACTGTTTCTGTGATGCCAAACACATTAACCTTTCACACAGGCATATTCTTCCCCACTGGGGTTTTTAAGTGCTGCACAGGGTGTCCACAGACAGCCTGGTTTGGGGTTGGCAACTGTGGGAGCAGCACCAGAGCCACAGCACACAGTCCTCTCTTTCCCTTATTTTTCTTTATTTTTCAGGGTCTCTCTGGAGTGATTTATATACAGACTTGATTAACCCTATGCAAATTTTCACTTGTACATTCTTTTTGTATTTGCATTTTTATTAATTCTTTTTCTTTTTTTTTTTTGTGTGTGTGTGTGCCTGTAGATACCACCAGATTTCAAGAGAGAGTGTGCTGCCCGCCATAGTGCCATACCTCAAGGACCCTGTGTCGCTTACAAATACTGAGCACATCCCAAAATTCATCTCAGCCTGTTCCTGGATCTTATCCAGACCCAGGGCCTGAAAGAAACCTGGTGGAAGCACATGCTTCACGCAATCTGTGGTCTTGTGCTGGCCTTGAATGTCCCGCTGGCCATTCTCTCTCCAACAAAGATCATTAAGCCCAACCTACAAAAATTTTTATACATGTTAGAAATGGCATATTCTCTCTCAAACAGCTTCCACTGATACATCTTTCTATACTCAAAAGAGAGGATTTGGGAGCCTCTTTCTGTGAGCTGAAGCCAGTGAGCCCTAGTGTGCCCTGTGCCCTTCCTGCCTCCTCCCCTGGAGTGGCCTGGAATATCTATCAGTGCTACCAACTCCTGGCAGTGTTGGGAGGCCACTTTTCTGGGTATATGTTGACAAATTTGATTTAATGGGCCAAACTAAGTAGTTTCTTAACTCTTTAAACTACCCAGTACTTTAAAACACTCAGAAAACCCACTGCTTCCATACTTTACTCATGCTCAGAGCTTGGAGGGTAGGTCATAGCCAACTGAAGTACATTTTGTCCTTCAGGGTGACAATGTTTTCTCTCCTTTAAAGGCTGTCCCAGTTTATTCCCTGGTCTTTGAGCCTCTCAGCTCCTGGCCCAGGTGTGGGCAGCAGCCTCTGCAGTGCCTCTCCAGCCAAAACATCAACCACTCATTAAATGAAAGGTGAAGGATGAGTCTCAGCTTGAACCTACCCAAAGTTTTAAGCAGAGGACCTACAAGGATGAGAGACAGAGTAAATAGCTAATGTTGGAAGCCTGGAATCCATCTTGCACAAATTAAACACAGTATATTGCACTAAGATTCAGATCTAAACTTTCTTGTAGCTGTGGGAAGTCCTAGACAAAGTACTTGGCCTAAGTCTGTTACGGATTAATGCTAAGTGACTTTAAAACAACACACATGCAGCTGCAGAGTCTGTGCATGCCACAGGCATCTGACTGTGATTCTAGTTTTGATGCACTAATCATTGCACATGAACTAATAAAGTGGAAACAGATTTTAGTATGCCTTGTGTTTATCACTTTACAACATCTATTTCTTCAAGAATTTCAAAGCTTTTATGAGAAATAGGTGTTCCTAATTACAGTTCTTTGAAACCAGAAACAGCTCCACATCTGATTAAAAGAACTATAAATCATCCATGCAAGTTAAAGCATTATAAACTTACTTCTGCTATTACAGTATTGTTTATTGGAGAAACCCATCCCCACAGAGTTGGGATGCTGATTCTGAGAAAGCATAAAAGCCACCTGCTCATGTTGGCTTCAGCAAAAATCTCTTCATCAGAGAAGGCTGCCCTATCTAGCTCACAATACAAGGATTATGTCTAATGGCATCACTGCCCTACACAGTATTAAAACCTGGCTGACACTGTAGCCTAAGAATCGCACCCAAATCTCATGCAGGTAACTTGATAACCATGGGAGACAACACAACATCTGTTCAGAGGTGACCAGCCTGGAGGTTTGTGTTTAGGAGACCTCCGGGCACCTACATGCATGTTATTGTACCTATAGCTGTTGTGTATTTGAGGCCAAACTTGGATTTATTGTTTGGCACCTCAAAGAAGCAGTTTAAACATGGATAAAATGGGTTGCCATGACTTCAGTGGCTTGGTTCAAAGCTGTTCCTGTGAGACAGCACCAGAGCAGCTGCTCAGCTGTATGGGCTAAGGATCAAGAGGCAACAGAGGGAAATGTGTCACTTCTTGCCCTACTTTTTATGGTGAAACAGCAAACCATTCCCACCATCCTCTTGGCTTACTATTGAAGAATAATGCCTGCCCTTTTATCTGTAGGTATTTTAGCCCTATATTAGGATTTGATCCTTTGGTTGACCAGGTCTTATAACTTCCTTGGTTTGGGGTTTCTGAAATTTTTTCCACCTGATCCAAAACTCTATAGTATTGTTCCCAGGCTAAAAGAACCAAAGACATCTCTTGAGCTGGCAGAGATATTAATAATATCCTAGACAGGATTGCCTCACATTTCCTGCATTCCCAGAATATTTTTTTCTGTAAGAACAAGTCTCTTCCCAGAACCACATCTCATAATGAATGAAATTATCACATAAACTGAAAAGAGGTTCTTCATGATTGCCCTAAGCTTGATATACAATGAAAATCCTGTTAAAACATTTAGAACTCTTCCCTTGACAAATAAAATATGCTTATTTTAATTCTTCAAAGCTGAGAGAAGACAATAAGGTCACATTTTTATTTAGCTAAATCACAAGCAAGCAGTACTTGTTTGGGCACAGTCATGACTGGGTTTCAGTATCTACTCCTACCACAGTAGCTATAAAAACATTCTTTTAAAATGTTCTACAAAACATGGTAAACATTCCTAAGACAATAGAGTTGCATTTGATAACACTGTCTGCTGGCATGCTTGAAAAATGAACCTAACCCAATCCTCTCTGGCTTGGACAAATAATCACACACACACACACACACCCCCCACACACACTGAGTGTTACAGGAACTGCTGAATTAAAACTTCCAAGTATATGGAAGATACAAAAGAACTGCGGCCAGCACTGATGGATCACACTGTCTTTCAGGTCAGGGACTGTCCAAAATTTATGAGATTTCTGAGGCACTTCAATTCTAAGTCCTAGTTCAGTTCTCACTGAAGTAAATGAGATCTTGCTGACTCTCGATGGTCTTGATTCAGATCTAGACTGCAAGTTTGCTTATTCATATTTCTTGCACAGTGCTGTAAAAAGACACACTTTTTTTTCCTTCCACAACCACATCCTTGTCTTTTTTTGACATGAGGTTGGGATTGTTTTTATGCTATTTTATTAGCTACACAGAGACAGTGTTTATGCTAACCTTTGTGGTGATTTAGTAGACCACTGAGATCTTGATTCTGTAAATACCTTATTGAGGTAGTCATATGTACTCAGTTACAAAACCTACTTGCCTGGAGGGGGGAAACCTCCATCAGTACCCATCAGGTCAGGAAACACTAGCATATAAAATTATTTTTCTTTTTAATATTTTCAAACACTTACCCAAACACTGATTATTTATAACTAAGAATAGCTAAATGTGTCCCATTTTGAGAAGACCATACAGGATTGTGAATATGAGAAAGGAGCAGGATTTCTTAGTACAGAAGCTTAAAGCTTTATTTTGCATCTTTGTGAATTAAGAGAAAAATCATCCTGTAAGCATACATAAAAGTATTTTGTCTTGTTTCTAATGCTGTAGTTGCAAGGTTTTTGACATTTGAATAGAAACAGGATAATAAAAAGAAAATATAATCTCCTGAGAGTTGACAGGAAAACAGAAAATGTCAATGCAACTAGTACAATTCCATCTGTATGTTATGTTTTGTTCTGGGCAACCTCAATTCACATCCAGTCTGACAACGGAGAAGCAGACACAGAACCAAAACAGTCATGTTAAATAGTAGCTATGCTATTATTTTACTGGATAATTGCAAGGGATAATTGCTTTCAGCACTCGAGGAAAGTCCATACAAAGCCCTCTCAAAGCAAGCACCACTGTCAGCTGGGAGGAGACCAAGTTCTGCTGGCACCTTCTCGATGTTGGCCCCAGAAAAACTCACCTTGTCCCTGGCTCAAGGTCTGTCACCTTCTCAGCAAAGCCTGTTGCTGAGGCATCAGTGCAGACAGTGACCAGCCTCACAGATCTGTCTCTTCTCAGCAGAGTAGTAACCCTGCCTGTCTCTGAATGCAACTTCAAAGGCAGCCCAGCCACACAGCCACCCATGTATTCAACAGCTGGACCTTGTGATAGTGCACAAACCCAGTGAAACACCATCAATTTCTATAACAATCTCATTACATGCTTTTTAGACACTCAGTCTGCCACTGGTCAGCAGAAAGTTAATCTTTTCTACAAAATATGACTCAGATAGGAAATGCTCAAGGGTATAAAACTAGAGTGACAGAAATCCTCCCCTGCAGGACTCGCTTCTCGCTTTAATGACTTCCCAAAGATTTTTTTCCTTCCAGTGGGAACAAGAATGCCAGATGGATTCTTCTTGGGCAAAACCATACTGGACTAACCCCACACAAAGCCATAATCAGAGCATGAACCAAAGATAAAATTCTCAGTAACAATTAAAACAAAATTTTAGAGGGTAATACAGGAACAAATATGTCTAGGAGATGAGGGAATAAAAACAGTCCAAAAAACTTACTGAAGTGTGATGTTGTCTGGAAAAAAAAAGCTACTGGTACAGACTCTTATTTAGAAATGGAGAGATTTATGCCTTGACTAATCCCCAGGAGGTAGTAAAGTTACAAACAATTGTAATACATGTCAGATGTATATCTAATATTGCAGTCCAAACAGCAGAACTTTCAAGGGCACAAATATCTCAAACAAATTATTTCCACTACTGACAAAGCTAAAATTTTTCCCATTAAGAAGGGTTGCTGTCATGCAGTCTCACAATTTGGGCACTTGGGCGCTTTCACAGCTCCTTGCAGCCGGTGGCTGCACTCATTTAGAAGCATGCAATATTCTGTTCAACATTTTCCACTCTGTCACAGAGTAGCTACTACATCATTTTTGCCTGTGTTCTCACAACCTGTTCTGCTTTTGTGGTTGTGTGGGTGGACAGGCATGAGCAGCCCATGTGAGTCGCAGCAAGGAACCCGTCAGTGTGTGAGCACTGGCAGAGGAAGTCGCTCTGCGTGCATGCTCCACTGAGACCCTTCCAACTGTGATTCCAGGAAAACCTTGCATGGCCCCGGGTGGAAAAACAGGTGTTTGGGTGGTAAAACCGGCATGGATAGGGCAAATGAGCGCTCTTACCTCACATGCTCTCACAGTTTTTATTCCAGCAGATTAAAATCTGACCGAGAAATCTCTGTTTGGCACGCAGAGAACAAAGTAAGGGATAAATGTCTGCTGGATATTGAGTTGCCTCAGTGATGTGTGTTGTGTTGCCAATGTATTCCTGTGTTTTTCATTCCCACTGCTTTCTTTCCTAACCTCCTGTGCTCATGGGTGGAACTTCTTATGAAGGAAATGGTCTACAGCTTTTTAACAATGTGTTATCTTACATTTCTTGTGGACCCACGATGGCTTCATGCACACGTTAATAAGTACGTGCATTTCCCTTGCCATAGTCCTGATATTCTGAAAGTAGAGCATAGTATGGATTGCACAAGCTGTGCAGATATATGAGCAGCATGCAGGAGCACTGGGATTCCTTCCCTCCCCTAAAATACAACAAAATCTGGTCCGTTTTAAAAGCAAAAACAAGAATAGAAAATAGTTAAGACAAAACGAAACAAACTAGCAAACAAAACCAACTTAAAAAAAAACCAATACTTTCTCTAGAGCAGTCTTAGGAGCTGTAAGGGAAATGCTGCTTTCTATCAAGGATACACTAAGTGGGGGTGAAAAACACTAGGGTAAGAAAAATAATCACAACCTTTCTTTTAGATCATAAACAAGTTGCCTTGCAAATTCCTTCCAGAAAGTCCTTAATCATCTGTTGTCTTGTCTCCCACAGACAAAATATGCTAAATCATGATAACAGACATTAAACAAACACAACTCTTCAGGGAGATGTGCAGTAGCACAAACTCTTAGGTGTCCTACTTTGGGAAATAAAGTAGAACTGATTGCAACAAGCGAAACAACCCTGCTGAGAAGAGATGTGTCAGTCCCTAAAACAGTCACTCAGAGAAGGTTCAAACATCACTTAGCAGCTTTTTTCTCCTACCAAAACTCCCAAGGATTTGAGAGGGAGGACAGACAAGGGACGAAGCTTCACATACATCAGCAGTCCTTTATTCAGGGTCTCCTTGTGTGCCAAACACACACAAACGTGCTCGTGTGGGAAAGAGGAATGCACAATCCTGCACCGCAGCTGAGGTGCAGCAGGAGCAGGCAGTGTGTTAATCCTGTTTGTTACGGAATGGCAGATTTAGATGCTGCTAATATAAACATACTTAAAGAGGAGAATGAAAGGGATTACAACTCTTCATTCACACTACAGAGAAACAACTCTTTAACAACTGCTCTAGAAAACTAACCCTGTAATCTCTTAAACATTCAGAATAGGATCTTAAATCAGCTGGTGCATCTCTCAGCAAACTCAGACCTCAAAGACTGAAGGACTGCACAGCACTTTCAATAATGAAATAAATACTTGCCTTTATAAGGGCAACATTTCCTTATTTCCACTTAGAGCATGAACTAGCACACTTAAAAAATAAACAACGTCCTGTACAACCAAGAACATTTCACATATCTGTATTAAAGACTGTTTTAAAAAATTATATACTGGCCAAGAAAGCAAATTATTTACATTTTTTTAATAATAAATCTGGGAGCACAACAAATAGAAGAATTTTTTTTTTCCTGAAGCATAGTAAAACACAAAGATGATGGGGGAAAGCATAAATTCTGTCCAATCCTCCTTTCTTCTGTTATCACAAGATCAGTTCCTACAACATATAACTTGGAGCTTAATTTTCTGTTTATTTATGCGAGTCATCTGGTCTTAAAAATGGGTTTACCAGGGTTTTGTACATCTGCTTGCCTTCCTGTTCTTCTTTTTACAGTTTCCACTTAACATTTTGGGAAGAACCAGTCTGTTAACAATACAATGAAGACTGCCCTTTCATTGCCCTGCTAAGAACAGACAGAAGTATCAGACTTAAAATTTGTCTGACATGTAGCTCCTCTGATGGAGCAGAGGCAAAGGACCTGATTCTACACCTTTAAAGCCCCTCAATTCTTTTGTACTGGCTAATTAATTGTACTGCCTTTGAATTTGGCTTCTCTTGCACCATTCATTGCACCACTGTCCAGCTGAAAAACAGGAGGTCATGTCAATAATTTGTCAAACTGCAGAACAGCAAGACACATAATGAAAGGTCAATGTTCACAAACACATTTCAAAGCCCTGCTGTGGCACAAAGCCTATCAAATGGCTGGCTAAGGAGAGCAGGGAGAAGGTAGCCAGTCTAAAAAGGCTCTTCACTCCAGCACAAAAATGAGAAGAGAACCCAAAGACTGGAAGCAAATTCAGGCCACTGCCACGGGAGAGTGAAGACAAAGTTGTCAAGGGTAAGAAGGATGAGTTCTGCAAATGAACCACCAACTGACATGAAACACCATGTAGATCTGTTTGTCTTGGAGGTTAAACCTGGTTGTCCTCCTGGAGGCAGTGCTCTAGCCAAGCATTTGGTGGAGAGCTCTGAACCCTTTGACTCTGGTGGCTTACAGGAGGTTTGATGGTTTTCCTGGCCTCTGCCAAGTCACCACGTGAAACACAGATCCCAGAAAAGACAGGAGATGAGTGAGGTACCCCCCTCATATTTGTGGGGTCAAATATTCCAGAGTTCCCCAGCTGTTGTTGCTTCTGCTACTGCCCTTGGGATCAAAACGATAGTGTCTGAAAGGAGCCTGGGTGGAGGTGGCAGGGAAGTCTGTCAAAATTGGAGGCCAGCCAGCTTTCTTATCTTTCTAGTGCAGCACATTCAGAAAGCCGATTCAGGGGGGTTTCTTTGTTCTTTGCAGCAAAGAGAGTTTTGTGGCTGAAATCAACTGCCCCAGGAGCTGTGGTCAGGTCCCCAAAGTGCTGATGTTTGGGGAAGCTGAAGGGCTGGAGCCAGATGGCAGAGTAGGGGATATCATATCCAGCGCTCTCTTGAACAAGGTCCCCTCAACTGTCACAAAGTCAGGGATCAATATTTGCTTTGCAGTGCTGGCTGTGCAACACGACCACTCAAGTGTTAGTACATCAGCTCTTTGCCTCTTAATACTGTGAGCTTGTACCCCGTGTTCCTGCATTGCCCAACACTGGGGTCTCAGTTTCCTCTGGGATCAAGCTCTGGTACAGATCATGACTGGGTCAGACAGAGTATCCCTGTTCAGAGCTGCATTTACCCAGAGGTGGCCCAAATGGTCTGATGAGGGCTCACATTGACTCTGAGAAATTTTGGAGAATGCAGCCCTCTGAAGAAGTCCATGGACTTGCTGCCTTGCCTGTCGCTGCTCAGTGTGTGGCCCTGGATAGTGGAGCAACTACCCCACTATGGTTTGGGCAGATGAGAAAGTTACTTTGGGGAAAGCTGGAGTACAGTACAGCTGCATGGCAAGAATGGCCTGGGAGTGTGTTACATGTGACAACGCTCGTCTCCTTTTCGCTGCTTTCTGGACTATTTCAGGGATGTAGCAAGAGAATGGGAAGTGTCCACAGAGCAGATGACACCCTCCCAGATCATATTCTTCTTTACTCCAGGAAAAATGATATCCACATCATTAAAGACAAAAATTCATCATAAATATCATCCAAGTGTGACAGATCATGACTCGTCATAGAAAAGAGCAGTATCTTCAAAATTTCTCTTCAGAAATAAAAGTGAGAGCAAATTGTCTCTGAAATTTGTCTGGACAAAGATCATATTATTACCTTCAGCTGTTACAGGAACACCTACAACACTCTCCATGATGTAGATCTTACTTTCCAAATCTCTCTCTTTCTTATTCTTCCTTTCTCTCAAGTTTTTTCCTACTAAACTCCACTACTAGGAAATATATCAGATAACCTCAAAAGGCACAATAAAGTGGAAATCCTGGCAAACAAAGCTGAGCAATAAAAACTCACTTATCTCAATCTGAGCTGTCACTGGTACAGCAGTGTAAATTGCTTCACCAAAACTTGCCTGCATTCACATCACATGAACATCAGTGATGGGAAAGTGACAGAGTCCATATTGCAATAATAGATAGACACAAGTGGAAATAAAAAAAGAAGTAAAGGGTCAGGAGGGTACAATTAAAACATTACAAAATATTACATATATGCAGCAATCAATGGTGCAAGAAGTTCAGCACTGGGGACTGAGGGCAGACATTGCAGAGCTGATCACCAGCTGATGAGCCACACAGTATGCTTCTTGTTTACTTTCTGGAGCGAGCCCTGCCCTGATGTGAATGGAAGAAAGAGGATGCACACCCATGGCTGTATTTCATGGCATGACAATGTTGCCTGAATTCAGAGAAGAAAAAACTTTCTGAGACGATCTGGGTAAGGTAGAGAATTAGTTCTTTTTTACCTATGAGCTTCTAGGTAAACAAATACATTGACACACAAGTGCTAGAGCATAGAAATCTTAATTTATAACACTACTTAATTATCCTATCTAAAGGTTCTATCCAATCTAAGTATTGTCTGTTCTCAGGCTACCTTGGTGTCCCTCCCAAAACCTCCCTAGGCTGCCCCTTGGCATATCCCCTTAGAATTGCTTCTGGGGTCCTGAGACCCTTTACTTCATCTTTCTTCTTCATCCTCATGCCTCTTTTGCCTCATTGGAGTTCTTCTGAGTTTCCTGGGCTCTCTTCTTATTTTGACTAAAGTGGTACCTTATTATCCTAGTGTTGGTATGGGTTTCAGGCAAGGTGTTCTGACTATTATCTCTTCTGCGACACAGAAGTCCGGAAATGTGTCCAATCTGGAGATTAGAAGCTGCCAGCTAATACTTCAAGTATAAGAAGCTACCTAACTATATAAATTCTAAAAATATATGAAATCTGTCCTAGTTTGACATCCAGGACCAGCTTATTACTATGTGGGTGTGACCAAATCTGTGTATTCTCCACCCTCTGTTATTTCTCATGAACTGTTAACAATGGACCATTTGCAGCAGCTGCCCAGGGCACATCCAACCCCTCAGGATGTGAGCTGGGTGTGAAAGAAACCTGTGAGATAAGAGCTGTGATAACGCCCCTCCAGGAAGTCTTTAGCACCTTAACACCCAGCCTGAGCGGTCATGTCTCCTAATGGGCCATCAACAATACCAAAAATCCCCCATGACTCACAGAGTGAGATCACCCATTGTGGAACTCCCCACCCTGGGGGAGGGACTGGGCGTTCCCACCTGAACCTGAGGGTATATAATCTTGGGGGGTTTGGGGAGACTTCTGGGACCACTTGGCGGATCCAGAGGAGAGCCAGAACCTCGACAGGAGGAGGTCACCACTCTTGACCAGACTGTGACCATCATCTGCATCAACAAGTTTTTTCCTTCCTTTTACTTTGGACTCGGGGGAACCACAGGAGGGGTCTCAGTACAGGAGTTAACAAACACCATTGTGTTTGTGCCACAGGGTGCTGGGTTATACTTCTGGGGTTTGTGGGTTAAAACCATTTTCTCTTTGTATCACTGCATTTATTGTAATATTTTTATTAAATCATAACTCTGATTTATTATCTCTTTTGTGTGGGGTTCACTTCTCCTGCCGGTTTACTTTTAAACCAGCACAAAATCCTAAGGCAGTGTCCTAGTTCAGCAGATAGGACCAGTTATCACTGTGTGTGAGTGATCAAAGCCATGTATTCTACCCCCTCTATTCATTCCCAAGAACAATGGACC
>JAOXXN010000001.1:4658751-4697531 GCA_026770055.1 Myrmophylax atrothorax | reverse complement strand
GGGGGGGGACACGCCGGCGGGCCCGGGACAGGGATGCGCATCCCCCATAGGGAGAAGGAAACACGAGCTTTGCTGCGGCACCGGGCAGGGAAAGCGCTGGCGGGCGTGGGCTGCTTAGGGGAGTCAGGGGCGAGGGGACTCCTCCCGACCCCCGGACAGCGGGTTGCGGCGATGAAGGCTCCCGGGCGGCAGCTCTCGCTCGCCAGAGGGTCCCGCAGAGCTCCTGGAGGAGCGGGAGCGGAGCCGAGTGCAGGGGGAGACGAGTGTTGCCAGAGACCCCCGTCAGACCGAGCAGGAACCCCCGTCTCTCCGCGCTCGACGGTACAAGCAGTTAACGGGCATTTTATGGAGATTTAGCCAAAGGGAGATGATTCACCCGGTTTCTATTGCCCAGGTGAGCGCTGCTTTACAGCAGGCAATAGAAAAGCTCCGCGGGTAACCTGTTTGGGGCACCCGCTGATGCGAAGAAGAACCGTGTCGCTACAAGGTTAGGGGGCAAAGAGGATCTCAGGTAGGGGTTGTTGTAATTAAAAGCATCGGGACATCTTTTGCCTGGCTAGGTTACGCCAGGGCAGCAACGTTCCACGGCTCTAAAATGAGCAGAGGTAGGAAAAACGCTGGTAAGAATAATCTCATCAAACAAGAATGTATGAGAGAGAAAGTGAAACTTTATCCTGTTGCACAGGACATTTAAAAAAAAAACTTACCAAAGGGAGAAGGTGTGGGGGAAAATTGAAAAAAAAATTAAAATATCTTTAAAGAATTAGAGAGAACCTAAAAAACTAGTGCAGCTACCTGACCTTACTGGAGCTCACATGCTAGTGTGGTGGATACAGGAGCTAAGTGAGTGAGATTTCTCTGCAGGCAAGAACATTTCTCCCTTTTTCCAATGGGAGCTTAGAATTAGCGCTATTCCAGAGGAACATGGTGGGTTGACACTGCCCCCGCACTACCACAGCTGCAACCTCCCCCAAATAAGAGGATAACATGTTTCTAGATCTGTCCAATCCTGACTGTGCATCATTCATTAAAATAAGAAATCAGGATCTGCTTTGTATACATGCATATGAGAATCAGTTTTGGCTGACTATACGAATGTTTGTTTGCATTAGCAAAAGCCTACCATGGGAAATTCCCTAAGGAGTCCCTTAAAGAACAGTCAGTTATTGTTTTCATTTAATTCAAGTGAGTTGCTATATCCATAGTTTCAATTTGTGTGGGGAATAATAAAACAAACACAGGCACAGGACTAAGAAAGACTAAGGACTCCATTAAGCTGAGATCATCAAGACAAGCCTGGCACAAAAGTGATAACTTCTGCATGGTAACAAATACAACAGGAATATAATACAAAGCCACGTGTAAAAGCCACCACAAGTCATTACCAGAGACAGAACAGAGCAGAGCAGCCTCTCAGGAATGTTTTGGTACGCTTACTTAGGAGACTTCCTTTAGCGCTGATTGCAGATTTACTAAAATAAGTAATAGAGCAGAAATGTTCTGTACTGGTCACCCACTTAAACTTTTGAAACTTCATCTATGAAACCATTACAAAGGATGCAGAAAAGACAAAGTGTTTTCTTCACATAAAAGAAACACTATTCAGACTGCCTCTCTGTTAAACTTTCTCTATCTCAGTCTCTGGAGATGGGGCTTCAAGTCGAGGTAGATTTTGTATCAGGATTGTCCTCTGCTTTCTCCATGGGAAACCAAAGATGTTTGGCATGATCCTAACTTTTTGGGGGGCAGGTGGGAGTTAAAGACACTCCTCCACAGCAGAGGAGACTCAAGTTGTACCCAGGCAGCTGGTAGGAGTAAAGCTGGGCAGAAATGATGCTATGCCTGGCAAGTGGACTATGAATTCCTATGCTTGGCTGGACAGAGGAGCGGAAGCTGTGGAGAAAGGGCAGGGAGCCTGGAAAAGAGGGAGGATATTGTAATGCATGATGGGGAAAAGAAAGGTGAGAAATGGCTGCTGGGGAAGTGAGCGTAGCTTAGGGCTTGGAAAAAGTAGAGTTAGGCAGGGCAGGGCTGGTTTGGGCAGAAGGCAGTGAGCAATCTGTGTGGGAGATTCTGGAGCTTGTTCCTGGTAGGACATGGACTTCTGGGGGCGGTTCTCCCCATTCCTCCAACCCTTGGTTCAGTGTTGGGCCCGACTGAGGGTTGAGAACAAATGGGGAAAGAAGCGTGGCCTTGCAGTCCTGCTTGCTTGCAGGAGTGATCTGGGTGTGCTGATGACGAGTCAGTGCTCATGGTTTCTGCCCCTCAGCTCAGCTTTGCCAACTTATTGTACCTGGGGCAGTATCAAGATGGGCAACTACAGCCCCAAAGCTCTCCTTCCATAACCTTTCCAGCAGCTTCCTTTCTTTGCACTTCTCACAGCACTCTGGAGAAGGAGATCACAATGTGTAACTAGGCATGGTAGTGAAAGGCTATTTTAAAGCAACTCCTAAGAAAGTGCTGTGCACTTTTATTCCTTAAAGACCTTCAGGATGACAGTTAAGTCACTTGGACTTTATAGACCTGTTAAACTGGGTTTCCCTATAGCATCCATTTCCTATAACAGCCTTGGGAACTCCTGCATAGATTTGCCCCTCCTGAGTAATCAAACACACCAAATTCTGTCCAGCAAAACCTTTGCACAGCTCGCCATTATCAGCCCATTTCCTGTTTATACATTTTTACTAAGTGCACAAACCAGTGGGCAATGTGGTCAGCTGCTGTTTGTCCTTTAACCAGATAAAACCATAACTCCCTGAGTTTCTGCAAAAAATATGAAGGACCTGAGTTTTGACCTGTGCAGCCACTCTTCTTCCCAGTGACCCAGATAGCCTCAAGGACCCATTTGTCCTGCAGGTCAATCCAGACTGTTTTTCACAAGAGAGACAGGCACAACAGCAGCTTCATGCCCTCTGCTCTGATTCCAATATTAGTGCATTTTGCTGCTATTCGTGGCCTTGACCACCCACCCACAGTTATGTTGTATGAACAGAAGTTTTGCAGCTGTCAAAAATGCAAATACTTAATGAGGCATTACACAGTAGCAGTACCTAATTTACCTACTTCTGGCACTATACTAAAACAATCAATATTAGGTTTGTTGCTTATTTAAACAACAGAGGCACTAAAGTCAATCATGTAACACTATTGTTTGCTTTTTGTTTCAGCTACGGATTTCTGTTACTGCTCCTTCATGTCCTGAGAGCTGGTAAGTGCAGAACACTTCAGCTAAAAATGAAGCTGCTCTCCCTCTAATATACTTGGCCAAATAAACAAAGTAGTTGTAAAATGTACAGTATAAACATCTGCGTGCTTTCAGCAAGACACTTAAGAACTTCTCCATGTGAAATGTTTCCCTGACATGCATCAGGGAAAGAAGGAACAATCCATTTTTATCAGTTTCACTGCAGAGAACAGCAAGGGACCCTATAGATGCTCTTGCTTAGATTGCTTTGCTTGCTTCAGAGACATCTCTGCGGACTTATCTCAGTCAACAAAAGGCCTTAGGAGTGCAGTAATGAGGGCTGTTGACAAGAAGATCTAACATCTTGGATACTCATGACCAGAATTATCTGAAGTATCCAGTAGCCAATAGTAGTAAGTCTTTTAATACAGTTCCAAAATATCCCTTGCAAAACAAAGGTAGGGTTAAATGACATCTCAGCTGGTGATATTTAAGTGTTTTTAGAGTTGTCTGTCCTCTGTTCTTGCTTAATCACCAAGAAGGGCCTCAACAAAGTCATCAAGGAAATTACCTGGCCCCAATATCAGGACTAACTGTACCAGACTCAGTCTCAATAGATGCCAGCTGGCCTGTTCTTGCAGAATGCCAGTGATGAAGGTTCCCCGTTCTTCCCCCAGGGTGTTACTTCTCCTGCTGTTAAAAGGGGTTTCCCAAAGTCTGAGCCACAGCATCTGTGTTGCAGTTCAAGCCTGTAACTTCTTGTCTCACCCAGCAGAGGGTAAGGAAGGGCCTGGGAAACATCCTGCCTTTCTCCCTGCAAGTACTGTGTCTGCTTCAGTGGTATTTTTAAGCCAGGGTGCCCAACTCAGATGTGTAAATGAGCTATTTCTGAGTTCGTTTCACCCTCACAAAGGCAGGTCCCCCTTTACTAATGATGCCTCCCTCCCACCTCACCATGCCTTGTTTCTGCATTTCCAAACCTTCACTCCTGTCATTTTTCTTTCCCTAAATCATCCACCCACATAATCCCTTTCCACAGATGTAATCTCTCCCATCCACCCCCATGTCTGACCCCCTCCTACCCCTCCAACCTGACACAACATATGCACTGCTTTGGTGTCAGCAACCAGCTGCACCAAGGAGGTTTTTGGCTGCTGGGGTGAAGGAGTGGTGGTGCACCCTCAGCAGCGAAGCTGCAGGCAGAGCTGCCCTGGTCCTTTCAGACTCCCTGTGCTTTCTGCACACTTATTAGTCAGGTCACGCCTTCCCCTTGCTCACCAGGAGGAGAGGCTGCCTTTCTTGCATCTGGAAGGCAGGAAAACTGTTCCTGAAATCCACATACAGTCCTGACCTACCTCAGGTGACCCTCACGTTTTAAATGTCTAATGAACGTGTCACTGGAGGTACCTGGGCGTGCTGGTTTGCCAGCTACGTGTATTTGTTCAGGTGGTGTCACCAACAGTAGCAATAAAATGTGATTGCCAGCTTTGAGAAACACTGCTTTTATTCCTTCTCTTATTTTTTTGGTCTCAAAATAATGGTAGCACTCTTTTTCTTACCAGTGTTTCCTCTTCTTGTGATTTATCTGGTGTTACTTGGCATTTTTCTTAATTGAAAAAGGAGAACTGATTATTAAAGCATTATATCTTGAATATGTCTGCAGTCAGTGGGCAAAGTGAAACATGCAGGTATCCATGGGGCTGGGGATGCTTAAGATTGGTTGGTCCTCAGAGAAAAGGTCCCTTTGGACGATAGCCAGACAAATGGACATGGAGAGAATTAGCCACTTGCAAATCAGGGGGTAGGAATGACTCAAGTGAGCACACTCACCCACCTGTTATAAAATCAATACTGGAGTCTATATGTAGTAGAATATACAGGAAAATGATTACTTTTTTTCCCACATAACATCCCTTTTATCTCTCTTTTAATCTTGCAGTTATTGCACAGGAGAAGAACATCATCAGTAAACTTGGAGACAACGCTACACTAAGTTGCATTTATAAAAAAAGAGACTTGCAATTAAAAAATCTACGGGTGTATTGGCAAATTGCCAATCAAGAAAAGTGTGCAGTTGTACATGCATGGATGTCTGGTCGAGACAACAACAGCAATCAGTGTATTCACTTTAAAAACAGGACTCAGTTATTCTGGGATAGATTGGAAAATGGTGATTTTTCTCTACTACTACTAAATGTCAGCCAGAGTGATAAACATACATACAAATGCATAGTACAGGAGATAAATGAACGTCCCAGAGTGGTTCACCAGGAAAAAGTGGTTCTCAGTTTAGCAGGTAAGAACTTGTGTCACTTGCACATATTCACCCAAATTCTCATTTCAGTTTTTCAAATTTGTGCTATTTCAATATTATATTTAAGCACACCCTTAACTTAGAAACATCCTTCACTCCTTTTCTGGAATGATGTCTGCTTAATTGAAATGTTACAGACAGGGAATCTAAACCTGGGAGAAGACCTGTAACAACTGCTTACCCAGTGGGTGTGTTTCATTTCATCTTGTTTTTCCTTAATATAAAGGCTCTTGCGCGTGGCTGGGTGACAGCAGCTTAAGACGTTACTTTCTTCCTTTGGGTTTGGCTTTAACTTTCAGCCCTTCCAGTAATTCTCTCAGCTCTCTGGGCTTACATACCAAACTGCAGGTGTTTCCCTTTCAAGTTATGAAGGTCGTGTGAAACCCAGAAGTTCTGCTTCAGAGCCCAGGTCAGAATTTTGTCTTTTCAGTATGTTTCAAAGTATACACAACTATTTCTTTTTTCTCCTGCTCTCAGCTAGTTACAGCCAACCAATACTCAGTGGACCAATAAGAAACAGCACTGGAGAGGAGGTGACTTTCAGCTGCAGGTCTGGCAATGGATACCCAAAGCCCAATGTTTATTGGATAAATAAAATGAACAACAGCCACCTGACTCCATCAATGCTGAAGTTCATCCCCCACGCCGATGGCACCTACAGTGTTCTCAGCACCCTGACTGTGAAAGCCACTTCTAACATGCAAATAGAGTGTTCCATAGAAAATGAAATGCTGCAGGAAAATCTATCAGCCAACTGTAAGTCCCTTCACACTGCTTCATGTTTTCCAAATAGCAGGCACATCAGCCAGCATGTCTCTGTCTGTAGGCACGCACTAACTCCATGGTTTCTGACTGCCTACTCGGCTGCCTTGCAGCACTTATGTGTACATTTTACTCTGCCCAGTTTCAAAGTTCAGTTTTCAGTTGCCAAAACTCAAATCAATACAGTGCACTATTTAAAGTAGGTCTGCAGCAAATGGATAATATCAGCTGAACAGAACAATACACCCAATAGCACAAGTATAATACACTATTTATTGCTGATGTGAGTGATCAATACTAAAAGCAAGTATTTAGCCACTCAACCCTTCACAAAACCAGAAAGCTTTTAAAAACCAAAGAAGCTGTAAAGTTAGAGCTGTAGTACCACTGCAGGATGTAATTATTCCCAAAAAACTAGGTAGAGAAGCTATCTGGAGTGGGAAGGCTTTACCTGGAGGTGGCTCTTTGATCATACTGCTGTTCCTGGTCCTACCTCCAGCCACCCCTTTCTCTCACACCCCTTTCTGCAACCTCGTGCAAGGAGGTTGGATTGGTTTTGTAACTGTAGCTAGATACCCACAACCTGTGTACCTGAGCAGCAGACCTTCATATTACTACTTTTTTGTTTGTTTTTAAAAGCACCATCACACTTGAAATAGTAAGAGATGTGATCTGAAACCTGCAGTTTGCAGCAATAGGTGAAGATTCTCCACTAATTTCAGGGAAAGAGATTTTCTGAATATGCTTTCAGAAAGTGTTCTTAAACACTTCTGAATAGGGTCAGATTTACATTATAGATTCTGTATAGATTAATTTTTAACTGAGTCTAGATACAAGCCCAAACATAGCCTCTCAAGGTGGCAGGAAAGAAGAAAAAGGAAGAAAGAAGGATGGGTGCAGTATGATGGGGAAGAGTTAACTGGTATTGTATTATTGGACATTATTAGCTGGAGAAGTGCTTTACTAACAAGAAATCACCAGTATCACAGTAATACACATAGCACAAATATTTGGTCCTTCAGATTTTTTTTTATGCATGTGCAATGTGGTGAAATATTTGCCTGGTATGAAATGTGAAAATCTACACCTTACCACATCCCTTTTCTATTTCATTCTAGACACACAGCAGAAGCAAAGCAATGATTCTAGCACAGAAAACCTAGGAAAAAATGGAAAAGTTGCTCAAGCAGCTGGCATCATTTCCATTGTCATTCTATTAGCTCTTCTAGCTGTTTTAATTTGCTGGCTGTGGAGACGGAGGTCCTCCAATCTGGTGTCCTATACAGGTAATAAGACACTTCCTTTGCATGATCAACCCTTAAGAATTCTTTTTCACTTGCCAAAACACTTAATGTTATCCAGTGTGTCACTGGAAGGTACGACTAAGCTGCCTGCACACAGGGAAATGCACCCTGAAGGAAATCATGCTGTTAGAAAAAACCTGGGGTGCCCTGTGAAGGACACATAGTGCCTTGGGGAATGTTATTCTTAGTGGTTTTCTCCTCATGCACCCGAGCTTCACGGGAGTTAACTCCTGGATGTGGCAGTAACTCAGACTTTGTGCCTGTTCAGGCCATAGTTTGTCAGCTGCAGGCTGTTTCTGGGCAGATGGAGTGGATGCTCCTCCATGGAACAGGACTGGGGTCAGTAGCTCACTCTGCTTAGCACAGTCTGAAGCAGAAATGTTCAGCCCATGCCCTCTTTGGCCTTGCTGGCATCCTGGATTCCTCAGAAGGGAGCAGGAGAAGTCAGGGTAGTGATCTTGTCCAGCATCTGCAGCAGCTGTTTTGGAAGTCTTGTCCTTCCTTCAAGAACAACCCAAGAGAAGTGCGGGACTTCTTACTTCAAGTCCCAAATCTGTCCTTCCTGAAATAGTAACCCATGTTGTAAGCAAACAGAGTAAGGGCTGCATTTTGCTGTTCAAAGAGCATTTAGCACACTGAGCCCTCAGCTTTGGTGCATGTTGCTTCATAATAATCTCATTTGGATAAACACTATAGTTATCTATCCTACATGCATTTGTTTCAACAGATGTCCAACCAAATGAATACGAAGGAGGACTCAACTGTAAGTATTAAAAATATATTCCTGTATTTGTCTGAAGAGTGACTTAACTTCAAAGCTTCAGTACTCAAGTTCAGCACAAAGCCTTTAGGTTAGACTTGCTGGATGTTACAAACTCAAGCATGTAAAGTAGGAGCCCTATTTCTGTCAGCCCTCCCCTCAAGCTCCGTAAGTGTTGCCAAAGGCAGCCCAAGAGTCTCAGTTCCCAGAAGTTCCTTCAACAGTTCAGGCCAAAGGAAATGACAAATCAACAGGGAACACGGAACATACAGGCTGAATCCACCCTCCCTTCTTGTTCTACAACTGTGCTGAAGCTCAGTTGCCATGAAGGCAGCATCAAATTTGGAAAATCTATTTTAAATGCTGATTTTTCAAGTCTGGACAACATTGACCATTTATCACTGCATATCATCTCAGTGCATATCACCACATGGTTGTTCCCTGCCTTTTTAGGCATGACATGCTAGGTCTTTAATAGGGATACAGGAACATCATTTTCTTTGAGTCTGTGAACCTGAGTCTATATACACTCAACTAAAATAAAATATTAAGCACTCTCCTATAAAAAAAATCACGTAGTTCAGACCTTCAAAGTGTCCATATTTTTTTGTAAACAAGAACATAATATTGCAGGTCAGCCGGTTTAAAAAGTCATTTATCGCATATTATATTGGGGAAAAATTAAAATAGGGCAAAAAAAATGAAGACAGACTTGGAAAAACAAACTCAGCACAGGGGACTTTGAGACTACAGAGAGGCTAAAATATCTCCCTATTTCATATCTTGTTTGATGGTTTCTACTCAAGCAAATGACTGTGTGTCTCTGCAGAACAGGCAGAAAATACCTTGGTTTCACCAAAACTGTAGTATTTAAAGCATAGTTTGCTGTAGCAAATGCTGTGAAGGTACCCAACTCATAGGATCAAGCAGAAGCAGAATAACCCTTAAATTAAAAAGTCTTTCTCTGGAACTTCTTTGGTGGTCATGGAAACTGGTTAACGGTCAGTTATTTTCCAGACCCCAGACTGATCTCCAGCATTTGTGGTTACTAACATCAACAGGCACTGTCTCCTGTGGAGCATAAGGTAGAGAAGAGAATGGATTTTCTCCTTAAAACAGAGTTTCTCCTTTTGTTCCTGTGAACTACATTAACATAACACAGGCAGTTCCTTTAAGGACAACTTCTTTTCCAGACTTACTTATACCAGACCCTACTGGATAAGATCCCTTGACTTTGGTCATAAAAATCTCTGTGACATAAATAAGAGTATTTCTCTTACATTGAGGGCTGCTGTAGCATGATTTGTTCATGAAGAACGAAGCAGAGACATTTGCCTTCCAGACACTGTTTTTTCCTTGACATGTCTCCACACTATTTGTGGAAGGACATCAAACAGCAGCTTTGGTGGCTCACTGCTATCAGAAGCTGTCCCTCCATATCCTTTGGGCATCCCAATTTAAAGGCAACTTGGACCAATACCAGAGAAATAATGATTTAGGGAATGTGATCTCTGATGAAAGATTGGGTTTGTTTGTTTAGGCTGGAGCAGGCAAGGCTGATTGAGGATGCAATAACAACCCTCTTCAGAGCGTCCTTAGAGAGGATGGGACAAGTTATTTATTGTGCTAACCCAGCTGACACAGCACTTAAAGCACAACAAACTTAAACAAAGAAGATTTAAGATGTTAAGAAAAAAATGTCTAATGGTAATGATAGTTGAGCACTGAGGCAGAGAGTTTGTTTAGGCTGTCAAGCCTCCATTAGTCCCATTTTTTTGCTGCTCTGTTTTTTCTTAACAAAAGAGAAAACCAGTAGCATCAGGAATTATTTAGAAATATAGCTGGTGCTACCTTGGGAAAAAAAGATGGCTCTTGGAGAAACTCCAGCCTAATTCAATCATCACAGGTATTTTCTAGCAGGTTGTGTGTGGCAGGTGGGGAATAAGTCACTGTGGAGGTGCACCCAGGAGGATGCTCTGCCACAGCATTTTGCTTTTCAATACTGATGTAAATGTCCTTCTGGCACTTTCACTTTATGAAGAAGGTCAGATTGTTTCATGGGCAGGGAGAATCCTAAATACTGCAAACCAAAAAAACATTACTGCAACTAGCTCTGCTGTTAGAAAGATAAAAAAATATAGTTTGGAAACTGTGAGGAAGGGTGGTTGTAAAGAAGAATAATTCCATCCTGGTGGTGCTAGTTTTTCCAGACATACATTGCAGAGAGTGGGGCAGGGTGCTCCAGTGAGGGGAAATTCCAAGCTGGGGCAATTCTGAATTGCTCTCTGGAGGGATCCCTTCACTTCCTGAGAGGAGCTTCAGGAAGCTGATTTCCCTTGACCACAGACAAGATTTGTGGTTCTCATTCTCTGAAGTAGTTTAAAATGAACCCAAGGTGACACTTGTGATATCCCCTTACAAGGGAAAGTGATGGTAGCAGAAGCTCACTTGTTGCAGTCACACAGAGAGGCACTTCCAGACTGTGGCATGAAGTCAGAAAGCCCCCAGTGTCTTGGGTGCCCAGGCAGAGACAGCACTTCATGCCAGCCGGTTCCCCCTCAGCAGCATGGATACATCTTTTCCATAACTTCGCAGCTGGTTCCACTGATTATGTAGGAAAAACAATGCTAGGATGTGATTATTTCTGGGGGACTATTTTTCAGGTTTTTTATTTTTGTAAAAAGAATTTGTTCTGTTTTTACAGTGCCTGCCTAACCGGAAAGCCTGCCAGCAATTTGGGCAGCTGGAGATGTGTTGAGAGAAGCATCACTCCCTGTCTCAGTGGCAGCATTGTTTGTAATACAAGTGACAGACTCCTGCCAAGAGGGACGGCCAAATAAATAAAGAAACGAAACTTCTCCAGTACAAGGGACAGGAAAATCTGCTGGATTTTCATTCCAGCCACTGACTGTGTCCACACCACTCCAATAAACCACTCTGGACAGTTGTCTGTGATTGGCAGTGACCTGAGCCCCTGCAATGGGGAAAGCAGTAAACCTGGGATTCAACTGCTCTGTGCCAGGCCACTGAAATTTGGTGACTGTCCAGTCTCTTCATCATCTTTGAGGACTTTGTGAGGAGCAGAAGCAGCTGCATTTCAGGATCATGAGAAGTTCTTTCTGTGTCACCTTAGCCCAATGATGACTACTGGATGTGAGGAAAGGCAGCTAAAATAAAGAAATAAAACTGAAGGACTCTGCAAAGTGAGAATTGTACCCTTCTCCATGTGTCTCTCTCTACAGTACATCCTTTTCATTGTCTGGTTCCCACCAGCTGCATGTTATTGTGTACAGAACTAGGCAGAACATTTTGACCCAGGTCTCCAAAAATGGTGGGGGGTTAAGCACTGAATGGTTTAACATATGGAAATGTGCCTACTTTAAATGCACTTGATAGCAACATTGTGGGTTTTTTACTGAATATTCCACCAAAAAGGGGACTTTCACTTTTTACAAGAGCCATTGCATACTGTGAGAACAGGCTGTGGAGTTCTGGCCAATTAGAAATTATGCTTTCTGCTATTTAATGGTGGATTACCTGGACTTATCCTTTTCAGGATGAAACAAAAAACGCAGTTGAGCTCTGGTTGATTCAACTGAATCTTTATTTAAGCACTCTCCTGTGGCTTCCAGGGAGGATTTTAAACTCAAGTTTTTAAAATGAACCTCTGCTTGTGTCTCATCCCTCTATTCATACAACAACAACAACACCACAAAACCAAAAACCTCAAAAACAACAACAAAAAAACCACAAAACCAAAGGAAAAAAAAAGCAGACTATATCAGTCTGTTGTCCATGAATGTCCAGAAAGTCAAAACCTGCAGTTTCCTTGTGCCAGTGCATGTGCCTTGCTGTTTCAGCCCCCAACAGAAACCAGCTGCAGCGAACTTTGCTGATGGTATGAGTTTTTTGAATCTATACTGGCTCTCTTGCCCAGGTGGGACAGTTTCCCCACGTTGTCACATGGGGATGGAGATGATAATTTTAATCTGAGCTTTGGAACTCTTGGCTTCTCCTGCTAGATTAAAATTGTACAATTTTTGTAAGTCACAGCCTTGTTTTCCCTTGTTTTGTGTGTGGAAGACACTCTAGTTTCAACTGAGAGTTTGGACATTGAGTTTTCATGTCAAGATCACTTTGAAGTCCCAGGCAAGTGAACATTTTGTCCTGTTCTCCCATCACATAGAACAAGAACCATTTGGCAATAGTGCAGCAGTCAGCTTTTGTCAGAGCAGTACCCCCAAGGAGGCTCCTAGCTGGGGTGACTGTGCTTCTCTCATGCCCATGAATTGAGGTGTTAGATATGTTCCGAGTCCAGATTTAATCTTCAGTGAACCCTAAAGGGAACTTGCTTGAAGAAATCATGCAGACACCTTAAAAATGTGGATAGCACTTGTGTGGGTGTTCAGGGTAACCATTTCCTAGGGGTTCAGTAAGAAGTCCTGCAGACCTTTCCTCACTATCTATCCCATGCAGCTGGTTTGTGCAGCCTCTTTGGTAACTGACAAAAGCCTTTTCTCTAAACATTTTCCCACTTTTATATTCTGCAACTGCAAGAAGCTGTAATGGTTCACAGATGCAAGAAGTGACCAAGTAGTCACTCTGTAATATGTTGGATTATGTAATAGGTTGGATTTTTTTACTTCTGGGCTACTTTATGGATACATCTAAATGCAAAAGCCTGTTCTTGCAAAATCTGTGCTTTCAATTGGTTTAGAGTTCCAGCTATTTTTAGAGGTAAATAAATCCTAGATGATGGTTGTTTGTTACCACTCAAAGGACATAAGAGTTTTGTAATAACAGAGTTTTGTCTTCGTGTGCCATGTTTATATTTTAAATAAAATCCTTTCATTCTTATGGATGTTTGACTAAATCTATCAGCACACAAATCCAAGTCACTCCAAGCCATTGCCCCCAGCCAAAGTGGCAGTTCTACTTTCAGCCACATGCCTCAGGGCATACAAGAGCTCCTTTCCAAAGCCCTCAGGACAAGAGGAGACCAACACAACACAGACTTGACCACCTTTGCTTTATTTTGACTCACGTAACAAATAACCTTGAACAAAGTCCATGAAAGCCATGCAGTATCCTCAAGGCAGCACTAAGTCTCACCCCCTTCTCACCCAACTTTACAATCCCAAGCAGAGCAGAGGTACAACACTCCAGCTTCCAGAACTGAAATCAGCTCCTTGCACTGGCCCAGATCAGTGTTGCACTTGAGCACCAGCATCTCTGTTTGCCTTCATTAGAGATAGCAGCTCACATGAACTACATGTCCCAGACAACTTAAACACATGCACAGGAAGCAACACTTGATGCAAGTTTTGGAGCAAGACTCTGAGAAATGGATTCACTTTCACAGAAAAGTGAAAGACAGTTGTTGTGGCATGGCTGGTAAACCACAAATGGAAAACCCCAAGAGAGAACATGTGTTGCTACTTAGTGATCTGAATCCATCTGTCCTGTAGTCAAATTCATTCTATAAATCCTTTTTACCTGTGAGAGCTGAAATATCTCTTTTGCTCAAAAAGGCATTCCCTTTTTAGTCTTCAGCTACCCTGACTCCAGACACTGTTCTCAGAAGCTCCTTGTGCCATGCCAAAGAAACTTTATTAGTTGCTTTTCCAACTTGCAAAGTGAACCTTTCTCATATTTATAGCAAACATGCAGCAAAGTTCACATTTCCCCACAAGTGTAATGTATCTCAAACCTCTTTTTTTTTTCCAGAGAAACTGCTGTAAAGAATAATTGAGTACAGCCCAACTCCATAGAGAACACCCGCTACTCCCATAGATGTTACTTCAGCTCTTGGGACTTTCTCAGAATGTGTGGTGGGCATTAGGACCTTCACCACATTCGTTAGATGATATGGGATGAAATCATGGTATTCTGATCCGCATTTGAGGATTATTGTGCATCTCCTGGACCAAGTCCAGAATGGGGCTACAAGGATGATTAGGGAAATGGAGCACCTTGTTTACAAGGAAGGGCTGAGGGCACTGGGCCTGTTCAGCCTCAAGAAGAGACAATTAAGAGCAGAACCCATATATATATAAGTATCAGAAGGGAGAGTGCCAAGAGGATGATCCAGGCTCTGTACAGTAGTGCCAAGCAATAGGACAAGAAGCAATGGGCAGAAACTGATCCATAGGAAGTTCCACATGAACTTAAGGAAGAGCTTCTTTTCATTGAGGGTGACTGGACACTGGGACAGGTTGCCCAGGGAGTATGTGGAAATCTTACCTGGAGATATTCAAAAGCCATCTGGACACAATGCTGAGTAATGCACTCCCAGGGACAGCTCATGAGCAGGGAGGTTGCACTGGACGATCTCCAATAGTCCCTTGCAAACTTACTCACTCTGTGTTTACAGAGGGCATACACCCCACATGTTCTGTAAGGGGATCTGTGCACCTGACATTCCAGGGAACTACAGGCCACAGTATCTTGTCTCATTTATCTTTCAAGACACATTTGGGTGACAGCAGGTCGACTTGTACAATTATCTTCCAACACAAGAACAACACTTCCAACACTTGGTGTGTTATCAGCACCACTAACAAGCACAAGCACTGTATCCAAATCAATGCCTCATGCTGCCAAATGCAAGTCCTTGGCAACTATTCATGAGACCTTACTATTAATCACAAACTCTTTGTACATTGTTAGGAAAGAGCCTGTCTCCCATTTTAGTTTGGCACAGAATATTGCTGTGTAGAGATAGATGCTTATGTATCACAAGAGATTTAAGATGAGCCTCCAACTTGCCCAAAATATGTCCCAAAAGTGTAGTACTAAATTACTAATTTGTTTTCCTGTGATTCCAAGAAGTGCTGCTTAGGGTAATATATAACTAAAAAGCTTGGACACAGAAGTCATGCTCAGTCACACAAGGCTGTAGCTGACTTGGTGCTTGCACTCACATCTCCAACATGCAGAAACCTTCTTTCACTTGCTGGAGTGGAAAGTCTACTCCTTTGCAATGTCCACCCCAGCCTACATCATAAATCAACAGAAGCTGTTTGCTAATGTTGAAGAGTATTGCATTGCACAAAGAAAGTCTACCCTCAAAAACATTTAGATAGAGGAAAAAAATCACAAGATATCTCTCAGTTCAGACTGAGGATGTTCTAAGAATCTGTCAATAAGAAGCAACGCTAACACAGCTCCAGTGGGGACAGGGTGACTATTGACATTTCCTTCTTAATTTCTTCTGCTAGACCTGTGCTGCCACATTTCATCTCTCTTACGAGGCTGAGAGAGCAGTTTCAAAACCAGATCAAATTTGCTTGTAAAAATAACTTTTCCACAGCATCATACTGAACTAGAAGCAATTCTATTCTTCTCATTTCATCTCTCTATCAGTCAGACTTACCATGATTGTCTTACCTAACTTCTAAAATACATCACTACTTTAGTTACCATAACTAAAAATAGGTCAAAGGATAAAGGTGCAAAATGTCTGAATTATAGCTCTTTTTATAACACTAGACAAAAAAGTTAACACCCTATTGAGAGTCTTATTAACCAGCTCAGATTAAACTGAGTTTGATTAAACTCTGTGTCAGCAAAGTACCAGAAGTCCTATGACAAACTTGGTCTTTCAAAGCCCTTTCTTTGGTTTTCCACATATAGGCTCATGTTTTATCTTGCTCTTGTCTGCAGTACAGAGAGTTGCTCTTTCATCTGAGATACGTTATTGAATTCTCTTATCAATCATGGGGAAAACCCAGCCCTGTGCAGGTTACTGACCTACTGAACAATGCAAGAGGCCTGGCCAGATAACGTCTGTTCTTTCCAGAAAAAATTATTGACTGTTTCTACACAGGTTGAGACAGGGAGATCTCCTGCACTCCTGCCACCAGCTGACACAAAAAGCATGCCCAGGAACTGAACAACTGAAGAAGATGAGGTAGAGGCTTTGGAGACAAGCAAGTCTCCAGGGCTCCCCATCCACAGTGAGCTGCAGTGCCAGATCTCTGCTCAGCAGGTGTGTACCCCATCAGGAACCTTGGCACACCAGGGCATAGCTCAGCTCTGAGGGGCAAAATTACCTTTGAGCAGGAAAAAGTAAAGTAATAAGTAAATAAACAAACAAACCCTGAACTTTAAATAACTTTCCTGTTTAATTCCAGATTATTGATTTATTTAAAATTGAATTTTTTCATGATGACCACAAAACAGACAGCTGCCTGCCATGGTATTTCTCATGCAACAATTTGATCCAACTGAGAATAGGAACAAGAAAGAAAAGGAAAAAGAATTTTAAATCTTTTAATCTGCTCCAGCCCAGGGACATTTGCCAGTCCTCAGGAGATGAAGCTCAGTGGGGGAAATTTCTTTTATTTGTAGGTTGTTTGTTTTTTTTTTATTTGAAGTAGCTCTTAAGAAGAGCTCCCATTAGCAAACATATGTTCTGGCATATACACCAGGCATTCACACAGTGAGCCAGAGCCTCTCATTAGCATTTTTGGCAATGTGGCAGCTGCTGACCAGCTTCATACAGTGTGTCTGAGCTTCTTTTTTGAGCAATTCCTACTGCTTCACAACATATCTGGACAGAAAATTATTTCTGAACAAACAAAGTCAAACAACAGTTCCCCAGAAACAGAAAATTTGGCAAAAGAAATCCACCAATTTCTGTGGCTGCATTTGTTGCATCAATAGACCTTTGAGCCTAGGGAAACAGTGGTATATATTCCACTCATTAAAGACCCATGCTAGTATTTTACATTATACCAGGTTTTGCATTAAAACTGCTTTCAATGTCTCCAGGTCACAGGCGCCCAGGCTTGAGCCTCTCACAGCCACAGGGAATCCCAGGCACAGAGGTGTGCCCCTGCCTGCATATTTTTCAGAACATTTGGGGCGGGGTTGAAGAGCAGGAATGGAAAGGAAGTGTTTGGTTTAGTCTCCAGGCAATGCTGCCCCAAACAGCCAGGAGGAAAGCACTGAACTTCGGCACCCAGGCAGAAGCCAGGTGAGAGGTTTGGCTGTGAAGCTGGAAAGGGGCCCTAATCCGCTCCCGTGTAGGTCTGGCTTTACAGCCCAGCACTCTTACACATCTCTCACTACATGTTTTACAAAGCATGCTGTAACTTTAACCACTGCTCCTCCCAGCTGATGGGATAAAGCATTCAGCCTGGCAACAACTAATTGTATGACATATCTCTGCAGGCTGGAAATTCCATGCAAATAATCAGCATAATTACAGAGGCGAGTACAATGCTGCAGCAGCACACTGAGGTGTTTTTGAACAGAGATAAAGTGCACTGGAGCAGTGTGCCAAATGCAGCTCAACTTTGGAAAGGAGATAAGCAAGAAAGCACGTGACTTCCACAGCAATCTTGTCTGAATGAGAGAACTGTCACAGACTGGATGCAAACAATTGTAACATCACCCCTTTCATTCAGACTATTTCCTTTTCAGGGAGGCAGGACTGATACTCCGATCTCCCCACACCCCAGCATATCAAAGTTCATGTCACTGCTGCCAAAATAGCACAGTTTTTTACCCCTTCTTGAGATGCTGCTCCCTTCAAGTTGGTGGAATATCAGCAACTTAATTACACAGGCAGTTATTAAAGCTTGCCTGAACTTTCACACTAGGAAAAACTATGCTTTCTTTCATGAAATTTAGCTAAAAATCAGTACTTTATTTCCAGGGTGAAGGCCGAGGAAATATCTGAAGCGTTACTGCTATATGCTTCCCTGGTCACAACATCCCTGCTTTCCCTGTGTGTCATAGCCACGGAGAAGGTGCTGAGCTGTAAAGGCCTCTGGACACTCACAGCAGAACAGCTGTTGCTGAACTAAGCAATTTTCCCACCATTAGACCAGTTTCTTGGAGGTCAGGGGTAAGTGACTGCAGATAGCACATGCAGAATGGCACTTCAGTTGCTGATAATATTTACAGAGACAAAAGTCCTCTACAAAATACAGCAAGAGTGGCTGGATCTGCAGTACTGTATTCTAAGCTCAAATTTCATCAAATTGGAAACAGGAGTTCCTTTTCCCTGGAACAGGAGCACCCTGCAGAGAAGGGGACCACTCCCACCACAGGCACAGCTGCTGTGAGCTAAAGCAGGATGTTTTGTCTCAACACAAGTAATGGTTTAATCAGTCCTGGAAGCCACCTCTGCTTTAGAGAAGGTGTGAATAAAGCTGTCACAGACCAAAAGAAAGAAATATCTGTATGTCCTGAGAAAAGTATTGTGCTTCCCTTAGCCCTGCCTTGCACAGGGGAACCAAGACTGAGGGACACTCAGGTCATTGTGTCTGTCAGACCCAGATGGCAAACAGGTCTAAAGGCTGGGCTTGCAGACTTAGATCAAGAGGGCAGAAAATGGATTTAGAAGACGAGCTCACAGTCTCTCCTGGAAAGCAGCTCAAAACTGAACTTCAGGAGTGCCCCAGGCAGCTTCTCTTCCATGCTATGGGCAGCAGCAAACAGAACATATGTGCTTTAGTGACCCAAAAACGAGCACTAGAGGACAAGTGTCACTCATGGAAGGTTGTGGTCTTGGGTGAAACAATTTCATTGCTCACGTTTAGAAATGAATGCCTTAGGCTTGACAAAACTCACACAAGATGCCACAGAGAATACTTAGTGATGCATAAACCAGGTTGAAGGGGGCTTTTTGCTCTCAGATGTCATGGTATCCCTGCTGAGCCTAAATGACAGAACCACTCCTATAATTAGTATTAGCCTGACAAGCTGTATCACTGAAGGGCTGGAGATGGCATTGATGTGACTGTGCTGGACCTCCAAAGAACATACCTCTGGTGGAGGGCATAGTGTGGGCATTCAGCTCTTGACCCAGAAAGCAACCCAGTTATATCCCCAAATACTGTTACACTTGCAAATGAGCTGTTAAGAATGTCAAATACCTTTCAGAAGGTGTGTGTGCTCCCCACACATTTCTAGGCAGAGCAGAGCCCTCCCTACCATTACTGAACCAGCCCCATGCACAAGACCAGACCCCCTCCACCAGCTCAGCTTTCCACCACGAGCAGACTGTTTTGGACAGGGTAGGACAGTATAACAGTGGCTGTAATGGAGGAAAGGAAAAAAAAAAACAGTGGCTGGGAAAGAAAGATATCAGAGACTTTCACCCCTTGAAATGTGCCAGAGTCCACACAGAGAGATGAAATGCAAAAAAGTGCTTTTGGTCTAAATTGCTCAGAGGGCTGGAGAGATGGGGCAGCATCAGGAACGCTGGGAAGGCCCATATACATCTAGGGGTGAGGCAAGCCTGTGATGACATTTTGCTCACCATGAGGATCTGCCAAGCATCAACTAGGCCCCCTCACTGCAGCAAGAGAAGGCATTCGTGCCCAGCCTACTCAGCCCCTGCCCTGCTCACATAAGCAGGCAGGCCAGCCCATGTCATTTTGTCTGGTTTGGAGAAAAGGAGGCTGAGGGATGACTTTGTATTTCCTACAGCATCACACCTGACAGAGTTCGAAGAGTATCTGGGCAACACTCTTAGTCATATGGCTTAGTTTTATGCAGCCCTGCAAGGAGCAGGATCCTCATGGGTCCCCTCCAACTCAAGATATTCTATGATTCAAGGGAAGGTTCAAGCCTTGACAAAAGGAAACACTTCCTTACTCAGAGGGTGGTCGAACACTGGAACAGGCTCCTTAGAGAGGTGGTCAATGCCCCAAGTCTGTCAGTGTTCAAGAGGCATTTGGACAGTGCCTTTAACAACATGCTGTAACTTTTGGTCAGCCCCAAAATGATCAGGCAGTTGAACAAGGTGATTCTTGCAGGTCCCTTGCCACTGAAATAGTCTACCCCATGTCTCCCTCATGCTGGGAGGAAAGAAAAGACCCATGGAGCAATCAAGGCTCTCAAAGCCTCCCAGAGCTTGCTGTCATTCCCTAGGAAAGCCCAGAAGCCTCATGGCAAGTACAATATTGAACACCTTTACATAAAAAGTATGAATACTCCCTTCTGAATGAGATCCTGAGCCCTCAGGCAACCACCCTGCAATACCACTGCAGGGCGTTCTGGAAAAAAGGGGGAAAAGTGACTTCAAAGAGGGACAAACAGAGAATTGATCAGCCTGAAAGCTTTTAAGGGACAATTTAAGGGATCAGACTGACAAAAGCAACAAAAATCAGCTTTGCTCTCATTCCTTTCTCACAGTCAAGCTGAATGTTTCTTCCCATTTCCACTGGCACATTCAGGTCCTTAGACCTCAGACTAATGTGCTTTTCTTGCCAAGTATCTCCTACTGCCAAAACTTAAAAGAACATTCTTGGACAGCGACACCGTTGACTATTGCCTCCTCCTCTGCAAATGAACATGCTGCTTCAATTTCTGCGACCCCAGTAGCACCATCAAAGGACCTTCACAGTGGCTCAAGTGTTTCAAAAGCCAGCATGAGAACTCATTATTTCTTCATATTTCTGCATCTGCCCTCATCCTGGGATATAAGTCCTACCCATGTAACACATTAGCTCAAATATGTGGAAATGAGTGAAACCAGCCACAACCAGGAATGCTTCTCATGGACTGGAAAGCCTCAGCCTACAGCCAAATTCAAAATGATAAATAAAGTACACAGACCTCAGGTGGTCACCAACCTGATATAAATAGTCTTTTTCTTTCCAGCTGAACCAAAGGATGATTCAGGTTTAACAAAAATAAAATAGAGAGGATGAGCATGGTAAGCTATAGCTACTGCTTGTCTGTACTACCTTATCCAAAATGCTGTCTTCTGCTCTGAGTGACAAATGAAGTTAAGTCTGCATTTTCCTTCTGAAGCAAGCCTGGTTAGGACTGTCTGTATTATTTGGTTCATCTGATAACAAAAAGGGGACCAGGACAAAGAGAAACACATTTATTAATAAGCCCAGATAACACCATCAGTATTAATGACTTGTGATGAATAAGTCAGAAATGTGAGACTCACTTTTAGGGGGGAGTATTCTGCCAGCAGATTTAGAAGCCATTTTGACTATAACACAAGCAGAGGGAAAACTACAACCAAAAAAGGAACATTTCAAGGTTACAACATGCTAACACATCACCAAAGGAAAATACCTAGGTTCCTTGTGCAGTCTGCAGCAGTACTTAGGGGAATGCAAGTTTATAGTCCAGATACTGGAGATTAAACTATATAAACCCTTCATTTTTCCATCAACTCACTTATACGTGAGGAAAACAGTCTGGCTTGGAGTTTGCAATGCATTTGATTCACAGTATTTGAATTAGTGTGTGTTTGATAACAAAGACAGGGAGTTGTATTCTGTGGGAAAAGACAACTGTTTTTTGCTTCTGTTTAAAGCCTTTTAGCAAATACGCTGGATACAGCAAATGGAGGGGAGAAAGCACATTTATACAACCTAAAAGCACCATGATAAAGGTAGTGACCATTTGAACATCTCCAAACCTGAAGTGAGAAGCCCCAGGGACAGAAAACCAATAAGACATTAGGCAATCCTCTTTAGTACATCAGTCAGCTTAAGGATTTCACATCAGCTTGTCTCAACAATTTTTTGTTCTGTGCTTGGTTCATCCTGACAAGTAGAAAGCAAGAAAAATGACACACTGAGAGGCTTGTCAAAACTCAAGCACTAAAAGGAAGGATGCAGAGGGTGGAGCAAGTATGAGTAACATGGAAAGAATAAAGAGACACTGTCTGAGCATGCAGAAACAGTTAAGAAAGCCAAAATTCACATGGAATTTAATCCATTCAGGGATGTCAAAGACAGCAAGGCTTCTATGCATACATAGGAGACAAAAGGAAGGGATGGTTAGGGAAAGTGAGTGCCTGCTGCTGAAGGAGACAGGGGACTGGGTCACACAGGACAGGCAAAAGGCAGAGATATTGAGACCTTTGCCTCAGTCTTTGTTGGAAAGACTGGTGTTCAAGAATCACAGGTCCCAGAGAAAGGAGGATATACCTTTGTTGGAAGTGGAACAGGCAAGGGAGTACTTAAGCAGACTGAACATACCTAAGTCCACAGGCCTTGACGGGATGCACACATGAGTGCTGAGATTGCTGACAGATACCATTGCAAGGCCACTCTTGATAATCTTTGACTTTAATGGCAACTGTGAGAAATGCCAGAGAACTAGAGGAGAACAAGCATCAATCTTGTCTTCATGAAGAAGGTTCCAGGGAAGTACAGGGCCGTCAGGCTCACCTTGATCCCTGGGGAAAGCAATAGAACAGCTGATCTTGGGATCCATTTCCAGGCACATGAGGGACAAGGAAGTCATCAGGAGTAGTCAGCATGGCTTGTCCAATAAAGTATGACCAACTTCATAAAATTCTGTGATGAAATGACTAGCCTGATAATCAAGGGAAAAGTAATGGGCATTGCCTCCCATAATGATCCTCACAGAGAAACAGAGGAAGTACAGGCTGGATGAGCAAAGAGTGAGGTGGACTGAAAGCTGGTCCAGTACCCCAGCCTAGCTGGAGGCCAGTAATTAACACTGTATCCCAGAAGTCAGTGCTGGGTCCTGTTCTGCTGAAGATCTTCATGAAAAATCAGGATGATGGGGCAAATTTGCTGATGACACCAAACTGGCAGGGGTATCTGATACCCTAGAGGGTCATGCTGCCATCCAGAGGGATCTCAACAGGATGGAAAAATGGGCTGACAGGAACCCCATGAAGTTCAACAAGAAGTGCGAAGTCCTGCACTTAGGAGAAAACCCCCCCATGCACCAGTACGTGATGGGGGCCACCCAGTTTGAAAGAACCTTTGCAGAAATTACCTGGGGAAATGCTGGTGGGCAGCAAGTCAGACATGAACCAGCATTCTGCCCTTGTGGCAAAGAAGGTTAATGGTGTCTTGGGCTGTATTGGGCAAAATATTGCCTGCAAGTTGAGGGAGGTGATCTGTTCTCTCTCCTCAGTACTGATAATCATAGAATCATAGACTTGATTGGGTTGGAAAAGACCTCCGAGATCATCAAAGTCCAACCCTTGGTCCAACTCCAGTCCATTTATCAGATCATGGCACTCAGTGCCACATCCAATCTCAGTTTGAAAATCTCCAGGGATGGTGAATTCACCCCCTCTCTGGGCAGCCCATTCCAATGCCTGATTACTCTCTCTGGAAAGGCCACTCTTGAAGTTCTGGGTCCAGTTCTGGGCTGCCTCATAGAAAAGAAATATAAATCTGCCAGAGAGAGTGCAATGAAAGGCCACAAAGCTGATGAAGAGATTGGAGTGTGTCTTCTGTAAGGGAAGCCTGGCAGAGCTGGGCCTGAAGAAGAAAAGGCTCAGGTGGGATCTCATCCATCTATATCAACACCTGAAGGGAAGGTGCAAAGAGAACAGGGCCAGGCTCTCTTCAGTAGCGCCCAGTAGCAGGACCAGACAAAATCGGCACACACAGAAGGCTCTGCCTGAAGATCAAGCAGGTGGCCCAGCCTGAGCAAGAGAGCTGGACCAGATCACTTCCAGAGGTCCTCTCAACCTCAACCACTCTGTGATACTGGAAAAGTTATGACTAGATTTTAAAAGAACGAAGACAAAGTGCATACCCATAACAACAGCAGTCTCCAGGTTGCTCAATCCATGCTGAGTTTAATGTAACTTCATTGGAAAAACAGGAAGGGAGGCAAGAAAAAAAAATTGTCTTTTTTCTCCGGTCAAGATAAAAAATTAAAATCCAATATTGCACTGTAGCCAGGTCCTCATTTTATTTCATTTTTAACTACACTCAGCATAGTACAGGGCAACAGCAAGCAACCGCAGCATCTCACTTCTGTCATGTAAGCAATTAAGGAGATGGGAGGGGGGAAAATCCCAACAAAAAACTAACTCCAAACCAAAACTCAACCACACACCTGTACATATTGGTGTGGTTTGTCCTAGTGAGCAGTCATCACAGACCAGCACTTTTTGTCTGTATGGCCATGTCCTCCAGACCCACCACCTTTTCTCCAGATCATTAGATGACCACAGGTGTCTGACTTCTGTACACTGAGAAGTTTTGAAGGAATTCATTAGTGATCCAGATCTGTTTCCTCCTCCTGCAAGATGGGAGGAGAGCAATTACTTGAGAAAAGGACAGAAGAGAAAACACAAAGGTTATTTAGGCACAAAGCTGGAGCACACTAGCCCTTCCATTCTTATGATTTTTTGCTAGGTGGTGTTCAACCACTATCCCAGTCAACTTCAAAGACCAAACACAAAAAATTGGAGTATTTAGAGACATAGGACTTCAAAGGTAGGTACTGAAAAAGGCTGTTCAAATCACTGGACACACTGAGGAATTACCTCAACCAATGGTTAAAAATTTAGGCTGGACTACCCGATATCTCAGAAACTTGTCCGAAGCATGAAAAGAAGGGAACAGCAAATAAAGCATTAAGGATACACTTTCACATTCTTGAACTTTGCTATGGAGTGATTTTCTTTTACTTGGAGCAGCACATGGCATCTCTGGCTCCAAATCCAATAGTGGTATTTAACTTGGACAATGCTTCTGCTATTGTGAGAGGAGTTCTCAGAGTAGGGTTAGGAGTAGGATCTTTTGGAAGATTAGCTCTCAGAAGAGAGTGAGATAAGAAAAACTTCACCAATATGTCTCGCTCATTACATTAGTACAGCCATAGATGGTTTTGGTACTTCATCAGGAACTCTAGTCTTGGAAGTCTTCCACTTTTCTACTTCAGTGCTAGACAGAAAATAGCTACTACAAACTCAAATATTTTCCTCTGCTCTGTCTTAGCATTCATCTAATGTGAGTTGCATCAGGCATTCAAAGCTTTCCAAAGTGAAGTGCCTCAGGAAATACTCAGGATCATCACTGTCACAGGAGAGAACGAGGAATTCCATTACAACATCATTTGAGTGAGAAACTGTGTGTTGCTGAAATACTACCACAAAGTTGTCTGATTTATCAAGCATTACTTTTCAAACCATTAAGTAGAGAGTGGGTGGTTTTGTTTATTTTCTAGCATAATGAAACATGATTTTCTAGACTTTCTCCAATTATTTAACTTCCTTCTTAATACAAAAAATAAATCAGACTTATTCTAAAGTTTAAGCAATTTTTTGTGTGTGTTACACACTATTTAAATTCATCCAACATGATTAACGAGCTCTCTGCTTAATCCGAGCAGAGGAGTTGAGATGAATGAGAACATTTGTTACACTATTATTTAATTTTAATAATTATTATTAATACTTTCTAATAATAATTTAATTAAGTCACTGGGTATGCCTTTTATGGCACATTTATATAATTCAAAGTTCAACACTAACAGTACATTAAGAAGTGTATACACACTTAAAAAGTAAACAAAGGGAGATGACAGAAGGATTCAATGCAAGAGAGACTACCCAAACAATGGTAGTTTAAATACAACAATTAAACAAAATCCTCAATTGCATTTCACTCCAAGTGCTGAATTGTGCAATTACGCAACTACGTGCAAAAAACCCTCAGTGAAGCAACACCCTTGTTTGCAAATGCCTATAGAAAGAAAACCTTCAATTCCTTTATGAAATGCCATAGCAGAACATGCCAGACACTCACAACAGAGTCCACAGCTCACTGAGATGCAAGAGCTCTCTCAAGGAGAAAGGATTCTACCACGGCTGGATGAAAACATAAGGGCTAAACATTGCTCGGTACTTGCACATCAAAAATAGAGAACCAGGGAAGCAACAGTGCTTGACTGTGGAGCAAACAGAAGAAAAAGCTTTTTTGAGACTGTAGAGGTTGGAAAGGTAGGCTTAGAAACTGCAAGTGGTTGCCTCTGTGTTCAGCTGTATGTATAGGAAACTAAACACACAAATGTCAGTCAAAAGTAATTGTTAGGAGATCAGGGGTGTTAATCATTTGCTATTCTTAACAGAAAGAATCAAGCAAAGTCTCAAGTGCCTGCTTGAGCTAAGAAGCAAGACCTGTTTCAGAGACTTTAGCAAAATCCATATTCTGAACATCTTCAGGTAACACATTCATGCAAAGAAATTCTTAACAAAGGGTGTATGTTTTACAGGACTAAAGGCAGACAGTCCTAGAAAGGACTGCAAGACATCCATGCTGCATTATTATAAGTAGCTCAAGTTTGTGAAAAGATGAAAGGTGAAACACTGAATGTTCCTGAGCTCTTACTATTGGTAAATGCAAGTCCTTACGTCAGCAGAACATTCTAAACCCTCAATAATTCCTTTTATTCCTCAGCTGGTCTCAAGAAAAACAGCCCCTCAGTATCTGAGTCACCATTTCACATCCTGCCCCGCTCTTGCACTTCCTCATTCAAGGCAGAAGTGACTCGCAGCAGCACGTTTGGATCTCGGCACACGCAGAGGGACTACTGAGCCACTCCAGAGGTAAGCGAGAGACCAAGTTTTCTGTCCTGTACTGGGAAGGACTTAAAGCTGCACTACCAGGGCTGTGGCTTTTTGGCTAAGGGCTTGCAAAATTGCTTCAAATGATGTAGATGTGGGGGAAAATGAAAGGGAAACAATCTGGATTTGGCTTGTTTTGATTTCTTCTTTGTCACAAGCAACAGTTTGCTGGAGAGAAAAAAAATACAATTGAAGGATTTCCCAGTTAAAATACTGCAGCTCTGTAACTCCACTCCCCTGCACTGGCTGCCAGCTGGGGTGTGCTTAGACTGCAAAATGAGAAGTGAGGCTGAGAGGCAACACTAAAACAAAGGGTAGTTTTAACCTGACAGCCCAAAAGGCATTTTTAACTAATTTACTCACTGAGTACAGTTTTGTTTTTATTTCTACTCTTTTTGCTTATCTTTAGCTTTTAATGTGACACATGGACAGAAATGGTTGAATGGGGAGTTTCAGTTTAGTGAAGCTCAGAGAATGAACTGGCTGAAAATAATCAAATCACACTTTGCCTCAAAATATCATCGGGGCTAGAAAAAAAGGGCTCAAGACACACTCAGAATACTAATCACACGAAAAAGGAAACTCTACATAACCACTCAGGTTCTGAATGGCCACTGTTTACAAACTGACTGTGTGTAACAGCAGCTGACAAACACTGTGCAAGGAGGGGAAGGGGTCCCAGGGTACTGAGCAGTACACACACAGAGCCACACAACCCAAGGTGCAGTCTGCAGCTAGTGAAGAAGTCAAGTGTAAGAGTGAAAAGACATGAAAGAGGGAAAGCAGCAGCACAGGAGGGTTTTCCCAAGCTGTGAGTCACTGTGGTTTCTGCTATAACTGTTGGTGGACTTTGGAAAAGAAAAGAAGAAAATACTGTTGCACAAATAGATGTCAGACAAACTCACTGCCTTCAAGTTTTGAGAGAAGATTTATATTAGGTGAATTAAAAACAAACAAACAAAACCCCAAACCCAAAAACTACACAGCCACAGATGTACATACCAGTCCCTACAGCAGGGAATTTAAGACAGCTTTCCAATTTTAAAATCTGTTTTTATTCTCGCTAGCTTGTTCCTTCCTTTAAAAGGAGCTGTAACCACCAAGGTCATGCAGGGAGAGAGGAAGGTGAGAAAGACACCTTGGAAAAATACAGAGCAACTGAAACCACAAAGCCAAATTCCTCATAGCTCCATGTGAACTCAGACCTCTCAAGAGCCAGCTCATGACAGACAATTTTGCCCTTTTGAAACCTAAATAGAAGTATTTTACCTGTTGACTAAAACTGAATCCTGAGGAAGGAGGGAAATGACACAGCTTTAGATTTCAGTTCTCATTAAATCAAAAAGTTTGCCTTTATTTTGAGTTTAACTTAATAACAAAAGAATAAGTAATGTAAAGGCAGAAATCAGCTCATATTTTTCATTCTAGATAAATTATTTAGGTATTTCTGGAAAGGCAGAGGAGGTGGTAGGAAATTTTCATTCTGAGCTCTCTTCTTGTAAGACAGACCAGGTTATTAAAATATTTACCAAGACGAGCCTTACAAAAGTCTCCAATATGCTGTCTCCAGTTATGAAAGCCCTAAAATAAGATTGTATGAGCATATATACTACATTGAAGAGACTGATCCTTTGGCAGAACAGTCACCAGTTAGAATCATAGAATGAACTGAGTTGGAAGAGACCTTCAAGACTATCAACATCATCAGTTCTGCACATTTTTGTCAGCTAGAGAAGCCACTCAGGAGTTGGGGGAAGAACATTTTACTCTACTAAAGAAAAAGCCTATATATTATTTAAGAATTAAAGCAAAACCAAACAAACTACCACCCAACCACACACACACAGGTGCAGTCAACTCTTTTAGAGGGCTTGTTGGCTTTTTCCCACCTTATCCTTGTAAATGGCATCTATAGCTTACTGCAGACATGGACCCATTGTAGCAGGTCCAGAAGAAGTCCATAAAAATGATCAGTGCTGGAACACTTTTCCTCTGGAGACAGACTGAGAGCTGAGGTTATTCTGCCTGGAAAAGGCTCCAGGAAGACCTTAGTTTATCCTTTCACTGCTTAAAGGGGGCTTAAAAGAAAGAGACTTTTTTCCAGGGCCTGTAATGACAGGACAAGGCACAAGGATTTTAAGCCAAAAGAGGGTAGATGCGAGTTGCACACAAGAAGAAATTCTTTACTGTGAAGGTGGTGAGGCACCAGAATGGGTTGCTCAAAGACATTGTGGATGCCCCACCTATGGAAGCATCCAGGCCAGGCTGGATGGGGCTCTGAGCAACCTGGGCTAGTGGAAGGTGTCTCTGCCCATGGCAGTGGGGTTGGAACTGATGAACTTTAAGGATCACTTCCCACCCATTCTATGCATCTATGATAAGTACTTAAGAGTTCTTAGAAGAAGTTGAGCTGGTTTCTGTCCCTCACATTCCTTTTCTGAACTATGTTACAGCCTTCCCTCTCACTCAGGATGAGAAGCCTATAGAGCCAACTGACCCTATGGAAGCTGAGCATTCCTGAACATCCACAGTAGGTGGCAGACCCGGTGACAGGACAGTGCGTGCACATGTCAGTGACTGAGCTTTGTTTCCACAGGTAAGAGATAAAAGGGGAGGAAAGGAAAAACTATGAAATGTCCTCTGAGCAATGAAATATTTTTTGTTCCAGTCCATTAAATATACACACACACACAGAATGTGAATATGTACTCAGTGAACACTGACAATTTTCAGAGGCACATGGGGTTGTGTACACACTGTGAGCATTGCTGCAGTCATATTACTCAAAGCAACCTGAGCCTCAGGGACTTCCAGTCATTGATTTCAGTTCCCATCTGTTCAGATATTTTTAAAACAGCACCTCAGCACCTTCAGGCACATCTTAACCACACAGCAAGGCGTGATCCAGAGGTTCCTGTGCTAACTGGGTCTGGAGAAGTGCCACTGTCTTGGAGTAGCATTGCACAGGCATGAATTCCCTGTGCTGATGGAAAGGTAGGAATTGCAGCTCCCCAACACACCTCACAAGGGGTTGGCTGCTCCTGACCTGGGACAAGAGCTCAGATCAGCAGAGGGCTAAGAAGGCACCTGTGGCTGCTCAGACCTGTCCCGAGGCACCTGTAACCACCTATGGTGTATAGAAGAGGCAAACCAGAACTTGAACTAGCTTGAGTTTTCAGTTGGGTCTGTTGCTGGAGATAAAAGGTTAGTTTTGATAGTGAGATCTTGTTTTTGTTGAGGTATTTTTCTCTTTAAGTTTTCCCTCCTGGTCACAGGGAGTTCTATTAAAAAAAAAAGCTACAGCCACATTCAGCATCACTAAAGGGAATCTTCATTTTATGGCTGTAGCCAATTCCAGATTTGGTTGTTCTCTTATCTGGTTTTCACAGAATGGTTGGAGGTGGAATGGACCTTATAGATCATCTCATTCCAACCTTGCTGCAATGGCCAGGGGCACCTTCCATTACATCAGATTTCTTAGAGCCCCATCCACCCTGGCCTTGAACACTTCCAGGGATGGAGCAACCACAGCCTTCCTGGGCAGCCCCTTCGAGTGCCTCACCACCCTCACAGTGAAGTATTTCTTCCTAATACCTAATCTAAACCTACCCTCCTTCAGCTTAAGACTATTCCCTCTTGTCCTATCATTACATGCCCTTGCAAAAAGTCCCTCTTCAGCTTTTATTGTAAGTCCTCTTTACATACTGCAAGGTGCTTTAAGGTCTTCCCAGAGCCTTCTCTTCTCCTGGCTGAACAACTCCAACTCTGTCTGCTTTCATAGGGGAGGTGCTCCAACCCTCTGACCATCTTCATAGAGTCCCCTGGACCCAGAAGGTCCACAATTTTCTTACGCTGGAGACTCCAAAGTTGGACACAGTAGTCCAGGTGTGGTCTCATGAGAGAGGCAGAATCCCCTTCCACAACCTGCCCAGGACACAGTTGGCTTCCTGTGCTGCAAGTGCACATTGTAGGGTGATGTTGAGCTTCTCATACCCAACTCTTCACTCCAAATTCCCTTCTGTTCTATAAGCAAAGCATGTTGGTGAAGCACATAATTTAGCTTTTGCTTGGTGTAGTTGAACAATGTAACTTTAATAAAGAGTAGGGAAGATAAACAAAACAGGCAAATTTTTCATCTAGAGAACAGTAGGGGGGTTTAATTTTTAAAATTACTTCTGCAGCTTAGCTTTGCATGCAAGTGTTTTTCTCTCACATCTTGCACATACATTATTGTGCAGTTTTCTGTATTATTTTATTTCACAATTTCCTTGCAAGGCGACTGGAAAGACCTGGCTCAGTGAGATGGAGGAGACTGCTATTTGCTTGACTTTTGTCTCCCACCAATTTATGAATATAGATAGTTAGTTGTAGAGTCCAATTGTCTTTCTCAACTAAGTGCATTTGACCTATAATCATTTCACCTCTGGCTTCTTTCTTAACTTCTAAGTTTCCCATGTTCTACATTACTATGTGCTGAAGTTCTGAATCATGAGTTTTTTGTAAAAGCAAACTTGCTTTCCTCTCCTTTATCAGTAGTCTTGCCAGAGCAGTGATTACTGTGACCATGGGTAGAGAGTTATCTAAGCCAGAGCCAAGCAAATCCTTTTCATCATTTCTCAAAAGCATTGGTTTATTTTCACATCAGGAAAGGGAAGAGCATCCAAAACTCCCTATATTCCCTTGTTAAGGCAGCTCAGCTTAAACTTGGTTGCTCTTTTTAAAAGGACATTTCCAGGGTCTAAAGGGAGTTGTTGTATGTGCCTTCTGCATCCCTGCATGATGCAAGCTGCTTATTGAAAACATCTGAAGAAACAGCATATTCCAGCTATCCAGCCCTGGAGAAGCTGCTGTTGTCTTTCTTCCACATCACCACAAAGAGTTTAAACAACACTGAACGGCTCCCAAAACACACATCTTTATAGTCTCTCACCATGAACTCTTATTTCCTGACAGGAGACAATTTCCTCTTGCCCAAATGCAGTTTACTGTCTAGAGAAGAACATTCTCTTAAACAAAGAGATGCCCAGAAGCACTTGTGAAATCCGAGAAGTGAGAGGAGGCAGCAACAGGAGTGTCACTACCTTTCCAGCTCTTCCATATATCCAGTGAGGGCCATCCCATGGTCAATTATCTCCCATACACTCCTCACTCAATCAGCCATACCAATGCTTCTGAAGACTCAGGCTGCAAGCTAAGTCTTCCTTGCAGCTGGTAGAACTATAGCTAGCATTTGAGTCACATTTCTAAGAGATTTTTGAACATAAAGTATGACCTTGTAGGAATCGAATGCTCCTTTCTACTAGGATCTACAGAGCAGAATCTACAAGAGCTCCTACTGTCTCCCACAACAAAATGAATATTCTTTTACAGATTGATTTGTTTGTTTGTGATGAGGAAGGAATTTTTCTTGACAAGAAAGGCTTCAACAACATGTGAGGATGGGAATGGAAGTTCCCTGGGGTTCCCATGTTGTGTTACATCTCTTGAACTTTCTGAGTCCTCTGCTGGGAAAGTGGCGAGGGGGAATAAATTAACAGATTTAAGGCTAAAAGGTTTTTCTGGAAAGGTCTCCTCTACAAGAGAGAATGGAAAATAGCTGTGCCAAGCTAGAGAGTCAGGGGTCAGCATTTCATTTGTCAGTAGGACTCATTTAAGTCCCTGTGCTGTAACACATATTAATACCTCCTCCCCCCATTTCTTCACTCACCACAGAGGAATGAAGCAGAAAAGAGTGTGTTGATTTGTACTAGCCTTGTCATCCATCCAATGAGTATGCTCTGGGGAATCCTAATTCCAGAAACATTGCTTTGGCCCACATTTGGGATCTATTAATGCCAGGGAAAGCAGCAGTGCCTTGCTGAGTTCAAACTCCTTTCATGACTCCAGGATACAGCAGCACAAGTGCCTGGATGAGGCCTTAATATTCTCAAACCTAAAAGTAAAATACCTAATTAAAGAGCTAGCAGGGCTCCATGGTAGGTCTGTCTGGGGGATCTTTCCATTTTCTCATGGGAAACTTCTGTCCTCAAAGATAGTCCTCCACACAATTAATTTCACCTTTCTAGAGCCTCACTACAGCTGCAATATTCATGGTTGTCATGGAACAAACCCACTGTATTGCAGGTGTTTTCCAAATACTGCTTTCACAGCTGAAGTTGAACTCTCTTCAGATGCAAAGTGGCATGCTGGTCTAAGTCATGCAGCTTTGCTGGCTTGGCATGGTTCAAGAGTATCCCTTCCTCAGCCCAACTAGGGACATGCTCCACACCTCAGAGGAAAGAAGAGAAGGATCTAAGTCAGGATAGCCTTGGTTAAAATTCAGTTTTATTGTCTTGCCTCCAATTTTCCCCTGCAATCTTTTTGTGTTGAGAGAGGTATATAAGCAAGTTTCCACCCAGAAACAGTCCTTGCATCAAGAGGATATTTACATCTCCAGGGGGTTTAAATGTGCTATTTCAGCTCCAACCCTCCCTGCATTTGCAGCCCATGGTGCAGGGATGTAAGAAACAGAGCTCAGTGAGTTAACACAAATCATGGCAAAGGCCACCACTGACTTACTACCATCACGCAGATCAGAGATACCCCATGTCTTACCCTGGATAGGGAAGGGCAAATCTCAGATGGCTCCAGAACCTGGCGGGCTGCAAGTCTCAAACATTTTGCCATCCCTGAACAACTGCATAAAAATAGGGTTGCTTCAGTTTCAAAAATCTGTGTTCTGCTTCAGAGCTGCTCTAAGGTGCTCACTGTCCTTCAGCTGCCAACTCAACCTCCCAAATAACTGTTTATATCTCGAATGAAGGATTATTTAAAAAACATGTAAGACTCATAGTTTAGTCCTCTAAATAAACAGTCCTAGAAGCCAAGGTCAGCTTCGAGGTCCTCAAAGTCTGAGACATTGTAAGATACAAAATTAACAAGGCTTTTCAAATCCCATCTGGTAGTAGGACTGGAATGTAAGGGCTTTGAACTGCAAGCATGAGATCAGCATATTAAGATCTAGAGAAGATTTCCATGAGTACTCTGAGGAAGTGCTTCAAAACCAGGTCATGTAAACTTAACATATTTTGAGTGCTTCCTACAAGTGATTTCTCCCTTGGGTTGAACCCATAGGCTATGACTTGGTTTAACAGCTATCAGTTAAAGCACAGCACAAATCACACCTACTAATTACTAGTTAATTTTCCACAAATGTGTCAGCAAGGGGAGAAAAAAGGGATCTTGTTCCATTACATATTCTCACAATGGACATTTGTGTCTGCAAAAAGGGTGGCTGTAGTGCTTAACACCATTCAATACTGCTCTAAAGATCCAAAGAAAATATTTTGTTTGCCTGCATTCTAATGAGTCCTCAAGATGTTTGGCAGCTCCCAGTAAACTACGCACAATGGCATCCCTCATCAATTAGCACTTTGTACTTTCCCATCTGAGGACATCACATCCCTTTCCCTCTGAGAGTTAGAGATGCAGTAAGTTGCACAGCAAATCCCATCAAACTCCTCCCCACTGCCCCAGTTGAAGTTACAAGATGCAGTTTGGGTAAGCAGGAGTTAAATTGTCACATTCCCATCAAAGATCAACCAACCCAATTTCTCATTGAATGCATCAGCTCTTTTTACCACTAAGCAAATATAAATTGGAGAAGAAATCCTGCTTTTCCAAGTCAAAGTTTCTGTATAGTTTTCACTCCAAGCTTACTCATTTCTGAAGCCCTAAATCTTGTCATCTGTTACCATAAATACTCAGAACTCAGGTTTGGGGCACATTGAAAAGATGGGTTTTCCTGAAGTTTAACCTCAGGAAAGGATGTGAATTCCAACAGTCTGGCTGTGGGAATGGGGTGGCTCAGGAGCACATGTCTTCCCAGCAGTAGGAAAACCCACTCAGCTGCTACATCTGTCTAGACTAAAAGTAGCGCATTGCAATGACAAAAATCCTCCCAGATACAGCTTTGTTAGACAACTCTCTGGAAGTGTCTACTTCCCTAGAATCTGATGGCAAAGCAGAAAGTCAACTGTTTACTCTAGCAGCAACAGCTGTGCACTGAATAATATTGTGCTCCAAGAGGGTCTGACTGTAGTGGAAAAACACTCATAAGTACTTTGAGACATAAAAGTATGGACATCCTTTTCATCCTAACAAAAGATCCATGACATACTATTAGATGCCAAAGACTGTAGCCAGATAGTCCTGCCTCTGTACTTGCACATGTATAAATAACACTTTAAAGTATTTGACCTATGATTTTAAACATATTTTCTGGAAGAACTGAATAAAGGAAGGTAGTATTATTTTTTTAAAGTGCAGCAGGAGTTCTTAGAGAAACCAAACAGCCAGTGATCTCTCTCATATATAGAAACAGGTTCTCCAGCTGATATTTTACACATCTTGCTCTCACTTACACAAAACAGGGCTGTTCACTGGTGTTTACAGTTCTCAATGTGTATGATACGGCAAAAAGCTAAGATCTTATCTCTGATTTGGGTACACATACACCTTAAGATATCACTAAAGCAGAGACTACCAGAAGAACTTGGGTGTAAATAGTTTAAGAATTATCACAACTAGAATGCTCAACATTTTGTCACAATTCTAGCATATGTGAAGAAAGAAACATTTGAGAAGTCTGGCCCTGCAACTGCATGGCATAACCAGCTGCTCCGTTATGAATGGCCTCACAAATTACCTTCATTCTCTGATGTTCTTAGAGAAGACATACAAAGAGTCAAAGTTCTAAGGTGTTATTAGAGAATTCCACTGACACACACCCCTCTTGATTTTTTATATGCCTGGAGCAATCAGCACATCTTTGTGCCCTTTACACCCCAAGGCACACCATGCACCCAAGTAGCCATTTTGACCCGTACAACACATATACTTAATGGTGCTTCCAAAATCGGTGGCACAGACCTACTCACTCAAATGCTCCAACTCACTTTTTTCTGGATTTCCAACAAACAGTTATTATCCAGGTGATGCAAAACCTCGTGGCTTGTGCACAACTCCAGCCAAGAGCTTGAAGGGTGCCAAAACAGATATGCCACAGGCACTTGCTACTGTGCAAAAAAAGCTTTGTGTTTAAGGCCCTGTAGAGACCAAACCAGCTCCTCCAGCTACCCAGAGCTCCTGGATCACAACAGGGGAGCTGCAACATGTTCCACCCTTGCGGAAGCAGCTACTGGGCCTGGATCATCCGAGGGAAAAATCCCTGGTATGGAACAACATCAGAAGGTATTTCACAGGGTGTTAGCCAGTGGAAAGAGCAGGCACTCCAGGGAGATAAGCACCTGTGTTGGGAGCAGAGGTGTCACACAAGGGCTGTTTCAGCTACAGCACTGCCAAGACTTCTCAACAACACTGGTGAAATTAAGTGCTGCTGTTTTGGAAAGGCCACAGTCACCTGGGGAAAGGTCTAGAGACCCAGCTGTAGACCAGTGAAATGCTCTGCTGAATTTGCCAGCCTTACTTTGTCTGTGCATTTCACAGCCTCAACTTCCACTTTGGGGCTAGTTGAAAACAAACTGTAAAACTAAGTTCACCTAAACTTTCACAGGGGGTTTCCTATCTTGAAAGTGTAGAACCACAAAGAGGTCAGACTGATCTTTCATAGCATGAAAACTTGTGGTTTTGCACAAGCTGCTCCTCTTTCTTTTTAAGTCATTACTTACCAACATGCTTAAAACAGCATAGGCATATAAAAGTTCTGTTTGGCATCTCTGATGCTGAGAAGTTTGGTGCACTCTAAATTACAGAAAGAGGTGGCAGCAGCTCCCCTGGTGTAGATGCAGGCTGCCTACACAGCCAGCAAGCTCCCCTTATAGAAGAGCTGTACAAAGTTGATCCAGTGACTCATTGTTGAGGTACTTTGTTTCTGCCCAGGGCCATATCTAAAGTGACCTCCACTAAGCCCCTGGGATGACCTTATTGTTCACTATCTGGTGACCACCAGATGCTATTGCAACACGAGACATCTGGGCAGCATTTATGAGCTTGACAACATCTGGTTGTTTTCCGATACTAAATCTCCAGCCTACTTTCAGCTGTGTCCTACTTTCAAATGACAAGTATTGTGCTCTCTGGTATTAAAAACAGTAATTGGTGAAAGGGTACATGGCTACAACTGAAGTAAAGCTTCCTTTGAGGAGATGAGACAATTCACTACCAGACCTCCATTTTCACTGAATGATTTCACATTGGAAGAGCAAGCTAAAGGCAAGTTCCCCATAAACACCTAAAGAAGAGAGCAGGGAGCATGTGAAAATGAACTGTACACACACAGAGCCGCAGGAAGACCAGGATACTGTTGTGAGAAAAGGGTAGAGGGAAGGATGCCACCTCTTTCTTGTGCCATGGTTCTGAACAGAAACACATCTGTATGAAGCAAAGACCAGTGGTCTTTTAGATTGCTTCAAAAGAAAGGAGTTGCTTGCTGTGCTTCCAAACCCCAAGCTTTTTACTTTGAAAAGCAGCCAGCAGCTCCCTGTGTGGTCATGATTATAGATAGGGGTGAAAAAAGCAACGCTATTGCATTAATAACAGAAATGCTCTTTTGCTGGTGGGACAAGAATGAGAAAAGATCTGATCCATGCATACAGTACTCAAGAGATGGGTGCTTCAGATGGAATGTGATTTGGCTGAAATAAATCTGAAGCAAGCATTAACAAGATCTGAAAGCTTTAAGAAGGTTGAGAAGCATTCCAGAGTAGAGGGCCTGCAGGAAGTGCTTGTGATCCCTGCTCTTCTTTTCCCTACTTACACAAATTGCCTGTTCAAGGCCTTTCCTTCAGACAATAAATACACCCACCTCAGCTATAAAGCAAAGAGTCTACAGCCTTCCAGCACCTGGGCATCTCAAGACAACTCTGTTGTATATTGTATGTACATCCCATTAACTCCATATATGACTGTTCTCTGCTTAGAACAATTATTTACAGCTTAGCAAAAGAAGCATGAAGGGCTCACAAGCACTTTTAGGGGTTCCTATTTAGGATCTTGTTTGTGTCCATCTTTGATGAACAGAATTTATTTGGACCTTAACATTTCCATAGTTGCAACACAACCACAGAACTAGAAACTTCCTGCTCTGATACCAAAGCAGTTATGTTTAAAAGACACTATAGATTTCAATCTCAAATATTCTCAAAAAGCAGTGGTTGGGAAGGCAGATCCCTTGGGAGGAATTTAAGCCTGCAATATTTGGCAATTCTCAGTCTTATTTTTGTCACTGGTTTAAGAGTCCTTGAACTATTAGGACTCCATCTTTTTACTAGTGCAATATATTCCATGAGTACTTTGTACTTTACCCTGGCTAACTATGGCCAAGATGGGCTCCTGGTGAAGGAGATAGCTTTTCCTTGTCTTAGTTATTTACATTCACTGTGCTTATCTGTCATTCCCTTGCAAAAGGTGCCACCAGAACCTGCAGGAATGTCAGAGATATTTTGTTAGAACCACAGGTACTCTGTACTTGCTGTGAATTACGCAGAAGAAGTTGTTCTATGAACAGCTCCTTCCTCCTCAAAAAGTTCTCACAAACTGCAGTTGCAGGTCTGTTTATAAGAATTAAAAGAAAACAAACCCAGACACCTTCACTTTTGCTTTAACAGAGCAATGCTCCTAGAGACACCAGCTCAGGCAGACAGCAGCTCCTTTTGGTTCAGTAGCTGACATCAGTAAACTAATTAATACCATTGATTTGCTCCAGGATTTGTTCCAGGTCTATAAAGCCTTTAGGTTGAACAGTTGGTTATAAACATGTTCAAACAACTGCATTTTGTAGCTGAGTAGAAGAACCCAGGGTGTGACTCATGTGGTTTCTCTTGCTTGGAGGAGCCATTGTAGGAGTTTATCTTCCAGGTGTACAAACCCTCAGTGAGGTGCTTTGTGTGGGCCTCTGTCAGTTCAGCCACAAGCGACCATCATTCTCCAGGGAAGAGCCAAGACAAGTTACACCAGCCTTGGGTAATCTCAGTTTTTCTCCTCTCACCTTGGCACTCTGAGCTTCCATTTTCAGACCCAACACTTCCAGTGTTTCCACGTCCAATGCAGCAGCTAGAACAGTATAGGCTACTAATGAGCCTCATTTACCTGTGAGGCCCATCAATGCTTAATTGCTTTCTAGA
>JAOXXN010000001.1:4638344-4658692 GCA_026770055.1 Myrmophylax atrothorax | reverse complement strand
AGACCTGTTAGAAAACATAAATTCAACTGATTGTAGCATTACAAGTCAGGGATGAGATGTATTGTAGTAACAGGTCTGATAAAGGAAAAAATAAACTGACTGCTGAGTCTTGGTGGAATTGTGTGTCTGTACCACTAACAATAGCATCTTGCCTCAAAGGTTAAGCTATTTTCAGTTTGCAAAGAGGAGAGAGGAGTCACAATCCAGAAAGGAAACTAGTACTCCTTGAGCCAGTTGCTGGCAAAAATAAACATCTGCAGGTCAGGATTTTCCCTGCTCTCGCAGTATCAGGCTGGAAAGTAATTTTGGAGAATAGAAATTCTCTGGCATTAGTGTGTTACACTTCCTCCTAGACAAGGCATCAAACAAAAGTAATAAAGGCATTTTATTGACTATTCTGTCAGCTCAAAGCAGTCTCTTGAGCCTGAAATAGTTTCCCTTCTGCTTCCCAGGAAATTCCCCTAGAATTTCCCTTTTCTGTCTCCCTTGTGATCTGGCTATATCCACTACACGAATGCAAAACTTCTGAGGGAGGGAGATTTCCTCTTTCCTTCTTTGGACTGATAACCTTTACCAAGGGGGTTTTATAAATCCTGTCTTGGTGTGAGAGGTAACTGCAGACTGAAGACAAAAACACACTTGTAAAATGGATAATCCATTGGAGCTTTACAATATAAATAGCTCAATACTGTTCATAGGATGCTCTGAGGTTAAACAGACCTTAAAGTTCATCTAGTTCCAAACTCCTCTGCCCTGGGCAGGGACACCTTCCACTAGACCAGGCTGCTCAGAGTCCCATCCATCCTGGCCTGGATTTTTTCTTACTGTTCAGTAACAATTATTGCAGATTTATACCCACCCTAAGTTTTATGGCACTTCAGCTGCACTATGTCAAGAGGCTGTGTGGCTGGAACAAAGAGCAAAGATAAAAGGAATCATATTTATGAGCTTTTAGGAACTTACCAGTTGTAAGCAGTGGAAGAAATCAAGCCTGCTGAGATACTTTAGGTGCTGGGCAGGGAGCTGAGGTCAGACAACTCACTTGCTGCAGCATTTGCAGGACAGCAGGCAAATCATAACCTCACATAAATCACAGAGCCTGGCTGAACCAGAGGGCTGGGGTCTGACTGGAGTTGGGAAGCAAGAGGCAGCTCTGCTCTTCAGTGCTCATCCCTCTGTGGCAAGAGGGAGCATCCTGTCTCACCTCTCTGGCAGCCACTAATCCTGCCCTGTCTTTTCCATGAATTCTGCTACCAATACCCTCTTTACCCTGTTTTGTCAAGAAGCCTGAACCAGCCCTTTCCATGTCCAGCTGTGCATGTGCCAGGGAGTCCTTGTCCCTCTGTGGGAGCTTAGTAGCAAAGGAAGAGCTTAAATAATCATGAGATGACCAATGTAGATGCAAGTTGAAGAGCTTAGCCCATTGAATGATGGAGCTGCAAACTATTAGCAGAAACTTAAACCAGGTGAAGACATTTTGATGTAGGGAGGTTTCTACAAGTAACAGACTAACAATAGGATTAGGATTTCATCTTCAATGAGAAATAATTCTTTCACCTAGGGAATCTCTAATCCAGATGGCACAAACCCCTTTAAGGCAATTATTAACTACAGTGGGAGGGGTGGGAGGTAAAGGCCGCAAGACAGAGGAGAGCATGGACAGGTACCTGCCAACACACCCATACCAGGCAAGAACTTCCCATGTATTTCATTCCATTTTGGTTCTTCATGCCTGTATCAGGTTTATGAGAAGCTGTATTCAGGGATTGATACTACTTCACATACTAGCTAAAGAATGAAAAATAATTAAAGTGTAGATACCTGCAAGGGCCAGGGGAAGGGCAGAGAGGGAACTTGATTTCACCCCTATTCTCTCCTACCCCAACACAGTCCACAAAAGTTTCTCCTCAGTCTATGTCTAGTGAGAACCTCACATACAAAGGCAGTAAGAGAGTTAAGTAAGGTTTTGGGGGATTATGGCAGTAAGTAGGCAAACATTTTGCCAAAAATGGTACTATACCCCAAACTGGATGATCTCTCCCCTCAAAATCAGGTCTCATTTTTACAACTAGCTTCACATCATCCCTTTCAGAAATATTAGTATTGGTCAGTGTTGTATTAATCCAAACATTTTTACTGACATCAGTTAACTTAATAATGCCTCCAGGACTCCTCATGTGATTGAATCTAAGCATCAGTTAAATTGTTTGGTTGTTGAGTGCTCCAGAATCAGGTAGTACCACTGATTCAAGGGTTACCTTGAACAGATGCCAGAATTTAAAAAAGCCAATAGTGAAGAATGAAAAGCTAAAGTCCTAATTTCTATGAGAACATCTTACTCTACAGTACCTCTAAATTCAGAGATTAAACAGTCAAACAAACCACCATCCAGAAAGTTTTAGAAGCAGATGTTCAGATGGGAACTGCCTCCAAAAATCAAAAAAAATGCACAACATGGATTTAGCTGAAGGAACTCTTGTTCTGCCTGCATTGTCACTTGGGAGGGAGCTACTTCCTTAAGGCTACAGTTTCCTAAAAGGCAAAACCCAACAAAACTCTGCCTTTTCATGTAACTGTAATCTCTTGAAAGAACAGATTTTTATTCTTGAGAAGAATTATTTATTCACCAAAGGCAAAAAATCAAATTTTTTTTTGAAGTGGCATATAAAGAGCAGTGGAAACTCTCAGAAGAGCAAAAAGGAATTGAGAAGAAGAGGAACTTTGGGGGGAGCTGTCAGAAAGCCTTCACAAAAAGGAACAATGATTTTTTGGTTTCACTCCAGAAGTTTCATAAAAGACCATGAGACCACTGCACACCACTAAACACAGGGAATAAGTCTCACCCTCAAGCACAAGACCAGGTTAAGGGTGGGATACCCCATATGCTGCTGAGGTTGTGCTTCCTGAGCTCTCACCCAGACAGGGTCAGATCTGCAGCACTCAAACCCAGGAGGACTTGTGATATGCAAGACAGGGATAGACAGGGGCAGGAACACTTGCTGAGGATTTAGAGGTAAGAAATTTCTCCCTATGCCAAGTGTTTTTCCAACAGGAAGAAAGCAAATGAAAGGCACTGCCCTGCCATAAGGCAGCAGCATTCTCTTGAAAAGCTAACTGCTAAATCTAGCACAAAAGTTATCTTACACAGAGAGTAAAGCATGTTTTAAGAGAGCCCAGTACAGAAAATTAGACACAGATGTCACATAAAACTGCCTGACACCAACCCCTCAGGCAGCAGTGAGTGTCCCTCTGAGACCTGTGTACAGACCTCCCTCTAGGCCTTGGGCTGCCCTTGGCCCAAAGGAATCAAGCAAGTAACAAATACAAAATTTCTCAGAAGTGACAGCTGAAAATATGAATGCCATGGATCCTGTCTGAGAATTCAATCAGACCAGACTTAACATGAAACCACCAAGCATCCAAAAGACTGTAGCAGCATTTGCCCAGTGTTGAATTCTGCTCACTTGCATACCAAAAGCATGTTTCCTTCCCTCTGAAACTTGAAATGAAACGTGCCACATTTAGCATCAGCCCCCTGAGCCACAAAACCCTTCCCATTTTACAAAGCCACAAACTACTTCAGTCGAGTCTGAGACCTATTTAGAAAGGTTATTCTGAAATCAAGAGCACAGTCTTGTTTCCCAAGCTTTCCAGTTTACCAAGAGTGCTAGGTCAGACACAGTCCCTTTTTGGCCAGACACATCTAGAGTTCTGCTCTTTTTCTTCAAAGCTTGGGGAAGATGTTTATGTTTGAATGGTGGAAGCTGACGTGTTATAAACTGTAATTTCTGTTTCCCCTACACATTCTATTTCTACACAACAGGATAAATTCCTCCTTAACAAAACTATTTATTAAAAGCCAGGGTAGGGGGGTGCAAGTTCCTGCTGCAGTACCTATGTGTGGTACAGTGGGGCAGGCAAAGAGTAACAGAGCGATGGAGGGGCTGGAGCACAAGTCTGATGAGGAGCAGCTGGCAGAGCTGGGGAGGCTCAGCCTGGAGAAAAGGAAGCTCAAAGGAACCTCATTGCTCTCTACAACTATCTAAAAGGATATTGTAAAAAGGCGGGGGTTGCTGTCTTCTCCCAGGTAACAAGTGACAGAACAAGATGAAACGGCCTCACGTTGTGCCAGAAGATGTTTAGATCAGATATTATGAAAAAAAAAAATCACTGAAAGGGTTGCAAAGTACTAGAACAGGCTGTCCAGGGGTGTGGTGGAGTCTGTATCTCTGGAAGTGTTCAAACACTGATATGGCACTTCAGGACATGGTTTAGGGTTGAACATGATGGTGGTGCTGGGCTGACAGTTGGACTTGATGATCTTAAAGGGTTTTTCCAATCTTAAAAGGTCCATGACTCTAAAGCTTCCCACTGCAAGCAAGTCATGCACCATCACTCATTCAATGGTTATCCCTGAGAAAGAAAAACTTCTCAGAATAGATAAGAATTTGATAATCTTTCAGTGCCCAGGACTGACTGTGGCCCATGATAAGCCTGAAATAGGCAATGGGAAATTCCCGCAGCATGGGGAAACACAGCAAGCCCTAAGGCAGCACTCCACCCACCACCTCCACAGCAGGGGTGATGTGACTGGAGCACAGGGAGGAAACAGGGGGGGCACGGGCAGAGCACACAGAACTCCAGTGCACAGCAGAGAAGGGCAGGCTCAGAGAATTACAACAGCTATAAGCTTTGCTAAAACAAACAAACATGAAAACCAGACCAACCACTGATCCAAGACTCAGCTGTCACCACAGCACATTTTGCAGCCTGAAGCTTCAGGCAGCCCCCCAAGGAAGCACAGGGCACTTCTCCCCACTGCCGTGAGCCACGAGGGTGGATCACACAGTGGTTAGCTACAGAAACACTCCCTGTCACTGCCCACAAATACTCAGAATATTGCTTTCAAATGAGAATAATTTCAAAACCTAAAACTCTAAAAAGAAAAATCCACTGTCATTTTTTTTTTTAGTCTGTATCAGCATGTATCCTCCTCCAAGATCTCATAAATATCTCTCCTTGAACTAATTACAGGACAGGTCTGTAAATGACGCTTCATGTTGTTTAGAGATTGCTTTCAGATAAGACCAGAAGTAATCACCCAGTTTCGGTACAGACTGTTACATCATAAAACTGCCTCTAAGAAACCAGATCGTAATTTCCACTTGCAAACTCACTCATTAGCTTTCTATTAGCTAATAGCTTTTACCTAAAGGTAAAAGGACTGTGTGCTTACATGAATGGAGAGCATTTAAAGAAAAGACAGAAAGTTGCCTTGATATGGGTAAGGAATAGTAAAGTGACATTGCTCTGCTCAGGGTGCACTCAGGATTTCACAAAGTCCTGGAGAAAAAGGTGCCTCTCACATTCCCCCTCCAAGCATCAGTAACAACAGTCAGCTTGCATAAATCTGTTTTCAAAAGACAAAGGGAGGGAGGGGAAAAAAAACAACCAAAATAACCACCACATACTTGGAGAAACTACCAGTGACTAAGCTACCAAGCTTTGCCAGGTGCATAATGAAAAGTTTCCATCTTGCAGTGGCCCTCATTCTTCTGCTAGGTGATTTGGGCTAATTCTGTCAGAACTACTGGTATCTTCTCCAGGTGGTGTCTGCTCCAACTTGTATCACCATTCATTCAGTGCCCAGCTGCACTACCCACACTACTCAGCCAGTGCTGGATGCTGCCAAACGACGTGGAAGAGCAAATCATCTCCTTCCATAAAGCTCAAAAATTGTCAGGCCCACTTAGTTCACAGCAACTTTTAAATCACCCTCGCACTCTGCACTCACCACACAGAGGTGCTCCCACTGTGTCCAGAGAATTCCAGCTCAGCATCTCCCTCCCTGCCCTGGCCAGCACTCTGCTTCAGCCCACCATACCATAAAAGCCTCCCTCAATCCTTCCCTACATTTTCAGTTCCCAGGTACTTTCTGATCTATATCCCAAACTGATCATTCTTTCCACTAATGTATAAAGACTTCAATAACAGCATTTAGACCCCTTCTCACCCCATCTCTCCTGCAGTGCAAAGAGACAACTTGAATCAATTTGCTTTGAGACATAAAGCCCTGCTATTCTACAGGCACTGGGAACATTTGATCACTTGCCTACTTGATTAAGTTTATTGCAAGGTGAGCTAACATGTTTGATAAATGTCTTTGCACATGATGCAAAAGTTGGATGGCAGATTTCCAGGAAGATCATAGTTTTACAATTGAATAATATGTTTCTAGTTTAATCATATTCTTTAATTACATTAATGCATTAGTTATTTCAGGTATGCTAGTGTGTTAAAGAGGTATAAACTGGCATTTGAATTCTTCAGGAAGTAATTATTCATTGCAGAGCCTTAATCAGTTAATTATTTTAACCTCTGGAAAAAATAAGTCCTAAATAATTCCTTCATCTGATTAAAATTAACAATAAAAGGGTCAACATTTAAATTTGAAAAAAAAAAATTACAAAAAGTTTTAGTCTCCTAAACTCCCATTTAATTTAAACTAGCACTTGAGGAAAAAAGTGAAATATTAAATAAAAACTGTTTTAAATAAAAACTGATCCCCATGGCGTATGAAACATCTTACACCAGCTGAATTGAACAGACAGGAACACATCCCCCCTGTACTGCACCAAGGACAATCCTTCTAGATGCTCAAGCAGAGTCAGCTCAAACCAGAAAGAAATGTTATTTCAATTAAACAGCACTGAATTAAACTAAATTAAGGGTCAGGGGCCCCAGGTAGACCCATCAGAAGCATTCCTGTGGTTAGACACTGCTTCCTAAAACAAGACCTGCCTTGCTCTTTCTTTATGCACAAGCTTTAATTTCAATGGGAAAGTAACAACAGCACATGGATGGCAAAAGAGCTCAACATTCACATGAAATCACATTTCAACTCTGAACCCATTTGCTTCCCAATCCAGAACATTTGAACAAGCATTTGTGAGAACCAGAAAACTCACAGGGGCTCTGTGGGAGTAAATCAGCCAACACTAGTAACACAAGCAAACCATCTGTGCTGGAACAGCCACCTTCATGTTTTTCATGAGTCAGAATTAAAACTGTTAGAAAATGACTGACCCTTCAGAAGAATGACATCACTTTTAGGAGATCAGACTTCTTCAGGAGGAATCTCTTCAGAGAAAGGGTTGTTGACAAAGTGGTGAATGGTAATTGCTCAAAGGTTGGACTCAGAGGTCTTTTTCAACCTAAACAATTCTATGATTTTGTGATATAAATGGCCATCAGTGCCTGAATTTCATTTAGAAAAGGCAGGCAGGCAACCTTTATGGAATAACCTCACTTTCCTTAAATTCCTACCCTTGCTTGAAATGATAACCTCCTCCACAGAGGAGGGAGGCAACCACAGAAGTTCATCAAAAACACACAGTTTGGTTTTAATGACAAACAAGGCAGATGGCTTGTACCAAGTATCAGAAAGGGGCTGCTAAATGAAGAATAACCAGGGCTTGGCCACAATGAGAGGAAGGAACACAGAAACCCATATCTTGGGTCATGCTTACCCCCAGGAAGCTCCAGTGCACCAGGCAGAACAGGACTTGCCCCTTCCCCATAGAGAGCGTCCTCAGTGGGAAGATGTCTTTGGCTAAAGCACTGGTTCTACCATCATTATCTCTGGAGCACACAGGGAGGAATGATCACTGAGGTGTTTGTATTCCTTAAGATGAGATGCTATGAGGATGGCAAGAGAAATCCCCAAACCCACACTCTTGCACCCCTGTTCCATTTTGGATTTTTTCCTGTTAAAGTACTTGATTTAAAGCCTCTCAAAGAAGATCTTTTAAACATTTTCCTTATAAGCTTATTATTTCGCTGGTAGATATGCAGGTTCAGTGGTATTTGGTAGTTGGTGGGGTGGTGTCTACACCTCCTTATAAATACAATACCTATCAGATTTCACCACATTCTTTGATCTCAGCTGGCTGTAGAACAAGAATCCCTTCACTGGGTTGAATGCTCAAGGCTAGTCAGTGCATTGCTTGTGACTCGTATCCGTCCTACACAAGAAAATACACTTTTTGTATTGCAAGAATGTATTCAGAATGCAAATACACAACCTATATACACAGAGTGTGTGTAATAATACACCATGTTTCATATAAACAGAGTGAAAGAAAACAGACAGAACCATAGCAAATGAAGTATCAGTAAATTACCTCTTGTCTCTCATAAGAAGTGCTTATACCAACAAAAATTAAGAGCTTTTCACTCTTTTGCAGACACACAAGTAGCAGCTGAAGTGCCTGGTGAAGCTCCTGACAGAGACAGATTCCCAAGAGCCAGGAAGGCACAAAAATGAAATGGTAAGTTATGCTTTATTTTGTGCTGCAAACCAGGTGAAGTTTGGGAGCAGAAGGAATTTCATTTTGTTACCAACAGAAAATAATCTCAAGAGCAAACTGTGACTATCTGCAATTAACTTTGTCCACATGAGAATGCAAGCAGGGGTCTGGTGTTTGCAGCTGAAGCCCCATCCTATTCCAATCTCTGACAAACCTCAGTTCCACAGGCAGGAGATAAAACCCACACCAAGACTAAATGACAAAATAATACAGGGTTTGTAACCCATCCAGCTTCATATCTAAATTATCTTCACAGATGAAGGAGCTGGGAAAGATAGAATTACACCAGAGAAAAGGTCTTTCATCTCTGCTCTAGCATTCTGACAAAGCATTTGACTTTTCTCTCTTTCATTAGGGAGACTGCTCTCTGGATGGTTGCCTGCTTACTGCTTGTGTCTCTGCCCAGAGGTAAATAAATTAAAATACACCCTAGGAATTTGCAGAAGTATTTATATTTGAATACACAAACTGCCAACAGAATCTTGGATCAAAACAAAACAAGTGCATGTATTGCTTTGCATATATTTTATCACAGCCCAAGATTTGCAAGTACAAGTCATAACCTTCGGATAAACCTCTGTATCCAAAAGAAGTGGTTTTCAAGTTAAGGTGTTTCAGACCCAGGAATCTTTACCTATAAAGTTTGTCCTGCCACATCCTTGAAAGTATCTACCATTTCCATAATATTAAGCATGACTTGTAATCTTGTCCTTTACAACCCTCAGCTACCTTGGATCTGGTTTTGCATTTAAACTCATTAAGATACTGAGCTTATAACCAGGCAAGCAAAAGGACTGGAGCCCAGAAACTCTCCCTGAATCTTTCCGCATGCTCTGCTCAGTTCTATCAAAGTTGGGTTTCTGACATTATATGGAATAGATATAATCTTCCCTAAGAAAGAGATACACTAGCATATGCTGATGAGAGAGTTTTATTCAAGGTGCAGGTATAATTCCCTGCAATTTCCTTGTCTGAGGTTTAAATTCAGCAGTAGTAAGGGCTCTGTGTGTGGTCAAGACTCCTGTTTGCTCAGAAGTGCCTCACATTTACCAGATATTCCAGAGGCTGAGAAGGTTACACTTCACCTGGAACTAGTCTCCTCCTCACTTCTGGAAGCACAACTGACTTTTTTAGAGAAACCTCTCACAAGGCTCCACAGAGAAGTGTGCAAAGTCTATTGCCACTCATGATGAGCTCTTTTGGCAGCCAAGTGCATGTGCAAACACTCGGAGCCATACAAGTGAATGCCCTCTCACTCTTTCCATGCCACCCCTCTCTGCCATCCACGCTCCAAAACAAGGGAATTCCAGTTCAGTGTTTCTGAGCAAGGAACTGTGATTGCCAACAGCCCCCTACCCTCCTAAAATGCTCTTTCATGCAGGCAAGATTTAAGCCTATAACAAATTGCACCACACTAGTATGTCAGGGTAACATACTTCAGTTTGGGCTTATAAGGACTCAGAAACACAATTTCCTGTTGCCTTGTTTCTGACACTGAAACATTTTTCTCAGTACTTTCACCATTAAACTACTTTGTCTTTCAAGTTCACTCTGATGATATTAATGCAGTTCTACCAACAGACATCTCCCACTCGAGGCTCTTTTCCACAAGTCATATACTCTAGAACACCTACTGGCATCCAAGATTCCTCTGGTACAACCAACATATAGCTAATAAACAAAGACGCTTAACAGAGGTCACCTTCAGGGGAAAAAAACGCAGTCTTTGTGAGCTTCCCTACACCACACTTTGTATGCTAAAGCAGCAGCATTTTCTCACTACAGGAATCTTACAGATTGGTTGAATCAGCACACTCAACTTCACTCTGATAGCCTTAAACACTGGGGCAAAATTCAAAACACATAATTAAAAAAATGCCAAAACTTATCTGACTCGGCATTTGAGTTTTGCAACTGCAAGTGAAAGTTGTGTGCCAACATTAATTTGTTCCAAGATTGAGAACTGCACTTTCTACACACAAAGCTTACCCAGTAGGTCAGATGAGCATTATTCATCCTGCTTCATTCACTGCTCATCCAGCTGCCAACACCTCTGCTGCACAGTTGCTTCAGACTTCTGACCAGGAGGCTTCCGACTTCCACACGTCCTGTTACATCAACAGCAGCAGTGGGAAAATTAGCACAACACCACCAGCCTCCAGCATGACTTCACTCTTCTTCTCGAGACTAGCTTCTATAAAGACACTTATTTGGTTTTCACCCAGAAGTCTGTTCTCTCCATCTACAAAATACCTTTTGCAGCTGTAGGCTCGTTAAGTAACTCATTACAGCAGATTATGGTCACCTGCTCTTGAAACAAACTTGAGCAGTGCCTCCTTTTTTGCCTCCTGTTGCCCTGGTTTTACCAGCTGAAAGCAGTTTAGGGCAGAATGGGCTGAACCTGGTGGGTGTTTGTAGAGTCATCATGACTGTTTTTAGGGTTTTGTGCCATATCATGGAAGAAAGGAAGGCTCAGATACACTGGGTATTGCTGTCCTCCATCTCCAGAAAACAAACAGAAAGACAAAAAGCAAACAGATGCACTTCTAAAACCATTAACAAATTCAGAGGTGCCCACAATGAAGAGATAGGACACACACTCTCCCTTTTTTGCTCATTAAGAAAATGCTCATTGTCCATTTTTCTGAATAGAGGTACAAGTTCTGCTGATGTAAGGATTATCTTTTCTTCACCCATGTGCAACAACACAGGTTGCAAGTGCTCTCTTTCCTAATGGCATCCTGTGGACAGGACTTTTCTCCACCAGAAAGCTCTTCTGGAGCCTCACTTCTTCCATAGCTTATAAAATATCTGCAGCAGCCACAGGCACACTCATCTCCCACTGTGGTTATCTAACCATGGTCAGCCATAACCACAATCTGCTTTCAGACGAGGCCTTGCCTGGGGGTGACTCTGCTGAGCACAGCCTTACTGAGCTCCCCAAGCCCAAGCAGCTCAGGGATGGGGCTCAGGACCCTCCTTGCCCTCCCTCAGCTGGCGGTGGCCCCTCCAGGTGTGCTGGATACAGCGAATGGCCCTGCCGGGGCATGTCACTAATTGCAGGACAAAGGTAGTCACTTTGGGGATTGTAGGGTCATTTGTGCTGTGGCAGTGAGAGTGGATGGAGGCTGAGCTTTATTATAAATAAGACCCTTTGAATGTATTGTTGAAATTGAAGTTCCCCTTTGAGAAGCAAAATCTGGTCAGCATCTGATACATTATGAAAACCACAGAATTACAGAATCAATTATGTTGGAAAAGACCTCTGGGGTCATCAGGTCCAACCTATGACCAAACACCACCATGTCAACCAGATCATGGCACTGAATGCCACATCCAGTCTTTCCTTAAACACCTCCAAGGACAGTGACTCCAGCACCTCCCTGGACAGCCCATTCCAATGTCTAATCACCCATTCTGTGGAATTTCTTTCTGATTTCCAACGTAAACCTCCCCTGGCACAGCTCGAGGCCATTTCCTCTCATCTTGTCACTGGTTAACTAGAAGAGACTGACCCCCATCTTGCTACAAACTTCTTTCTGGGAGTTATAGAGAGCAACAAGGTCCCCCCTGAGCCTCCCCTTCTCCAGGCTGAACACCCCCAGCTCCCACAGCTGCTCCTCACCAGCCTTCTGCTTCAGACCCTTCCCCAGCTCTATTGCCCTTCTTTGGACTTGCTCCAGCATCTCAGTGTCCCTCCTGATTTGAGAGGCCCAGAACTGGACACAGGATATGAGGTGTGGCCTCACCAGTGCCCAGTACTGGGGGGCAATCACTGCCCTGGTCCTGCTGACCACACTATTCCTGATACAGTTCAGGATTCCACTGGACTTCTTGGCCACCTGGGCACACACCAGCTCATGTTCAGCCACTGTTGACCAGCACCCCCAGGTTCTTTTCCACTGAGCCACTTTCCAGCCTGTAGTGCTGTGTGGCGTTATTGTGGCCAAAGTGTAGGCAAATGGTTCAGTTCTCCACATGAAAAGGCAATTCTCCTTCCCCAGCCAACCAGAAATAGCACTGGTTTTTTCAGCTAAAATTTAGATTGTTGGGCAAAGGCGGATTTTCAGCTGCAAAATCTGAAAACCCATGGGAAGCAGATGTTTGGTGATAGAGTTATAAGGGAAGACACTTATTTGGCTCTGAGATTCAACTTTCTGTATTACAATTTTCCTTCTGCTTTTATGTCTGTCTGGATGGACACAGTGTGACACCAAAGAAGCCTCAAAACAGACTGATTGATATGGAAATAGAGGCCTGAGCGTGTGAGGAGCTGAGCCCTGGCTGCCAGTGACTTCAAGGGGAAACTGGGCTCTCTTTGGTCTTTAGCCTAATATATGGAGATCTGATGCAAGCCTAGAACACAGGAATGACCACACTGTGACCAAGAACACCCATTTCAATATTGAGTCTAATTACTTACCCCTTATGTTTCACAGAACCTTGGCCATGAAAACAGATTGTGTTGTTTCACAGTGAATTTTAGCTTTTCATCTTGGCACGGTCACAGATTCACACTTGTTTTTGTTCTGCTCCCTGCTGGGGAAAACTTTTCCATCCAAATTAACTCATCTGCATTTTAATTTATAAAATCATTTAATGAAACAGATTTGGCCAAAATGTTAATTTAAGCCCATGTTCAGTGTTGAAAATATCTAGTTTTCTATGCTTTATAAATACATAGAAACCTTCCATGACAGACACTTCTTTTGGGCTGCTGGAGAACAATACCAAAGACTAAAAGAGACCACAGGATGGGTATTAGCAAGAGAAAAACAAGTCAGATCTGCAGAAAAGAGGCCTGTTCTGTCAGAGCCCCTGCGAGGTGTTACAGGGGAAGGGAGGTGGGGGCTCTAAGCACAGTCTTTACAAGTCAGGAGTCATGATCTGAAAGGCAAGCAATGCGAGCTGGGGCAGACCAAACTCATCCAGTAGTTTTCTCCTGCTGGTCTAGCACGCTTCTCCCACTTCTCCTTTTACTTCAGCCAGACTGCCTACAAAACTAGAACTTGTTTAATCACGTGTGCCCATCTTCACTTCCCTGCATCCCCTTTTCCTCTTGTGAACTGAGCTATTAAAGTCAAATCAGACACCTGATCTTGTACACCAAAATCCCCTAAAGTTGGGAGAAAAATCACCAGCTAAGGAGACACATTCAAGAAGAAGCTACACTGCCAAAGTGAAGGCAACTTGCCCACAGCAACATCTGTCCTGCTGCACATCTGGCTGGGCACTGAGCATACACAGCCCTCAGACCTGGCATGGCACGTACCAGCCTTACCTCCTGCCTGTCTGGGAGCAGAAGGAGTGAGAGGAAGAGTGGCAGTAATGATGTGATGTAGCCAAATTATAGGAAACTTGTTGTCCTTGTGTATGCTGCCCACTGATGAAGTTCTCTGTTTTTTATTCCAGGGCAAGCAGACACAACATGCCATGCATTTGTTGGAGAAACTGTTGTTTTACCTTGCACCACCACTCCACCTGGAGAGCTGATCTTTTCCCAGTCAAGGCTCTACTGGCAGATTGACAAGAAGATAGTGCACTTTTTTCACAAAGGGCAGGATTCACTGAAGAACCAGGACAAACATTTCCATGGCAGAACTAGTCTTTTTTTGGACCAGATGAAGCATGGCAACCTTTCTTTAAAGATCTCCAATGTCCAGTTACTGGACAATGCTGAGTACATTTGCATCTACAAACAGGATGAGGATCATCAAACAAAGAAATCTAAAATTAAACTCAGTGTATCAGGTAAGATTTTGTTTAGTTTGGCCATATATGGCCATTGACTAGGATGACTTCAATTTTTAAAGCTCAGTTTTTTCACTCAGTTTCATTCTTTTCCTTGCTTTTGTTGGAATAACATGTGAGAAAGAAAAGAAAAAGCCTCTTGGTTAAGGTTCAACATAGCATATCCACAGAAACAGCAGGACTCCTGAAGCCAAACCACCTGCCTCTTCCTCTTCCCTTCACACAAGACATTAATGAACAATGAGGTCTCCCTGAATTTAACCATTTGTACTGTCAAAGTCCAGACCATCCACCCTTTCAAATGAAAGACAACCAGTTGCTGGTTTGTTTTTCCCATGCAACTGGAAGATTTGGCTCTGGTGGAAAGGCTGGACATGTGCAACAAGAATTATTAGTTTTCTTCTTCTGAAAAATGAGTGAGACCCTAATACATACTTGAATAGTGGTAAATAATTGAGATAATATGTTTGAACCACTTACAAGCATGGCCACCAGAATGATGGGGCATTGGGCTTGACCAGCTGACTGGCTGAAAAAGAAGGTTAAAACAAAGGGGGATACACATCAAAACAAATTACACCTTTTTATGGTGTCTTACTTGAATAAATCAGCTGGAGACTTTCATTATGGTCAACCATATACATTTAATTCTGCCTAAAATAGAAAAAAATAAGTATTTTCAAGTAATACAAACCCTTCAATATCTTTCTTTTAATGAACATCATTCTAAAGAAGAAAAATATTTTTAAAATATAAAGTGAAATACTTTTGTTTGTGAAGTTTCAAAGTGAAAGATTTTACAGTTTTCAAAACAAAAAAAAAAGAGTTTTGAAAATGCACAATCAAAATATTTCCATTATCTAATTTTTGGGAGCAGTAAGGTGTCCTTTACTCTGATTTAATGTTGGGATCATATTTGAACTTTCAATTTGTTTGACAAATGTGTTCTTCCTCAGAAAGAGCCCAAACTACTAACCCTTAGATCAAATATCAGTTCGGTGTTTCTGTTCTAGGCTCAAACAATTAACTTTGATTCTTGGGGGTTTTCTTCCAGCCCCACCTAGGACTGAGGAGGCATCTTTCTCTTCTGGTAAGGCAACACTCCTTAACTTGTTAAGTGTCTGAGTGATTATCCAGTGCTTTGTTTAGAATTTGCAAGGTTGGTAAATCTGTTGAAAGAAGAAAGTCCAATTAAAATTAAGGGGCATGTTCTCTCTAAGTCTGGCAAAATCCAGCTGTTCCAGACAGGGAAAAATATCTCCACCACTAAGACAGACCTAGGCTGCAGAAAGAAGAATACTGAAGTGCCAGCAGTCACTGACCCATAAAGCTACTCACCAGTACAGGCATCAGAAAAATCAGTAAAACACAAGTACCATGGAAGCCACTCTGTTCTGAGAGTTAAGGCCTTTGTAAACTACCTTGGTATGAATTAATCACAGAACCATCAGGGTTGGAAGAGACCTTCAAGATCACGCAGCACCACCATAATCACCCCTAAACCATGTCCCCAAGGGCAAAAATCAGATGCCTCTTGGACACTTCCAGAGACGGTGACTCCAACACCTCCATGGGCAACTTATTCCAATGCATAAGCACTTTTTCAGAAAATTTTTCCCCTGTCTGATCTGAATCTCCTCTGGCACAACTTAAGGCCATTTCCTCTCATCCTCTCACTGCAGGCACGGGCAGAGGGGACCAACCCCCACTTCACTACAACCCCCTTTCAGGTAGTTATAGAGTTGAACTACCAGACCAAGAGATTTGAGGGGTCCATTGGCAATAAATATTCAAAAAATACATGATTAATGACTCCACATAAGCTCTTCTAGAAAATCAAAGCAAAGTTCATCCAAAGGCAGTTCTGAAATACAGTGCAGATGCTCATATCTAAGTATAATCACTACAGAGAAGTAACTACACCAAGATCATTTGTAGACACTTCTGGAGTGAATGCAATGCAGAAAGGATGTCCAGCTTGTACATGCCCTCATCAGTGAGCTCTCCCTTCAAATCCTTCTTGCAAGAAAAATTATTCTTACTACAAGATTCTCCACAAAACGTTAAGTTGGTACGAAACCTGTAATGCTTTGTCATATAAAATTAATAGCTGCAACTGGTATCTTAGTGTAGCTGAAAGATGTGATCCTTTACACAACAATAATTATAATTGCTAAGTTCAGTAACACCATGACATTACAGACAGATTAGGAAGCAATAAACTCAAACAGAAAATAAGGAAGAGAAACATTCCAATGTTTTATCTCAAGACCACACAGTAAAAAAAACCAGTTCTGTGCTTCATGAGCAATAAACAGTTTGAAAAATTACAGGAAATATCCTTTTTTAGACCCAAGTACTCTAACTGGTTTAAAGATCTTTAAAAAACACATAGTTAAATTCAGGAGGGCATCGTGTACCTTCAATGGCACAGCACCACATTACAACATTATAAAAGCAAACAGAACAGGAGGTAGAATATCTCTCAGCTGTTACCTTTCATAAAAAAATACTTAAGGGTCTGACTTTTTAATGCAGCAGCAGTGGAAAATTCTCAAAACCAAAAGGTCAGTAGGCTGTATTTAAAAGAGGCAGTTTGACTCAGCCAAAATCTTCCTGACAACTTTCTCCTAATTTAAACTATCTTAAAATTATTGAGACAAAGGGTAAGTGTTTTATTTTGCTACAGGAGCATAAACCAAATCTCAAACTTTTGACAACTGATAGTTCTTGTACTGCTGGATTTTGAGGGACTAAAGGACAAGGATAGAACAAAATCCTGACCTTTTATATGTAATTTTTTGTACAAGGGAGAAGTATTTCTGTTGTCAACTTCTTTTAAAGAAAATCATCAGCCACATCCCCCTTTTTCCTTTTTTTTTCTTTTTTTTTACAGCGATTTCTTAAGAAAGGAGGAGGAGAATCTGTTTTGTATTAATTGTTATCTTGGAAGGGACTTAGAAATGCTAAATAACCTGCTGAGAACAAAGGCATTGTATGTAGAAATAGTTTTCATAAGTTCTCATTGACACTTTGCAGTCAACCAAATCAGCAGATATTGTTATTTATATAAAACAGAAACAGTTTTTCTCTGTTTGACTACATTTCTGTTTATTTGCTGGATAGATTACTTTTCCTAGTAATTTTTAAGGGCCAAATTTATTGAATTTCTGAATTTAATGAATTTTATTTGATTACTGAGGACTACTTGATGTTTACTTGCTCTCTGCCTGTGAATATCACATATTCCTTCTAGGAAGAGGAGAGGGAAGCACATCAACTAGTGATGAGTTAACTACAGTGAGATACTTAAAGCTGAACCACAGCAGTAGGAACATCCTGATCTTCACAGAGAAGGACTTGGACTTGAACACTTCCAGGAAAAATTTCTCTTCTGTTTAAGTCAGGGGTTCAAAGTCTTTTACGGTGTCCTACACCCTGCACAGGTACCACCTGTGCCAAGGGTGATTTGTCCACCTGTGGGTTACATGCAAATGGTGATACACAGTTCTGCTACCACCTAAGCTTCTGTGGCCAAGGCTTTTTTATATTATTACCATTATTTATGGACGCTTAATCACAGTGTCTATCTCAGATCCCAAGCACGAAGAATAATAATGTATTTTCATCCTAGAATTGTATAATGGTTTGGGTTGGAAGGGATCTTAAAGAACATCCAGTTCCAAACCCCCTGCCATGGGCAGGGACACCTTCCACTGGGCAGCTGGCTGATTGTTGTTCTTCTAGCAGGATTTTAAACAATTCTTAGTCATCCAGAAACTTAAGTTCTCTTCATTACTGCTGAGTTTCTGTGCCTTTTCTATGAAGGAGCAAAATTTTTGTGTCACAGTACCTTGACACTGGCTTTTCTGGAGGGTGTACACACACAAAAGGAGAATTTTGAAAATGATCCAAAATCCACATGGGGTTTACAAACAATCTCCCATCAATGCATTCATGCAAAATGTATCACACAAACTGCAAATACACTTTTTGTCAAGTCACCACTCACATGCCAACTTTCTCCTTTTCACTTTTTCAGGACAGAGTCAGATTCCCTCCAGAAGCCCTACTGAAGCATCACATCTCACTCTGCCTCTCCTCTCTCTCCACCTCCTGGTCACTCTGGGGGTTTGGCACTTGTAACTGGGGAAGACAACGTTGTCTTTGGGAAGTTTTCCTCACCAGAGGACCTCACTGGGCAGAACAGGTCTGTAGGTTCCAGAGCCACGTGACAGAAACACCAATAGCTGAAAACAGATCAAGCACTAGGTGTTTATGTCCCACATTTGGCTCCACAAAACCAAAGGCAGCAAAACTCTGAGGCGGCAAATCTGCTTTCTCATTTGGTTCTTAGAGTCCTGTTTTAGTGCTGCAAGCATGAATATTTTCTTTTGGATTTTGTGGGTTTGCTTTAACGACAGGAAAAGACTCATAAAACTCCAGGGTCACATTATACTTGGCCCTAGTGAGATCTTTTGCCTAAGATCTCATCTGCTGTCCTTCCAGGAGAGTTGAAAGGAGGAGCAGGGGTAATCAGCCTCTGTGTCAGATAAAAACTGGAAGTTGGAAGACACTCCCATTTTGTGAAACGTAAGGATGGAAACCTTGTGAAACTTCAGCCTGTGGAAGTTTAGCTTCTGTTTTTACTCTTAAGTGTCATGGACTATCAGTAAGAACATTTTATTCCACAAGAAATGTACTATTTCTTCAGTGGAAGGGGGAAGCTGCCCAAGAAAGAGGATGGAAGTTCATAAAACATCAACATAAAGGAAGGAAGTGATGCATTACTACAAAATCCGCTTCTAAATAAGCAAAAAAAATTAGAAGGCTGAATTCAGTGTTTTCTCTCTTTGTCATGGAACATGGCAAGGTAATTGTGAGCATCATGGAAAAGCTGGATTCTTAAGGTGGAACTGTGCAATAAGAAATCATTACTGTGACAATGTTATTTCTTCAAAAACAGTACTTTTAGAGGGGAAAAAATATTTAATAACTCATCAGAATCATTGTAATTGATACCTACGCAAACTAAATGGGTTAATTTCCAGAAATGTTCAGTTTGGGTAGCAAAGATATCCTGGGTAGGTTGGAAGGACCCTGCTACAAACAATGTCAAGAAAGTGCTTAAGTTTCGTTTCAGGCCAGAACTGCAACTGCCCTATTTCACAGCCAAAAGGCATCCAGAGAACAGAACTACTCCCCCGGGCTGGTGATCAGCAGTGACTGCAACACACCCGTCCCGGCTGAGCCCCGAGCAGGTGGAAGTGAGTCATAAGGATGCACATGAAGTCATTTTGATTTGGAACGGTTGTACTTTATTTTCAATGGAAAGACAAGATTGTTTTTGCGAGGAAAGGAATAGAATAAAATAGAACTTAAAGTGTTACCCACTGAAGTAAAGGAGATAGTTGCCTTTGACTTTCTTAGAAAAGGGCCCTTTGCCCCACGGTGTGGAAGAGACAAATTCCCATGCACAGCCTGTGCTGCTGCTGCTGCAGGGAAGCTCAGCAGGTACTTGGCTACCCTGGGTATGGAGCAAAACATCTGGACCCCAACTTCACAGAAAGATTGGACCATAAGATTTGTACATACTGTGATTGTCTTTTTGTGTCCCACCCTCTAAATGTTTGTCTTAGATTTTGTGTATTTTTCAAAACAAAATTTGTTAAAAATAAAAACCTAAAACAAAAAAAAACAGATGAGAGCAATTGCTTGATCTGTAAGAGTTCTTTATTTGTATTTCAGTTGTTCTTCCAGTTAGAGAGGCTCCTGTGCAATCAGAAAGTCCAAAAGGTGACATCCCTATAGGTCTATTGGTTCTTTAGGTCTGAACTGCCTGCCCTCATCTCGGGGACCTCATGACTTCTAAAAATCTAGCAGCCATTTAGGCAGCCCTCCACTTCTCAAAAAGTGTAGAATCACAGAATTGTTTAGGTTGGAAAAGATCTCTAAAGTCATCAAGCTGAACCATTAACCCAGCACTGCCAAGACCACGACCGAACCATGTCCGTAAGAGCCACATCTACGCGCCTTTTAAATACCTGCAGGGATGGTGACTCCAGCACTTCCCTGAGCAGTCTGTTCAAATGTCTGACTACCCTTTCCATGAACATTTATTTCTAATATCTACTCTAAACTGCACCTCCCCTGGTGCAACTTGAGGCCATTTCCTCTAGTCCTGACACGTGTTACCTGGGAGAAGAGACAGATCCCCAGTTGGCTACA
>JAOXXN010000001.1:4625987-4638244 GCA_026770055.1 Myrmophylax atrothorax | reverse complement strand
AGAAGAGACAGATCCCCAGTTGGCTACAACCTCCTTTCTGGTAGTTGTAGAGAGCAACAAGGTCCCTTCTGAGCCTCCTTTTCTCCAGACTAAACACCCCCAGCAGCCTCAGCCACTCCTCATAGGACTTGTGTTCCAGATCCTTCACCAGCTCCATTTTTCTTCTAAGGGAAGGTTTGTTTTCTTCTAAAGGGAGATCTGCTCTTCAGTGGAAGGCCTTTGGGGTGCTGGTCTCGAGGCAGTCCCCACGCTCCAAAGGATGTGGGGCTGTGCCTGTCCTTGGTGGCTGTGCACTGGACACAGCTGGGAATGGCAGTGGTATGAAAGTATTGATGAGGTTATTCACATGGAAAAGAACATCTCTTTTTTCCTTTTAAATTAATTGAAGAAATGATGAAAACCAATCCTCTATCACGCGCTTGATGACTAACTAGTCTGCAAAAGTGGTGCAATGAGTGCAGAAAGCTGCCAGGCTGTCTGCTCAGTGAAGGAATTTCAGCATTTTGATGCAAGCTGTGTGTGAAGAGACAGGCCCTCACATGTGCCCAGACATGGCTCTGACGGATCATCAGGCAGAGAAAGACTGGAGATGAATTTGCTTGCCAGCAGTGCCCCCTTTCCAAAGGGTTGTTAGGAAAAAGACAGTCTGTAGGGCACCAGGACTTCAAACCATATCTAATTTATCAGCTGAAGCCCATGTTTTGAATCACAATTGAAAACAAACCAGGAGCCAGTGCATTTCAAGACCACACTCCCCTGTTAGCAAAGGGCCCTGCGAAGCAAAGGGATGTCGAAATAGCACATCCTGAAATAATTTGGTTTAGCTGTACTAATTGCATTCCCATATAGTGGTGTATCTAGCAGCAATCCAGACTGGAATTATAAAATTCCTTGTTCATTGCACTGACTGCCACATCAAAAAAAAAGAGAGATCACATCTTTTAGCCATAGCAGATGGATATTTTTTTGGCTGTGTAGGTGTAACTTGGCTCTCTTCTTCCTTTAACAATCTCCTCTTCTCCTTTCCCTTTACCCTTTTCATTTTCCTTAAACCATTTCCCTTTACCCTTTTCATTTTCCTTAAACCATTTCCCTTAATATTTCTTTTCTAAATCATGGCCATATCTTGGGTTTATATCTCATCCCAGGTGCCTTCCAGTCACACTGTATAGAAGACATCTAAAACTTCTCCCTCTGATTCCTCCTTCTCCTCTCCCACCAATCACACAGCCTCGTTTTTCACTCCTTTCAAATGGACAGGCCCTGTGTGAATGCTGATTTAGCCTTTATTAATTACATACAAAGATCAGCATTTTTCTCCATTTTTACATGGAATTAGAAAGGTGTTCCCACTTTTTTTTTTTTAGCAAAGGAAGATCTTTGACATGAGTCATAAAAAAAGTTGCAACAAACTCAGGAAATTCAGCTGATAAACAGGCATTGAACAGTGTGCACCATACTCAAAAGCAAATGGTAAAAGACAATTTCTCAGCCAAGGCCAACAGGTTGAGCTCCAAACCCACTTTGCAGGACACATATCACAAATGTTACAAGCGGTAACAGGATTTTACTGCATTTTTCTCAATCTGTTTCAGAGCAGATGCTCACAAGCATTAAGATGGGATGCACATGTAGCCAGGAGCAGGGTGATGCAACCCCCACTTTAGCCTGAAAAAATACCACTTGAAGCCTGGCAAAGGAAAGGGAGAGCCAGAGAAAGTCACAAATTCTGTGTGGTGTGCAGATAATGAATTTTTTGTCCCCTGAATTTTTATTTGGCATACAAAAAAACCAAAATCACCAAGAAACAAATCCAATATATTCCCACATCTACTTTATATTTTTTCCCTTTTTTTTCCTAAATTCTTTTTTTGTTTCAGCCTTTGAGAAGAAAGGGCTATCATCAATGTCACATATCCCTAAGCATGATACCCTCAGAGTATGGCATAAGAGCACAAGCCGAGCAGTTCCTGTCTCCTGGAGAGCAAGAATTTTAAGAATGAGGATCTGAATTTTAGGAAGAGGAAGAGAAGGACGTGCATGCTGTTTTCCAAATTATTCACTTACTGATGCCAATTATTTTTGCACTCTGAAAATTGCCCCTCTGTGCTTATTGGCCAGTGATGGGAAAGACAGACCAAGCCAGAACACGAATGGTACCCTGGAGGTGCAAGAGCAGCAGGTAAGGACTGAGCTGCAGGGGATCAGGAGCCCTGGCAGGGGCTGTGCTCAGTGCTACAGAGGACACAAATAGCCTCGGGGCCACCCCTGGGGCCCACTCTGGGAGTCTAAAAAAGCTTCCTCCCACTGGTTGTAGGATACAAGGGCCACCTTCCTGGAGCAGGAGCAGCAAGCCCAAAAGAGCTCTGGCAAGGGGCTGTGCTCAGTGCTGCAGAGGAAGGCAAAAAAAACCCAGAAACACTTGCTAGCCTTCCGTGGGAGATAAGAAAGCCTTCCTCCCTCCAGCTGCAGGGCATGAGAGACCTTCACAGCATGTGAGGAGCAGGCAGCAGTCAAGCCAAAAGGGACTTGAGGAGCCCTGACCAGTGGTCATGCTCAGTGCCACAGAGGAAGTAAAAAAACCCACAGGGAATAGTGCCAATCTGCCCTCAGGGGAAAATTTCCCTACTCCTGTGAGCAGGATCTGCCTTCTCATGCCCCAGGCTGGTCATGCCTGCCAGGAAACACCCAAGACCTACTCTCCCTCAACCTGGAGCCATCTCAAGGGCTTCTGAAAATGGCCACATGCCCCAGGTCTGATTGTCTTTGGGGAAAAGAATTCTTCCTCTGCCTGTCAGGACACCAGTGGGTTCTTCAAAGGACTGGGACTCCTTCCAACATCTCGGCATCCCATTTGTATAGCTGCTGCCTCTGGCTCTGCAGGAGATGAGGACAGATGGTTGTGCACTGCTCCTCAAGTGCTCTTCCAGAAGGCATTCCCTTGGGATTGCCTCAGCTTCCCAACACCAACCCTGCACAGTGCTGGAAAGGAGTCATTCCTGATTTATAAGAAAGCTAAAGCAGAGCAATTTGTTCCAGCTGACACAGCTGACAATTGATGGATCGAACATCTAAGCCAAGACTCCCCATTTTTGGGGGTTACTTTTGTGCCAGCAGCACAAGAAACTTCCTGGCTATTGCCTTATGTAGTGTATGGCATTTAGCCTGTTGGCATCATAATTCCTGGATCATAAAACTGAAAAATATTAGAAGTCCACTCATGTCAGTGGACTAACATATTCATTATCAGAGGGTGTTCTGAAGACAAAACCACTGTAGTAACTGTGTAAGAACACAGACACATCGAGTGTATTGCATATGGAACTAACAAGTTTTAGTAATAGGCCCAGATTATATACTATTTAATTTCTACCAACTTTATAAAAAAAATTGTAGTTTTTATGGCTGATGTGAAAAGTTACTGAAAAAATTGATAGTGATAGATTATCACCTGTACATAAAGGCCATTAAAACTGATTTGTAAAGCCATGATATGCATAAGACTCTGAGCCTTTCATGTTTTTTAAGATGCTGCACACAGCATAAACTTTCTATACTTTAGTCCACACACCATGCTGTTGCTGGGAAAATAACATATTTATTTCATTGTTGTATCATCCATTTTTGAATGTAATTATTGCTGTGATTTCTGTGTTGTTTGTGCTATATGAGCACCTCCCCTCACACATGTGAGCTGTGTGGCTACAGAGGGCCTTGGTTGACCTACAAATGTTGTTTACAACTCTACTTTTTTATGACTCTGATTTGCAGCAGCACTTGGGATGTTTAAACATCCCTGTTTATTTTATTTCCCCAGAGACGTAGTTAATGCCATTCCCAGGGGTTATGTATGACCATCATTCAGATTTCCTGGGAGACTGCAAGTGAACTTTTGAATTACAGGCAGACCTTGACTTGTCCTTCCTTGCCTGGGTGATGACACACCAAGTGTCTGTCTTGAAAGTTCACTCAGTGTGCAGAACATGGGCAGCAAATGCTCCTTGTGCTTTCCAGTCTCATTGTGAACAAGAGGGACAGCTTTGAAAACTAAGGAGTACAATAACAACTCACACATTTAGGAAGGAGGAATCTCCACTTCTGTGACTTGTAATACCTTGGTGGCCCACACCTACGTATTCCATATGGCAAGAGCATATGGTTGATAATCTGCTACACTAAAGAAATTTTTAAGGTGTCTTTGTACATTATCCTTGCCAAAGAATGGCTGCAAAAGTGAGCTCATTTTTTCATGTTTGACAGTGACACTGGTAAGAGACAAAAAGGACTTGGTTGCTCATCTTGTACTTTATCTAAATTTACAGTGAGGCCAGGTTAAGTGGTTAATGCTTTCCTCTGTGAGCTCCCTTTTGTTCCATATGATGTAGGAGAAATGGCTCATATAGAACACCAGTAAGAAATGAATGTGGATACATTTGATGCAGAATCATAGAATCAGAGAGTGTTAAGAGATGGAAGGGACCTTAAAGATCATCTAGGTCCAAACACTCTGCCATGAGCAGGTTCACCTCTCACTAGACCAGAATTTTCACCATGAATTCAGCTAAGCCTGAAGGCCATCACTGCCATAGTATGACACTCAGCAGTTGAGCAGAGTACTAAAAAATACTGAAAACAAGCAAAGATGGTGACTATTTTTAAATATGCAGCATGAAATCATGTTTCACCGGGTGCAGCAATCCTTGTTGCAACTTCTGTTTCAACTTCTGGGATTGTCCAAGTTTAGGCACTTCTCTTCCCCTCTCTCTCTCTTTCTGCAGAGGTGTGGACCACCACGGAAATTACCCTGAAGAAAATAACCAAATATCAGCTCCTTAATTCTTTTGAGGCCTAAGGCTGACCCACATAGCATACAAGTTTCCCCTGAGCCACTTCAAGCCATAGGAAGGAGGAAGAAAAACAGCTCAATAAAAGACTCAATCCCTGGAATGCAGACAATGCCCAATTATTTGCAGATGGAGGATTATCTAAGATCCTACTATGAAAAAAACCACAAAAATACGTATGTATACACACATAAAAGACACTGCTAGCTTGGAAACACACAGATGCTTCAGGGAACAGTCCTGATAAAAGTCCCTCCCTACAAACCTTGGGTTTAGATCACCTTGGCTAAAACAGCACTAGTATTTAAAAAACAAGTAACAAATCAACTCTCCACAAACCACCCCCATTCAAAAAAACCCCAACCCCCACTGTGTACTTTTATGACTTTATACAACACTGCTCCTCATTCTTTCAGTGATAGCTATCACAGGAAGGGTTTAGAGCTTAATCTATACATATTTGCTATTATACTGTCAGGGGGATAAATAAAAAGTAGCTGTGATGAAGAAAAGAGTCTTAACAAGACAGCAGGACAAATGCATTCGTTGCAATGGAACTGGATATCCTATTTATTTTTGTTAAACCAGTAGGAAGCAATATTTGTTTTATTCTCTCTATGCATCCAAAATGTCAAGAAAACTGTCATACAGAACTGTCCTATTTTCCATCTGCCATACAGCTGGAATAGTGCGCCCAGCTAAGTGAAACCCTGCACAGAACACTGTTCACCAAGTGCCCTCTGCTGGCTTTTTATTCCTCCAAAACGTGTCTCTTGCAGCCACAAACCGAGGGGCAAAAAACGAAAAGGACTTCTCAATCCCCAACTCTCATTTCCTCTCTTAAAAGAAGAAAGCACTGCTGTCAAAGCTGTGAGCCCTTTGCAGCAACCCACGGAGCAACATTTCATAAACCAGGATTTGTGTGGAACCACCAAGGAGGCAAAACAGGGCAGGAAGAAACACAGCTGAGAGGGAACAACTCCTCCCACATCCCAAAAATTAACCCCACCACAGCTCTGGGAAAGCAACACAAGCAGGAACACTTTCATTACAACTCCCTTTCGGTAGGACAAAGCTCTTAAATGCTTCCTGAAGATAAGGAATGTCAGGAATCCAGAAGCTTGGTATTCCATGCCTCCTCCTGGAAGCTTGAAGAAGACTCTTTCATTTCTTATTTCTGATGGCATTTAATGGAACATATTAATCATAAACTTCTATCCACTTGGCTCAAAGTAGCAAACCCCTCACCAGCTCCAAAAGGCCCTTTGGAAGGAAAGGAAAAACCCAGCTTGGCAAGCAAATGTCTGTAATAATCTCAAAATGCACATGGAATTTCCCTCCAAATTTACACTGGCTGAAAGCCAAGATGACAATCCTATCTCCTCTGCCAAAGTTACCCGTCAATTAATAAAACAAAACCAATATACCTTGAAAAATGTGTGTATAAAAGGTTTGTAGTCAGCACGTTACTGTGAAATTAAAGAGAAGTTAAAAATGAAAGGAAATTCTGGTGTGTTTCTTTCTCCCTTAAAAATCCATTACATCTAAATTCAGAGAAATTAAATAAGGGTAAAAAGATGGTCAAAAAGGTGAGTATATCGGAAAGTAAAATTTTGTCCTTGATTTCCCCAGTGCACATTTGTTTGTCCCATCCCCACTATGCCCAAGCTTCTAGAACTGACAACGTGGATAGCTTGCTTTTTGTGATTACCTTGCAACATGTTTCAGGCCCTGAGGAGGAGCTGGATCCTGACTAACTCTCCTTAAAACCTGCATCCCCAGCCCTCGAACAGTCACTGGTTTGAGTTGTTCAGCAGTGAGAAGCCACATCCCATTAGGTGAGCTGCTCGTATTTCACACTTGATTGTCAGCATGTGCTACCGTGACAATCCAACCTGCAAGTCCCCAAGTCAGGGACAAACATGAAGGTATACAGAGGATTACTGGCATCTTCATTGCTTGAGTGTCTGGAAGAATGTCAGAGGACTGTGAAGAGGCCCCATCTGGATGATGTAACCACCAACATGGAACAGCTGGTCGCTGCACCGTAACAACATCTTTGAAAAATCATCTTTTTTTCTCAGGCACCTGATTCTAAGATTCAGAACTTAAGAAAGCCTTGTGCCACCACAGCTGCACTTACCAGGAACTGCAGATGTGAGAAACCCCCAAATTTAAACAGATAACCCTCCTGTGGTGAGGGAGTTAATGGGAAGATTTAACTCCAAGGAAGAGTTGAGCTCAATTTAGACCACTCTTGCAGCAGAAGACACTATTAACACGGGCAGCAGCTGTTCTCCCTCTGCCCTGGGCATTTCAATACCATTTCTGTTTTGTGATGCTTTCTGATGTTACCAAATTTTTTAAAACTCCTGCAGATGTAGGAAAGACATGGACTTTAAAATGCTATTACATTTTATATGAACAATGACCTCCCATACTCTGATAAGCCTCTGTGTATGAAACTATAGTGGCAGTGTTTTAAATTGTGTCTTACCAACTTAATACTAAAAAGTTCATGAAGAATTCGATGGATAAGAAAAAAGGTTTCAGAGAATGTCCAAAATCTGCTTTATGGACCATGTCTGCTCTATGATGACTTGGTTTCTAATTCCTCACTGGAGTTGGTGATCTGCACAGGGAATTTCTATGAAATCCCCCAAGAAAACAATGCCAGCTTTGAAGTAGTAAATCACAATCCTCTAAATCCAAATGTGGATTTTTTTTAGTGACAAAAAATTAGAGGCTCCAGAGGCAAAAAAAACAACTGAGGAAGCTGAGCAATGCCCAACACTCACACTGCAACTTCACTCCTCTTTGCTCCCTGAATGCAAAATGTCATTTCACACCCCTGGCAAGTCTCCAGCCACAGACAGCATTTACCACCTGCCAACCCAACCTGGGTTCATTGTAGATTCATTTTGAAGCACACAAAATGAATCTCCCTTAAAAATAGGGGTTCACTTCAGCCTGTCTGTCATAGAAAATATAACTTTAATACAAGTGGGTGTCATTTTGCTTCTTTGTTTGAATTTGAGAACTGTTCTGTCCTGCTCAATAGCAAGGTGACACCCTGCAGCAGGGGAAGGAGATTCTGCTGGATTCCACACGGAAAACATGTACCAAAGAAGTGAAGGGAAATGAGAAGCAGAAAAACCGCTAAAATGCACCAGTCAAACAAAAGCAAAGGGACATGGATGAGTTAAAGGCAGAAATTAATTTATTTATACATCATTATTCCAGGCATTCAAAAATACTTCTTTGGAGAAAGCTTTATCACCCTAAAGCAGAGGGAGGAGTTAGGATAATTTGAGGCTGTTTTTCCATTCACTACTAGTCATACAACTGCTTTAACATGGATACTGCCCTTAAAAGTTGTGCGTCACATCAGCAGATATTTTCTCCTTCATTTCAAGACTTTTAAACACTATAATGGGCCAATGGATGAATTCTTCAAAGTGCTACTGCTGTGGCAGTTAAGGTGTGTCCTACTGTTGACTGATACTCAGAATGGCTTTGTGAAAACAGGATTCTTTGGAACGGAAAAAAATTACAATCTTTTAATTAATACCAAGTTAAATTAACATGTGGGAGATGCCTATTTCCTCAACTCTGGCTTTTAGTTCACAGACACAGGCCCGAGCATATAAACCTTGAACCATGCACTCATTCCTCTCTATTCCTATTCAATCACCAGATAAGCTGCCACTGAATGTGCCCAATCCCTAGAACACATCTGCACTCAGCTTCTGAAAGCGCCTCGAGCCTCTTTTTGCCCCCTTAGAACTGGTTTGACGCTGGTGCATTGGGATGACTTGTTCCAGAACCCATCCGCACAGCTCCCTCCACCTGGAAAAGCTCAGAAAAAATGGTCTGTGTCACAGGCCAGGCTTCTTGTCCTCTGTAAGGCATGGAAAAGGCCTCTTCCAAAACGGCATGGAAATTCCTGCAGCTGGGAATCAATCAGCTTTGTATCAGCATTCACTAGTGTGAACAGGACAAGCAGGTGAAAACATTTCCATTGGTCCATGATATATTTGACACTACGTCCTAAATTTAAACATTTCTGGTGGGGTTTTATTTGCCAGTTAGTTTCAGCACATTCTTTACCATTGCCCCAATGCCATCGAAGATATTGTGTAATTCTGTTTCACACATAAATGCTGGGGTAGTCACCACCTTGTTTTTTGTATCCACATGAGCTTCGTAAAAGGAAGTTAAGGAAAACACAGGAATTTTGTGTCTGCAAAATGAACCAGCACTGACAAAACCTCATAACTTCACTATCCTATAAAAAAGCACCTCCAAAAATGCTATTCCATTCAGCTGTAAAGACAGCTGCAATCTGTAATCCAAGATACTAGAAGATATTTTTGCCAGAAACACAAACACTGCAAGAGAAATCTGGAAACACAGAAACACACCAAAACCTACAAAATCCACTGATTGTGATGAATGTCTCTGCAGCATTAACCTTCAGGAAAAGAATAAAGATCTCAAAGAGAGATGACCACTTGTAACTCATGCCATTTTTATGTGCAGATTCACTCACTGTTTACTGTGTTATTGGGTGTCCAAGGGAGTCCCAAGGCAGTAAATGAGAACATTCCAACTCACAGCTGTGCAGCTACACAGCTGTGTACAGAAGACACTGTTTCTAATCCTGCACTCTATCACATGCTATCTGCTACACACTGCATATTCCCATGAAACTCTAAGTGCAAAAGCCCAGATCCTGTATGTACTCATTCTTTTAATGACACATTTCTAAACTGTCTCTCAACGTGGAAGTTGACAGGAAAGGATATAGTTACTTCTTTCACACAGTGCTTTGCTCCCAGCTCTTTGATGGCTCCTGCAGTCCCAGCATAAGGCCACTTGCCACCTTCCTCTTCTTCGTGGCCCACAGTTACTTCAGCACCAGAGAGAACCTTTGCTGCCAACACTGGGGAAATGCAGCACAGACTGCAACAGAAGGAATTGTAAGTGCAACTGGAAAGACTGAAGTGGGCACAGTCTTACATATGTAAAAGACATCCCAAGGCAACTTCCACTCTGAATTTTCTTAGCCTCTTCTTTGACAAACACCTACACACAGACACGTGCTGAAAAACATACATACCCAATAGGTTTGCCTGCTTTGTGGAAGTCTTTCAACACTCGTTCAACTTCTCTGTTCACCTTGCAATCTTTCCCATCAACAGCAAAGGTAGATCTGTCACAACAAGAAACTTTATACATAACTCAGTATAAACCTGAAGAGGTGTCTGCCCTGAGACAGGCTCCAAAAGGCCATCACAAACTTTACAGCTTCTAAAAGGTGGTTGAAAAAGTCTCTAGTTGGCCATCAATGCTTTAGCCAAAATGCTTCCTTTCTAAGGCTTTGCTCTGTCAGAAAGTTCCTTACTTGATATAAAAACATCTAGAAACAAGAAATATGGAATCAGCTTTCTAGGATTACTGAGAAGTGGAACATCAATCTTTTCAAAGAAAAAAAAGGTAAAGAAGAAAAGGGAAATAACATTCATGTTTCTCAAAGTCAGCAAAACAGCAGGTCAACAGCAAGATAATCAGTATTCCACATAGCTAACACTTTTTTTTTTCAAGCTGTTGTTTTATTATTAGTAATGCAAGAGGGGACTTTTTGGTAGGCAGACAGGAAGAAACAGAATCATAACATTACAAACACCTGAAACTATCGAAGTTCTACTTCCTTCAGACACAAAAAGAAACATCACCAGGTGGAGGAAATAGGACTTCTCGTTGTGCATTACCCAAACTCTAGAATTCTTACCAGCATTGTTTAGAAAATTTAAAACATGACACTGCCAACATGAATTATGACTGGAAACCATCATGAACACCACAACCTAACTCCAAGACTTTGAAAGGAGTTCTTATTAGGCAGCAATTCCATATGTAGTACGGTCATTTAGTGCTCCCTGATTTTACTGTGTGAAACATAGTTCATAGAGTCATAGAACAGTTTGGGTTGGAAGGCACCTTAAAGATCATCCAGTTCCAATCCCTCTGCCATGGGCAGGGACACCTTCCACTGTCCCAGGTTGCTCTGAGCCCCATCCAGCCTAGCCTTGAACACTTGCAGGGATGGGGCAGCCATAGCTTCTCTGGGAAACATGTTCCAATGCCTCACCATCCTAACAATAAAGACATGTTTCCTAATATGAGGCCATTCATCCTTGTCCTGTCAACTGCAGGCCCTTGTAAAAAGTCCCCATCCTTCTAGTAGTTTCCCTTTAGGTACCTGAAGGCTGAAATTTGGCCACCTCGAAGCTTTCTCTTCTCCAGGCTGATTAAGAATAGTTCATTATGAATATTTAGTTAAGCAGTCTAATGCTTAGTTGGCACTCACAAGTTTTTGGCAGCTCCGAATCCACCCGGGAATATCACAGCATCATGGTCTGCTGTGGTCAGCTTAGCCAGACTTGCAATTTTACCACGAGCTATTCTTGCAGATTCCACTAAAACGTTCCTTGAACAACCAAAGATAAAACAATGAGATGAACTAAGAATTTGCACACAGAACAGCATAAATAAAGTTTTGTCAGAGGATGAGAAGCGGGAGGAAGGGAGGAAGCAAGAGCAGTGGTATTTAATAATTGAAGCTATTGATGCTTCTAAAATACTGCTACTGAGAAACACAGGCACTGTATATAATCAAGTCCAAAAACTTGTTTAATATTTTCTCTTGAAACAAAACACCAGCTGGCATAAAGATACCAAACATTCAGCACAGTGCTACCACTGCTGTTACAGGCTGCTGTGTCTGAAGAATGTCTAAGAGATAAGGGCTCAGCAGTCATGGAAAACACATTAAAAAGAGACTTACCTTGATTCAGCTTCAGCTGGTTGGCCTTTACTGTGGTCAATGACATGCATCTGAGGAACATCTGGAGCATACATGTGAACCTCAGCTCCCCCACGACTAAGGTGCACCAGCACACTGCAAAAGGAAGGAGATAAAACATACAGAAAAACTTAAAAGAAAGGCTCTACCTGGCCCCTAAGTCTTAAAACAAATCTTTCACCACCTGATTTTGAATGAAGAGAGAAAAGACATATCCTAGCAAAGCATCCTGAGCACACAGCAGCAAAATCCCTTATGGAACACCAGAGTGTAGAGCAGAATACAAAGCCAGTTTGGAGGCAGGGTCAGGTAAGCTGGAGACAAGTTACTTTGTTTGGTCATTTAAGCAGGCAACCAGGAACAACAAAAACTTTCTTTCTCAAAGTTCCCCAGTGTTATGGAAGAGTCCCACACTTAACATGTCCATGGGTACATTTAACACAGGTCTAGATGAAATTATTAATTCACAGCAAGATTTAATAATTCAACAATAAGTATTAACAGGAACACTCAAAGAAACTCAAAGTGATTATGAAATTAAGTCA
>JAOXXN010000001.1:4606106-4623573 GCA_026770055.1 Myrmophylax atrothorax | reverse complement strand
CTGATTGCTTTTGAGCCTTAAATCCTTTTTCCAGACTGGAAGACTGTCTCCTCCCCCAGCTGCTCCGTGCGGGTAGACCACTTGTGCTAGCAGCACCCCTCCATCTGGAGACCCGGGGGGAGGGAGGGAGGATGCTGGCGGTGAGGAGGAGGAGAATTCTGCTGTGACACGTCCCATCGCTGTGGGGTTGTTCCAACCTTGTCTCCCAGGTGCTGGGCAGCGCTCCTGCCCTTTTATACCTGTTATTTTTATAATGCAGCAAGCCATTTGGATACATAACTCATCTGCCGGTGCGAAAATCCATCCTTTCTCTAAATACAAGTCTTGAATGGGTTGGGGCTTTCGCTGGCGCTGGAATTCGTGCCTTGCAGCCTGACAGCACGGCTGTAACACAATATTCTGGGATTACAAATAAGCATTCGGCAGGTTTATTTCTGCGACCAGAGTCAGAGGTGTTTTATAGCATCGCTTGATTGTCTGGCAAATATGCTTTTTTTAAAAAAAATAGAGATTCATTTATTGGCTTCTGGTAAAAACAATGCCCCTTTGGGAAAAGCTCTCATGTACATTTTCAAATATAGGAGAGGTCTTCACCGGTTTTTATTAGTAAATTCATTTGGACTAATAACATGAAATGGGTTTATCAAACAGCTTGTTAATAAACACTGGGTGGAATGAATGTGTCTTTGTTGTAAGCTGAAGTTGTTATGGCAGCAGCATCAAACATGGTTAAGAAGGAAACTATTGTTGTTTTGACATTCTTTGTGTTAAGTATGAGCAGACAAAAATCAGCTCTTGTTCTGGATAAAAACTGCTTTTATCAGCCAAGCAAATCCAAGCCCAGGTGGGCAAAAAGTGGGGCCTTAATTGGCAGTGACTTGGCTAATGAGACATAATTGTGCTTCAGGGTTGTTTTTTCACTTCAGCGCAGGTAGGAATAGACCCAGCCAGACTCTGTGTTTTCTTGAAATAAAGATAGTGTGTCAGGCTGTCTTTCTTTTAGTTGAGGTCCTGGGCTCAATAACCAGTGGCTAAATCAACCCTCCAGAGTGATTTTGGTTGCCAGGTGTTAAGCCAGCAATGCATACTCCTTTATAGCATAAAATGTCACTTGACCAACTGCACCTATTAAATGGCTTAGTTTCAAAGTACACTGAAATATTAATGTTCAAACAGACCTAATGCTGTGGGCAGCATTCATATTCTTTGGCATTGCCTCTGCCTCACAGTCCTTTCTAGCAAGCAGTGCTGGCCGCTGTCCTTCATTCAGGAGAGCCCAGGCTGAAGTATTCATGCAGTCAGTTCTGCTCTGAGCAGATTGTGTGCTGGCATACTGCGTGCTGATGGGGCTGGAATGATACTGTCACCTTTGTAAAATAGTTGCGTTCGTTTCCAGAGCGTTGCTCGGTCTCCCATAAGTAGGTCCGGACTGGCAGAGGTCACGGAGCTGCCTCCTGGTCTGGGTGTGCCTCCCCGTGGTGTGCACTGAAAGATCTGCTGCTTAATGTAGGAAGACCAGGTAGGACTGTGACCCAAGTGTCACAAACCCTGGAAATGGATAAAGGGCTAATCAAAATGCAGACAGGTAGAAAAAGCAGAAAATCGCTGGAGCTGGTGCTGTTTGAGTGCTCTGTGTAGCTCTTCAATGTGAAATCTGGAGGGAGGATGTTGGGAATAAGTGAATGAGGCTTTCTTCAGTAATGTGTTCCAGCTCACTGTGGAGTTGCAACCATCTCTCTCTTGGCCTGCACTTCCACTTGTAAAGGGTTGAAGACCTTTTTAAAGCAGCTTTTTTAGCCCCTTGGTTTGCAGCGAATCTTCTAAATTCGGTTGGAGGTCTGTTTCAAAATACTGTGCTTGTGCCTTGTTTGAAAAAAATATCAAAGGACTTTTTCATGCTGGAATTTTTTTTTCCCAGCATGTGAACATGAGCAGGGGTTGTCTTTCCTGCCGCCTCGCATCTCCTCCAGCATGGCACACACGCTCCAAAATAGCAGCAGCGTGTGCTGTGCTGAAATGCAGCTGGAGCCGGGGGAGGCTGGACACCATTAGGTGCCTGGAGGTGCCCGTTCCCCTGCTCGGTGATGCCTTGTGAGACAGGAGCTCCACTGCCTCCCTCCACCTCTTGGCTGTGGTAGATCTGCAGCTGAGGGGAGAACTCATCCAGCTGAAGGTTTACAGCCCAGACTTTAGTGGTAATAAATGGTGAAAGACTTGTTACACATGGCAACGTTGATGTTTCCCTTTTTTATGTCTTTTTAGTTAAGAGATAATGGCAAGCAACCTGCCAGGAATTTATTACAATATTCAAGGCTCTGACTTTAGGAATTGCTGGATTTAAACTTGGACAGGGATGTGGGATGGTGGCCCCTGTTGCTCTGATAGAGCCCTGAGTGCTGCAGGCACTGCCTCCTGCACCTCACAGGGGGACAGGCCGGCCTGTCCTTTCAGCCCATCAGGAACAGAGATCAGCTGTTTAATGTCAGCGAGTAACATTCTGTTAAAATACAGCATATTTTAAAGCTTGCCTGGGTTTGTGGTGCCCGAGATGCTGCTGGGTTATTGCAGCCCCGGGTGTCGGGGCAGGGCTGTGCCCGAGGGGGCTCAGGCTCAGGGACATTCCAGCAGCGTTGTTTAGGTTTGCTCCAGGTTAGGCTGGACTTGTGACTCAGCACTCTGTCCGTGCTCCCCAAGTGGCTCACGGCAGTACTGCCAAACAGGGATTAGTGCCTCGCAAAACTCTGCCAGTCCCTGCCAGTTGGAAAGGCAGGTTCCTGTCCCCGGTTTGTGATGTTACACCTGTGCAAAATGTCGCTGTGTGGCTTTGCTTTCTTCAAAGGGCACAGTAGTAAACCAGAACAGCCAATCCTCTGCAGTCCTAATAGTAGCAGGGATTCAGACGTGGCCTGGGGCCTGGGCTTGGCTCCAGGCTGTCACCTGTCTCTGGCTCAGGTGCATCTCCTGGGGACATCAGAGCTGCAGCCCCAAAGGTGTGGCCTTGCCCTGTATAGGTGTGCTCAGTCCAGCAGAGTATCTGCAGCACTGGAAGTGTTCAATATTTAGTCCCAGTCCCACGCAGTGTGTGTAGCCTGCATTATTACTGGGATTGGGTGGCTGCCACTCCCTGCTGAGACAGCTTGAGCTCCTCCAGGTCAGGCTGTGCAACCACAGATCTGTGCATTGCAGTGCAGGTGTGCAAAGCCTCCTGCATCCCACATGGATACAGAGAGAGTAACCAGACATTGGAACGGCCTGCCCAGAGAGGGGGTGGATTCACCATCCCTGGAGGTTTTGAAACTGAGCTTGGCCGTGGCACTGAGTGCCATGATCTGGTAAAGGGACTGAGGTTGGACCAAGGGTTGGACTTGATGATCTCGGAGGTCTTTTCCAACCCAATCGATTCTATGATTCTATGATTGTACGAATGCAGTGATACAAAGAGAAATTGGTTTTGCCCCACAAAACCCAGAAGTATAACCCAGCACCCTGGGGGGCACAAACACAATGGTGTTTGTTGGCCCCTGTGCTGAGCCCCTCGTGGTTCCCCCAAGTCCAAAGGAAAAAAAAAGAAGGGAAAAAACCCTGTTGATGCAGATCATGGTCACAGTCTGGTCGAGAGTGGTGATCACAGTCCTGTTGAGGTTCTGGTCCTCCTCTGGATCTGCCAAGTGGTCCCCGAAGTCCACAAACCCCCAAGATTATATACCCTTTGGTTCAGGTGGGAATGCCCAGTCCCTCCCCCAGGGCGGGAAGTTCCACAATGGGTGATCTGACTCTGTGAGTCAGGGGGTATTTTTGGAATTGTTGCTGGCCCATCAGACATGACCCCTCAGGCTGGGTGTGAAGGTGCCAACGACTCCCTGGAGGGGAGTTATCACAGCTCTTATCTCACAGGCGTCTTTCACACCCAGCTCACAGCCTGAGGGGTCAGGCGTGCCCTGGGCAGCTGCTGCAAATGGTCCATTGTTAAGTTATGAGAAATGACACAGAGGGTTTAGAATACACAGCTTTGGTCACACCAGTTTATCCAGTGATAAACTGGTCCCTGCTTGCTGATCTAGGACAACTGGGAATGACAGCAAAAAGGTCAACGTGGAAACACGTCCTCAGGAATTCTGCACACAAAACTTACAGCAAGAGGCACCCAAGGCCAGAGCTGTTAATGCAAATGGGATAAACAACACACAGGGATGACTGACCTGATCTCTCTTGGACCCTGTGAAATGCTGTATTGGTTTTTAATGTTTCTTTTACCCTTCTCGTTTGGTTGTTTTTCTTCTTCTTTAAGGAAACCAAACTGTGGACATCAGGAGGAATTTCTTCACTGCCAAATACTGGAATGGGCCAGCCAGGGAAGTGGAGGAGTCCCCATCCCTGGAGGTGTCCAAGGAACAACTGGACGTGGTACTTTGTGCCACAGTCTGGGTGACATGGTGGTGATGGGTGAAAGGTTGGACTCCACGGTCTAAGAGGTCTTTTCCAACCTAATTCATCCTGTGGGATGTATAAGAAAGGCAGTCCTGGTGAAGTACACGTAGACTTCCGTATGTGATGTCAAGGTGCATGTCTGCAGGTGTGGTCTCCACCTGCTCTGGAGGAAGGTCAGGAAAGGGCGCTGCTTCCAAGCCTGGCTCCAGCCTACCAGGAGACTGCCAGGCTCACAAACCATGCCAACAAGCACAGGGATCCAACCAAAATTTGCACCCACCAGATTTAAAAACTCATACCCAAGTTTTCATTATTCTACCTGTGAATATGGAAGGACACAAGGGAAAATTGTATTGGCTTTCATGTGCATTATAAAATTTGTTATGATTACTTAAAAGCTTTAAATATTTCACTGTGAGAAAAACAAATCACTTTGCTATGTCTTACTCAGGTAGCAAGTGTATCTTTAATTTATACATTGAAATTGTACAAATTGACTGTATGTGTTTGCTATATATTTTGGACTTATTTTTCTCTTCAGCAGTTTTTAATACCTCTTCTCTATTCCTAAAGTGCAAAGTGACCAGCAAGTAAATCCAGGAGAACAGAATATACTGAAAAGCAGTCAGGTCTGGATCATTTCACATTTGCAGTCACTTCACTAACAAAGCCATTTCAACACGTGGGTTCAAAGTACTACAAGTACAGATACAGTTCTTTGTACTCAGGACTTCAGTGCTGTTATTAGTCAATTTTCCTGCCAATTCCAAAAAAACAAGGAAATCAAAATTCCAGATTTTAGTGTGCTAAGTAACAACATAAAAAAAAAACAAGACAAGAAAGGGTTTTCATTTGAAAAAAACCCTCATTTGTAACACATTCTCTTACAGTTTAAGTTACATTATTGAGTTGGTAATATCCAAACAAATTTTTACTACAGTATCTCAAGGTTGTTAATTAAACCTTTACAAAATCTGTACATCACAGTAAATATTCTCCCATAGTCACTGATAGGAGTATAACATTTATTATTGAACCTTCATCAGGTTTGCAAGTTGGAGAACTAAGAAAACTTTTCCAGAAATACATACGTATTAAATCCAAGTAAAACAACATTTAAAACAAGAGCAATTAAGAATGATCTTTAAGAAGGATAAAAAGTCCAATGTATGCCATGACTGCATTACAAAAGTCAAAATACTTAATGTACAAGGCATTTTTAATAAAGAATAAACTTCTTCCAGTTGTACTTTTAACTTCATTAAGAACACTTGTTTTCCTTGCTTGAAATCAGGAATTATTAAAAGAAAGGGAAGCAACAAGAAATCAATGCTGTCAAGTTTACAGCCAAGGGGTACACAAAATATGATATGGAAGGCACTTTGCCTGTCCTACATTTCCCACCTAATTCACATGTAACTCCATCCAGTGTTAGGAAGAGCTAATTGATGCCACTATGAGGGCCACTCTTTGTCAGTGAATACCACTGCATAAAATACTGCCTGAGGCTTTCTCCCTCTCTTGAAGAGTAACTAGGAACTCAAATTCTCCTTATCAACCTCTTGCATAAGATAATCACTGTCAGAATCCAACTCTTCTTCATCTACTGATGTTTCCTCTGCCAGACGTTTCATGCCCCGCTGTTGTGAAATGGCCAAGGCATATTTGATGTTGTAGATGTTCCATTCACAGCTGTGAAAACAAACATCTTAGAAACAAGATTCCATTGCCTCCAAAATAAAAGCACCTCTAGAAGACTGCCACTAATTCTCTAGTTCTAGTAGCACACTATCATCCCCTGAATTCCTCCAAGTTTTTGATTTAAAAGTTTATAAATAACAATACTTACAGTTTTGAAACATCTTCAAAATGACGCTGGATGCTTTTCTGGAGGAACTGAATCACAGGGAGCAGCTTCACTGACCTTGAATGGAGAAAACATGCAATTGGCACTGCAATTCATATTTACATATGGAAATCTAGAACTTTTCTCTACTCTCAAGATTTTAACAAGCACACACGATAACCTTTCAAACAAACTTCTTAAGATAATACTAAACAAAACCTCTTCACTTTTGAGTCTGTCCTCAATGATTACACTCAATACAAGGAAGTGTTTTTTCTAATGTCAAACAGCAGCTTGAAGAAATAATTCTGCTTGCTGGTAGCAATGACAGCTCCTTCCAGGAACTACAATACTTTCTAAACAAGGAAGAGTTTGTTTTAAATTGTCATCTTCCACTTGAACAGAAACAAAAGGAGTACATTTCTTCCAGCCATTCCAGTAACTAAAACATCAATACCAACAATGAAGCAAGGAAAGAGTTACAAAATGCACTGGTTTTTAACCTGCAGGACTTCTTCTCAAATTAGCTCTCTCTCACTTAGCCCAGTTTAAATTTGTAGATTTGCCTATTTTTGTTCCTAAAGGCCTATAAATTCTACACTATGTTGGGCTGAATATAATTCAAAGACCAGGCCCAAGTTGTGGTAGAGAACTATATAGAAAAGCAGAGTACTAACAGCTAAGAGAGCATGCTATAATCACAAGCTAAGTCTATAAAAATGTAGTCAGTACCTGCAAATTACCTTTCAGTTACATTTAAGATGCATAATTGTTGAAAAACTCAATTGGCAAACCTACTATCACTCTTGAAATCTATGCATTTATAGGCGAGGCAAACTATGCAAACTTTTATCTGTTATATTTGAAAAGGGTTTTGCAATATATCTTCATAAATCCAATAATGTATGCCAATTTTATCATACACACTTGTTAGAATCATAGAATCATTTAGGTTGAAAAAGATCTCTAAGATCAAGTCCAAACTGTAACTTTTACCATTACTAAAGAAGATGTAAAAATTCAATAGTTCTAATTGTTGTGTATGCATTATCTAGAATGTCAGTAAATGTTAAGTAAAAACTGTCAGGTTTTTAATTTTAACATGTTTGTGAGCATTTTGACTTTCACAAGATCTCACCTTGTTTTCAGTTTCTGTCCATGCAGCATGAGCAACTTGTGAGCCCAAATAAGATAGAACTCTAAGTGACATGAACTCTCAAATGCAGAGGCCAGGAACTCCAATAATTTCTCCACATACAGGTCTGGGAGTGATGAGCAGACAACATCAACTGCGCAAAAACGAAAAAAAAAGCCCATAGACATCAACAGAGTTGAATTACTATTTGGAATAACGTGAAAGAGACAGAAAAGCATAAGAGGAAGCAGAAGAAGGCACTGTTTTGGCAATTGCATTATATTAGTGCTGCAATTCAGGGTAAAGTACCACAGTCTCTCAGGAGACAAGTCTCCCCTCTTTGAGCCTTCCAATCACCACTGTAATTAAAAGCAAGAACTCCCACCTCCTCAAGTTTCCTCCTTACAGTATTATCCATACCAGCTCTCCATCAGAGCTTTTACTTTCACCCTTTCTTCCTCTTTCAGCGTAACAGACTTCACTGAAGTCTTGTTGCTTCTGACTTCATACAAATATCTGTATTCAGTGGCACCACAATAAGCAGAGGAAATAAAGGACACTTGAAAAAGACAGCAAAGTCACCTGGCCACAGAGGAAATGTCTGAACGCTGACAGCAATTGTGTAGCACACAGAAACAAAATTTATAAGCATCCAAAATAATCTCACATGTAACCATGATGACTTCTTTATATATAATCCTGCTGCAAACATAATGAACTTCCAATCTCTGCAGCCGCCCCACTGGCCTATGTGCCACTCAGCTGCACAAAACCATTCTGCTTTTAAAGAAACAGACACACATTAATTCTGTTAACAGTGGATTACATCACCTGAAATTTCCACGCCTCATCCTCTGCTCTTGAGGTTTTGTCATCTACCTACTTACTCAGACTTGCATGAGTACGGGGAGTTTTTGTAAACTTTAGTAAAAGACAGCTAAGTGTTGCCAGACAGAGGCAAACACCATTATGCCAACACAGGTATGCAAAAGATAATTATGCACGTCAGGGTAAATCATCAGGCTTGCTCCCTGGGGAATAAGGTAAGAAAATCCTACAAAGAAGCTGTCTTGCAACACATCTGACTTCAGACGAGCATATTTTGACTAAAGGAATTTTTATTTGTTCTAGATTAAACACTGGAAGGAAATAAATACCTTTCACTGGAGTAACAACAGTTCTTCATTAACCCAAACATAACAGAATTGGTTTTAATTTATGGCTGGAATTTCCCATGGTGCAAGAGGTCTGTTGCCTATTGCTACATCATTGTACATCTTGAAGTCTGGTTCTGCCTTCTTTCGAGTGCCATTAGGCCCTTGAAGACAGTAAAAATACTCCTCTCCTCTTCTAAAGATAAACTCAGCTCTCTTAAGCCTCTCCTCAGCTGCCATGCACTCTGGTCCTCCAGTCATTTTCCAAGTCCTCCACAAGATGCTCCAGAGTATCCATGTCTTTCTTGTTCTGTCAAGCCCAGAACTGGGCACAGTGTTCCTGACATGGTCTTACAAATGTTCCACAGACAGGACTCATCACCTTCCTCAAATTCATGACTACATCCTTGGTAAACAGCCCAGATTCTGGTTAATTGCCTTCATCACACAGGCACAATGCCAGCTTATGTTAAACTTGCTGTGTCCCTCTAACATCAGGTGCTTCTGAGAACAGACATCCACTTTTTACCTCCATATCCAGATCTGATCAAATTCCACATTGGAAAGTCACTAGATGAGTATGGAGTAGACTGGCAAAATTAAAACTCAAGTTAATACTAAAAAATCTACTTTTTTATTTTTTAGCAAAAGACCATCCCTTCCTTTTCAGTCTCCAGCTACATCAAGAAGTCCTTAGGCATGAACTTTATAATTCCCTATCCAAGAGCCCTTTACACCTCAACTTAATTTGGCTTACATATCTTTGCTGACAGCTTGCTCAGCCAAATTTCACAGGAGATACACTCACCTTCACTGCTGGGAACAGCCTCTATGACCTCCTGGATTAATTTCTTTTCATTCAGCTTGAAGGCCATGATGATGGCCATGGTGTATTCCTTCTGATGCAGCGTTTTGCGGATGTTGCTGGGTGTGACATCGATATCCAGCTCAAAAGGATCAAAAATTAGTCCAGCGTCCAGTGAATAGATCAGAAGCCCCTCCGTGGTGGTGGCTGCCCAGCTTCGTCCTAGAAGAAAAGTAACAATGTTTAACAAATATTTAACAAAGAGGAGTCCTCTGGAATGGAAGCAGAAGAGGAATGATGAACAGATGACCCTTTGTTTGTTTGCAAGAAGTGGACAAGACCAAAAGCTGCACACCATTGATGGATCTGTCAGCAGTGACAATCTTTGCAAAAAAACCCAGCTCAAAGTGACATACACTTAATTATCTACTGCACAGAAAATCAGATACAACCTAGGAGCACCATGTCACATTTTGCAAAGATCTCCAAGACATTTGCCCATCATTATTACTCCTCCAATGCTCTACTCTTTTTGCTTGTTTTATATGGAATAAAAAAATCCTAAATTAATTGTTGATACACACCTGTAGGAGAGAATCGCACACAGGTCACTCTTATTTCTGGTTTAAAGTGTCGGTAACTCATGTCACCTAAAAGAGAAGTTTAGAAGTGATTTAATACGTTTACCAAGAGTTCACAGTCAAGTTACCAACTTCAACTATGATGTTACCAATAAATAATGCAGAACAGGGCAAAACCTGGCAAGAGTTAAAGACTGGGTAAGTAAGGGACAGCCCATGTCTGAGAGATCCTACACCTAAAGTGGTGGGATTCAATTTTGCTCTTTGGAAATTAAATCAGGGCTGTGGAGTCCCTTATCCAGGAGATCCCTCCTGTTTGCTTTTCATTCTACTATGTAAAAGCACCCACCCATACACCAGCTGAATACTTCTGTAACAGATCCCTGTGTCGAAAGAACATCCAGGTAATCCCAATGCTAAAACTAAGCTCAACAAGTTAAACCCTTCTTACCCATGTCAAAGGTTTTGATCCACATAAAACTAGTAACAAGAGCAAAACCAAAGCCATACCTCTCTTTACACCAGGAAGAGGAATGGCAACACCGTCTTCACCTCCACCACCTTCGTCAATCAGAGCCATGCTGCCAAATTCAGTCATTTTTCGCCGATCTAAGTACTCCTAGAAAAACAAAAAAGTTCCATTCACTGCACTGAATCTCTTTCCAAACAGTACAACTCACTGTGGTTTTACATTATCACAATGTTTTACTACTCCAGAGATGCACTGTTTGCTTCCTCAGTCCTGCTCTTTCTGCCCTTCAGGCCCCGTAACTGCACTGTGCTAATGGAAATGTGGCCACACAGCTGTGCAAATGAGATTTTTAGGGACCTCCCTGACCCCCATTTTTAAACACCCATCCCCTCCAGGACTCTTTTCCAGATGGTATCTTTTAACCCACTTGTTGAGCTGCACTAGCAGAGCTCAGGGCAGCAGAGAACCAAAGTCTGCTTCACAAACCGCTGTGGTCTAACAAATATTCTTGGAAACACAGTCCCTGGAACAACCATCACTCTACCAGGTAAAGGGATGGTGAAAAGGGTTACTGGAATTATTTTCCTTCTGATGATTTTCATAATTTACTTTACTTTTGAAGGAATTTAATTTTCCATTTGGCAATATTCAGAAACAGAGTCTGTAAAGGTTAGTGATGTTGTTCTGACTCCCCAATAAAATCCTTCATTTCTTTGCTAACACAAATAACTGACATCCAGGGAGTCAGTTTAATATAAAATGTTGATAATTTAAATTTTCACTTCAGTTTTAAGTTTAGTGCCAACTAACTTAGTATGTTTGAGAGTTCTGTTCATTCAATACAAACACACTACAATCTGGCAAGACTGTAGTTAGCTGTCAGGAATTAATTCTGTTTCCTGAGAATATCAAACCCAAAATCTTGTAGGAGTGGGGAAATTAAAAAATTCCTCCTGTGCTCACATACCTCCATTGCATCTAAAGAATAGTTGCATGAAATTTCAAATTTTTTCATAAGAATCTGTTCCTTGACATTATATATACAGACAAATTTTGACAATCCACCTGCCAGAATTGACTGACCATCTGCTGAGTAACACAGAGTAGTAAAAGACCTGGTAAAGCAAGAGAAAGTAGTTAATTTCACTGTCACATCCAGACTGAAAGACAAGAGTACAGTGTGAAGACAGAATAACCATTCCAAGAAAAAAGTGGAGATCCTCACCCATACAATATGCATATAACATACAAAACCATTTACCACAAACAAATACTTGGTGCTTTAGTATGAATCACAGTTTAGAACTTCAGCTTTTTAAGTACTTTGGTTCTACTGATTCTGAGTCACAGATCTCAGTGAGCTCTTAACTACACCCTACAGGACACTAAGGATGGGCAGAAGAGCTAAAGAAAAACCTGTGTCATGGTATGTTTTAAAAATAAGGTTAAGAGCTCATCAGCAAAAAAACTCAAAACTTCTTTTTTTTTTCCCATAAAAGTCTGTTTCTTTTTTTTGTTTTGATTGGGACCAATATGGAAATAAACGAAGGGAAAAAGAGAAGAATAAACCACCTCTATAGGGTACTTTCTAAAAGCACACAAATTCAACTTGCTTTTAAACATTACTTCACATACACAGCAACATGCAATAAACTCCACACTGTATTTACATTTTTTTAAAAAATGCAATAGTTTCTGCACACTAATAGTTACATACTGGTATTTCTGTAACAAGAAACCTACCACACAGCAAATGAACAACTTGTCATGAAAAGCTTGATATTCTGCTAGAAACCCAAATTTGTAACTCATAAAAAAATACACATGCTCAGAATGATGCTGAGCAGTGGATGAACACAGCCAAAGACAAAAGAGGATCCATCCAGATGTCAAGTCAGACTGTTCTAAAATCCAAATTCAGAGACAGAATACCTAACAGCAGATACACTCTGAAATCTTCAAGTAGAAACTAAATGAAAAGGAACAATTTAAAAGCAACCCAGTGTGGCACCCTCTTTTCACTGCAATCTCATGTACATACTTGCCCTTGGCTGCCTGCTTGGCCGTTATTTTGTCAAGCTCCTTCCTCCCCATCTGAAGATCGTGCCTTCCCTCAATTGAGCCGATCTGCACTGCATTTTCATGATCCCAAAATGTTATCTGTCCATTCAAAGCAGCAACTGCAAGCTCCTTGCCATCAGGACGGAAAGCAACAACAAGAACTGCAAAGAATTTAATTAACAGTTAAAAATGCAGTCAGATATTTCTCTAAGAAAATACCTTATGTTTTCCCAGGATCTTATCTCAACTACCAGAAAAAGCTTAAGAGCAACAAGTGTGACTGTACTTTTTCCCTGGACAACATACAAATGTTTAGGTAATTATAGAGTTAAAGCTGGTATTAAATTAAAATACTTAATGCACTGTTAACCAAATACTATCTCAGCTTTTGGTTTTCATTATCAACAACATGTTCTGTTGTTCACTGTTGAAACATTTCAGATAATATTTTTATATTCAATAAAAGATGAAAAATGAAATAAAGATTACCATCTGAGTTCATTATTAGTGTCTCCTTAGTTCTCCAGCTGTCTAACATATCCCATAACTTGACTGTTTTATCCCAAGAGGCACTGGCTAGAAGACACTTTGTTGGGTTAAAAGACAAACTGCTGATGGGACCTTCATGACCTGCTAAGACCTAGTAAGAGAAGAAAAGGTATCATGAAAGCAACTAAAATTCATGTAGTTTGTAGATACAGCCATTAAACTATGCCTAATTACTCAACACATGCTTGAGAGCAGTTTTGGACACGTAGCATGATACACACCAGTGATTCTCAACTTTTTGTTTTCACAATACAGGCACTGTATTTCCACTATGTAAGCACCTACAACCAGTCCTATACACACACAGAGCCTCTTCAGACACCAAGACTTAGGAATACAGTGTGCCAATTCCCACCCTTCTTATCAGAACAATCAGACAAACTGTGAATAAACAAGTAATTGCTCTGAGAATTATTATCTCCTGCAGCTGAAAACACACCAGAAAAAACACTAATAAAACTGTGAGTAACTGTGAGTAATACAGATTTTTATTGCATGGAGCTCCTCTTCTTCTCAAAAGAAATCAAGCAAAGAAACCAAACTCAAAACTCTGGAGATCCAGTCAAGTATATGCTGAGTTACTAAAGTGAACTGCATTCCATGGCTGTGCCAAATTAAATACATGAATCGTTGAACTCTTCTCCTTGTACAAGATGTACAATAATGTTTAAGAATTGGAAAAAATTAAACCTTCTACCAAAAAAATTATGCCTCTACTCTCTTCCAGCAAAACCCTCCACGAAATCTGCATTGGTCTTAATAGAGCACCTGCAATTTCTTTATTACCTGCACAAAACATGTAGAAAAAAACATCTCTGAAAAACTCCTGGAGGGTTAAGACTCTTCTGTTAGCTCAGCAATACTGGTGTTACCTTATCAGCAGGAAAGACCTCATTACTCAAAAATTCTAAAAACTATTTCCCACACAAATTCAGATTGGTCTCCATGCAATAAATAAAAAAAAACCTGAAAGCAACACAGTGTAGCTCTGGTATTTGAATATAACAAAACCACTCAATGTTGTATTGAAACCCTGTGATTAAACATGAAGTTACTGAGTATCACCACAATTTATACTGTGTTAAATTCAAGCCCTCCAACAATGTAGGTCCTTACATCCAGCAGCCTCCCACTCTGCATTGACCAGATGAATATTTCAAAGGAATCCTGGGAACCAGCTGACACAATCTCCCCACTGGAATCCACAGCCAAACAAGAGAACTGACTCGGTCGTGGAGACGTAAATGTGCGGAAATTGCGGTATCTGTTGTAGGTGTGAAAATAAATAATGAGAACATTTTAGGTAGATTTAAAGGTATGTTTTACAAATGGATTTAAAACAGGATTTAATTTCATTTGTAAAGCTATCTGCAGAAAAAATACTCTGTGTATAAAATTAGATGTGATGCTTCAGCATGATTCCAAGACTCAAAACTCTATAAAATAGGAGCCAAAAATACTCAAACAGAAGAGCTGTCTTCTGTTAAGCAGTATATGCCCATTTTCGTAAAAAAAATACAGGCTTGCTTACACATCCAGTTCTGTGCACAGTTGTACTACAACAGCTCAACCACTAAAACTATGGCAAGCGTTCAGTTAGTTAAGTGCCTTCTCCCCATCTGCGTAGAACCAGACCATGATCTTACTCAATCTCCAGCTTCTCTGTAAAAAGTTCTTCCAGAATTTTCTTTACAGAAACTGGATGGAGTGACAGGATTGCTAAATACCATCTAAATTTAAATCAAAGGTTGAAGCAAAAATCAACAAGGCAGTACTCACATCAAACAAGCAATCAACAGTTTGCTGCATTATGTGGGGGTGACAGGTGCAGGCTAAATGGGACACAAATCTTTTATAGAGAGTTACCTGTGCAGATCAAAGGCACGCACTGTTCCATCAAGGGAAGCACTCAAAATGACATAGCCAGTGGAAGTAAAAGTTACAGCAGTCACACCACTGGTATGTTCTGTAAATGTGACAAAACAAAAGCTGCTGGAAGTGTTCCACACTTTCACCTGCAAGAGAGACAAGAAAAGACTTCTCAGAATCTCCATCTTCAGTTCAGAGAGACAATCAATGTAAGGCAGAAGAGTAAGGAAAAACTAGTTCTAGAGCTCTGCAATAGCATACAACACTTTGAATACTATCAGTAAGGAATTCTGTGTAAGTGAAGCAAATAGGCCCCTGCTTAACTTTAAACTGCTAAAGACACATTTGCTACATGAAAATCTCATAGGAGATAGACAAAAAAGAACTGAAGCAAAGTTAATTTTCAAGGAGAGCTGTAACACTTGATGAGCATCTTGAGCTCCCAAGCTCTGTACTGTCATAGATAAAGACAAGTGTCAAATTCAAAGCCAAATGTGAAGTCATGGCAGAAGTTACAACTGAGATGATATTTAAGCTGGGCTTTTTCCCCTCAACAAAAATGTTATATATATAAGCTTTCTGCAGTTTGGGACTTCTGGGGTGTGGCCCATTTTGAACCCAAATGGCAGAAGCCATAAGTGGCAGGTCTTTTTCTGACATTCATAAGAATTGATTGGAAATCAGCTACTATTGTTGTTCCATTTACATGCCAAGACATTGTGGGATTGCTCTACAAAACATCTTCTGAAGAAAGTACACACAGCATATCATTTAAATGCAAGCCATCCAAGAGAAACTATGTTATAACTTTTTTAAAAAACAAGCTTCTGGAATGGTGCATTTAAAAAAAAAAGTTGGACTTTTATAAATAATTTAAAATTAATTTCATAACAAAATCAATTTTTAAAAGGGCATGAACTTGGGTGATTGAAATTCATTCCTCCCAAAGTATCATGGAGCAACCGTAAGCATTCATAAATTAACATTTGATGAATTAGACATTTTTGTGTTTATGATGACTGGATCTATAATAATTAAAAGAAACATCTCCTAAAAAGCAGAAGTGATGCAATTTGCAGACTAGCAATAAGAAATCAAAATATGTACGCTCTAGAGAGAAAAACAAAAACATTTAAGAAGTGATGATGTAAAATCATTAATTTGTATTTAGAAAAGTATGTATTAATTACAGTAACAGAGCTTTCTACGTAAAATGGAAAGTCAAGCTGCCTACCATTTTATTAAGACTTAAGTTCATATTTCAGCAATACTTCCCCACTTACTTTCCCATCCTCCCCTCCAGTCACTATGTACTGTCCATCTGGAGAATAAGCCACAGAAACCATGCTGTTGAAATGTCCCTGCTGCTTCAGCACGTAGGACTCGCTTTGCCATTCCCACACCAGGAGCTGACCCAAACCTGTAACCACAGGATTTACCAGAATTATGAATACAATGACCCGGCAAAACCAAGTCACAAAGCACACAACTGCAAACAATGGGGAAAACCCCAAAAGATTGATGCAGGCAGGTTGCACTCTGCATCCAGCAATCCTAACCATAGCATCACAGAATCGATTGGGTTGGAAAAGATCTCCGAGATCATCAAGTCCAGCTCTTGGTCCAACTCCAGTCCCTTTACCAGATCAGGGCACTCAGTGCCACGGCCAAGCTCAGGTTAAAAACCTCCAGGGTCGGAGAATCCCCCCCCTCTCTGGGCAGCCCATTCCAAGGCCTGAGCACTCTCTCTATAAAGAACTTCTTGATATCCAGCCTAAACCTCCCCTGGCAGAGCTTAAGCCCATGCCCTCTTGTGCTACTGCTGGTTGCCTTTCAATGGGAAGGATCTGAAAGCTCCCACATTCCTCACAGCCAGGACATCATTTCAGTCCTTCATATTCCTTTTCCCACCTACCAATGGGAAAACTGGACTGACTGGACCATGCAGGAGTCAGAGGAAAGCCTAAGTCTGGTGTAGATGAATTTTATTGCACCTTCTGTGTTTTCCTGGTGCAGACCAAGGAGGATTTGCATCTCCATGTGTGTGCACAGTACACAACCCCCAGGTAACTCTCTCTTGGTTGGCTCTCCCTGCTCACAGCTGGACTACAAGAAGAAGTACGAGGCAGCCAAGGCTCACTGGCACCTGATCGCCGACAGACCCGACTTCGTGCAGGCAGCCAAGTCCTCGCTGCAGCAGAGCGATGTAAGGGGGGCTCAGGGCACCTCGGGGTCCCCTCCCTCCTCCCATGGCCACAGGGAGGTCTGAGACCACAAAGCAGGTCTGAGACTGTTCCTCTGCCATTTCTGTGTGTGCTGCAGTACGAGTACAAGCTGGACCGGGAGTTCCTGAAGGGCTGCAAGATCTCGGTCACCGATGACAAGAACACGGTGCTGGCCCTGAATAATGCCATTCTGGCCAGTGATGTAAGTGCTGGCTCACTGCCCTCTGAGTGAGGGTCTTCATCAGAACTCCTCTTAGTGTGTAATTGCTTTGTTAGAATCATAGAATGGATTGGGTTGGAAAAGACCTCTGAGATCAGCAAGTCCAACCCTTGATCCAACCC
>JAOXXN010000001.1:4569795-4598786 GCA_026770055.1 Myrmophylax atrothorax | reverse complement strand
GAAGGGAAGGGGAAAGGGAAGGGAAAGCGGGAGGAGCCGCCGGAGCAGCTCCGGGTTCAGCCCTGCCACAGGTGGTCGAGCCCGGTCGGTAACGGCGGTCACAGAACCACAGGTTGGAAGGGACCACAGCGGGTCATCCCGGAGCACGCGGCACAGGGACACGGCTTTGGAATATCCGCACTGAGGGGCTCTCCACGCCCTCTCCGGGCAGCCTGTTCAGTGCGCGGTCACTGCACAGCAAAGAAGCTCTTCACCCGCCCTGTGGGTATTTACGCACATTAATGAGGGCCCCTCGGTCTCCCCTTCTCCCGTCCCTTCCCGGCACCGCCGGTGTGGCCCCGGGGCAGGAATTCTATTCCCCTTGTGAATAAATTCGTCCTGCTGACTGCCAGAGCAGGGCCTGCTTAGCCGGGAGAGGAGAAGGCTGAGAGGGCATCTCATCAGTGCCAGAAATGTCTCCAAGGTGTCAGAGGATGGTGCCAGGCTCTTTTTGTAGTGCCCAGCGACAAGATGAGCAATGGCCATAAATTAAAAGAAGTTTCAGCTCCACGTGAGGAAGAACTTCTTGATGTTGAGGGGGTCAGAGCACTGGAACAGCTGCCCAGGGCGGTCTGGAGTCTCCCTCGGGAGAAATTCCAAACCCACCTGGATGCACTCCCGTGTCACCTGCTCCAGGTGACCCTGCCTTGGCACAGGGGTTGGACTGGATGATCTTTAGAGGTCCTTTCCAACCCTGACAATTCTGTGGTTCAGTAATTAAACAACACTGAATGACCTGTGTGTAGATGAGGCATGTTTACTTTAAAACAATTACAGTTGCAGTGGAGGTGTGCCGATGGTTTGGTTGTTTTCTGTGAAAGTACAAAAATAACACAAAGAAAACATATAAGGAAAAGAAAGAGTTAAAAGTAGGTAGTGAAAAGATAACACCACCCATGGATCCAGCGACCAGACTTGATTGTTGTCATTTCAATATCCCTTGGTCAGAGTGATGGTGACAGTCTTGTTCCTTTAGGGATAGGGACCCAGGAAACAAAAAGGTCCTTGGGTTGTATACATTAAAGGTTGCATTAGAACATCTAGATCCCTGCCCAGGGAGGGAATTCTTCATGTCTGATGCAACACTGAGGCATGAACTTTCTTCTGATGGAGAGTTCTTGAAAAGCATCAGGAGGTGCTTTGGGATCCTTGGTGGTCTCAATCCCCCTCTCTTGTCTTGCCCACTCCTTGACCCCACTGCTGCACCTGTGCTGTGTGTTGTGTGGTCACCGTGGACATGAACAGGAAAACTGGCATCAGAAAGTTGTTGCTTTCCTTTCCTGTGGCCTCACATCCTGTTCTAACTTGCCTGCTTGAATGGCCATTGGTGTTTGAGGCATAACAATCCATTAACTCCAGACTGTCCAGGCTTCTACAGCAGCCAGACTGCAGGTCCCAGAGGGCAGGGTCTGGGGAGTGAAGCAGGAGGAAGATAATCACTTACAGGTGGGAAGTGCCACTGGGACAGTGGGACAGACATACAGACAGCCTGGAACTAACAAGCTGTAAGGATGTAGTAAATCAAGAGGTTGATGTATGTCTATGTATATGTTGCCAACTTGGCAGAGGAGTTAAGCTCTGTGTATGTACCCCTATAGCTGAACTATCTTCACTGTGATACTAAAGATCACACCTCCAGGGTAACAAGACCCTGCCCAGGTGATGACCCTTCCCCTGAGCAGGTGTAGAATGCAGTACATAACCTGTATGGAAATTACTAACCATTCCTAAGAGAGGGGCTGTGCTTGGGAGGTTATTGACACTGAAATTCAGTGTATAAATAATGGTGCAGAAAGTCCAGAGGGGTGTGCTTGATTTGTGGAATAACACAGAGCACCCAGCAACTCTGAAATAAGTAAGTAAATAATCAACATCTCTCTGCAGGGTGTAATTATTGGCTTGTTGCACACCAGGTAATGAATCTGATTTTTACAAACAACAGTAGCTTTTGGCCAAAATTGATGAAGCAATCACTCCTTCCAACAAAATAGAAGTCAGAGCAGCAGAGAAGTTGATTTCTTTTTAAAACATGTATATTTAGAACTGTAACGCTTACAATTTCATTAAACAATCTTAGTACAATGTGTTTAATCTAACAGTATATTACAGAACAATGTGAAAAATGATTTAATAGCAAACCATGAAAATGGAATTAATAATACCTGCAGTGTCAAAGTCACTAACTTGTTACCTTTTCCAGTCAAAGAATCCCAGCAGTCATTCGCACTAAATGATGCTTTGGGTTTTATCCAGAATAAAATGGTATGATTTCCACAGAGAAAGGGCATTCCTTCACAGAAAGAAGATGCATAATAAGAACATTTTCAGCTAGCAGGTCTACTTTATACATCTATTTAGAGTTTCTTTTTTTTAAAATAGAAAATAATAATTAAAAAAAAATTTTAGACCAGTGGTGGGTGCCTATTCATTTTTTCAATGTAATTGCTGTTCTTTTTGGAAAGAGGGTTTGTTTTTTATTTCCCATTTATAGTTTAGCAGAAGCTGAGTTTAGAAAAAAAAAAAAAAAACAATTAATTTGTCTAATGAGCAGCTCCTCACTTTAGTTTTACTGACAAGTATTTGACATGGGACAGTTTCCTCTGTGGAGTCTGTTGACAACGCACCATTATAGATCTGCAAGTAGAAAAGGTCATTCTCACATTAAATGCACAAGTTTCAATATCAGAAGCAGGACATCAGAAGAAGTTGTAATTTTTCCAGTCACAGGTGGATTTGCAACATTCACAAAAATTACACTTTTTTTTTTTTACATTTTTTGTATTTACATGTCAGATATAAATAATGAAATTCTTTAAGTTACATGTTTTAAGTTCACTTCACAATTATACTACACCTGCAAGCTTTCCTATATCAAACCAACCTCTTTCTTTCATCATGAATCCAGAAGTCTGGCCTCTAATCAGTAATAATTACACTAAGCCTTTATGATGAAAGGTTGACTGTTCAAGTATCACATCATACTGAAATTTTTGCCCCAATTTAAAAATTGGGGCAGCAAACGAAGCCACTTGGAAATGGTAATAAAAGAAATTAATCTGGGAACTCAATAAGCCAAATAATTTATTATTAAATTCTATCAATATCTTTCTTTGGTAAGAAATATGCAAGAGGATGACCCAACCCCACCCCAAAAAAATCATATAATATGTGACATCACAGTGTCTACTCTGTGAAGGAGAAAGCCTCAGAAAATTAAGGAATTTTGTTCAGTTAAGATTGTTTATAGCAGTAGCTCTTCCATGCATCTAAGTATGGAAATGATGGAAGTTTAATATAAAATTGCAACGGCAGGAATTAACAATGGTAAGACAAACAAACAAAATAAAACCAAACCAGAAAAGCAACTGTCACACCAGTGAATGTGCTGTTGTATGCTCTGTTATGTTTCTGGCACGTGTGTGGAAAAGCCTGTAAATTATTATGTAAAATTCAAGATTGGATAATTATATCATCCAACTCTACATTCTAAAATATGTAGGAAGCATGAAACAAATCTCTCAGCTGCCCAACAGAAAATAAAGAAGTGGTCCAAATAGTTGGATTTTTTGCTTTTGTTGCCCTGTGTTTTGATGCAGGATGTGACTGACGGGAGGAAACCCAATAGCTTACACAAAACATACTAAAGTGGCAATATAAACTAGCTGACACAAGCTTCACTGTACATTTAAATTGATACAATTGTCTGGTGCTTCCATGGCCAGTACACGTCGAGTGCCATAGGTCTCCTTAGAGTTAATGTTACAATGAAGACTAAATCAGGTCATTATCCTTTAAAGTGCTTTCATATCCAGTTTCTAATGGGTCTTTGTGTTCCTTGTTTCCATAGGGAGTTGTCACGTGACATTGACTTCCAGAACATGGTCGTCCTTGCTGGGAATAACAAGGATTTGCATTCCCGTGCTGCTGTTGAACACCTGACCCGGAGAGAAGGGTTGGAGCCGGGGCATCGGCAAACCTTTGTGTTCCCCACTGGCCGTGGAATGCAGGCTGCCTCTGCTCCTGATGCTGCTGCTGTCAGTCTGATCATCCACATTCTTGTCCACAGATAGGTTATCATTTTCAATCCAGCTATCTGTTAAAATAAAAAACCCATAGTTTTATTCTACAGACCAGTTAAGCAACTTCAAATATCATTTCAGAGCTCAGACACACAGTCAGCTTACATGTTCACAGCTACTGAGCGTCTCTGCTGGGCTAACAGTCTGTGCACACTTTGGCCAGCATCAGAGATGTAACAGTGAATTCTATTGATCTCTAAGGAAAATTTCAGTAGCATTACCTCACGTCTGTCACAGGCTAGAAGAGTGCACACTAGCAGTTCCTGGAGCTCAACTGACTGTATGTTGCTTGCACAAGTGAATTCTCACTAAGCTCTGGGACTACAGTAGAGATAAATACTCTAAATGGCAGTGGGAATTTAAACTATTCATCTAATCTGGTTTATATGCCACAAATTTTCAGCTGTTCTTTTATTTTGTACTTAATCACTTAAAAACTGGGAAAAAAAATTCAAAGCTAATGAAGACACTCTAGATGTCCAGTTTACAGAAAATGAAACTGCAGGATTAGAGGATTATCAAATAGTTTTCATATGATTATAAATCAAGGAAGAGACAACGTCCATGACAGTAATAACTACTTTTCAAACTAATCTTTAAAGGAAATGTAAGAAAACAATGCATTTATTATTCCTCCTCACAGATTTAGGTGGCAACCCAAATTCAAAGTTCCATTAGAGCAACATTTTACAAGTTTTTTCAAATCAGAACTGTGAGTGAAGGTAAGTAACAAAGACACCTGTGAGTACTTGGTCAATGTATTTCTCGCCTTGCACAAAGAACACAGGAGAAACAGAGTAATTTCTTTAAGTAGCCATGTAATCAAGAGAGCCTTACCAGCATCAAGTTGCATGGAGTGAGCAGAATGGTGAGGGAGGTATTTAAACAATCTGACATCAGGGAAAGGCAGATTTCCTGCAAACAGCGGCATCACTTCCATGTGGACTTTGTGAGTTGCTCGAGGTGCTACAGGCATAGATATCACTCCAGAACTTTTTCCACAGACTGCCCAGTTACTACTGTTGTCAACAACTGCAAGAATAAAGAGCAAACACTATAAAAGATCTTTTGTGAAAAATGGAGAACCCTCACAATAATTTATTTTCAAAATCCACATTTTAACAACATCTAAAAGCCCACCAGCTCTTACGTGTGAAGAGCAGCGCAAGGTAAGAAAACAGCTCTACACAAAAGGGACTATATTTGGGCCTCAAGCAAGCATTCATCCAATCTGAAGAGCATTTATATTCCACTGGAGGAAAAATTAAAGAGGAAAAAATAAATTATTCTCAGTCTAGCAAAATGCAAACTGCCTTACTGAGCAGCCATACCCACAATACAAGAATATATGCCATATAAAGTGTGGAAGACACCAAGAAAAAAGTACTGGGGAATTTTAAAGAAAAATATTCTTACCTTCATACATAAGTTTTGTTGTGCAATATCCATCTGATTCTGTTAATGCTTCATCTCTGTCAACCTCTGAGAGGTCAACAAGTCGGGTGATTGACACCTCTAAAGAGCAGAGTGAGCCTGTTTTACAGTACTCTGCCCCCAGTGGTGGGAAAATCTCAGTTTTCACATGATACAATGTCTGTCAGGAAGAAAACAGTGCTGTTACCAAGAAAAAAGGGGCATTTTACTTGTGTTTACATTGAACTGGACAACTGATACAGTACAAACTCAGCTTTACATTTAACAGCCACATCCTGTTAAATCTTTTTAATGCAAGAATCAGTTGTAAGTAATGTTCACTTCATTATCTTGTTCAGTTTAAGAAAACCGTAGAACCCTAGAATGGTTTGGGTTGAAAGGGACCTTAAAGATCATGTAGTTCCAATCCCCCTGCCATGGGCAGGGACACCTTCCACTAGATCAGGTAATCAAACCAAATTTGATTCCATCTGGTTTTGATACTAGCAGTGAACTTACAATTTTTTTCCTTCACTTCTGTGCTTTAATTCAGCTTTTCAATGCTCCTAAGTGGACACCATTCTTACTATTTAAATAATTTTTATTAGCTTCTTAGCTCCTCCCTTTCCAGACATATCACTCAGATTCTGAGTAAACAGAACAACTTCACCTCTCTTACCATCACAGCCCCCCAAATAATAGAGAGCTAATTTTCAATTCCTACAAAATTAAATTTCTACCAAAATGCTCCACAGTTTAACACAGCTAGTTCTCTTTAAAAAGTCCAGAAAGGTGCTGATACAGGTGCCAAAAAGATAAACAGGCACCTAAAATACTGCTCAATGTCAGTTTGGAAACACAGCAACACTGAAAACAGACAAAGGTATTTAACCAAATGAGTCTTCTCATGATGCTAATTTTTAGCCAATCATCACAAAGAGTAGCACTGAATTTAGAGATGAGATTAAATAATGTTGATATAAGTTCCTATTAATGGAATTCTATCTGGCCTATAAGCTTTCCTAGCTGATCAAAGGAATAAAAGGTTTGTCCATAAAGGGAAAGAAGAAACATTTAAGATAATGGCCTAGAAAATCCTAAATATTTCATTAGAGGAGCTCATCTCAAGCACTACAAAAAACAACTCAGATGCTTTCAGTAGCACAGAAATTTTGGAAATTGCAAATTGCTTCGGAGAGCACAATATTAAGCCAGCAGGAAAAAAGCAGCTCAGTATCCTACAGTCTCCATGGCACAAATCCAGGAAGATGAAAACACAAAAAAATAAATAAGATCAAGAACAAGTGTTATGGCCCCACCACATTCCTGTGGCAAGGATATGATTCCACCATATCGCATCAGGCTGCAGTTGCATCATTCACAAACTGGTTTTCCAGTGATTCTATGTAGGCAATAATCTCATGATGTAAACAGAATTTCCCGAATATATATCTTGACTTTCCCTTTCCGTATATTGGGGAACCATACTCAGTTAAGATGTGCTATACTTTGAAGAGTACTTACAAAAAAATTTTCCACTTGGAATTCGTAAGTGAACGGCTTCAGGGTAAGAGACTGTTCTTCAGAGGTAGCTGGACAAAAGCTGACTGAAAACAGGCACTGCAAGGAGAGAGGAAGCTCTTTTGTCCACTTCAATTCCCATACAAAGAATATTGATTGCTTACTGTATATGACCTGAAAAAAAAATGTTCAGAGTGTTAGCTCCTTCCTTCCTCTGAAAAACAAGTGAAGATGCACATACATATGTTTGTCTGTTCTGGCATTAGTTTATAAAAATAGATTAAGTAAATCATTAGGGAAACATGTAACCAAAATAACTAGTAGTGAATTCTTTTTCACAATGCACATCTATTTTAAAGGAGGGATTTCACTTTCAGAATCAAATGTTTCAAAAGGGAACAGTTCACACTCAAACCTGCCTGAAAAATACATTAATCAAAAGTAAAATTTAATAAAGTTATTAATACGTTCTTACATACTTTTCCTAGGCACCAAGAATGACCAATTTAGTATGTTCAGAAAAGGGTGAAAGAAACTTCAGGGTTGGCCAGAGAAGCTGTGGCTGCCCCATCCCTGCAAGTGTTCAAGGCCAGGCTGGATGGGGCTCTGAGCAACCAGGTCTAGTTGAAGGTGTCCCTGCCCATGACAGGGGGTTGGGACTGGATGATCTTTAAGGTCCCTTCCAACCCAAAACATTCTACCATTCTATGCTAAGAAACTGTTCTGCAACTGAACTAGTTTACAGCAGTGTTTAGCTGGAAAACTGTGTCTACCTGTCTTGTTTTCCTAAAACATAATGACAAACTGCAAATGTAAGATTAATAAATTAAATGTTAATGGTGATACTACATCTGTATTGCTGTTGTTCAAACAAGTATATAGTGCTTTGCATGAGGCAAATAAAAACTTACGTAATAATCTTTGGAAGTTACAGAATTATTCTGAGATGTACAGGTGCCAATGCTGCCCAAAGCATCCTTAAGAATCAGTTTACTCAGAGGACCACAAAGGTCTGACCTAACTCAGCTATCAGTCTTAATTACTACAAAATCTACATGAAGAAGCAGTGCTAATAATTTCACTAACAAGAACTTCTATCTACCTGTCCTGCCGATGAGCTCATAAACCACCAAGTGAATTTTACCTGTTGAGATGCAGGGTTGAGAGGTATCAGCTGCAAATCTCTACAGTCAGCAGAATTTTTTAGGTTGTAGTCTGAAAGCTGGAAACAGAGTTCTGACAAATTCTGTACACAGACTTGCACATATTTCCTGAAAAACGTGACACAGTTTGTTCAATGAAAGTTGAACGGTTACATTGAAAGAGTCCATGTCCATAAAACAAGGCTGTAAAACACCCTCTTTCATATTAAACAAAACCAAATAACTACATAGAAACAGTCTAGCTTGGTTCATCTTGTGGTCTTATTTCCAAAACAGCTGAAACCACAGATTTGTTTTATTGTCATGAAAGAACACTAGAGGAAATGCACATGCTTCCAGTGGGAAGATAATAAAAGCTCAACTTATATGTAAAAAAAGGGCTGCTATAAATATTACTTATGAAACTCCAACTCCATATTTTATAAGAAGAAAGAAACACTAAATAGTTAATGAGTACATTACCGTTTGCCAGCTGACAATAAGGAATGCTTGGCATTAAAAGGGATGCAGAATGTTAATGCAATAATAGTGGAGTAAATCGACCAAGGACAATCAATGGTCACCTAAAGAAAAAAAGAGAACAAAGTTCTTATCCATAGTGGGTTTTGGCATAACAACTCTGCTTTTCTTCTCCTTTCTAAGCAAAACTTTTCTCATGAAACGTCTGCATCTAAGGAATCCAGAATGGGAAGAAGAAAAAAAAAAACAAAACAAAAATCAGTATGTTAAAAACTAATCTGACAAAATATTAGGGTTTTGATTGCCTATGAGTGAGATATGAAATATCAAAGCAGCTTTTCCTATAGATACTGACATACCTAGTTCTGAAGCCTAAAAATAAAGGAAGGGGGATAGAAGATAGAGAGGTAAAAGGACACAAAAATACCAACAGTATCTTGATACAATAACCTGGTAAATGTCAGTATCAAATACATTGCTATAAGATCTGTTACTTAAATGTCATTATAGTATTTTAATATATTAAATTAAAGCTCAAAATATTTTAAAAATGTATTTAATGTATGTTTCTTTTAATTTGAAGCAGCACATTTGACTGAAGAATTTCTCTTCAAGTGAATGCTGCCATTCTTCCAACTGTAAAGCATATACATTGAACAACATATTTTATATGCTGAAAAAGCCCCAAACTTTTGTCACATCACATTTTAGCAATGCAGGTCTACAGCTACTCCTTTTTACCCACTCTTCACACACAAGGATACATGGCAGCACAACTGGTCACTTTTAAGAGGGAGTAACACTGTGAAAGGTGATCATTTCAAGATCAATTTGCTGCCAGTTGAACTGCTTATTTCCATACTAATTTTATTCACCCTTCATAATAAAAATTATGAGAGAAAGTTACCTCCAACTAAATAATGTGACACTACAGTGTTCAGTACCTGAAGATGGCATACAGACTCTTTGCAAGTGGAAGAAATACATTTCCCATGAATCAGAAGTGGGAATTTAAAGACCACCACACCACCTTTTACAAAGACATGGGTATCCTTCACGCTATATAAACTTCTGAGTGTTAGAACATTTAAACTCACATTACTAGCCAGGGGAACAGTTGGCAATATATTAAACATAGTGTATATTTCTGCTTATGTTCACAATTTCTTTCTATTTAAAACATTTGCTATGATTTTTTGCATGTACATCTTTTAAGGGAAAACAAGCAAGTTCCCCATCACGAACACTTTTATTTTGTGAAGTGTCTACCCCAGTGATCAAATAAATTTCATAATAAGAACATTAAGCTACATCTTACCTTTTGGTCAACAGTAGCCATGCAGCTGTCTTGTTTCTGCTTCTCTTTGTTTTTTCTGTGATTCTCTTTATTTACAGTGTTTTCTTTCTCCACTGCCGATTCAGTGGCTGATGGCAAATACATGACTTCTAGTTCAAATTCAATCACATGATATGCAGGAGCCACTGGCAAACTGATGCTTGTGATCTTCTCAGAAGACTGAATCCTTAATGATGATTCTGAGATCTTTTCTATAGTTGTGTAGAATGGGAGAAACAGAAACAATGGAAAAATATGTGGTGTCATAACCACTTCCCAGCAAGACCCCCATGTTTGCAAAAACAGCAATGAGCAATCGTGTAGTACAACTCCATGGTAACCTCTTCAAATATTAAATACCACTGTTGCTCACAACTTCCCAGGAGTAACGGTGCCCTTCTGCAACTGTAGGAAGGTAACCAGCACATTCCATGCAATAAATAGCCCCTTCCAATATTCAAGGAAGAACAAAGAGGGCAATTTGATAACAAACTTCAAGCCAGCTAAAGAGCTACTTTATCCTTTCATGTGACACTTACTGAAGTTTTTATAGTCTTCTTGGTCTCATAATTTCACTTCAAGCAAACTTGCAACTGTATTGAACACACACAGGCATCAGCATTTTTGGTCACCAGCAGTAGTTTCAACCATGTCTTCTGCATTTCATCCATGAAAGTAAAACTGTCCAACTACACTTACTGAAAAGTTCGTACTATTACTTTGAGGGTGAAAATTTAAGACCCTTCTTGCACTGAAGTCCTCAGCTGCAAGTCCCTCAAATTGTCCTTAATAATGACTATTGAAAAAGACAGTGTCAGTGTTCTTAGTATTGTAAGCACAGGTTTACTTCAGGGTTACTGATTTATTCAGCCTTTTAAAGATGATTCATTTTTCCTTCCTTGCTTACCCCTGGTGTTGGAATAGATCACTGCCTTGCTCTCAGGATGGTACAGGATGGGCATGGCATCAGCATTGCTGAGCTGCAAAGTGTCCCCACTCTTCATGGTGTAGTGACCAGTGGTCACAGTGAACTTCACCTTCTGGGGAATGCCAGCCAAAAGGCTGTCTGAAGGAGAAAGCAGAAATTGTTAACAGATTCCAGAAGATGGTTACAGTGAACTGCTAGGCTTGTTGGCAGACAATTTGTCACACATTAGGATAACTTACAAGTGTGAGATTTTGGTGTTATACAACACATTAAACTCAGCTCAGATACATCTTGTGGGGAAACCAGTTGTTTTACCTTGAGTACCCAAACCCACTGTACCTTGGATGGCTCAGATTAGCTGGCTCACAGACTATGTAGCTTTGGCAGCACAGAATTTGGTGAAATACAATAACCCCAAAGAATTTACTGAACACTTTAAGTTCCCCAGACTGCAGACAGCTTTGTATTTTTGCACCTGTGATGCCAGTCATACTCACTTTGTATTTACATAATCAGCATAACAAGAATGCCTGAATGCACACAGAATCACAACTATCAATTTCACAGAGGTAGCTAATTTGATTAATGCCTAATAGGCCTGTCTTCCATCACCCACACATTGCAAACACTGTAAATGGAATGACAGCACAAAATGCATATTAACTCCTCAGCTGCCATACTTAATAGCCTGAAAAAAAAACATTATTAATTTCCATTTATAAACTTAAACAAACTCTACAGCAAGTAATGTTCAGCTGTCCCTGAAATCAATGGATATATTTAGTATTTATTTTTAATAAGTTTATATTGTCATCTCTAGTAGAGAATCCCAGTTATTACATATTTCTTGTAAGTACCGAAGGGACTGCAGAACAACATTAGGAGGAATTTCTTCACAGAAAATGTGATTAGACATTGGAATGGGCTGTGCAGGCAGGTGCTGCAGTCACCATCCCTGGAGTGTTTCAGGACAGACTGGACATGGCACTTTGTGCTGTGGTCTGACTGACACGGTGGTGTTGGGTCATAGGTTAGACTTGATCTCAAAGGTCTTTTCCAAACTATTTGATTCTGTGATTCTGCAATCACAAACTTAACCAATAAGGAGGTCAGTCAATTAAAAATTTAAATATTCACTTCTAATCAGTGTGGCTGCTCAGATCACAGCTGGTATTTAAGTGACACAACATGTTTAAATTTACATTCAAAAGTGACACTCCATGCCCAGAGCTAAGCCCTGGAATTAGTTGTTGAAAAGTAGTCATTATTGACAGGACATACCTAATGGATAATTTGAAAAGCAAGACTGTATTTTTCACTTAGAGTAAGGCAAATCTGAGTAACACTCCAGCTAGGAAACACTTTCTCTAGTCCCACAGGAGGACAACATCAAAACAACTTCAGCATAGCAACTGTACCTACCAGTCATGGGCTCCACTTTGAGCTGGGGCTCCTGAGAATACACATCGTACTGCACGATCGGGTAAATATGCAGAAGGACAAACTGTACTTTTCCCACTGAAGTGCACAGCTGCCTGAGCGTGTATGTCCCAGGTTCTTTGGCCTTGGAAGAAAACATTGGAATGCACTTTTCAATTTAGGAAACTCTCCCAGAACAAACCCTCTGCTAAAGAACAGCTTGTTTTCTGCTCATTTTTATCGGGTGCTTTGAACTCGTAAATTAAAACAGCAGACTTGTTTTCCGAGGAAATGACAAGATTTTCACAAAGGAGCACCTTTTGCCCCATTAAGATGCAAGCTTGAGAGTGTTGGCTGATTCAAGAAAAAACAACACAACTGAAAAGTACTAATAATCAGAATAACTAACATAGCAGCTATGCTGTCAGTTTGTTATTTTGGGATGCTTTTTGTCTTGTTTCTTGGTTAGTTCCCCCCACCCCCACCAAGTGCAACATACCTTAAAAAATAATTATATTATTAAGTATTTAAATGATACCTGTGCTTATTTGGCTAATTCATAAAACAGAATCATAAAATCTTACTGTTTTTGTATAAGGCACAGCATTCAGCTCAAGCTATTGATTTCATACATTCCGCTGAGTGCAAGTTCACAAAAAAGTAGTATGTACATAAGTATTTAATTCAAAACTCTTCCCTTACCCGAAATAATGGGATTTGGGGTTTCTTTTATAATAGAAAAAGCAATTCTATAACATCTGCTAGTACATCTATTCTTGATTATATTTGCTCTTAGCTACTACTGCTAGGGAACGGGAAGTGTTTTCCTTTTCCATGGGCCTCTTTACCAAGTGTAATATGTAAATATCAATGCTGGGTATAATTAAATCTAAAGAATAAGTCTAGAAGTTAAGGAGAAAAGATTTAACAACCTCACAGTTATTTACATAGAAAATCCTGACTGAAATTCAGTATTGTGCATTTTGACATTAAAATCAGTACACTTTAGCCCTTGAATACTCTATAAACAGAAAAGCATGAGTGAAGTCTTTCATAAGATATAAACATATAACATGAGATGGGAATATTGGTCTGCAGAACTTGGACAATGCATTCTGATCTTTTAAAGCTTGGAAAAAAATACTGGAAGATTGCTATCAGCATAAATAATGCTGATCATCAGTCTAAGATCTACAGAAAGAATCGAACTCCCTCTGCATCAGAGAAGCACAGTCATTCCTCTTTCTGCAGAAGTCCTGCAGTTAAGCATTACTGTAAGAAAATCTAGAAAAGAAGTTGGCAGCAGTTTCTCTGGCCAGTTATGTAATCCACTAGAAGCAACACAATATACTACTACAATGATAATAGATTTTCAGTAAATATTTTGTAAATGCTGCAGCTCAAATCTAGAGAAGCTTTCAACATGTTATCCAGTAATACACTGCTAAAATTATAACGTGTTCAGATTTTCCCTTTAAGGACAGGTAAGTCATGCTTTAAACAACTGTGTTGTAAGATTCACACTGAGCAGTCATCCCATGCAAAGTTCTTTTCTTGAAAGGAATGTTGAGAAAATAGGAAGGTTAAGTAAGGCTGTCCATCCTCCAGTAGCCACCAGATGCATGGCAGAACCAGGCAAATTTAAAGCAGAGCTCTACCTAGCTTTTCACCCACACCTATTCTCCTGTTATTTCAGATCCCACCAAGCCATAAAGCCTGCTCAGACCAGTCTCTAATAACTTTCTTCTAGTAAGGCTCCTTCATCTGAAATCCAGTTGTACATACATGTTAATTTAGTTTAGAGAAAACTGTATTTCCAGCCACCAAGGCCTCTAACATGCCCAAATCCCATTAATCCCCTGACCCAATCCTATGAAAGGATGAGAAACCTAAAAAATTAGGTCACTAGGAAGTTCAAGTGACATTATTGCCATTCCACATTGTATCATGAGGGACTTGAGTTCAACTTCCACCTTGAAATACCTGCTGGTGCTTTCTGCCCCAGTGCTGGAGGAACGGAAAGGCAGGGAATGTGAGCCTATGAAAAGCTTCACACTAAACAAAGCTCTATGACAAGAGAGAAATTTCAAAAAAATTGAAAAAAAAATAAAGATGAAGTTAAAATCTCAGGTGTGGAGCACCTAAATATTTTAAAAAGGCCAAAGAAAGTTCCTGTCCAGCTCTGTCTAGTTATCAATTTTTAAGCATCAAGAGTAATACGTAGAATCATATTCCAACATTTGTTAAAAAAGGACCAAAAGGGGATCACAGCTAATTGAAACCAATAAGAAAATGGCAAAGCCATGAAACATATGCACCATATGTGACTGCAAACCAATTTCTCTCTTCACAGCATCCATGCCCAATTCAATATAAAGGCTTGAAACCCCTGTCACATTCTACACTGTGCTGCCCCATCTCTTGTTAATTACTCAGATGATGCACTGAATTTCTCAGTTTCCTCACCCAAATTTTCCCTACACTGATGTTCATTACTGCAGCACTGAACTCTACAAAATACTTCCCTATGAAGGGCTGCAGAAGTGGGCAGGGAGATGGAAAGTATTTTAAAAGATCCAAAGAACAGAACACGATGATATTTGAGGCCAAAAGCTCCTACTCCTGGAATGCCAAATGAATGGTAAAGTCTCACTTCTGAAAATGTTTGGCATTTCACTTCCTAAGACTAAATCAGCAGGTAAGTCAGCCTTTCCCTATTTCATTAAAAAACAAGTGAACAAACCACAGATCAGAAAAGTGCCAGGCCACAGAATGGGGGCAGTTAAAAAAAAAAAGAACCACAAAACCAACAAAACAAACAAACCCACCACCACAACCAGCCCCTCTGGTACTCAGGGCCTGCCAATTGCCAATTTACTGTTGTAGTAGTGCAGTGTGAACAGAAGGGATAAGCATTGCTGTCCTTAAATACTTCAGCAATTACTGGGAGCACTTAGTTTGCTGGGGGAAGAATGAGAGGAAACAAGGATCACTCCAAGTATTAAGCTGACTCAGAGTGTATGTGTAACTTGGGAACAGAGGAAGTTTCACATCCAACACTGTATGGCAGAAGCAGGACTGTAATCCAGTTTCTGAGGGTGGCATTTAGAGTGGTGACACTATTTTCACATTTGTTCATGCAAATTTAGTCTTCCTATAGCAGAGAATCCATATGTCTTGTCTTATCATTTCTTATGTGAATAAGATGACTAACGAGGGAAATTTTAATTCTAACATCTAAATTTAAGCATTTGTAGCTGAGCTTAACTTTGTCACACTTCTTGCAGGCAAGTTTACCACATCCATCAAGTGAAACAGTATTCTGCTACTCTCTGCAGTGAAGAACAGGCTATCAACCAAATTTAACCACACAATCACTTATTAAAGGGCTAGAAAAAGAATTTCCATCAAAATTTTTAGACATAATTCTGAAGGAGCTCAACAGCACAGGCAGACTTCATGAGCAGTACATTATATTGTGTAGGAATTTATCAGTTTAGTATTTGGCAGCAATAATCAAGATTTTTAAAATAAATTTTGGAAGACTGACTCAAATGATTTCAAATAGAAGAGTCATCTGTAAATTTTAGCATAAACACAACAGCATCCTTTCAAGGGATTCTGTGAAATGAAGGAAAAAAGAAAGCCAAAAGGGGAATGGATCATCCAAGTGCAATAGGAAGCAGCACAAGTACCACTAAGCTCTTCCTAAGCCAGTTCTTCTTTCACAGGAGCTACACTCACCAAACTATAAAAACCATACCTGAATATTGAATGTTATTTTATTGTCCCCTGGTTCCAGTATTAAGTTGCTGCATTTCAACATGTGAGCCCCATCTTCCAAAGTCACCCCTGAGGGCATGTCCAGCGAGCTGCTGCTCTCTTGCCTTCGCAGCAGCATGTGCACGTTTTTGCAGATAATTCCTGCTGTGTTCAAAGAGTTGTCTGAGGGACTCCTTTCATACATCTCATAAAGCTCCAGTGCTGGCAAGTTGTTTCTCGACAAAGGCAAGCCTGTAATTTCATTTGGAAAGCTGATCACACCATTGGAAGTTTTGTGCTTTGTGAGCCACTCAGCTGTTTTCCTGTAACTGTTCTTCTCAATGCTGAAGTGAACGTGAATGACAATCTGATCCACTTGGACAGGGATGGGCATTTGGCTCAGCAAAGTCAACTCAATAGACAACTTTCCACCCACATGGACAACAGCATTTGGAGGGTCAAAATGTAGAGTTTTCAGCTGAGCAAAGGAGTGCATAGGCAATATAACCTTCTGACCTGGAAACACAAAAACAGGGATTTTATTATCACAGTGAATCATTTTACAACAAATCAATACTTGATATTTTTTTATCTTGAATGAGACTTAAAGATGCTGAGACTTGTTTTCTAACAGTTACTTACACTACAATTTAAGTATCCAGACATTAAGAGAGATTGTCCAAGCAGAAGCTGAACATTTCACTACCACAGGAAGTGTTCTAGATGAACACAGTAGCATAAAAGTGACAAACTTCCCAGAGAATAAAATCAAGACCAAGTACAAGTTTAAGAAACTAATAATCAAGCTGGTGCCTTGAGCCACAAGCTTTATCACACAAGGAGTTTTCATTCTCTTTTCTACATTCCAAAATCAACACCAAGGCAGTACCAAAACTTCATTAAGAAGCAAGTCTAAAATAACATATCACTCATGGTATCAAGAAAATCAAGAAAAATGTCTGCATAAAAATGAACAGTCTTCAGATAAGGAGAATTCTGCATGAATTTGAATTATGATTAACATCTGACAAGAAGGCATTACTGAAGCAGCATGAAGAATAAAGAGAAGAGAGAGGGTGGACAAAATAATAAGCTGCAAGTGGATGGGTACAGATCTAACATCAAAATCCAGAAAGTATTATCACAGAGTTGCCACTTGCATGACAGCAATGAGAGACAAAGGTAAGTTATTGGAAAAAAAATAAACCATACAATAAACTAACAGCTGTTAAAGCAGAGAAACATAACTGAAGGAAAACAAAGACTTTGCAGCCTTCAGGATGAATATGTTAATTACTCTTTCATCTTTGACCACTCTTAATTATCGCACTTTCATAAATGTTTTGGAGATGACACATAAAGAGCCATGCTGGTTCAGAAGGCATACACAAGGTAATGAACCCAGTCAGAAAAAGCTACCAATCCACTTTTAGGGAACAATCAGATCAGAGCAGCTTAAGTTTTAAGTATTTAAGAACCAGACTTACCTTGGTTCTCTATGTGCTGATTGGCAAAATCAAGTATTTCTTGGCAAAAGCTTTTCCGTTCATCTTCTGTTAAGTGATGGTCACCAGCTAAAAGGCTGCTTGTTTGAAGATAACTAACAAAGTTAAGGAAACATGAGGTAGAAACCAACAGCAATTAGAAATCTGACTGAAAACAAGACAGTTAAAGGACTGCTTTCCTAATCTTTAAAGACAAGGCCTGCTGTTCATCATCAGACTCTTCCTCTAGAAAAGAATCAATGGAAGATTTACTATCATCTGAGTACTGCAGAATCTCAATAATACTTTTGCAGACCCACTAAAAATATGATCCATTATTAACCTGTGCAATCTTCTCCCATCTAAGGTGATTAGTAAGCATAGAAAATTCATTATTTGACTATTATAAATGCAGCATATAAGTTAAAGACCCAGTGTCTTGCATTACACTGCCCCACATTTAGCACTAAATACCCTGAGTATTCCATTTTATTCCAGTTTATTTGGCTGAGAATTTGCCAGCTCTTATAGCATCACTTACCATAACTAAGTCATAAGACATTCTTAAAAACTTTAAGTGCTGAGGATACAACCACTTGAATAGTCAGCTAAGAATGCAATATTACTGGCTCAGATTCTTTATAAGCATTTGCACTGAAGCAGAAAAACTTCAGTGTTTAAAAAGTGATGTAAGAATTTGCAAAGGAGCCCAATATGTATAATGTCTGTCTAGTTCTAAAAACTCACAAACAAACAAAAATCCAGCACAATAGAACAAGCACCAAAATACACTCTATGGTACCTGCTGAACTAAAGACAAGCTTCATACTGTTCCTGATGCACCACTCTCTAAAGCCTAGACATGTTTAAAACAGAGAGCAGCAGCCATATGCAAAAGGTTTAGGTGAACCAGACTTTAAAAAAGTAAAAATGATAAAATAAATAAGCCAACCCTCCCCAAATGAACAGCAATAATGGAAACATGAAAAAGCTCAGCTCTCTGACGTTTGGCACTCTCTACTGTTAAATAAAAGTTAGAGATACATCTGAAAAATAATCCCAAGCTTAATTTTCTCCAGGCTTGATTTCTCTGGCTCTGACTTTCAGAGGATACTTTTCTATCTGCCCAAGGTGTTTCTGACACTCAACCAGCTGCTTTCTCGTGTGTGTGACAAGCAGTGCCCAGCCCTCAGCAAGGTAAGTTTTCAGTGCTCCCTGAAGATAGACTTCTGCCTTCTGTGGACCTTTCTTCCTCCTTTGAAAATAAAGAAATGAGTACAGAGAGATGTAAGAACCTTTGCAGCCATGGAAACTCTCTGCACCTTTTCTAGAAGTGGTGGTGGGAGAGGAACACTGCATGTCAGTGCAGGACAAGGTGCAGTGAACCATTATGATCTTTATTTTGCTATTAACTGTGGGCCTACCTTTATGCAATTCACTTAAGCAGGTAGAACTGTAATTAATGTCAACATACCATGTCAGTGAAAGGCTTCATATACAGATCTATCCCAAGTCAGAGAAAACGAGGTGAAGGTACCTCCCACAAATGAGACAAAAACCATCTCAAGCTTCTGACAGTTAACTAAAAATATGCTTACTCAAAAATTTTATAGCCTAAAAATACTTGGATGAAAATATAATTTTACCTCCACACAGCAGTTCCACAGTAGCTTTTAAACCTAACATTATTCCCTCAGGTGAAAATTTACCTTAATTTAGGAGAATCTGTACTAACCAGAAAATCAGACTGCTTAAGTGAACATAGGTGAGAATCACACCCAAACATGTTGTCCCAAAAAAGCACTTAGGACTCACAAATTCTTCTAAATAAGAAAACCAAAATGAAGCAGAAAAGCAATGCAAGAGTTTTCCTAAGTGGATTTTAACAGCAGGGAAAAACACTAAAAGTCTGTTTGGAAATTAGGAATCACCAAGTTTCACAGTGGGGGAAACAATACCCTCAAATAGGAAAGTGGTTACTCTCCAAAGACAGGTTTTCTGGCTTTTTCAGGTATATACAGACACATATGTAGTTAAGATAACTTTGCATTTATTAAGCCTGCTTCCTAATGTGGCTTCTGACTTGTTTCAAAGTTCTCAGTGAACTCTTTACCATGACAGCCCATTGCCCTTTACTCCCTAGAAAAAAAAAGAATCAAGCTAAAGAACACAGCACAGTTAAAGGTAAAAGTTCAAAATCATGAGGTGAGAATTAGGATTTGATATAAAGAGATTGCTAGTGTTCTTTTCCTTTCCTTTTTTTTCTGAAATACAGCCTGAAGCAGTGTTTCTTTATATTTTTTAAAATACTTTTTAAAATTCCTGGTTAAATACAATGCATTTTCCCCAGGGATAATACTCAAACTTTTCAGAACTAATATATTTAAGACATTTTAAACATTCATTTACATATAAAACTCTGCCAAGTCCTTTCCCACAAGCTTAGCTGAGCGAATTCTTCCAATATTTGTGTACATTTCAATGGTGGCATGGGATAGATCCTGTTTAAAAGAAAAGAAACTATTATAAGACACTAAAAATACATAAATCCATATGGTATTTCACACAAACTCATAGCCACTAAGTAAGTTACTATAACAAAATGCCCAGAATAAGTCACATTTGCCCTGATCACACAATACAGAGCAGTTTGTAACCTTCACTTTTACTTGGTCATTATCCCATATTTGTGTTATAACTACCAGAAGTAAAAAAAAAACTATTAAAAATCAGATTAGGCAAACTCAAATGCACCAAAGATGAGATGCAGTTTCAAGCACTTATTTATATTTAAATCCTTCTGCCTCTTTATGGAAAGCACCTATTTCTCAGTGACTACCATTAGATTATTATTGCAGGATTGTGTAGTGTATCATTCCAGGATACATCACAGCAGAACATATTTACAACAATATTAGAGCTTTCCCCAGAGCCTCACAACTAAAACCAAAAAGCAAACCCAAACCAACCACAGCCAGAATGTGCTACCTGATTCTTTCACCCAAGCTGCACATATTGCCATTAGGTGTATGGAAGTAAGTTGTATTTAAACATACAATTAAGTCAGAATAATTGTTTTCCCAAGAGTGCCTTAAAGGAATTTTGCTTGCAGCTCCCCAATCCCAAATTGAAGTTTATCACTCATCTTCAAGCTTAATCACACAGCATCTGTGTGTAACCTCCCTCACCTTGCAATAACAGCAACAAAACTTTTACACAAAATTAGCAGTTGCAACACCCACTGTATTCAATCATCAAACCTCTTTCTCAAGTATATAATAATCTCTGGCCAGATAAGTAAAAACATTTCCCATTTTGACAGGACAAGGGGGAATGGCTTCAAACTGAGAGAAGAGTACATTTAGACTAGGTATGAGGAAGGAATTCTTCCCCGTGAGGGTGGACAGGCCCTGGCACAGGTTGGGCAGAGAAGCTGTGGCTGCCCCAGCCCTGGAAGTGTCCAAGGCCAGGCTGGATGGGGCTCTGGTCTAGTGGAAGATGTCCCTGCCCATGGCAGGGGGTTGGAACTGGTGACCTTTAAGGTCCCTTCCAACCCAAACCATTCTGTAATTCTATGATCGTATTTACAAACCTGCAGCCTCTTCTCCCTGACAGCAACCGCCACAGAAACTCATTTTCCTTCACTTAGTGTATTTAGAACTACTCTGTCCTTCAAAACAAACTGCTTAAGAGCTTGCAACAGCCTCAATATTTTGCAGGGCACCTTTCAAAAAGCATCTATTCCCATGGGCAGGAAAATGACCTAGAATGAGCTCTTTCTCAGGCCATTTTTGATGTTTCTTATGGAGAGTCTAGAAAAATCATTTCTTTCTGCATTTAGGAACTCACAACAATATCCTACAATGAACTCAGTGATCACTCCTTAACAGATTAGTATAACCAGAGAAGTCTTTGACACCAGCTACACATACAAATGAAAAGCTACATTCCCCCAAATTAAGGTACAAGCCAACATGCTTCTGGAATTTTTGAATGTCTTAAAAAAAGATTCTGAAGCTGTTGCATAAGGCCAGGCATTGAATGAGAACAAAGCCTTTTCTGGTAATAAAAGCTCATCACTTCTTGCTTTCAACATCTCTGAAAAGTTGCATTTTACTTTCCAGAATCATTAAAATTTTAAATGCAAATAAATTATCTTAGCTGTGTCTCAAAATTTTAACTGGTTCTATGTTTTTCTCCACCGAATACATGGATTAAATATGGGTATATATAAAATGTATATGTGACACTTCACAGAAAACAATCTTTTATAGTGTATCTGATATCTGAATTTCCCTTGCATAGAAGTGCAGTCAAAAATACAAATAGGAATGGAAATTCTTTCACTGGCAAACACTACAGATCCCACTTAGTTTCTTAAATTTATGAAGATACTCCTGAGTTTAGCAGAGATCTTCAGCTGCAAGTTGTAACTGAATAGGTAAGAGCAGCTGGCAACTCTGAATTCAGAGTCTAGTTTTGGTCCAGCTACACAATTAGTCTCATAAAGAAATGAACAAAAATGAAACCTGGCATCTTCAGAAAATAAACTTTTGAGACTATAAAATTAACTATCACTTATTTTTCAAGTTTAAAAATCAAGTTCAGTTTTCCTCCAACTTTCCCCCAGAAAACTTAATGGCAGTGCTGCAAACAAGACATTTTAAATGAAAAAAAAGCCCAACAAAAACTGTCAAATCAAGCCACTAAAAAAAAATCAAACACAATCTTGTGACAGTCATGGCTTTTATGTTTTATTTAACAAACTGCTTTTAAAAAAACCAAAACAAACCCAAAACAAACCAAAAAACCCCAAACAAAAACACCTAAAATCATTACAATGGCTCCTCCCTACGGGAGCTGTCAGGAAATAAAGATGCACATTAAAGCAAAATGAGAATTCTAAATGTTTCCATCTATGCCAGCTCCAACTCCATTATCCACAAATGTCCCACAGTTAATATAAAAAAAACAATCAATAGTATGACTTTAACCATGTAACACCCATTGCAAGATGCAAGCCTAAACCATCCAAAAGGAACCTGAAGTCACACATCAATCTCCTTCTGGGAAAGAACCAGTTAATTCTGAATTTGGGATAGCAGAATATGATAGCCATGACATTGGCTTTTTTAACATCTAAGTATACATACTTGCAGATAACAATCTCCAGCTCATGACTGCAAATACTAAAGTTAATTCAAATATTTGAAACCTGGGGCACATACAGAGTTCTGGTTGTAAAACAGATCAGCCTTGCTGTGTTCAGTGTGCAACGAACAACCTTTGACAGCAAAATACTGAAATACAGATTTATGTTCTCAATGTATTTTCCAAGGTTTGAAAATTTTGGCCCTATCCAATCTACAATGTAAACAAATAAAACTAATATAAATAAACAAAACTCATACTCACTAAGTAGTGTTTTTCAAAAGCTTCTACAGACGATAAGGCCTCTTTAAGTTTCTTGTAAGGGCTCTGTGATGCATTGGCTTTAGAAAAAATCAGAACAAGAGGTGTCACAAATACATTCTTGGAACAGCCTGATCACATCCCACCTCACCCCACCCCATTCCTGCTTTTCCTTTGGTACCTAGTGGAGAGAAAACTTAAAATTACTTATATGTGGGAAATGTCACTAACACTTAGACACAGTTTCTTCCCCAGGCTCTAAAATAAGATCAAGAAAAGCTGCTTTACATGCACCTGTAAGTGATGTTCAGGGCAGCAGGGTAAAGGCAAGCAGCAATATAGTCACTGTACTGCCTTCTCCACATTTTTTCCATGTACAACACACAATTCCACTTAAATACCATATCATGGCAAAATAATCTCACAATTCCCCACTGCTGGATTTATAAATCAGCATGACAGAAGTATACCGTAATTTAAAGACATTTTACTACTTTAAACAATGTACTTCAAAGGAAAATGGTTAACAAGACCAAGGTTTGTCCTGAACAAGCTTGCTTAGTTTACAGGTCTTTGCCAGACCAAATATGTGTCAATCCTTTAGAATAAAAAAGCCCACAGTTTAAATAACTACAACAGGCACTGAATTAAGACACATGGGCAAGTGATGCATCACCCTGTCAGCTAATGCTTCAAAGGTACTAACTGTTCTAGCATATTTAACATCTGAAAGCTTCTTCCCATCAGAAATATCTTGGAGAGTGACAAAATCCCCAAGGAATAAGTAAACATTGTTCAGCCACTCAATACCACTTCAACTCAAATAATATCACTTTGCAGCTCCAGCTGCAGGTTATGTATTTGCATTAGAGCAAGTATGCTCCATTTGTTTTTCAAATAATTTTACTTTAAATACTTGCCTGAAAGTATGAAAAACTTAATTCAAATCTGGCACTGTTCAAGACTATTTACCTAAATGCTGATGAAAGGATCACTAATGGAAAAGCTTCTACTTGCAACAGTAGAGTTGCACTGATAATTTAAAATACTAGACACACATTAGAACTTTATCTCTTATAGATTCTTTTATCAATGTGTGTAGATATATGTAGATATATAGAGAGATACATATATATAAGTATTTTTGGAAATTCTTCTTACTGCTGTATTTACATGCTATGCATTTGAGACAATGTCAGTTATTGGAAGGAATGGGTCCATTCCTGGTAGTACCTGTTTCAGGGCGTTCTGCTCCCAGTCCTGCTAAAAGATCCACAGTTCTGTTCAGGTCTTCTGAATTGGGTCCCTTCTCTGACACAAGTCCACACAGATAACCCAGAGATTTTAACTATAAGAGAAACCAGAGGCTTGCTTTCAACAGGCTATAAAATCAATATAAAACTCCTTTTATTCTATTACATCATTCCTACAGTACATTTCCATTGCTTTCATATTATGCTGCTTATAGGATGTGTTAAAGTTGCTTCATGGGAAGAAAGTAGAGAAGCTGTCAAAAGTAACTGTTTAGAAATTAATTTATTAAAGACTTAAATTGCATAGAAGTTCCTGACTCAAATATTGCAACATGTGCATATACATGTATGTCCCTATAAACAGAACACCTAATCTGAATAAATCCTTCTGGCTTTCCATATAAACATGGACAAAGCTTGAGATGTTTGGCAGTTATGGCAAGGATTATTTCTAATAACCGTATCTGTATTTTTGAAAACTCTATAATCAAGAAACACAGGCAGTCTCCAGTATACTGAGATTAGACAGCTTGCAAATTCACCTCAAGTACTGTATTCAGGTGAAAACGTTCCTGAAAAAGAGATTAGCTCAGCTAACAGTGTTAACAGAGTTAAATACCATAAGCCCCCTTGTAGACAGCAGCTGGTTCTATCAAAACATTGGAGACAGAAGAGGATATTGTCTTAAAGAAGTTAAGATCTTTTGGCCATTTGGTCAATTCACTCAGAATAATCAACTACAAAGGTAAGCCCACAAAAGAATAAAGATCTCAGCTTGTCATATTACTCTACATCATAAAGAATGGGGATGGACATTAACTTCTTCTTTTGAATTTATTTTAAACTCCATTGATTTTGTCACTAGTTGCTGAATTTCATTCATTGTCTGTTCCACCTTACTGCTGCTCATTATCCTAAAATTCTTCTCTTTACCCTTCGCTTTAGAAAAATGATGAATGGGAGGAACATTTCCAGCTCGAGTACATATGTTCCATAGAAACATCTAAGGAGCATGGGAAGAATCTGATGCAGCTACTGCCACTTCAAACAATTCTTTGCTTCCTTTAATCTGATCACACCCCCATCCCTTTTTCTTTTTTTAAGCAGTAACTCTTCAAGGTCAAATTGTATCTACTTTTGCAATAAGATCTTCTAGGTCAGTTAAAGGATTCTTAAGTCTACTGAAATATGAGCAAGCTATGACTAAAATAAATAGAAAATATTCTACAGGCTATGGAAACAAGAGGATGAGCATACACTGGTCTTCTGAAACATCCACAAAGACCACTGCATGTTATTTCAGTAGTTCCTGGAGTTTATCTTCTTTCTAAAATGTTTTGCAACAGTGGAAAGCAGCAGCAACCTTAGAAATCAACTCTTTGATAGAGAAAGAGAATAAAGGCATTTGTGTAATTAGGGAAGGAGCTTAACCAAACTGAAAAGAACTCTTCAGAACATTTATGGTAAAGGGTGGTAACTGAAAAACTGGAAATTATTTGCCCCTTATATAAGGTGACAAGGGTAGTAACACTTTCAGTGAAGTTAAGGGTCTATTACTACTGTACCAGAAAAAAAGAACTGTGAAGAAGAAATAATAACTGTAAATAGATTGCTGTAATCTGTATTTATAATGGTAAATGCATCCAAATTTGGGCAGCTTTTGCTGCTGGAACTGAAACTGGTCTTTCTCTCAGTCAACATGGACTGAGCTCCTTAATGGAGTTTAATCAAACTGGTGTTTAATTATCAAACCAGTGGTGAGGAAGGGGGAGACAAACAAAGAGAATATACCCTTGTTATTCCCAAACCTCATCTGACAGTGGAAAAAGTGGATATAAACCTGGATGCCTCCCTTAGACTAGACTCAATACAATATAGAGAACCCTGTATTAAGTTCCACAATAAAAAGAGCAAAATCCCTTCCATGCAAACAAATTCTCTACTTCAGCACTGTAATACCACTCCCCCAACACACTGTTCACTCACCTTCTCAGTGGCATAGCTCCATAAGCCAACTGTGTGGGAAACATTTGCATCTATTTGAGCCCTATCACAGCAGCCCTCTATCCTTTGCAGGACTTCCAAACAACTCAAAAACACCCAACAATCCAAAGCACCGGGAGGAACTGAGACCTGAAGACAAGCAGGTAAAATTAACTGGGAAATAAACATTAGTCAGATGAGAAAATACTTCAGCAAAATAGTTTTCTTGCTATAACGTAACAGAACCTTTTGGAAGAGCTTAAATCTAAGAACACACAAAGCACAGGCCAACTCTCATTGCCTCCTGAATAATTCAAATGTATTCGTTTATGAAACAAGGACAGATAAGCAACTAAACAGTGATTTTATTTACTAGATTTGATACATTCATCAAGATGAAAAAGGGGCAAAGGAAGACTAGTACTTGGAAAAATTCCAAAAGTTTGAACACTAAGCCTAAGGAAAACAAAGTCAGGAAAAAAGTTTGTAAATAAACTACTACTTTCCTAAGGATATATCAGTTCTAACTGAGACTGAAATTAAGAGTATGAGTGCTAAAAAACCTGGAAAAACAATTTAGTCTAAGTTTCCTTCACAACAATAAGTTAATTCATCAAAGGCTAAGACATGTCATGAACAACTAATTAAAGAATGGATATGAAAACAAAGAAACACACAAAAAGAGAAAGAGTGAAAGACAGGAGAGTGATACTAGAATATTTTCAAGAATCAAGATAAAAATGAGCATAACTAAAGATCTAGAATATAGTCCCAATAATGGTGTCTCAAAATCCTGGTCATACACAAAGCAAAAATATTCCTTTAAGAAAGATTATGAAAGTCTTGAAACAATAAACTAGGTGATTAATGTGATATGAAAGTTCAAAGTACAAGCAGAATGCAATTGAAAAGATACGAATTCTGAAAGAATTTTAAGGAAGATAAAAGACAATAAGAACAAAGTTTAGATTTCTGCTGTCTAGTGGTGTCAACCCATGATAAGAGATTTGCCTGTATTAAGAAAAAGGATCACTGCAGGGATAACTACATGCACAAATAAATGTCACTGTCTCACAGCCTCAACACCTGCACTCAGTTTGGATCACCACAGCAAGACAAAACAGCAGAGATAAGAGACAATGCAGAGAAAAGTCCCAAACACTGGGGGCACAGGACAGACTTGGGGTACAGCAAAAGGGTGAACTGTAGGAAGTACCCCCAGAGATTTAGAAGGTTGCATGTACTTATTTTGGAAAGAAAAGAACATCCACCAAATATACACACAGAACATAATCTCTATGGGGATCACATATTAGTTTTAGAATACATGATGGTGTCAGCAATGCCTCTGAAGTAGATTTCAGTTTTTAAATGCAGGTGAACAGATGGAAGTTACTACCACAATGTCAGACAGGCAAAAGTCAGCAGCTACTGTTATAATGGCATAGGTAAAACTAAAAGGGAACCCATGAGGAGAAGGATATGGATGAGTCACATGGTGACATCCATAAATAATTTTATGCAGTCTACACTGTTCTTAAAAATCTACTTCAATTCATAGACACCTGCGGTCACACACGGAGGATGATAAGTGTACAACCACCCTAATAAAGCATCTTTAAGAGGATTTAAAAACACCAGCAGAAATTAAAGTGTGGGGGAAAGAGAAGTAAAGTGGGGAGGCAAGAGATAGGACAAAGCTTTGAGTGCTGTCCCTTGTTTCTTTTGCTTCTGTCACTGGATTAGCTGCCAGAGACACAGACAAAGTACTGAAGAGCATTACTGGGCACCAAAGGGAATCACACGGTAAGAATCACAAAAGGGTGCAAGGCAGTAAGAAGCCCCACTGTAAATGCTGTTTGTAGTTCAAAATTTCTTTTTCTGCTAGCCTGCATAACACATATTAACCACTTTGCCTCATTTCCTTCAATACAACACTGCTTAGATTTAAGTGATGGGAACAGCAGTTCAACATTTTGGTAATAAATCTGTGAAAGCAGCAGACAAATTAGCTACCTGCTTAAGAAGTAAATTCCCAGGTGAAGACTAAAATACTTTCACTAAATACAGGTTTGGTTTTCAGATGTGATGTCTCCAGATTTCTTGCCAAAGACATTCTCATGATGAAACAATCAACTGCAGCCCAATTATTACAGCATCACTTTGATACCTCACAGCCAGTGTTTATTGCACTCTGGTCACCGACAGCTAAACTTCAAACATCTTGTTAGATCATCAGTGGCTAAAATCATTCACATAATGGAATACATCACACTGACTTACTTCCAATAGCTTGAGTTCCTGCACACAGTTGTGAAGAAGCTCCAGTGCTCGCTGGGAAACCTCCCATGGCCTCTGCAGGAAGATTAACAACGTGCACTGACGGGAAAACAGGTAACTACGCAGGTCCAGCAGAGTAGCTTCTTGATTCTGAATGAGCTCTCTCTTCTCCATGTCTATGGGTTTGCGCAGAATTAAACCATTCCAGCTCCGCACTGGCTGGCAAAAGAACGTCAGCCAGTTTGCACCATCTAAGTAAATAAAGGCAATATCCAAGAATCAACCACTGCTGCTATCAAAGCCTCTTCATCCTCTGTCCAGAATCTGTGAGCTGGCTTAGTCCTTCTCAAGTTTATCATATCAATAAATGACTTAATAACTTCAAAAACAAAACAAAAAAACCAGCAGAACTTCAAAAGGTAGGTAAGATAACTCAGTTTCAGAACATTCAAACCCTGCA
>JAOXXN010000001.1:4557722-4569695 GCA_026770055.1 Myrmophylax atrothorax | reverse complement strand
GCAGGCATTTTGTCTTAATTGCATATTTGTCATTAATAAATAGTGACAATCAGCTTGTAGTTTATTTCTTAGCAATTAAGCCTACTTGAGGTTAAAAACAAACAAGCTTTATCTACTTAAGTATTTTTTACTCAGCCATCATGGACAGGTGTGCCCCCACTTCCAGGTATCTCATTGGGTTCAGTCAGCACAAATATATTTCACTGTAATTACTCCTGCACTGCATTTTTACCAGATTCATAACACCTACCCTATTAAAGCTGTTACATAACAACATGTGCTTTAGCTCATTAAAACAGTTTAAAGTTATTTGATACTTCTTGCACAGTAATTTTTCTTGAAGAGAAATTTAAATCTTCTGTAGAGCAGATTAAGCACTTACTTCACTTCAGTTCTGTAGTTATTACTAAACATCTTGTGTAATTTGAGGCAGCACTGAATGCATTTCTCCAGGAAGCTCTTCACTGAAAAACCTAGCAGTGAGCTGTGAAAACAGCAGCTGCATCTCAGACAGATCAATACCAGGGTAATTACAGAGTTCAGGCTCTGGTTGCAACAATCATCCCATAAGAGCAAAACACAGGTTTTCATTAAAAATTGCTTCTAAGCCTCAGAGATGAGAAACAAAACTTCAGTAAGACTATAATGAGGGACACTTGAGTTTGCACACAGCATAAAACAAGAACAGCAATTGCCCAGTGCATCCTCACTGAAACTTCCATGCACGCACACGGTACCCAGAGCACTGGGCTGCTCAGCAGAGTGAAGACACTGATACAATTAACATTTATTTCACATTTTAAGACACTTACCACCAGCCCCAAAGTTGACAACATACTGGGAAAACAAGGCATCCAGTTCGTCATACTGCACTAGCGCATCCTCGAATTGCTGCAGCATCTCAAAGACAAAGGCCAGTTCTTCCTTTTGACACACAAGCAACACAAGGAACATGTTACTGATATTACTCATACTGGAATTACAGCCTGTCCCCATCCAGAACTCTAGAAACTACTTTTCCTAACATTCTTCCCCTTCCAGTATTCATACATATAGGAAAACGTGCCTGTGATGGGTTTGGTCTAGGTTTCCTTAGTGACTGAAGCAGATGCACCATTTCTTCCTAACACAGGGAGACTCACAAAAGGACATTAAGTCATACAGCTATGCCAGTAAATTCTAATGTATATCCAGATCCTGATTCACTACAAGATATTGCTCATACATCTATTAAAAGTTCAAATATAAAAACAAACAAATAAATAAATAATTGCTGAAGACTCATTTCCCGTAACAGCACTAATTTTTCCTCTGTATTTACACTGTGAAGACACCAGTTCCAATGCATTAATAAAGCTTCTTTGTACGTAGAGAAGATCCACATTAATAAGTAGCAAAAGTCTGAGAATTAGATATGTCCTAGCCAAGAGGTAGCACATGCAGTCAAAGGAGACATGAAGATGAGGTGGAGTGGAGAACAGCACTGTACAGGGACCAGAAAATTCCAAAGGAATCAAGACCTTTAATTTTACTGAACAGGAGTTTCTTACTTTTCTCTAAGCCAGCTAAAACAAAGACATATTTAGAATTTTTTTAAAAAATTGAATCCAAGGCACTCTTTATCTGAATTATTTCAAAATAGACACTTTCCTAAACATCATCTCCATACATACTGATAATAACCTGAACAAAAAAAAAGAGCAACATCCATATTAATTACCTTACCAACTGCAAGTTTCAGTGTCTTTGCACAGGTACATTAATGGGACATTCACCCAAAATTCAAGAGCAACTACTCAAACACTTCCTAAATACAATTTGTTTGCCTCAGTTAAGGTTCATAAAACTTTGAAAAGCTTGAAAAGATCCTTTAACAGCAGGAAATTGTATTACTGTATTAACTGTACTACAACAGAACACAAACCTGCTGCAAACAGGATCTAAAAATGCTTTTCAACCAGTCTTCATATTTCCTGCCCCAGCCCTCAAAGAATGATTAGAATATTAAAAGTACCAATACACCAAAAAAAGCATCATTATTAAAACTAGGACTCAGGTACTTTCTTCAAAAACAAGAGACTCTTACCTGGACCATGAAATACTCGCAGAAGCTCCACCCTGGCTCAGTCCTTTTCTCTCTCAAAGTTCTCATGTCATCTTCAAACTTGCCTAAGTTTTTGGTAAAAGACATGAGAAGCAACGTCCTGAGTTTGGTCAGGAAGGCATTCCAAGATTCCTGAGAACGGGAAGAGTCTTTCAAAGGGTCAGAAAGTACCACACATCTGTAAAAAGATTAATAAAAATTATTTTTGAGGAGGAAAACATAAAATTCACATGTAAATGCCAGGTCAGAAAGTACCACACATCTGTAAAGAGACTAATAAACATTATTTTTGAGGAGGAAAACCTACAATTCACATATAAATGCACAGTTGAATACTGCACATCCTTGACAAATTCTCAGTGAACAAAATTTAGTTTTTCATTCCACATTAATGAGAGGAAAAAAGAAGTTTGAGGGTCCTGTTTGATTTTTTTGGAGGTGGGTATGTTACAGTTTGGGGTTGGGGTTTTTTTGGTTGAGGTTTGGTAGTTTTTCAAAAACTTTTCCACGTATGTTTAAGTCTGTGATATCATTTATGAGAAGACTTACGTGTTTTCCACAAAATGAGTATTTTAAAGCTTTGCTTTTTTTGAAGTAGATAATGGCTAGATTATTCCAATTACTTAAACATAAGTAATGTAAGAAATGCTGTAGCTGCCATGGAAAAAAAGGTCTACTTAGCAATACAAATCAGCAGAACAGTAATTATAGTTACTCCTGGTAAAGATTATGCAAAATACAAACCAAAGATCCATTAGATCACATACAGTCAGCCTTTCCTAAGTGACTTAAAATAATCATCCATACCATATTCCTGTAATATCTCAATTTGTTTTGACACATCCTATGTGCTAAAACTTCCACTGCTTTACTCAGGAAATAAACAGATCTCATTAATTCAAATATAAATCATCCCTTTTTAGAGCATTTTCCTTCCTCAGTTTTTCTATCAAAATTTAGTAACATTCAAAAAACTAACAGCATCCCTGAAAGCAGGAAAATCTCTCATCCAAGTAAAACACTATTTCTGGTTAGAGAATTCTAGAGCAAAATGATTAAACCAAGCCAATTAATCAGTTAGAAGCCAAAAGCAAGCTGATTCAAAGTTGTTCAAACTATTTGCCCCAATAAGCCTATAATATACCAAACACTGCTTAGGCACAAAGAAAGTGCTGCCACTGTGTCATAATGTGCTGACCTGCCAGTCACTGCCAGCTACACCCAAGTACAGAGAGTGCTTCCATCTACTCTTTTCAACTTCAAATGTGTTCCTTGTCACTCATTCTTAGGGCAGAAATCCCCTGTTTAAAGTCAATTCTCAAGGTTAAAATCAAAAATAGGTCATTTATAAGAGATTCAGTGCAATGTTTCAGAATGAGGAAGACAGTGAAGTTGGTTTCAAAGTTAAGATTTGTCTATTTTTTTGGCTTTAATGAAAGCAGAGTTTCAGATATTCATTGTCAATTTCCTTAGAATAAAAACACCTGAAGAAACTGGCCTTAAATCAATTAGCTCAGAGTGGAAAGGTGATTAAGTGAGCAGCAGAAAGCACAATGTCAAAAACAAGTGCTATTTGCTTCATATTCCCTACTCACCTCACTCCCACCGTCTGTAACACTCGTAACATTTTTGCAAGCACTTAGCAAACAAAAAACCCTGAAGGTCTAAAAACTGTTTACCCTCACACTGTTCCCCTTAAACCTCTCTTAGCCAGGAGGAGATAGTTGGAATCTTTTTGAAACATTTCAAAGCCACCACGAATCCAGGAAGAACTGAAAATAAACTTCTCCCTTTATTCTTTGTGTCAGTCTCCCTCAAAGCACAGCTCTTACAGTACCATCAGTCCGAATGCTGGACAACAAGAAAAACCTTTAAATGAGCAAAGAATGTTACACAGGCACTCAAGTTTTTTAAATCAGCACATTAGTCAAAAGATTAAAATGCTTGCAAGTAAAAGAATGCTCACCTGTCACTTTGTTTGTTACAGAAGTCATTTCTTATTTTATCTACTATAGAGGTTCGGGGAAGGATATTTGTTTTGTTCTTTTTCTTGGCATCACTCTCAACTACCACAATCAGCCAGTCCACTGAGCTGTGAGCTTTGAGAACGTTCTGCCACTTGGTGATGTCATCCTTGACTGCAGTTTTGTACACTTCTGTGTCCTGGGATGAGAAGTGGTGAATCATCAAATCAAACAGATGTTCTCAACAATTTCAAAAGGCAGGTTTTGTTCCACAAGGCAAACAGAAGTAGAATTAGTGACAGTAAATTCCCTTACCATAAGAAAACAAATGAAGTAAAGCATAATAAAGTTTTCTTCTTTGAATTTAATTTATTTCTAGTACTTTGGTGAGCAGTAAATACAGGTTAGTATTTGGTACATTATCATTCCTTAGATTACTGAAATTAAGATTTCTAAACATATTTCAAACACTTATTTTACACATTTTTGTACTCAACAACAAAAACATGTTTGAAATTACAAACTGTTTTTTCCTCACAGAAGTTTGATATTTGCACCTTCTGCACAGCTCAAATCTTCACCTGTTTAAAAGTCTACAAAAATAATCAAAAAACAAAAACACAGAAGCATCACTTGGCATTTCTCTGGCTTCTGGGTTGATTTTATACACATCAATTCAGATAATTCTTAAGGCTGTTCTGGATACTTTTTGGGTTTTGATCAGATGTCATCTGTGTCCTTCAACTGGATTATTAATTCATAGCAAGGCAAACCAAAGAGCAGTGAACTGTAGGTAAACAGGATTAAGACATTCCAAGTCTTGTCCAGTTTAGATTGCTGACGTGTACCTGACACATATAGAAGATGGAACTAAAGAAAAAACACACATCTTTAGATGTCAGTGCATGAACAGATCATAACTGAACTACTCTGGCCACTTTTCTGCATTATGAAATAAGTGCACTGTGCTATTGCAGCAACACTGTGAGATCCTGGGGGTTTTTTTTGTGACAAAATACTGCAAACAGGTTATTTAAATGCCTGTCCTCTTAGTGTTAAATAACATTACAAAGAAATAGTGCTTATGGCAAAAACTACTCAAGCTGACTAAGTTTTGTTTCCATAATATTAGGTGTGTAAGCTTATGCAATGCAGACAATTGTTTTGCTTTCTGCTTGTGCTGTTACAGTCATTTGATTTTCATGCTTATGTGAATAATTTCACTTTTAAATCTGAGAACCCTATTTTTTACCATGTTTTCCTGATACTTACACAACATTCTGTCCAATAAATATGAAGAAAGGGAAAAGTCAAAAGGGCCTTATTCCCCTCTTTGGGTAGTAGCTCCTCTTTAAACTGAACAAAGTTAGATTCCAGATGAATCATCTTCGGAGCACGCCCATAAGACCTACAGAGTTTGAAAACTGAAATTAGTGGATGAGACACACACAGCAGAATACAAAAATGAACATGTGTTTTGGGGAAAGGGGAACACACTGAAATACTCTGGTATTGCAAACTCACAAACTATGCTTATTATTGCAGCTTGTATAAAGACAAATAAATTTAGTATCACTTGAAGAAATAGATGCTCCTTTCTGAAGAAGAGGAGCTAGAAACTCTTCAGCTTTCATTATGAGATTTTCTGAATCTCTAGGACCTCTACAAGTGCAAAAATACCAAACAAGAAAATTCTCTAAATATTTTTTCCAGTCCCAAAACAGTGCCATACCACACTTCCTGAAGGAAAGTACATCTAATTCCACCTAAGTTCTACCTATATTCTCATTAAGAAGAAAGCATGTCACTTCCAGAACACAGCTGCCAAAGTACATCAAAGCACACCAAGATAAACACACAAACCACAAAACCAAGAAGAGAAAAACAGCATTACTATAATTTTTCTTCAGGTGAAGTTGAAGGGTTGAAATGATTATCCTGAAGTGTACAACATTTACTTTGATTATCTAATTTTTCCAATTTCTTCAAATCAGCTGATCTATTCAACTCAATTTATGGTAAGAGCTTTTCAGAACACAACAAATACACACTTACTCAAGACCAAAAACACACACTGAAACAGTATCACAGAGGAAAATATAAGTTTACCTCCTCCATTCCATGGGTTCTCTAGGAAGCTGCTGAGAAAGTATAGGATACAAGGAAGTAAATAAATTCTGATCTCCAGCACCTGAAAGTGAAAGGCATTAATCTATTAGCATGTGCAAATTATAGAATATATATGAGTAAGTTATACCACTAATGGTTTGCTGTTTCAATAAAACATGCCATTTTGTCTGCTCTGAGGAAAGTGGAGTCTCGCACTGAGCCAGGTTTTACAAAATCACATGCTCTCATGACCTAATACAACATTTCAAGTAGGCACATGATACAAACACTGTCATAAACCTCCTAGTATGGTTTTCCACAAAGCTACATAATCCATATACCAAAGAGGGTATCATTCATATACAGCTGGTCCAACTCCAAAAACTAAACAAGCAGCTCCTTAGCCAAAGTAATTGGCTAAACCCCCCCCATATAATTAAAAATCTTCAGGAACTTAACCTTCCCATACCAGGGGACTGGTTATACAGCAGCTCATATCCCTTTTGTAACTGAGCCTACCCCAAGAAAATTGACTTTAGCACATGTTCTGTGCTTTACTGGGTTTGATTCCTCTCTCCTCATTATTCTGGGGCTGCTGGTAATACAAAAAGTCTCCCTGACCACCACACTGTTCTTGAGGCCATCAGAAGTGTAAGGTCTGGCCCTGCACTGACACACAGATCTGTGGTTAGGCTTAAATCACTTCAAACTACACTCAACACAGCACCACTGCAGGGTCTACCATATGAAAAAATGTATTACCACTATCACTAACAACTCTGGTTTTCCTTTGGGTACAGGGAGGATATGAAAAGAAAAAGAGAGGCTTAAGTCTTTCCAACTTCTGAGGGTTATGAGTATCTTTAGCAAAGAGATGGCAAACTGGGGAACAAGGTATTTTGTCAGGAATGTTTCAGTCCAAATCGACCAGTCCACCACACCAGCCAAGGCAGAACAACCAAGGAGTCTTTATGACACTTACACTGAAGACATGGCCTTTGATGTCTGGCAAAGACACACACCCAAATGAGAAGGGTGAAAGGTCAAAAATATATTTGCCACTGCATTTGATCTCAGTTATAAAATCTGATGTGTCACATGCCCTCTCTGAATCTGGTAGAATGAGGATGTTTAATGGCACTGTTTACTAAATCTCTCATCTGCACATTGCCCTTCCCTGTACTTCCTCCTTATTGCCTCATCTCTGGCCAGCTACATCCTCCTCTACCAGACTGCAATTTAATCCTTTATCCCCTGAGCTGAAGAGCTACATTTTCCAATTAAGATTTTAACAACCATATAGGCAATTCTGCTATTTCCTGGTAGTTTTCCACCTGTTTCCTTTTCACAATCATTGTCATTGTACAGCCCACCAGAACAGGAAGATCATCCTCTCATCTTCCTGTGGAACTGGAAGCTACAGCTGGAGAAGTACCTGACATCCTTTCTTCTCCCTCCCACCACACAATCCCACCTCCTGGCACACAGCCAGGCATTACCTCCACAGTACTTAATGTGCTTTAGTTCATCTTGGAAATCCTTTTCTAGTCCACTCATCTTTTCCAAATTTACTCATATATATTATAGGGATTGACAGCATTAGCATAATTCTATCACCACACAATAAACTAAAAAAAATATTTTTTTTATAAGTCTGATTAAAGGCCAGAACAAGCAAAACCAGCTCTTCTGATGTCTGGCCACATAAGCTATTACTCAACAATACAATTTCGTTGAGTAGCCAAAAAACAAAACAAAAATAAAAAAGCCCACCACTCTACTCTCAGTGCTTTAGCCTTAGGTCTCCAGAAAGCACTTTATTCTTGACTCTTCACCTCCATTCTGTCTGAATTAAGTGTACCACACCAAATGCTATTAAAGACTACAAACAAATGCCTTAAATGGATACCAAAACAAGTGTTAAGTCATATTGTTAATGCTGTTTATACCAAGTTACACCTCTGTGAGCGAGGCCTTGGAGAACAGTCTATTGATTTGCAACTCATTACTGCCCACAGCAAGTGAAACATGGCTTAGTGATTTGGCAACAGCTTGATGACCACACCAAAATGAGAGCCCGTGAAGCTTCGAGCCCAATGGAAAGAACAACCAATGTATTTTCTCTCTCGAGCATAACAAAGCATTCTTTCTGTATTGCACCTAACAAATCAATGTATGCCACAGAAAAAACTCCAGATTTCAGCATCTTAAATAAAAAGGACTACTCCAGAATGCAGAGCAACTACTAAAGGATGGTGTTTAACCACCCTGCTATCCCAGACAGCCACATCACACTATCAGCTTAAGAAGGGTTCATTCATTTTAAAACCAGACAATTTTTCCTCCTGCATTGGTTTTGCAGGCATATAAAATACATCTAAAAATGTGTTTTATGATCAAGGAACAACTGTCCTCTAGGATGAAAAAGGGAGAAAAGACCTACAACGCAAAACACATTGTCTGTCTCTTGAACACAGACCAAACACTGCTACCACATTATTATCAACACCCAAAGGGCTGTAACATTTCAGGCTCTGCTCAATCAGACCCTCTATCTGCTGTAATCAGCACGTTGGAGCTGCTCAAGTCAAGAACACTAAAAATGAAGTTATCAGCAGGCAGCACTAGCACAGCATTGACACAGGACCTACATCAAGACCAGTAAGTAGCCAGGACTTGCATCTAACTGGATTCTATGAATTATGAATATAACCCTCCAAAACCACAAGTAACCCTGGAATTCAAACTCAGAGCAAATAAAAAAAAACCTCTGCACAGAAGTCTGAGAATTGCTTCAAAGATTTTGTTGTAGGTTTTTTGTTGGGTTTTCTTGGGAGCTGGGGGGCAGGTTGTTTTAGTTAGGGGGTTTTGGAAAAAGAAGGAAAAAAAACCCAAATGACAACTCAGCTGTATCACAGCAAATTCATTTCAGTGGATGGGTCTCATCTCAAATACTGAACCCTCCTATGACTGTCAGCAAAGGGGGAAAGCTGCCCCCAGCCAGAGTGTAAATGATGGTCAGATAAAACTGAAAAGGTGAAGGAAAGATGTGTATATATGGGAAGGAAAATTAATTCTGGAATCCCATCATAACCGAAATTAAGCACCCTTCTATAGAAGGGGTTTATTCTTTTAGAATGAACGGATTTAAACAAGACTTAAATATCCAACAGAGATGATAACTAGGGAGTAACATTGAAGTGTCATCCTTGATCACTTAAAACACAATTAGAAGTGCACATCCTCTGTTTTAGTATATTAAATTTGTCTAATACCATTATTTTATAACTAACACTCTAATTCAATTTAATAAATTTATGTTTCATATTTACACATATTTTGCACTACTATTATAAAACTAATAAATGTTTTGTTTGTTTTATTTTAATATTTGATTTAGGGAAAAAACCCAAAAAGCTAATCCAGAGTCTTCAGAGCACCTATCTCAGCTTTTAAGCCATGTGTGTCTGAATTAACCTACTCCCCATCTGCATGTCAACACACAAACCCAAAACACAGAAAGAATGGATTAATTCTTTCCGTGATGGCACACCAAGTATTGGGTGCTTCTGTACCTGAAGCTGTAACACTTACACACCAACACTAAAGCAGGTATGTTCAAATTATGTACATTACAAAGAAACACTCCTGGAGAGAGAGAGAAGAAAGGACAAAGCACCTGTTTCCTTTCTTTCCACGTTACAAAGTTCAGAGGGCAGGGCCTTTGCCTCTTATCTAAACACTTCACAAACTATGGGTGGGGAAAGGATCAACCACAGCCCTGAGGAGAAGCTCAGCATGACCCTGTAATGTGCACTGGCAGACCAGAAAGCCCAACATGTCCTGGGCTGCATCCCAGGAAATGTGGCCAGCAGGTCACAGGAGGGGATGCTGCCCCTCTGCTCCGCTCCTCCGAGACTCCACTGCATGGCTGAATCCAACTCTGGGTCCCCCAACACAACAAGGACATGTTGGAGCTGGTCCAGAGGAGGCCACAAAGATGCTCAAAGGGCTGGAGCACCTCTGAACTGGAGGAGACTGAGAGAGCTGTGGTTCAGACTGGAGAAGAGAAGGCTCCAGGGAGACCTTAGAGCCCCTTCCAGTGCCTAAAGGGGCTCCAAGAAAGCTGGAGAGGGACTTTGGACAAGAGGATGGAGTGACAGCACAAGGAGTTTCAAACTACAAGAGGGTAGAGTTAGATTAGGTATTAGAAAGAAATCCTTCCCTGTGAGGGTGGGCAGGCCCTGGCACAGGTTACCCAGAGAAGCTGTGGGCAACCCATCCCTGGAAGTGTCCAAGGTCAGGCTGGACAGGGCTTGGAGCAACCTGGGCTATGGAAGGTGTTCCTGCCCATGGCAGGGGGTTGGAATTGGCTGATCTTTAAGGACTCTTGCAACCCAAACCATTGTGTGATTCTTTCCTCCTTGTCTTTGTCCCTGACATTTTGGTAGAACACATCAGTTCACCATCCCCCCCTTCCCTCTAGCCCTGTCTAGGACACTTGTTCTGCTGGAAATTTGTACAGGAATGATGAGAACCAGAATGACTACATTACCAGGACTCCCAAGCACAACACACACTCTTTGTGGCAGCTGTCTGATATCAAAGAATCATAAAATATCGACATTTTTTAGTTTGATGCCTCCTTAAAACCACCAAAATCCCCAATAATCTATTTTTTCCTAACAGATTCCAAACTTCTTAGATGCTTAGAGGCTTTGTCACTGTAGTATCTGAATATCCCACAATGATTTTTTTTTCCTCTAGAGGAAATTATCCCAACCCACTAACTACACAGGCAGTGTAAAACAAAAACTCTTGAGGTCAGATGACTAAAGAAGACAAATATTTTCCTTTCATACCAATGACAAACTCAGTCAACTGAGATAAAAGGTTCTGAATACCTTTAAAAGAGTGCAGTGCTAAGACTACACTTTGGTGTGGTTTTGTTTGTTTTTTATCCCCAAATATCAGTCACAGCCAACCTTTCTGATCCCACTTATTTTTCCATTGGTAAGAAGTTCTACTATGTCTTTTTTTTATTAACTCACTAGCCTGTTATAAGTGGATCTACCTGAAGTCTTGGAACACTGGTGGGGGTTTTGCATTTATATCTCTTAAAGGTCCTCCTTCCCTGCAACACAAATTCATATTCAAAAGAGGTCTAAAAGCCAAAATACAACATGGTTTCATTGCTATATAAAAATCATAGGTGATTCACCTGTAGAAGAAAATCCTTTCAGCAAAACTTTACTGCTGCCCTATTAAATCTGCAAAACAGGGGTTAACTTTAACAAGAATATGCTGCTGCTTCTCATGATGCATGTAATGAAATATGTAAGCACAGGATAATGGATTAACTACATGATAGTTATGACTTGCAATGCAGACAGGAGTTCTGTTTGAGAACAGAGAAAATCCACTTATAGGATATAGTTGTTTAAATGGTCTCACTAGCAGCAAATCATTATAATCACTTGGGCTACATCCCACTTTGTTGGCACATTTTTTTATTACTTCTACCTACTAGTAACAAAAGAACTTTTGAATCAAGCTCTCCAGTCCCAGAACAATATTCTTTAATTGCAAGCATTTATTTTCACCACAAAAAGCCATAAAATTCTTCCCCTACCCCTTACTTTTCTTAACCTTTCTTCTTATGCTGCTCTTGTAGATTATTGCAAACATTTTCTGTTCTCAGGCCTAGTGATTCTGCTGATGGTTTTGCTCTTGCTGTATCACAGTATACTCTGAATATGGACTGCATGAAAGTGATGCATTATCCCATGTTTTCCA
>JAOXXN010000001.1:4544748-4556651 GCA_026770055.1 Myrmophylax atrothorax | reverse complement strand
AGTGGAAGAATAGAATGGGAGTATTCACTTCTACATAATTAATATTTGAAAAACATAATACTTGTGGAATGTATTACAATGACATTTTCTGAATATAGTTCTCTCTTTACCACATGGTTGCCTTGCTAATTTTCTAAAAGCATTTTGATCAGAGGAGTAAGATTACAGATTTTAGCTTGGTAGGTCAATCCATTTGTGCTTTTGCAATTTTAAAGTTAAAATGAATTTTGGAGAAGTGAATACTCTAGAAAATTAATATTTACCAGGGAGGAAAGAAATCTGTTTCTTACATTACAGGCCAGCAAAATTTTGCATTTTATCCCAGCTAATTTATTGGAAGATTCAGTTTGCATGTAGTCATAAAATGTCAGAAAAATAACCTTTTGACTCTCATCTGCTTTTTGAGGTAATTTCCCTTTGATAATAACTTTGATGGAACGTGAGGAGGAAACTTAAGCTAAAGTCTCCAGAAAATCTGAATTTAAGATGTCAAAAAAAGTGCTTTGTGTTTAAATTTATAATTACCATTCTTTTAAGGATGAAGAGATGCTTTTGACAAGAGGCTTGAAATCTCTCCTTCCCCACGTGCTAAGAAGAGTAATTCGCTGCAACAGACTCAGTATTAGTAATACCTCTGGAATGGCAGAAGGTAAGTGAACCCAACAGCCTCATGTGCAAAAGTGACTACATTTTATATTCATAACTATGTGCTTTCCTTTTTTGTTTGTGAAGGAATGTAGAAATATCAAAAGCACTAAAATAAAACAGAAGAAAATATTAAATTGATAAATATGAAGTTGAAAATGTTAAGTTCTTGGGTGTTTTTGAAATCGCATTGTAAGCACCTGACACTGGTTTTTAAATCAGAAAGCTACATCAGAGAAAATCCACCATCCTACCTGAATAATGTACATGGACTTTGCAATCCCTCAGCTCCCAATTGTGTCACTGAGAAATTATGGATGCAGAAAGGATTTGAAAAATCTTTAACCAAATCTGGCTTTTTTGCATGCTGATACCACATGTAGGATGACCTGGTGTGTTCTTCACAGAGACTTTGTTTTACTTAGGGCATCAGATAAGCTTTGGGGTAGAATTCAAGACATGCAGTTACAGAACTGGTTTTCTGCTTCATTTGTTCAGAAGGGGGAAATTACTGACTCAGCAAGACTGGGAATTATAAGGGGCAGGGAAAAATTAGTTTTATACTCAAGAAACTGAATGCATTCTGGAAGATTGGTTTCTGTCTTGCCTCTCATAGCTGGACTTTTACAGAAGCAGAGAAGTCTGTCATTGTTCTGATCAACTTTAAAATGTAACAACTAAAAATACTGTGGCAAACAGCTGATCAGAAAAGCCATGTGTAGTAGCATTACTATAACATAAGGATGTTAAAGGTCATTTTATAGGTCATAGTGTGTTTTGAAATTGTGGTTTTCTTTTTCATCAGAACATAAGTTGAAAAATCCTAATGGAAAGCATGTTATAATGTTAGCAATCTGCAGTTTGCCCCAGAGGAATTTTTAAGTTCATATATTGCTGCAGGAAGTTTAAATGTATTAGTTCTAATGTTTCTAAAAAGTACTGTTGACATACAAAATGAGTTCATGAGCATACAGTGTCATTATGAAATGACTAAAAGAACTATTGGAACAGTTAGGTAATTGGAATCTCTCAGATTCCTTAAAATTGTCTAACACTGCCATTATGATACATGAGTAAACCGATTATTTCTTACTGCCCTCATTGTCATTCACCAAAGAAATTTAAAGTTCTTTCTAGATTTCTCTGAGCTGGGACAGGAGTGTGTTGAATTAATGCCTAGGTTGATCAGCACATCCAGCTTCTCTCCCATTGCTTGTGAAGACATTCATAATGATGGCTCCATAATGCAAGTGAATATGTGAGGAGATATGACGAGGAAGTATCTTTTCATCTATGCAAAAAAGTAAGGGCAGCTCTCAGGAGGAGCAGCAAAGTTCTCAAAATGTTATCATGAAGTTTCCTGGGTTTATAGAATATTTGCCTGCAGGTTCAGTCTGTCAGCTGTAACTAGTGTGTTAAATTCAGTGTTGTCTGAGTTGAATGCACTGAATAAAACCGTAGTTTTGAGAATTCATGAATATCACTAGCGAAGTAGACAGTGCCTGTGGATTTCTTATGGATGGCAGGGAATGAAGTTGAGCAGTAACTGAATGTAGTGTTTTATTCAGTGGTAAATTTAGTATGTTTATTTAACAAAAATATTTTTCTGTATTTAGCAAGAAACTCTTCCTGTATTTAGTAACTTTTGCCAGTAATAAAATGAATTTTTGTGCTGAGTACTCCCAAGAGAGCAGTTTGTGGACAAATTCAGTATGCAAATGCATGCTTACCTCAGCCTGTGCTTTGCATTTTTACATCAGAAATAGAATTTTATCTTTGTATTTCTTTGTTATTTTTGGTCAAGTGTAAGATTTTGCTGATTTCCACTAGCCTTTGAAGGCAGATCATTGATTTCCTGATTGGATGCCAGACTCCTGCAGTATTTAAGAAAGTGAGTGCTCCTCTGCAGCCTCCTACTCACCTGACTGATCTCAGACATGGTAATAATTTTTCAAGAGAGGTCAGTACAGGCATTAGGGACTGTTAGTTGCTGGGTTTGTACACCACAGACAAGTTGGACTCCAAGTTTCCTCAGTATTTGAACAGCTGATATTTACGTGCAGGAAAATTTGGATGACATTGGTGTTAACTACTACTGTTTAGAAAAGAAATTTTTGCTACATAAATGAATGTGACCTTTCTTCAGTGGTACTCATTGCAAACCTGTAAATGTCTTTAGAAGCTATTTCATGGTAGCAGTTAACAGCCTTTGAATACAAACCTGATTCCAAGTGAAGGGAGTGTAGCAGTTCTGTTTATTTTAGTTTTTTTTAAATTAGATATAGTGAAAATGACTGAGATCCAGTAGACAGGCATGAGTTTATTCCTGAGCTCTAATCACATCTGTTTAATTGCAGCCCAAAATAAAATTCCATAGCCAAGAAATTCTAAAGAATGGGCTACAAACATCCAGATACCAGGAATTTACTGTTGTACTGGACAAAGTAGCATTGAAAGTAGCTTATCTTTGGCCCTGGGATAACATTTGCAAAGTACAGTATTTTCCTACAGAACAGTAATTTCTGAGATTAGGTAATAAATTATGTTTATATATAAATTCATGGAAATGTTTATTAATTATGCTGTCTTCATATTCTACTAATACCTATTTCTGCCAACTGTTTCAGTCGTGAATGACTTCACATACAGAGAACATCTAGCTATGATTTTTAAAACATTTCAAGAAGTTGTTAATTGCAGAGTTCTGAATCAAACATTTCCTTCAAGTAATTTTTTCTAGACCATCTAAAGAAATCTATACAGAAAAGTTATTGTTTCACAAACGAAAAGCTGAATCAATAACCAGTCATTACAACATTCCACAATTTCAGGCTATAAACAGGCCAATGTTGTGATTTTGCACAAGTCTCTGGCTGATGATTTTGAGAAGTTCTGCCATGCAAACGATGGGCCTCTGCCACTGCTGTCCCGGAGCCAGCCTGGGGATTGGAAATGCCCTTCTCTGAGCAGTGATTCTGATATCAGGTAACTACAGACCGACTCTGCTTGCCAGAGTTCTGCAGTGAATGCTGCTGGTGATTAGCAGGGTTTCAGGAAGCAGCCTGCCCACTTTGCTTTACATTTGGAACAAGTTCCTTTTCCTGGAGTTATACCTTTGAGTGAAACCCATGTATAACAGCCTCATCATCTTGTTCTTGAGAAACATGTTAGGATAATTGTCAGTATTGCAAGTATTTCATAGAATCATAGAATCAATTGGGTTGGAAAAGACCTCTGAGATCATCAAGTCCAACCCTCAGTCCAACTCCCATCCATTTACCAGATCATGGCACTCAGTGCCACGTCCAATCTCAGTTTAAAAACCTCCAGGGATGGTGAATCCACCCCCTCTCTGGGCAGCCCATTCCAATGCCTGATTACTCTCTCTGGAAAGAATTTTTTCTGATCTTCAACTTAAATTTCCCCTGGCAGAGCTTGAGCCCGTGCCCCCTTGTCCTATTGCTGAGTGCCTGGGAGGATTACAGGGAACAGGGAAGAGCACATAGCATGGACAGGTGAGTAAGTGGAGGTGAGCAAAATGCAGGTGCAAAACTGTCTCATTCAAAGGAGACACAATCCTAAGTATGTTTACTTTCCAGAGCAATGCATAGCAGTTAAAATGTATAAGTGAATATGACCCTTGAAGTTTAAGGGTTTATAATGTTGGGGTTTAAAATGCATAGAAATAATACCCTATTACATTTCTGTTGGGTCTAACTAGTTATATTAGTTATATCAGGCTTCACTACTCATAGAATTGACCCTTGCTTTACTGTAGGCTGAGATGCCATTCCTTTATTTTAAGTACATCTACTGTTTGCCTTGGTCATCTGAAGTTTCTTCACAATCAAGAATCCCAAACTTAGAGGATTTACACTTACTATCTTAAGTGGGAGTAAATAAGATATAGAAAAGTATATTGAGAGTAGTCTACCATAGGGGATAAAAAAAACCCACTGCATACATATGTAAAACCAAATGTAACCTAAGGTAGAACTATAAATAATCTGTGTGTTAATTATAACTTGTTCTTGCACAGTAACATTGTGCGCAGGTGGTTTGGGTGTTCAGGTATTTACAGAAGTCAATTTGTTTAGCATTTTCTTTCAGCAAAACCTTAACCATGTTTTCTGGACTTACAGTGTTGTTTCAAAAATAATTAAAGCACCCTTGTAACATGTTTCATTCCATACTGCTGCTGAATATTCCCAGTTTTATCTCTACTGTTTTACTTTGGGGATTAATTGTTGTTTCCAATTCTTTGAGTATTTTCACTGTATTTGCACAGAACTTTTCTTTCACCTTGGTTGTATCAAGATTTGTTTCTTTGGCATGGTCAAATACAATATTCCTTACAAAGCCAAAATTTTAAGAATCTTGTAAAGCACAATAAAATGTTGTATCTGATTTTCAGGTTTAAGTGAGCAGCTGGACACTTTTTTTAAGTGCTGCGAGAGTCAAGACATATTGTGGCACAATTTTATTTAAAAAATGTCAGCACATACATAATTTTACAGTATAATAAATATATGACAAATACATGATTTACTGAAACAGAAAACAGTGCTATATACACATGAAAAAAATTATAAATTCCTCACAGCAAACTCCAAAGTAACTAATTTTATGCATCTGTCAGATGGTCCTGCACAGTCCTTAACAGCACAGGTAGGGAAACAGGCAAACCCAAGTAAAATGTGCTTATCTCCTTTTCTCAGAGATTAGAGCAAAGGTCCATAGTTCAGTGGGATTAATCTTTTAATCGCCCCAGAATTTGATATATATTCAATTTCTTCTCTAGTTCATCTTGTCCTGCCATCCCTCCTCATCCCTTCTCATCCCTCCACCCCCTCAAAAGAGGAGACAGACACATTAATATAGGCAAGGAAATCTAGAAGACTACGGAACACAACTTTTTACTGTGTTCTCAGGTGTTTAATTGCCAAAAATACTTGAAAGTCAATTTGACAGAAAAGTGAAATTGGTCTCTGATGGAAACAGTAGATCTTTTATAAGAAACTAGACAGAGGAAAAGAATAAAGCATTTGGAAATTGGGGTTTGGACTATTTTGTGCTTTTATGTTGCATTTTGAAATGAATGGATGAAATTTCCTTTTGGGGAAAATGTGGCAAAGGGAAAAAGGGACCATTTGAATGGCAATTACAATTTTCTTTTTCCTCTTGCCTTTAAACCAACAATGTCTAAAATACTCTCTGTCTCTACTAGAAATCATACATGGCTTAAGTGAACACTAGTTTTTTATCCACAAAGATACTATAGACACCAAGCCATCAGAGTGCTATAGTTCTCTCCAGTTTTTCAACCTTACATGGTTGGCAAGATAAAAGTTCATTCTTGCCTACAAATCAGTCTCTTTAGCCAAGCAATTAGAGAATTCTCTTCACCATTTCAGATTGTTGGGTATCAGGTGCCTGAAACTTTTTTGTAGCCACATTAGCAGAGCAGAATTATGTCTGCACTTTTAATGAGGAGTCAGAAAGAGAGGAGGAGCTGAACTTGGGGACGTTTATGGCCAGACAAAGCCTGTACAAGTAGTTCTCCTACGTATCAGCATTATCATTTCTATTCCAGCCATAGGCTTAGTGCCCAAGTAGGTCACAGCTAAGATGGATTCTGACTTTGAGGCACAGTATAAAGAAGTCAAGAGGCATTTGTGTGACTGGATGAGGAGATTGCATGTATGTAACCAGACCAAGAAGACTCCTGGTTTCCAAGTCTGTGCATCTTGTCTTCCTCTGGATTTCAGGTTGGTTTGGACAGAACTGCACACCAGCGGTTTCTTTCCATCCCTACTCCACAGCCTGGCATCTGTGCAAAGCCATCAGAGCTGTGCTGGCTGGACAGAGCTGTAGCACACACCACTGACTCAGATGAGTCTTTACAGGAACAGAATCCCAATGGGATGACAGCACACCAGCAGGAAAACCAACCTCAGAAAAAAATGGACTCTCTCTCTTTGTTCAACTGCACTTCAAAAACTCTCAATAGCAATAACTGGTGTCGGCTCTTCCAGCTTTCACTTTGCATGTGCACTCTGATGATGCAGTCATGTCACTTCCCCCTCACCTCACAGGTCCTCTATGCAATAGGGTTTATAAGCTATTGTAGAGAATTTAAAATTTTCACCAAAATGTTGCACAGTTGCAGCTGTTCTTCTGTAATGTTTCTTCGTATTGATGACTTAGGGATTTATACACCCAACAGTCACTGCCATCAGGCACTCCCATCAGTATCACGTGACTTGTTTGGGTTAGGCTGGTTTTGTGGGCTGTTTCTGTGGCTTTTGGGAGCTTTCCCTCCTGGAGGAGGAATGAAGTCTGACTTGAAAGGTGGGGACTGTTTCAGGGAAAGAAACTGGTTTCAGGTGTGCTGTTTGTCTATATTTTGCAGTGATTAATATAAACAAAGAGTTAAATTTCTCATTGTCCCTTTCTATCATACTTCACATGTTTTGCAGCACAAACCCCCATGGCACTGGTGTCAAGCAAACATCAAGTGAAGATAGTCCATACCTTTTTCTGCCTCTGAATTTCCATTTCCTTCATTTTCCCCTGACTCTTTTTTCTGCTACTTATTTGTTTTAATTACATTCTCTGCAAGGTAGGACAAGGAATTTCATTGTCTCTCTAAAATACTTAGCACTTTAACTTGGCAAAAAAAAAATAAAGCCTTCCCCTAAATACAGTATCACAGAGATTCATGAGCTCAGTAACTGCAAGAGAGGGAGCAGTGGTTTTGTGAGGACTTGGATACTGTGTTTCAGGTCTGCCTAGGAGTGAGAAGGTTAATCAAACCATGGGTCATTGTTACAACATTAAGTCCTAAAACATCATCTCAGTCTTCAGGTCCCTATTGGGACACCCCTTATTGAAATTCTTTCAAATATTTAAGCAACAGGAAAAAGGAAGGAAAGTAGTTAGTGTTTCACTAATTGCCTTATGTTTTGATAAATATCCATTACATGGGGAAATCCATGTTTGAAAGTGTTCCTGATGAATTTAAAAATTGTATCAACCGTCCTGTTTTGGGAAGGCAGAGAGAGAAAAGAATTTAAACAGAAAGAATGGTGGTGATGAAAGAAAACAATCACCAGCAGGCAAGGGTGTGATAAGAGAAAAATAAAAGTCCCATGCCAGGTTTTGGCCAGGGTGAAGACAAAACCAGCAGTGTCCACAGTGCAATTTGATTCCCCCTCTCCAGTGTTGTCTGATGGCCTGTGAGATAATGGGGCTCAGGGGTATCATGGTAGATCCTGGGATCCCAGGATTTGCTAGCAATAACAGTCATGAATATGAAATTCTTTGCATCCTTTAATTAACATAAAATCCAAATAAAGCTGTTCCATGAAAAGTCTTGTCTTTATAGTCTCCATATCTGACCACACTGTAACATTTCTATTTCTTGTGGTGGGTTGGCCCCAGCCAGGAGCCACACAACCCCCTGTTCCTCCATCCCAGTGGGACAAGGGGAGACAAGAGGAAGAGTAAAGGTGAGAGTGCACATGAGTTGAGATTAAAACAGTTTAATTGGTAAAGACAAAAATGAAACAAAGGAAATCACTCGCCACCTCCCACACACAGACTGATACCCAAACAGAAGCTGCCTTGGGAGCCAGAAATCTCCTTTCCTCTTCCCTTGTTTTTACTGATGACCTTGACCTTATGGTACTGTGCTGTATGGTACGGGAAAGCCCTTTGGGGATGAGTTTTCCCAGCTATTTCCCCTACAATGTCTTGCCTACACCAATGTACTTGCTGGAGGAGAAAAGTGGGAAACAGCTTGATGCTGTGCAAGCTCCACTCAGCAACAGCCAAAACTTTGGTGTGTTGGCAACATCACTTTATTCCCAAATTCAAATCACAGCCACTGTTAACTCCATGCCAGCCAGACCCAATGCAATATATAAACAATTTAGATCATCATGATGCCAAATTCCAATTGCATAAAGAGTATCGAGGAGGTCTCCCCAGAGATATCAGTGTAGGCACAGAAATGAGTAGCAGTTACACTGTGCCCAACTCTGCTTGTTTTTACATCAGTCTCATTTAACACGCTGGGTTGGTTTCCCTGAGATGACTTGGTGTAGGATTATGCCAGAGATATTAATGAAATAACATCCCAACTTTGGCATATTGTCACCACTACTTAAAACAGAGCCTGCAGGCAGATGGAGAGTTCTGGGTGAAATGCTAGGAGAAAGTTTATATATCTGGGTTTATAACAAAAGTTCAAATCCTGACTGACCTGAAAATGATTACAGAAGAGAAACCTCATGACAAAAAATGAATATTTGAATGTTCAACTTTATCTGGACAGTAGCAAGGTTTGGAATGAAAAATTCTGAAGGAATTTCTATAGAAAACCTCCTTCTTCAGGCTGAGCATCAACTTCCACCTATCTGGAAAGTTCAAAGAAATTTTTTCCAATAAGGTTAAAAGATAAATCTTTGCTTGTAGGGATTTCTCACCTTTTCCTTTGATACTTTTGGTAATTCGTAGTTAGGGAAGAAATGGATATTGAAGTCCACAAGCTTCCACTAAAATGGCCTTCACTTTATACAGTGTTTGGGATTAGAAAGATCTATTTATTTACTGTAACTAAGTTTTATAGAAGTACTTAATCCCAAAGGAAAAATTATTCAAGGAATCACGGTAGAAGCAAAGACATAGTTTTTGTTTTCATTTCAATTTGTGGCAGCAGTCAGAGAACTGGCACCAAATGGTGCAGTCAGGTGCCACCAGGATGCCAACCTCTGGCCAACCCCTGACCCAGTGGGTTTAGATGCATGTTCAGGTAATTCCTGTTAATCAAACTCCTGGGAAAATGAGACACAATATGTTTGCCCCATTAAATAATTAACTGAAGCAATTCCTTTACATGTTAAGTATTTTCATTTCTTTGCCTAGGCTTGGAGATTTTTAGGTGAACAGTGAAACCAGAAGTTACTGGTTTATGCATTTGATGTCAGCTTAGCAATGGCATTTCACCTTATTGCACAGCAAAAGAAAAAATGTGGTGAATGCACTCTACAATTAATGAATTTGTGTATGAAAGAAAATAAAAATTAATGCTTACTTAACTTTTTGTCATCTCTGGGTTTTAATGAATAAAACACTTCTGTATACAGTCAGTTGGTTATTTTTAACTGAATTAATTTTCCATAGGAAATTGTGCTTTTAATTATTTAATGAATTCACAGCCACCTGGAGAAACATAGAAAAAACTGTCAAGGTTTTTATGTTTGAGAAAATAATTTTATAATATTGTAAAATGAATTCTTTTTTTTTCAAAATGAACACTTTAAAAGCCACCTTGTCTTTTTAAATTAGTACGTCAGCCACAAATCATTCATGGTACATAATATTCAGAATTTGGGCTTTTTATTTCGTATTATTGGGAAAAGAAATCATCAACTACAGTGCATTTAATAGCAACAAAAGCAGGATGGGTAATCTATTTCCACAGTAGCTCTAATCTGTCTGGAGATTTGTCTGTGTTTCTGCAGGGGAAGGTGCTGTGTTGTGTAGGAAGGTAGGAAAATATGGGAATGCAGAGAAGGGGATTTGAATTTTGTGGAAGAGCCATGTGTGTCCTTGTTCTGAAACCCCAAATTGCCACTATGACAATGAGAGGGACGAAGCTGAAATGTGGGTCAAAGACCTTCAAGAAGAATCAGGAAAAGTTGATAGCCTGAAGAAGTAGAGGGGGAAAAAAAATCTTAGAAATGTTTATTTATTTTAAATCCTCATTATATCATGGAAACCATTTAAGGAAGAAGTCTAAAGAAAAACTGGCCAGCAAGCCAGAGCAGAACTGCTGACTGTGTCACAAGTGCACTCAGTAAAGAAGAACAAGTTCAAAGCATGAAACTCTGAGTATGGAAGTATAAACATCATCAGGATGTTTGTGTTAGGTGTCTAATGGTGTCAGCAGCTGGGCTTTCCCCCCTATACCCCATGAACAGCACAAAAGAAAGAAGAGGAAAAAGCAAAGTGACAGCCCTTAGCCCAGGCTAATTCCAAACGCCAGAGGACTTCAAGCTGGTGATGTCTGCAGCTCTCCCCTCAGAAGGCATTTGTATCCATTCCCGAGTCACTCAAACTCATTTAGAAAGTAACCAGCAGCAGTGCAGTGATCTTGGAGCTTTCACAGCTCTGCTGAAATCCAAACAACTTTTCAAGCAGCACTGGCAGAAACAAGGTCAGGTGCCAGCAGGCAGAGAAGGCTCTCAAACCCCGGGAGTTCCTGCGGCTCTGGACTATTTTCAGGATGCACCTGAACTACAAAACAGAAACACTTTGACTGCCAGCAGGGAGGGCTAATTAGATGGTCTGGAACATCAAGATCCAAATCGACAGCATCCAGCAGCCTGCCCAGCTTTTCATGGATGTTACTTCTCTGTGTCACTGTGCTCTGATCCTGCTCCCTGAGCAGCCCCCTTTTCCTGCTACCAGCCCTGCTGAGCCCCCAGCCATTGCAGCTTTATGAGATCAGCAGCTCTTAATGCATGAAAATTGAAAGAATTCTCCTCACTCAAGGGAGGTTTGTATAAGGAGTTTCATTCTCATTTATGCCAAGAGTCTGAGTGGCAGAGAATCCAAGGAGGAGTCACAGGATGCTCACATCCCAAGGTAGTTTTCAGCTTCCTCTTGAGACTGGGGACCTTAGAAGAAAAGGGCTTCTTGTTTGGCTGGAAAGTTATAGTATCCTGAGAGGAGTTAAAAGAACAGAAAGACACAATTTGAATACTCGGCTGTATTTTGGAAACGGAGGAGGTAATACACCTCCATGGGATGTTTCCATGCACAGCTCAAGTGCAGGGGCTCTGGTACCACCTCCAGCAAGGTGACTGCATTGCCAGACACAGAAAACCTGTCATGGGGCTTAAAGACAGAATGATATATTTAACCTGTGCACAGCCAGAGAGTTCCCTGCTTACAGCTCATGAAATAAATCACTATTATTTAAGTTGTTTTACCAGCCATACAGTGCAGTCTGCACCTGTTCACCCTCAGCTGGGGACTGTACAGATCAAACCACAGACAAACCTTTCCTCCAGCACATATTCATCACTCTATTCATTTTCATTTAATACACTAGATGTGAGGTCATTTCTAGAAGTCACTTTAAAAAAAACACATTACAGGAAAAATTAATAGAATCACAGAATCACAGAATCGATTGGGTTGGAAAAGACCTCCCAGATCATCAAGTCCAACCCTTGGTCCAACTCCAG
>JAOXXN010000001.1:4529181-4542800 GCA_026770055.1 Myrmophylax atrothorax | reverse complement strand
GTTGCTCCACTGAGAGATCCTTTTGAGAATAAGAAAAAAACCCCATATTACTTTCATGCAATTTGTTCCCCCTAACTATGTTATCACACTGGAGTTAACAGCAATAATTTATGTTCCATTATGTATGGTACTTAATTTAGATAGGTCAGCTGCCTTCTTGTATGGCTGCCAGGAAAACAGTGCACAGTCTTAGGAAATAACAAGTTTGCAGGTTTCCCTTGCCTGCCTTACTAGTCCTACAGGGGTGCTGGGGGGATATTGTTTGTTTGTTCCCATCTGATAGGGAACTAACCCTGGTATGAGCAAATTTTCTCCCCAACAATACAGAGTTCTGTTCTGTAGCACATGACTGTGTCCTGTCCACACCTCACAGCTGCAGAATATTCAAGGGCCCTTTCATGGAAGCATTGGTTGGCAGTTTGAGAAGGTTTCTCCATCCTTTAGTGAGCCATTAAGTTAATCAGAAAAAAATTTGCCAGGTAAACTTTTAATGTGTCCAGTTAGTGAGTCTTGCTCTGAACCTTCCTGCTGGCAGAGAGAGGAAGCAATGCTGCTCCATCCTGGTAGATTATGCCTTTATAACCCCAATGTATTCTCTGTCCTGAAAGACTTCAACTTCTTAAATAATAGGGGGGGAAATAAGTTAAAGAAAATCTGAATTTTTGAATAAAGCTTTGTAAAAGATGGGAATTACATGATTATGTTCTAGGTGGAACATGGGAAGAGCCAAGTAGCAAAAGAGAAAGAGCTTAGCCTGCCCATTCAGCATCAATTGCATTTTCCTTATACCTCATTTTTGTGCAATTGCTTAGAGTAAAGCCTCACAGGTGGGAGAAAACCCACTTGTGCATAAAATAAGTCAGCCTTGTTTGCTCAAAATTCACATTTCCCATGGTTGTTTGGAGAAAGGAGTTACCACAACGGGAAGGATTTTCCCCAGGAAGCCTCAAGGGATCAGCTCAGCTTTGTGGCACAGTGACCCCGACATAATTTACCTACAAAGTAGCTTTGCTGCACAAAGACCAAGGAGTCAGCAGTCAGTGGTCATCGCTCTGTGGTCCTTCATCTACTGTCCTCTCTTGCCTACCCAGAGCTAAGAGTAACTGTACCAAGTGTGTGGGGCTGTTTCCTGGCTGCTGATCCCTAAGGACACAATTATACAAACCCCAGTTACCACAAAGGGCTGAAAAAGATTTAGCTCAGATGAACTCCTCATCTTAAATGTCACCACCTAAATGGAAATGCTTGATGGGCAAACAAACTGCAGGACCCAAGTTCTGCTGAATGAGTCCTGCCTGGTCAGATTATAAAGTGGAGAGTTTTGACCACATGGGCTATGGCACAGCATGGCCTTCCTTTCTGGAAACCACCACCAAAAGGCTCCCACTTCCCTGGGGTGATGGGAGAAACACAAATGGCAGGGGAGAGCCTGAACCACTGCCACGAGAGCCTTCTCTCCACAGACTGGAAGCAGCAGCTTGTAGGAGCATAGTAAAATGTACCTGCATGGTGGAGGTCTGTAATTAAAACATGCAGCTTCCAGCCCTAATCTTGACTAGATAACTTTGCTACAGCTGAATTAAAAGGTGGGGGGAAAGGGGGAGTGTGGCACTCTCCTACCTTTGACAAGGAGCTTTGATGATAGGAAGCATGCAAGAAATAGCATTTTCCTGAAAATACTTGTAGAATTTGGAGTTTGTACTTCATCACAGAAAAGGTAGGAGGAGATTTATGAGATTTCCTAAACCCTGAGTAGTTTCTTCCTTCTACTGATTTTCCTCATAAATGGAGCAACCACTAGCACAGAGCTACTTGTTACTTCACTAGAGAAGTAAAAATCCAAAATGTCACAAGATAACTAGGCCACTGCTGAATTTGGCTTTTGCAAATGCTGCCCTGCATCAGCAAAATGAAAACACAGTTCGCATCACAAGTTAAAGTAAAACAACCTATCATCAGAGGCAACTGAGCTCTTCACTGTGTTCCATGCAATCCATCCCCTGGAGTCCTGCTCTCCATGTCCCATCAGTCACGAGCTGTTGTCTGTGCAGAGGCATTCACCACAGATGGCTCGGTGTCACCTGCTTTTGGCACTCTGCTTTCTAGCAAGTGCCTCAGGAAGCAACGTGCTTTGCCTTTCCAGCAGGGAGCTCCAGCCACGCCACCTCAGGTGGCACAGCTCCTGCCCCAGCAGGCTCATCATAGGGCCCAGTGCAGTCCTGCCCCATTGGCACAAACCTTTATCACAGCAGAACATAATGATGTTGGCAGTATAGGAGACTTTTATATATGTATATGTAATATAATGTGTTGATATCATACCATGTATCTTATTATATACTGATGTCATGTATGTTATTTTTGTGGGTGACCAATAACCCCCAGCAGCAAAGAAGGCTCAGTGGAGATGGGTGAGGGTGATTTGCCTGTGAAGTTCAGGGAATGAATTACAGAATATTAAGGGCTTGAATAGACCTTAGAGATCATCTAGTCCCAACCTCCCCTAACATGGTCAGGGACACCTCCCAGTAGAGCAGGTTGCTGAAGGTCTTATCCACCCTGGCTTTGAACACTGCCAGGGTTGGGACAGCCACAACCTCCCTGGGAAACCTGTTCCTGTGTCTCACCAACTTCACAGTAAAAAACTTCTTCCTAATATCTGATTTCCACTCTTTCCATCTGTACCCATTATTCCTTGTCCTGTCACTACAGTTCCTGATGAACAGTCCTTCTCTGGCTTCCCTGTAACCCCTTCAGATATTGTATGGTGCTCTGAGGTCCCACACAACCTCCCCTTCTCCAGGCCGAAAAGCCCCAACATTCTCAGCCTGTCTTCAAAGGAGAGGTGCTCCAATCCTTTAATCAACTTTGTGGCCTCCTCTGGACTTGCTCCAACAGTTCCGTGTTCTTCTTATGGTGGGGACCCCACATTTCCACATGGGGTCTCACAAGGGCGAAGTAGAGGGGGAGAATCACCTCTTTCCACCTGCTGGCCACACTCCTTTGATGCAGCTCAAGACACTTTTGGCATTCTGGGCTGCAAGTGCACACTGAGGAGTCATATTGAGTCTTTGATCAACCATCACCCCCAAGTCCTTCTCCACAGGGTTTCTCTCGACCCCTTCTCTGCCCAGCCTGGAGGTGTGTCTGGGATTGCCATGACCCAGGTACAGAACCTTGTACTTCACTTTCTTGAACTTCATAAGCTTTGCATCTCCAGCCTCTGCAGCCTGTCACAGTCACTTGATGCAGGGTGTGACACACCACAGCTGCAGCAAAGCAAGCTGACTTCAGCTCAACACAACAGGGACTGGAGAGTGGCCTTTGGTTTAGATCAACAGCTGCCAACAGCAGAGTGGATCAACTGGTGGTTTAAATCCCTCCCCAGGTTAGATTGGCAGAGAGGGACTTGAACATTACACTCTCCATATGTAGGATGTCTAAAAGAATCTAGTCAGAGTATTGGACTCTGACATATAATATTACAGGTTCACAGGTGTGATGAAATCCAGAAGAGTATTTCTTTAACCCATGCCACAGCTATAAAACTTTTTCTACCTATAAAAATCTGTTATACTTACATAAAGTTTTGTTGCATAGAGGCACTCTATCAAGCCTCTCAGGAACAGATTCCAGCTTTAGAAGTATGTAGAAAGTGCATTAGCCTGTTCCTCCCCCTCCAAAAGCCCTCTGCCCAACATAGCAGGAGTCAGGAGGGTGGCACTTTTGAACCATGAACTCATTCCCAGTGCAGCAGCTGATTGTATCTGGTGTTGATAACATAGCATTGCTTTTATGGAATTCCAGACTGTTTTCCCAAATATATCAATGCAGTAGTGGAAGAAAAAAAGTGGAATTAGCAAGATGAGGGAATCTAGAAAAGCCACAAACAAAGCGCTGCCACCAGTACCAGCCAGTTTCCTACTGTGTTTGCAGTTTAAGGAGAGGGTGTGTAAGAAGCTCCCACAGCTTAAAGATCACTGTGGTGTGGACTGCTTAGTACTGAAACAAATCACCTAACAACATTCCCTGTGCTTTCATCCAAGGAGCAGATGTGTCCTGCCCTTTCCACAGCACCCTTACACTGTGCTGTCAGACACTGCAGTGACATGCTGCCCCATTCACCCACCCCTGCCCATACACCCCACTGCTGGATGCTTCTACATCTGTTGAGATGTTGTGATGCAGTTGTGGTGTCTGACACTGGTTGGTTCCACGTCAAAATCATCGTCCTTCAAAAACGAATTAAGGATCCAAGGAGATCCAGTGGAGGCACAGAGGTAAGAAAAGCTGTATTTGTGCAAACTGAAAAGGAACAGAAAAAAGTTTCTGCTTGCTTTCTCTTAGAATTGAAGTCTGCCCTTTCCACAAAAAAGCTCTGCCCACACAGAGAGACGTGATGCAACTGATCTGTCATTTTAAGGCAGCTCAGCACCACCTAGACTGTTCAAAGGGGAAGGGATTAGGGAAATGAAAATCTGCAGGAGAAACTGAACTCATTGCTTGCAGTGTAGCAAAAAGAAGACCCAGGAATGCAATATTGTCACATGGCAGGGGGGGTTGTTTTGGTTTTTTTGGTTACAGGCTCATATAGGCTAAAGAAGAGCTGATGGCCCAGGGCACCAAACAGGTACAGAGCCAGGCCAGGTTGATAGTAGAGGTAGAAACTGAAGGAATGACCTAAAGTTGAGCAGCTCTCTGGCAAAAAATATGGTGAAAAAAGCAAAAATGCCAAGAGATCATCCAGGAGGTCTAGGTTTGCTCTCACCTGGGAGTGTATAATGTTGGTGAACAGCTGAGAAAAGTCTTTATCTTCCAGTGAAAAATAGAAACTTAAAAGATGTCAGATTTGACAAATTGGTTTAATCAACAGCATCCATCCATACAGCCACCACACCCTACTGCAGTCTCAACTTCTTAGATCATACAGCTTTGGGTTTACTTTGGAGGATTCTTCAGGAAAGGAAGATCCCTCCCCCCATTCTGATCATTTAGAGGAGCTGTGCAAAACTTTATATATTGCTGCCATAAATGCCTTGGTATTGCATTGTCCCTCCACCATTCTCAAGCACTGGCTTCGTGAAGGGAATGCCCATAGAGTTGAGCTTGTTCTTGCTCCCAGCCCCCACAAAATGATCCACCCAGATTATTGCTGCAGATGTCATCCTCTCACATGGATCAATTTGCAGGACTGAGACCAAAAGGCATAAATGGAAATAAAACCAACCAAAGCAAAAAGAAGATAGCCCTTAGTGCATAGTTAGTTACAAAACCAAGAGTGGCAAATAGGAAAAGGATGCAGGTCTCCCAGTTAGGTTATTGGCTATTCAGTGAACACAGCAAAAATATCAGATACTGGGCAGTCACCCTTTTTCATTCAAGTACAGTTGAAACCCCCCTATGCCAGCATATAATGTACAAAATCACTTACAGTTAAATAAGCAACTAAAAGTGTGAATGAGATTCTAATATACAGTACTTTCACACAGCCAAAGCTATTTTATTTTACAAGATGAGTCTTTTGTGTTCCTCTTTTTCTGAATGCCCAATAAAAACAGCATGAACTACTTAAGCAAAATTTAAGAGACAACTTACAAAGTAATATTTGCATAGCACTGTAAATCTGCGTATTTGCTTGGGCACAGTTCTTATTAAAAACTACAGTAGGTGACAGGGTTGGGTTTTCTTAATAGTTTCTTGTTTTTCACAAGATTCAGACACATCTCTTCATAACATCATAAAATCAAGCGTAGGAAATACCTGTAAAAATGTACAAAAATATATACACATGCACACTAAACGCATACCCTGTATACAGTTTTTATTACTCATTAGATTTGGCTAATAACGATCATCTGGTACTTACACTTCCCTCCAAATGACAAGTTTGCAACAAATCAATCAGCTTAAGGATGGTGAGTTTTCTCAGAGAGAAGGTTTTCATTAAAGCTACAGTACTTGCTGGTGATCTGAGGAGTGAGCGCTGCGCCGGCAGCGGCTGCCGCGCATTCAGGCGAGTTCAGCATTCAGTTGTCACAAGGTACAGCTCGGACAAAGCTGAAGCGAAACAAAATGAAGGGACACAGCTTGGCTCTCTGCACAGATGCACATGCACGTTATAAAGGAGGTTCACAGAACCAGCTCATGCCTTGGGTAAAAAAAAAATGTAATTCCTGATTAGGCTCTGCTACCTACTCTCCTTCCTCCTCAAATTAGATTTTAGTGTGACTTTAGTAAATCAATGTGTTACCCTAGAAAATGCATGTTGGCCAAAATAAAAGAGAAATAAAACTTGGTTAAGACTGCCAGTTGGCAGTGGTAGCTCCCATACTAAAGAGTACTTCTAATTTAAATTTTAAAATTACTATTATATTCCAGTTTCTGCTGAAGTGTCTATTTTTAAAATACATTTCCTTCTAAAAAGATAAAATGCTATTTCTACTAATGTAAAGCCTTTTAGAAATAGACAATCAAGTTCACTCAAGTGCTCTCAACAGTGAAAGTGCACATACTAACTTTCTTCACAGTTTCAAAAACTGAAGAATAGCTGGTAACTACAGGTCTAACATTTTAAGAAATACAGGCAGCTTTTCATAAATCTAGAGAGGCTGAGGATAAGAGAAACACAATATGTTTGTCTTACAGATGCCAATCCACTGTCTTCCCAATTCCAAAGCAGGAAATACCTTCAAGTCATTTTCTGGTGACTAACAAATGCAGCACAGACCCTGTAACTCTGACTTCCAGAATGTTTTCCCTCAAAACCACAGCAGGTAAAAAAGCCCCACAACCAACAATCTGCAAGGATCTTGCTGCAGAGACTGCTGAGACAATCAGATAAACTGTCCTTTGAGATAAATATGGGGGAGTGTGGTAGAATGAGAGTTGCCATCTCTAACAAGCCCTTAAGATGAATTCTCCCCCCAATCAAGGGTTATCTTGCAAGTTGTCACTGGGAGGTCTCACATTCATATTAGAGTCAAACTTTGTCTCCCACACACACACACTTATCTCTGGTTTGCAGAGCTCCTGGTAATCAGTTTTCTCAGAGCAGGCTGGACCTGTTGGTGTTCCTCCTCCTAGTCATGCATCCTGTGGTGTTCCTCCTCCCTTCAGTGATGCACCTTGCAGCTCTCAGCATGGCTGTCACCTGCTTCAAATCCCAGCTTCACTCAGACCCAGCAGCCCTGGGGCCTCCCATTATGATCAAAAAGTTCAGAAATACAAAAACAAGTAGCTGGGACAAATACAAATTCAGCATTCCCATAACAGGGATGGGCTTCTTTGTGCAGGCACAAACCAGAACGTGTGGCAATCACCTGCTGTGAAACAGAACCTTCACGCCAAGGGACAAAAGCACATGGCACCCAGAAGACACTGTGAGCTAAAGCACTGCATCCAATCTTCAAAGGAGGTTGAGGAAGGGAATGTTCACTTTTATCTGCATTGTCCTCCAGCATCTGCATGAAACACTTGGGTGAGGTCTGCCCAAGCTTGGCTTTAGACTTCTTATTACTTCTCCAAGATGCTGAAATACAGGAGATTATCTGTCTTCAATCTGAAACACCCTGTGTAGTGTGGACACAGGATTATTAAAAGCCTCCAACCCCACATTTCTGTAATCAAAATGTACATGAAGCAAAACCAGATTTTTTGGGTAGTCCAAAGACAGCAACTGTACCTTTAGCAACTATCAGATGTACAGGGACTCCTGCTTGAGACTTACTCCAACTCTCGGTAAAGGCCTTGTATCAGTTCCTTTCTCTTGGTTTCACCACTGCCAGAAGGACCTGTTTGCAGGTAGGGATGGCCTGTGTGAGCAGGCCTGGGAAAGGCTTCTCCTCCCTGACAAAAGTTTTGCTCTGAAGCAGCAAAGTTGCATTATTGTGTACCACAAACACGTGTGTGTCACTTCAGACCTACAGAGCACATCAACCAGCACAAATATTCAGGAAGACAAAACCCCAGCCGTGTGAGACAATTTCTGTAGCACTGGTTGAACAGGAAAGCTCCAGGTTCCAGCTAAGAGGTCGCAATTGAACCATCTGCAGAAGACACAGGTGAGCAAATACACAGACATTGGTGATGGAGACAAGTGGTATCAAGCGGAATTGAGCAGACACACTCACTTTTCCTGTGAATTCTAGGCAATTAGGACACAGGTAGCAGTCAGATTCATTGGTCAGCAATTAAGTGTAGAGCCCTTCGAGATAAGTTAAAGCAGAACAAAGGAACACTGCCCATGCTCTTTGTGCCGCAGACAGATATTTCGCTCAGTGATGCAAAGTCAATTGCAAGAGCACATTCAGCCCAAAACGAGCTAGAGAGAACTGTAATCCTACTGAGCCAGGATCTCTGGATAGCAGGTCCTTCTTCAGCATCAGCTTTTTGTGCCTTCCTAACCGAGATGCCACAATGGTGGCAGACTCCAAGTTCTTACACAAGGTTCTCAGACGCAGGTCAATGGGATGCTGCTTTGGAACTATAAATCCCACTTGGAAAGAAACCTCACTGTTCTTCATGGCCAAGGCCAAAAGCATACATCATCTGTCCATATTGGTCTGAGAACCACTCCTCTTTGGAGTCAATGCTGAACTCCATGGCAGTCAGCTTGCAAGTCCATACTGGATTACATAAAATTTACTCTGAACAATTAGGCAATAAATGAACATTCTGAAAGGTGGAGAGAGAAAACACTCCCATAACTGTAAGTTTATTTAACCTAGCATGGTTGAAAAGCAAAAAGACAAAAAACATGATATATTTTTGTTTATTATTGCTCTTAAAGGGCTTGGTAGTCAAATATACAAGCTATGTTCTATTAAACCAGAAGAAAATAAGATATAAAACCTATGCTCACTTTTCCAATCCAATCCATCTGCTAATCTTCATTAGTGACATTAACTTCAGCTATTTCAAGTCATTTTAATTTATACATACTCTGTGTACGTGTGCGCACGCATGTATAAAAACCCCCCTGTTTGAGGAGATAAGATTTGTGTTGGGTTTGTACTGTTTTGTGCACTGCTGTATGTTTCAGTTTTTTAAGAGGTTACTGATATGTCTGTTTAAAAGAGCAAATTTAAGTATCTGATGATGTATTTATTATATTTTCAAAAAGAAAGCATGACCAATAAATTATGATAAGAAAATATGAAATGTTGATTATTCTCCCCTTGATGTACATGCACTAATCCCATGATTCTGAATAGGGAGTTACATGCACTAAGAGGAGAAAAGGAACCTGTAAAGAGAAAGGTTATAAATTCCCTTCTCCTCTAAGCAGATCCCCTCTTCTCAGCATTAAGAAGGGATTTATTTTGTGAAATTCTTGTCATGCCCATTAATATACGGCTCAAAATGTAGAGTATAAAACAGTCAGTGGTCAGCCTGCTTTGCAAGCCTCTTCTGCTAAGCCAGTACAATTTATATATACTCAATATCATCTTCAGGAAGCAAGTATACAGCATTTGTAACATCTTTCTAGGAAGCAAGAATTATACCCATTACTGAATTACTTAAGAAAAAAGAAAGACAAGAAAGAAATAACCCCCCACTGTTCTTAGACCTCCACTTAAAAACAGGGAAAAAACAGAGTTAACTTTATCATTGGGATGTCTGATTGTATTTAAAGACAAGGTACGAGAATACCCAGCAAGGAAAAGAGAGTCAGGGCTGGGCTGTGTTCTCCTCAATTCCAAAAGCATATTCCAAATTCCACTAACATTAGCAACAGTTTTGCAACCCCTATCTTAGGGAAGATTTATTGAGGGGACAAAGATGACATACTAATGCTGGGGGTTTGGGTACAAGGATTCAGCAAGGTTGAGTCTAACAGGAGACAGACAACGTAGGTCATCCTTCAAATGCTCTTGTTGAAAAGACCACAAATAAAAATCAAGTGCATGACAGAACAGTGATTAATGACCCCAAGTAAAATATTTTTCTAAGTTACAAAATTGCTCCTCCAGTGTTTGAAAACAGAAAAACCTGTGGGAGAAGAGGTTACATTCCAACAGTTAAGAGTAAATACGAAAAGAAGGTAAATTATTACTCTCTTATCTTGGGTTACTGGAGCAAAGATGAAAACAACAACCAGTGCTTTGATAAGATCTGTTCTTTACAAAAGTGAGATAAATATTCTAGTGGCAGCTGAGTTAAAGATACAGACCCTGAGGGTCAGCTTCTGCCCTCAGCTGTAGATCTGCAACTCATTTCACCCACTTCTGAGCACAGCCAAATACAGGATTGTGACCTTCAGATTTGAACATACAGGTAGTTACCATCTGTTTGCAAATAATTCTCCAGCCATGCATACAGCAGCAATCTACAAAAATCTCTGAATGTGCGCTTGTAAGAAAAAGGAAAAAAAGAAACAAAGGAAAAAAGGAGAGAGACAGTTACAGACATGATTCTGATCTCTAATTTTCAGTGAAAAACCCCCCAAATGTCAATAAGCAAAACTAAAGATACTTAAAATCCCTGAAGAGACCTCATACTCTTTCTAATGCTTAACCTGCCAATATACTTCACGTGAACATCTAAAGCATGGCCAAGTCAATAGTGCAGCACACCCTTATCCTTACATACACAGGGTAAGATCCTGGCCCCATCTGAATCAATGTTGAAACTCTCATCAGAAGTTCAAGAGGTGCCAGCACTTGAAATCTGACTGCTACAGACACCTCCATTTCACATTTTTGTAAAAGAAGACATTTTGAAAACTATTGTGCTGATTTCTACAGTTGCCTCCCAGTTTACTGAGAGAGGTTGGCTGAATTGGGCTTTGGTAATGAGAGATGCAAGCAGGAACTTGAGGAGAAATGGTTCAGGACAATTGAATAAATTTCCTTCTTTGCACAACTTCAAATCCCATGGTCAATCACTAATTCAAAACACAAAGCAAGCCCAAACAGATTCAAAATTGTCATCCGTGTTTGATGCGAAACAGGACAAACAGCACTCAAGACTGAAGTAATATTTTGAAATTAAACAGCCTTGAGCAGTTAGCAGGAGATGTGATGGGAATTTTATAGTGTTTCAGTATGGATCTGTTCTATGGGATTGCTCATGGATAATGCACTGCTTCCAAACTCTACTATCCGTTCTCCTGCATTACAGAAGTTTTAAGATGTTGCCTGAAAAGAAAAAAGTATCAGTGTAATATACAAATAGGATTTCATCTGTAGCCATGACAACATAGCCAAAATTACTCTAACCCAATGAACACCTGTCAATCAATTTAAGAAGGGTGTTTTTTCCTGGCTCATTAGTAAAAGAAGTTGGAAATCAATAAACATTACGTTGGCTTTAGCAAGAGGAAACATTCAATGGCTCCTGTAGTAAAAGTGAGTGTAGTGCTCTTGACAGAAACCAGTGTTTTCAGTCATCTGAAGATACACATGACCACGTGGCCTTTTCTCCCCCACCCCAAGTCCCCCAACAAAGCAAGAAAAATTAGTTTCTTCTTCCACCCCACCCCGGATTTTCTCCCATAGCTTGATTACAGTAATCCTTAAACAGGCAGAAGGTTGATGTGTTCTCTTCAGTCGATGCCTCCATCATCTTCATTCTTGGCTCAAGTTTTATTCATTAATATTAGTCATCAGTTATTAAGAAAAAGATAGTTTCTAAGTGTTTGTTGTTGTTTTTTAACTGAAGTTAATTGAATACCATAGTCTGGTTATATGTGCTGAACTGCAGACGTCAGTTATTCCTTTTTCTTGAATTCCTGATTGCCATAGCTGGAGCCTTTTTCTATTTCAGTTACTCCTATCAGTCTACGAACTCCAAAGGAAGCTTTAAAATATAACACAGAAATGAAAGGCACATTAAAACCAGTTCAAGGACTTAGGAAGTTACATATAAACACACAAGCAGAACCCAAATGAGTTCCCTCAATCCCCAGGACAGTAGAGACTGCAGACCACAGTGCACTGTATGAGGCTGCACATGGATCACAGGTCAAATGACACTAAAAGAGGGGGATAACCCAGACTGAAAAATAGAATTACTGCTTTTGTTTAACAGGACATGTAGCATGAACACTGAAGCATATCCTCTGTCCCCCCCTCCCCTTTTTTTTGTTGGCAGAATTAGGATTTATGTAGTTGTTTGTTTGGGTTTGAATTCACAGACAAGTCATTCAGTGAAAGTATTTTTTCCTTCAGGCACCATAATAATGGACTACAAGACACCTGCTACTGATTACTACAGTTTTTGCCTAAGACATGAAGGCAAGTCTGCCTGGATTAAAGCTTTTGAAATAATTAAAATGCTGTATAATGTAAAGACTACTGAGTGAGCTCTGAGTATTTTTCTGCAAGATCCATTCAGATTAATTAATACACAGGACTTATTGGACATCGTGGATCTTGTTTTGTGTTACACTGGGCTTCGCATCTTCTCTGCTTTTATTACCTGTTCCAACAAGTCCCAGGAATGCAAGGATGAGGAGAGGTGATCCACTTGCAAAAACTCCAAAGCCAAATGTGAAGAGAGGAGAAAGGAGAACTGTGGCCCAAAAAAGAAAATTTAGGAGAGTCCATGGTCTCCTAGGAGGTTTAAACTGCTTGCCAGGAAATACACCTTCCTGATTATACATCTCTTGCAAAGCATCCTGGGGGAGAGAGAAGAAAATAGATTCACCAAGCAATCCAAGATTAGTCAACTAGAACATCAAGGGCAGTATCTATGGTAAATACCCACCAAGAGTGCACAGCATGCAATTCCAGTTGCTGTCACTTATCTGGGCATTTCTGTTCACTGCCAAGGTGACCGTATGAGTCCTTTGAAGGCAATTTTGGCCACCATCAGAAACTGAAACCTTATTGTCCTCTCCATTACCAAATACCTTCATCTCATTTCTTAATTGCTCAGGAATCAAGGGCATCAGACCAGAGGCCAGTTCAGACACTACTTGTGCCCTTAGCTGGGTGCTTTTTCTTTCTGTTTTTACTTCCAGGAAATCCAACATGATTTAGCAAAGCCCAGCAGAAAAAATGCTGTAAATAGAGCCAGGAGGGGAAGGCAAGCAACACGCTAACAAGCAGAGACACCACCATGCCTGTCACAACCCAGGGACTCCAACTGAGCTGCTGCATCCCAAGCCAAGCCTGCAGAGAGATGCAATCCTGAAATACATCACTCAAATGCCCACAGTCCTCCCTCAGACTGTAAGAATATTCTCTAAGGTTCCCAAGCCATTACTAAGGTTGGCTCAAGCCTCATTATTTCTTATTTTTCCCACTTAGCTGTTTTTTCTTTAAGTTTCCCTTACAAAGGACTTAGAAGTGCAAGGGGTTCCTTGCCAATAACGCCTTTTTGAAGATACACTCCCTGTGCAGGAAGAGGATTCCAGTTACAAAGTATTGCTAACACTGTAAGATCAATATATGTAATACCTACATATATAAGCAATACCTCCCTGGCAACACCTCACATCAAAATTGAATGGAGGTACAGCCAACATCAGGAGGGATGAGAGGAAATGATGCCAAGTTGCACTAAGGGAGGTTTAGATTTGATATTAGGAAGGAAAATTTCCATGAAAAATTCTGTAAAGCAGTGGAACAGGCTGCCCAGGGAACTGGTGGAGTCATCATCCCTGGAAGTGTTCA
>JAOXXN010000001.1:4513522-4529081 GCA_026770055.1 Myrmophylax atrothorax | reverse complement strand
AGTGGAACAGGCTGCCCAGGGAACTGGTGGAGTCATCATCCCTGGACGTGTTCAAAAAAGATGGATGTGGCACTTGAGGGCATGGTTTAGTGGTAAACATGGTGATGGTGCTGGGTTGATGGTTGGACTTGATGACTTTAAAGGTGTTTTCCAACTTTAACAATTCTGTGGTGCTAATGGGAGGTGTGGAGAGAAGATGAGGATAGCTACTGCTCTCTGTAAGGTAAATTCTTTCTCATTAACTGAGCTGGAGCTTAGGTATTGGAACAAATTGGGTTAAAATAAACAAAATTGAAACTTAGAACAAATTGCTGCCTACCTAAAGACTAAGCACAAGCCTGGAAATACTGCATAGCTGGAGAAAGCCCAAGATAGTTTTTCTACTCTTCTGTTTTCCCACAAAGATAAACAATACAAAAATCAAGACAGACATTTGAAGTTCAGCAATCCACCAGTTAGGGCTGGGCGCTGTTAATTACAGTTCTCTCCTTCTCCCAACAGAACTGTTAAATCTGTGATCAGGAAAATATCTAAGGTTAAAAAAAAAGAAATGACACAAGGAAAAGGTTTAAGCCATGTGAAGGCACGATGTGCTCTATCAGTCCCTGGCAGCAGATCCCAGGGACTCTCACACCATGTCACACACCACTGCAGAAGTGTTACCAGGAGGCAGAAGGAAAGTGACAGTGGAAGAAAAATGAAAACAAAGAACAATTGCAGCTGAAAGCCAGGACTGGCTGTCCCTAAGAGACAGTTATCACTCTTCTCAAGTGCCTAAAAACACCCACAGGGAAAATGGAGTTTTTGAAAATGTATGACAGAGATCTAAGAGCTGAAGAATGTAAAAAGACAGTGGCTTGCTATTAGTCTTCCACAACTCGGGCATATCTCTGAATTCCATCGTGCTTCCTGGCAATTTGAGATCTACTCACTGGTCAGCCCTCTGCTGCCAAGGGTCTCTTCTGTCCTGCTCCTTCCAGCAATTTGAGGGATTGCTGCCTAATTATACATAATATCCTACCTCTTCTCTCCATCCAGTGGAATAGTGTCCATTACTCACTGCCTTAATACACTCTCCCTGTGAAAAGTCCCAAAAGACAGAAAAGAAAGCAGAGCTGTTTACCTTTTCCTGGTAAAGCTTATGAAGCCAGTTTGCAGCTTCCTTTTCATCTTGAGGGATATCTTCCAGAGGAAATCTCCTGGTTTAGTAGAGAGATTTAAAAAGGAAAGAAGAAAAACAAAAAAGAATTAAGGGAAAATCCAGGTATTTGACTTTAACCCACTACTAGGGAAGATCTGGAATTCATTCATTCATTCTTCACTGAAGGGCATAAATCACAGGCAATACTGTCACTGATGGCAGAGGTCTTAAACGCAGAAAAGAACTGGGACTTCAATAACAAACTTTTTCCACCTGAAAACTCAGATTCTTAAGACAAAAAAACTGCACAAGCTCCTATCAGTTTCAGAGCACATTAGTAAAATAAGCACTTCCCCCTCAAACACTATTCTTTCTTCACCAGATCCACCACTTGTTGATTTGCAGTGAGCTCAGGCTGAGACACGCAGAGCTGGGAAAAACAAAATCAAGTGGCAAACCCAAGGATAACCATTTATTACATTTTGGTAGCGAAAAGCCCATTTTAGAGTTAATGGGAGAGGTGGTTAAAAGTTCACTTCAGAGCAACTCTGAGGAAAGTATTATCTTCTGCAGGGACTGCACTTGTCCCTTCTGCCTCTCCAGCCCTACAGACCAAGGCAAAGAGTTCTGGGTACCTGTGAAAATTATGCTCAGTGCCAGGTACTGACCTGACCTTATTGAGAACAAGTGCCTTTTAAGCCTCTTTCTAGTGGTGAAGTGCCAACCATTTCCCTGTGTTCATTGATTTTCCAAGACAGGCCACTGGCATGCCCACCAACGTACTGTCTCCTTTCTCAGGGGCACAGATATCAGTCCTGGATCGAGTCACAAAGAACTTGCTCAGTTTGTAGAGGGAATCCCACACCTCATAGGCCAAGTATTGCCAAAATACATGCAGCATGAGGGTGTCAGAGCTCCCTTACAGGAGGACAGTAAGAACAAGAGGGTGACCTCTGGGGCACCTGCAGACAGTAATCCCACATATGACTTATTTGCTGCTGTTCAGCCAAGGAATATATTTCCTCAGTACAAGCTAAAGCCTTTGAGTCTGCAGCAACACAGGCCAGCAAAAGCAGTGTGGGCAGCAGTTCAAGCGAGATGATTCTGCCCCACTACTCTGCTCTGGTTAGACCCCACCTCAAGTGCTGTGTCCACCTCTGGGGTCCCCAGCACAGGAAGGACATAAACCTGTTGGAGTGAGTCCAAAGGAAGCCACCAAGATGATTAGTGGGATGCAACACCTCTCCTACGAGGAAAGGCTCAAAAAATTGGGATTTTTTCAGTCTGGAAAAGAGAAGGCTTTGAGGGGACCTAATTGTGGCCTTCCAGTACCTGAAGGAAGCCTAAAAGGAAGATGGAGAGAGACTTATTTACAAGAGCATGGAGTGACAGAAGGGGGAATGGATTCAAACTGACAGAGAGTAGCTTTCAATTAAATGTTAGGAAAAAATTATTTACTGAGAGGGTGGTGAGGCACTGGAACAGGTCACCCAGAGAAGCTGTAGCTGTACCATCCCTGGAGGTGTCCAAGGCCAGGTTAGACAGGGCTTGGAGCAACCTGGTGTAGTGGAAGGTGTCCCTGTCCATGGCACGGGGGTTGGAACAAGATGATCTTTAAGGTCCCTTCCAACCCAAGCCACTTTATAATCCTGTGAATACGTTCTAATACATGTCTAATAATTTTTGCATCCCATAAATGACCTTAACACCACATCTGACAGATTTACTGTCATGAGCTCTAACATGAAGAGCTGCTCAATTAATATAAATAATGCTTATTAAAAGCTCAGTAAAAAGTCATTTATTGGAAGCTCTCTGGTGAAGCTGTCGTGGTGTTGCTGTCACCACTAGAGGGGACTCACAGCAATAGTATTTGGTAAAATCCTGATTATTTTCTCTGGAGCCAGTTGGGATAAAGACTATATCCACCGCAGGGAGCTAAGCTGCTTACCTCTGCACAGGTTACTGCATACACACATACCAAGAACAAGAGCTTACATGCTTCCCTTCTCTGAGCTACATTAAGTCTGCTGGGCACAATAAAGGATATGTTCCATTTTCAGGGAAAAAAACTGTTAAAAGAGTCTCCTTATATTCACAGCTTCCTCTCCAAAACAGAGAAAAAACTTTAAATGAAGAAAAGCATATTGAGAATATTGTTTCAGTCCACAAACGTAATTTAAATCAAAATTATCTAAACACAGCCATTACTTTCTTTCATAGCGTACAATTAGTAATTTTACCTGGCAACATCATCCTGAACAGAATTTTATGAACTCAAACCCTAAAACAATTGAAAAATATATTTCTCTTCTTTCCTCCCACTATCTCTCCAAGAAATAAAACCATCTTGCACCTCGATGAACAAGGCATAGGATATTTAACTGAAGTCAGCTGCTTTTCAAGGTATAATTGTACAGAAGTGCATCCATGCATGTGTATCCCAGATCCAGATAGATATCTTGCATTCATCTGCCATCAGTATGGAATTACAGGTGGAAACTGCCTGACCACCTGTTTTCCTGGCTGGCAAGTTGTCTGCTCACTTTCCTCATCACCAGTATGTTTTGCAAGAGTAAACAGTCAAAATGAAAATCCTTGTAAATGAGCTATCCCAGCTCTCCACAGACAGCTCCACAGTCTCCTTTCCCACTGAAAGACTAAAATGTTTTGGACATTGTTCTGAGACCAGAACTGCTACACATGCCTTTCCCTTCCCCATTAAGGCTGAAGCACTCTGCCTCCCCTGGGATAGCATTTCTTCCTCAAAACTTGCTGCTATACCTCAATGCACTGCGTATTTCATGTAATTTCCTACAAAGATTCTACCCATTGGTGGCTCTGGCAAGACACACCTGCTTTGATTAGATGGACTGTGTATAGAGCCACTGCCACTCACCTGTAACACACAGACCTAAGGCCAGAGGGCAAAGGTGTGTGAGGAAGTAACAAAGCTTTTTCTTTTTCTTTTTTTTTCTTTTTCATTTTAAAAAACCCAAGCATCAACCTCATCACGAGAATATAGCAATGTTTTCCCAAGTGTGGGTAAAGCCCCCAGAGAAGCAGAAGCAAACTGACAAAAGGACTGGGGAAAGAACAACCAGGTCATTTGTCAGGTCCAAACATAACAGGGAAAAGAAGAAATTCAACAGGAAAGGGTTTGTAGTTCTTATGATCGCAAGAAAGCCTTTAAAGGAAAAGGCAACAAGGAGAAAGCAAAGACAAGTGTTTGTGTGTACATGCTCCATGGAGTTAGGTTTTAGCAGTTACTCTTTCGGGCAGAAGAGTAATGAGGAATGTGAGGAATGTTCCACCTCATTCATAGGATGTCTGAATTTCACCATTGCTTAACTTCTAATCTGCTAATCAAACCATGTGAGTGAGGGAGAGAAACTGGTGCAGGAAGGAGCTTTACATATTTACTACAAGGGACAACTTGTAGATAGCTGGACTGGCTATCTATGCTGTGCACATGCTCACGGGGGGCTGGGAAGGGTGCAGGACAGTGGGTTTTCTGTTGCCAGGAGAGAAGGAAAAAAGACAAATCGGTAACTGCAGAAAGCAGGAAAACCTTGGAAAAAAAGTGTGGTCACACCTTGGCTTAAAAGGTCTGTCCAGTGCTCTCTGACTTGCTGGGTGACATCATGTGATCTCACATAAAAGAGAACTGAGACCTTGGGGAAACAGGGAGATCTTTGTGGCCTGAAGAGAAACTTAAAGGACAAGAAAAAAGGGAATAGGAAAAGCAATTTCCCTGCAAAATCCGAATGCATTCAACATGCCAAAGTATGCATCTGAGGGCTCACCTCCATCAGTATATGCTTACCTTACACACATATCTGCTTCATATTTCTTTCCATAAAGAATTCCTAATAAAGACGGGTTCTTGTTTCCTCTGAAATTTAGTGTTACATCATACACTGCTGAAACTGTTGCAAAAAAAGAACACATGGCTATTAGAGCAGCAATGCCAGCAACCACCTTGCTGGCATCTTTGCATGAGACAGCAACAGAGCCTTGTGCAAGCCTTGAATTAATGATGTCACATAGCAGAGTCCTTCACTACGTTGTGTTTACAAGTCATATTCATCCATATCAGCCTCCTGACATCCCCAGCTCTGTGGCACATATGCTATCAAAACAGCAGATGACTTGTTGAACTGAACAACAATGACATACATGAAAGGTTTATTGATTTTTGAGACTGGTATCTGACAGTTTTGTGGCAATTTACAAATTAGCAGCCGACACGCTGAGTGCTTATTACTGCCAGCTCACTAATTACCATGGGCACAATGGCAAACAGAATATACTACACTGTGCCACACAGTGTACTAAACATCACATTACAGCTGATGTAAAGAATGAGTAGCAGCTTGCTAGTACCTGTTCCCCTGAGACACTGGACAGCAGTGGTGAAACCTTTGGTTCTGGGCAACAGGTGGTATTTCAGTTTAGGCAACCCCTTGGATTCAGCTACTTCCATACTGATACGGTGCTTGGTCTCTGTAAAACGAGTCCCTTCACAGTACAGGAGAAACTAGTACGAGACAAAAGGCAAAAAACAGGGATACCTTGAGATCAACAGAAACCAAGAATACTGCAAATTGGTGTCAGATAAACACACATCCATGCTTGTGCACACTTCAATTGTCTCATCAGTTCATCAAGTATTAGGCACACGCACCACCTCAACTCATTTGCAATTACCTTTAATTTTACCAACACTCATACCAAATTTAAGGCGACAAAAAGACAGCCTTAATTGTGGCACTTGCAACGCACAAAATTTAGGAAATTGATTCACTCAAGTCAATTTTAATCATGATTTAAATTACCAAGTAGGAAGCCTTGATTTAAATAATCGATGCTAACTACATTTTGCACTTCTATTTTGTAGTTGTTTTCCCTAGAGACTAGTCCTTGGTTCTCAGTCATAGAATCATTAAAATGTATAGGTTTGCAGATGAAGTTCAGTCTTGAGATTTTCTAATTGGGAGGGTTTTTTTCTGTTTTTTCCAACACTAATCAGAAGGATACATTAACTATAGTTCATATCCATATATTCAAGCAATTAAGCAGCTTAAAATACATTCTCCAGATTCTTACTTTTTCTATATTTGTAATGGTAGAAAACCACAATGCATTCACAATGTTCTAGTTAAGGCTTAATGTTTCACTATTCATTTTAACAAGCTGTATTGGATAATATTGAAAAAATCAATTTAAATGCAGAAAGAACCTCTTAAAATGTTTTATAAGCCAAATAATTGTACATTACATGTCCTGCCATAAAAGCAAAATTGTATATTTATCAAAATGTCTGCATTCAAAGCTCTAAGAAAGTTAATAGGTTGATTATATCACAGTGTTGCTGCAGTAAAATCTTACAACATTGCACATAATGAAACAGAGATGTTTTACCCTCGACTTGAAAAAATGTCAAAATAAAATGGAAAAATGTAACTGCAAAAGCAGATATAAGTTTTCCATACATTCTCATAGACACTTTTTGGGAAACCTGTAATTTCACAGATCAACGAACACATTAACAGGAACTTTCTATCAAAATCCATGGTCTGTGCATCCAAATTATTTCACTTCTCCAAAAAAGATTTCTTCATTTATGTGTCTTTCCAGCCTTTCCCAGAACACGTACCTTAATGTTATGTAGATTTAGTAATCAAATATAGGTCTTTTTTTTATAGTTAAAAATAAGTTCAGACAAAATCAAAAAGTATCACACAAGCTTGATTTATAAATTATTGTTAAGCTTCTGAACTGTGTCTCAAATGACTTCTCCTACCAACAGGCAAACAGAGAAACTTTCTACCAGCATATCCCAAAAGACCTCCTGAAAGGGAGGATGACTTTTCCCTGGCAACACTTGGAAGCAAGCACACCTCCTGACACATAAGGCCAAAGTACCACCACTGTCTCCATTTCACTTCTGGCATCAGTACTAGAGGAGGAGCTCAACACTTACCCACATGTATTCAGGATAATCAGACAAACGTTTTAACCCTTCAATAACTGTATCTCTGTCTTCTTCCCATTTCCTTTTGCAGAAAACAATCTCAAGGAAGTACCACGTCCAACCGATTAGGGGCACATATAGCAGCTCTCTCTTAGCAAGGACTTTGGAACTCTTGGAGAAAAAAAACAAAAACAACAATCCAAAAATGTCATTTGCTGATTTGTATGATGATATCAAATACATTAAAGTTAAGATGATGAAGAGCTGATGGAGTTATATATGGAAATTCAAATGCAAGAAACCATATGTCTGTGTTTTAAATAGACCCACCACCCTGCAGGTTAAAGGGGAAGCCCAAGGCCCCACGTACCCCCAGCACTCCAAAGCGCTCTGTCATAGTCCAGCCGCACAAGAAGTCGATTTCAAAGTTGTGATTCAAGATGATGATGACGTGTTCTTTCCCAAAGGTGTTCACCGTGGCCTCGTCTGAGAACAAGGTGCACTCTGTGCCTGACCACCATTCCAGCAGCATTACCAACTCTAACAAACATGGTGAAGATGGAGAGAGGTGTTAGGGGTGCCCCTCACAGAAAGCTTTTAGCCCCATTCAATGCCTAGTCCCTTTTGACTGCCAGCACAGTCACCTTCTCAAACCAACCCAGTGGAGATGAAATGAAAGCTTGGATGGGTATAGACCAAATGACATCACCATCCTTAACCAGTAGTTAAGGCACTAGACATATGCATTATGGATAATTTTAGCAAGTTTGGGCATTGTATTATGAACATGAAATTTCACAATCACTGGGAAAAAAGCCCAAGAACTTTGTGCCTGAAAACAGACAGTGGAGCTGTTGATTGCTCCACTAAATGAGCCCAGTTTCTCCCAGGTGGAACACAAGTTATGCAGAGATGCAGCCTAATGCTTTTACTCAACATGAAACAAGCTTTATGGAGGTAAACAGACCAATAAAGCTTTTTTAAAGGCATGCAGTGCCATAGATCTTCTGTGATAGATTTTAATATTAGAACACAGAGCTGTAATCATTCTGCATTATGATCATCAACACAGAGTCAGAAACAGCAGACAATGGAGTTAATTTATCAAAATACCTGGGCAAAGACAGAAATGGTAAATTATGTCTTTTACTGCAAAAGAGCCTTTTCCCCCTCTCTTTTCTCCAGCTTTTCAATATCATAGCACTCCACCATGAACATTTCCTTTGTTACCCAGCCTTATTTTCCACCTCTCCTTTTTAAATCTTAAAAACCCCTTCCACTTAAATTCAATATGCATTGACTGTAGTTGCTATGGTTAGCTTATTTCTCTCATTTCAGTACATCGAGGCAGATGGAAGACATTTCTTGTATCATGGGACAACTATAAAAAGTATGAGAATAGTTCATTCTCCCAGCAGGAAGACTTGCTTCCATGCAAACTGTAGTCATTGGTATTTCCTCATTTCAATGAGATATGGATGCAATCATAGCGTGTCTACACAAATATGGTTGTTAAAAAGTCCACCTCTTCCCACATTACTACAGCAAATTTGCAGGGTCAGGTCCGGAAGGTGTCTCCTCAGTTCCCTGCAGCAGGTTCTGCCAGGAGGTATTTCAACTTCCCATCCAGAGGACCTGACTTTTCAAAACAGGGCAGTGCCTTCCTACACAAGGAATCAGTGGGATCAGACAGGGTCATCTATCGATACTGCTAAATAAGAGTGGGTCCCATCTGGCACCACATCAGAAAGAAGGCAAACACAGTATTTAGGTGAGTGATAGCAAAACCCAATCCTGGTCTGCTGAAGATACAGAGCTTTTCTAGCACTAGTGACCACTCACGCATCCACCAGAATATTCCCCTGTATCATTTTCAACACTTCCACATTTGAAGGCATGACAAAGTTGTGCAACTTGCTGACCAAGTGAGCTTAACCCTGGTCAACTGGAAATACAGCAGAGCAAAGACAGAATTGTCTTGTTCATTTACACCAGCTAGAAGTTTCTACCATCACTTCCCAGCTTTGCCTCCTTTGTGATCACTTACTTTCCTTTCTCTGGTTACCCTGGCTCATGAAAAGGGGAAAGAGGACAGAAGTGTCCTCAGTTGAGAGCACCTTCCAAGCAGGTGGCCAGGAGAATGGAGTATTGGCACCAAACACAGGGTGATACTCGGAGTGACTTTCCCTTTTTGTTGCTGTGTATGTACTCAGGAGGAACATCTCCAGTACCTGCTACAGCTGCTGCATTTTCTCATCAGAAAATATAATAAATTGGATGTGTTTCTTCTTCAAAATCAGAAGAAAAAATCTTCATTCAGGGGCAGGTATGGATGCCTCTCTGCAGAGCATTTATTTTACCATTCTCTAAAATAGTGGAGGATTTGCCAGAGTTCATACTGAGAGGAGGGTTGACGAGCCAAAGAATGAAAATGAGGAAACAGATTGTCCTTTGCAAGTGTACTGATAAATGATGTAATTATAACTGGGAGTGGGCTCATTTCCTTTTTTTGGTGTGTGGGTTACAGCTACTTTATGTGGCACTGATCCTGCTGATGCTACAGCAAGCACATCCTTCTGAATGACGGGATGGGAATACTCACTCTGCCAAAGATATTTCCTGCACAGGGCAAGCAACATCTTGCTACAACCAGCTCCTGTGACTGGGGTTTCCACACACCAAAGCCAGGTGCATTTGCAGTCTCACAAGCCACCCACAATCAAAGCAAACAAGAGGCACAGCACATCCCTCAGCTGAAAGTACCAACACTTGAGAGATGATTTTTGCAACTGGACTAATCTAAACACGCTGCACTCTCCAAAGGTGTGAGTCATCTGCAAGGAACTGCTGTGTGAGAGAGTGAAGCACAGAGTACCTGTCACGAAATGCAAAGGGTTTATGTTGAGGCCAGAGCCCGACAGACTTTCTTCCCCATATGTCTGTCACGAGCACTGGATAGTCACTCTCCCTTCCCTTCAGAATCTGTGCTTTATGTATTTGGGAGGAGATACAATAAGAATAGAGCCTGGTTTTCAGTACATAGCCAGATACACAATCACCTGTGTATCCACCCCTGCACATTGATCCTCTCCCAGGTGGGCAGAGCAGCTTCTCTTACAGACAGCTCTGACATGAAAATCCTCAGTCTAAAAGAATAAACAGCTTAGAGTAAGAGAGCAAAATGTAGCACCCAGGACAGAACACCAACCTGCAAGTTCATTGCCAAAAGGCTTCCCCATAACGACATATATTTCATTATGAATGGCAACATTTGAGCTGCTGCATTTACATGGCTTATTAAATTTGTTATAAATCACAATTGAAGTGCATATTCTGTCAGCTATTCCATTACAGGCCATCAGCAGTCTGCAATCCCACATAACATTTACATTAATTTTCACAGTTTAATTTCTCAATGAGTTAATTTATCACAACTATACACTGGGGGTTATTCTAGGTACAACCCAATTATCTATTCAGCTTCTCCAAACCTCTTTGAACAATAGTGTGGGATATTTCCAGTGTTAGAAGACATAAGATAACAACATCTAAAATGTGATTTTTTTCATGCACAACGCTAACTTGTAGAGGCTTGAACCTACAAGCCTTACAGGAACAAGCAGCTCATATCCCCTGAAACACAAGACTATTAGTGCAACAATAGTTTTCAGCATAAGATCAGATTCTAGATTATTAAAAGGACATCAAGAATTTCTTGCAAGCAAATTAAATATGAACAAAACCCACACACCCCCACTCCTCTCCACCTAAGCTAATTTTGAACTTTCTTCTAAGCTCTTCCCTTACAAAACCTTTTCTACTGACAGTTTGCCTGCCACTGTATTTAGATTTCCTTTCTCCTGTGCTTCTCAGGCAATATTCTCAACAGGCAGGACAAAAAAGCACAGGAAGGACAAGGACAAGGTTAAAAAGAAACCACACTAGATACTTCGGAGAGTTTTTGTTGGTAGCACTTCACATCGATGACTTATGAGATGTGGGTGCCTGTCAGTGGACTGCTCAGCTGCAATTTCAATACTCACTTTGGTGACTCATTTGCCCAAAGTGGGAGTTGGATGCTGAGCTGAGCACTAAGGTAAGTGGCCGTGCATACTGGGAGGGGATAGGGAATGGAAACCGATTAGATGATTCACTGCTGAAACAGGAGGTGACATTTGGGCTAAGGAGCGTTCTAAACACTCATTTCAGAAATCAAACCCCCTGCTAAGCTGTGTGAGGAGAAAAAAAAAAGCCATCCAGAGGGAGGAACTTTTGCAAAGGACTGAAAGAGGAGAGCAAGGCAGTTGAACTCACTGTACAGCTGACCCAGAAAAGAAGAGTGACAAATTGCTTACAAGGGGAGACCCTGGTATCAGAGGTGGACACTAGGGTTAAAGAGGACTGAAGCTTCTCACACAGTTCAGCTGCAGAGACCTCTACACTACAGACTCTAAGAAAGACCTCTCCCTCTGCAGACCATACAATCAACTTGGGCTCCTAAGTGGTCAAGAGCCCATGTACTCAGTACCTGAGGTGGTCCCAGAACTCTCCCTTCCCCATCACTCAGCACAGGCTCTGATGCTGGATGAAGACGGCACTGAGACAGAATCAGCAATTCCTATCAATCCATACAGGGTTGAACATAGGGAGGAGTTTTACTTCCCACTTTTTTTGAATGACAAAGTGGCAATATATATATCAGTCCTTGACTTCTGCATGATTTCCCAGTATTTCAGAAAAAATGGCTGTTTTGAACTGCTTTGAAAGAGTTGAACAACCAACCTATCATTTCTCTCTCTCGTCTCTGTGTGTATCCATATACATTTTTTTTGTAATTTGTAAAGCAGAAAACAAGAAAACCCTTTCCCCTCCCCAGGCCCAGCCCTCACATCCCCTTCAGGCATACTCACGGCTCCAAAGGGAATAGGCAAGGCGGCAGTTTACTCGGCGATAAAACTGCTTGTTTATGGGCCAGAGGACTAGCGTGCATAGTTGAATGAAGTTAATGATCAGTCCACTCACAACAAACACGAACCCAATGAGGAGGTGAACTATGAACTGAGTCTTCAGGAAGGCAATGAAGCCCATGATAACCACTCAGAAGCGTGTGCAAGGGCCGTCACTCAGAATAACTGTCCTGAAAGAGAAAACAAATGAACGAGTCAAATGGAGAGTGGATTTACAAGCCCTGGAACAGTCCATGCAACTTCAGCAAGAGGAACCCAGCCCAATAAACACTCTGCTCTCCAAGCCTGCCTTCATTTGGGTCTTAATAAACTGGTGACTGTTCAAATCACTTCCAAAAATAAGAAGGAATCATTATTTATAATTTACAGCCCACCAACAAGATTATTGTTTGCTGAAGACAAATCTCACACCTCTCTTCAAAGATTATATAATTGGACTTAATGCTGGGAAGAACACAGAGCCCTGCAATCACCAGGAGCAGTTGAGCCCCGATGAGTAAACAAGCTGCACAGCAACTGCTGAGCCTTCAGGGGTGCTGTCCCTGAACCGCAACAGGAGCCTCAGTCCTGAGAAGATCAGGGCTGGTCACACAGACCATCAGTCTTGCAAACATTGAGGCACAAAAAAGGAAATTAGCTATTCCCACATCCAAACACAATGCTGGAGAAGGTTTAAGAACTTTTCACTTTGTCAAGCCAAAGTTCCACAATCAAATATACAAGTTAGTGTGGGAGAAAAAATAAAATAATGAAAAAGCCTCAGGTTACGTAGGAGTACAAACTTGATCTGGAAAGGGCTTTGATGCAGAATCTTGATTCCACTGAATTAGCCAGAGCACTTAAATATGAGCATGTGCCATATTTATACCAAGTGCAGAAAGACTGGCAATGGCTGAACCAGCAGAAAGTCACAGGAACTCTGACAGACAAGCCTGATTCACTACAAATCCTGTCAGCACAAAGTTTACCCAATAAAATGTATTTACCAAGCCACCACATTGAGTCTGTTCCCAACTCCATGTTATCTTACACTGGCCTTTTTGACCTGTTGAATAATGGAAGCCCTACAACAAGGCAAACCAGGCTGTCAAACCACAGCCTCCAATTCTCACATAAAACCCAAAAGAATTACTTTGATTTTCTGCCACAGCCAAAGCTTGCTAAGTTTTCATGCTCAGCTTTTATAAGTGTTGCAAATGACCAGATCAACCAGTAGATGGTAACAGATACTTCTGAGTAGTCAAGCGTCTGAAGGTGATGTGGACCCCATGTCCAAAAATAAAGTACATGCCAGCTGTGAGGAATCAAACTATTTTCATTCACCACCTGCTTACAGTATGCTGCTATTTATAACACTCCACAGTAATTCCACTTGTGAAAGGTTTTTTCTACCATCATTTCTGGGAATCAGGTACTGTCATTAAAGGCAGAGAGTGTCTAGCTTTTGCACAATTAATATCCACCCACTTCAGAAGCACATTACAGAGGCAAAAAAAAAATCCCAGTTTCAATACAGCCAGTATTATGCCCACTACAGAAAGCAAAGCAAGGAAAGTTGAATAATACTGAAGCTTATGATAAATAATATAAATTCTCCCAATGATTTCCTGTAAGAATGAAAGAAGCATTTCTTCCACTAATAAATTACTTTCAGAACAGCTGTTTGGAAGCAGAAACTTCTGTTTAAAAGGAAACAAGTGAAGGCCTCCTTCCTCTTTCCTCCTCAAAAGGCCACAGGACAGAGTTGTCTTGTCCAGCCAAAACACAGCACCAGTGTTCGCACATTACTGTATAGGACCTGGCCATGGAGTTCAGTGACTCCCTAACACAGCAATGGGCTCATTTATCTTTTCCACTGGTATGTTCTAATAAATACTGTCAAACATTAAACACCAAGGTCTTCACTTCCGAGATTAGCGCCATTCTTTTCATCTGGTTTATCTCAAAAGCCATTTCAAACAACCAAAGAAAGAACAATTCCCTACAAATATTTTTCGAGCTCCTACTTGCCTTCTATACAGCCATATGAAAGAAGCTTTGCTGATGCCTGTATCTGGTGTCAGACCACGCAAAGGTTGCACTTGATCTTGCAGGGTCTTCCAACCTAAATGATTCTGTCTATCATAGTCATCAGACCAGTATTTACAGTCTTTTGACACACAGCTTGGCCACTTTCAGACTAGGACACAAAACACATACAAATGGCACAAGGAAAAATAGAAATGTCAAGTATTATCCTCAAATAAAATAGTTTGGCTCTACTTCCACTGCCTCATCATTTTGAGCAAAGTCTGGAGCCCTCTGGCATTTGTCCTTAAATTAAGGACACTGTGGTACTACAGACCCAAAAGGACACAGCCCTTTTTACATTGCAGCACGCTGTTTCTCCAGCTTTGCTACATGTGGAAAACAGGATTTATCAGTCCTGCACCACCATCCTGACCCATGTGTTGGTCACAATAGAAACATTAAGGTTGGAAAAAGATCTCCAAGATCATCGAGTCCAACATTTGACTGATCACCACCTTGTCAACTAGACCAGAGCACTGAGTGCCACATCCAGTCATTTCTTGAACACTTCCAGGGATGGTGACTCCACCACCTTCCTGGGTAGCTCCTTACAATGTATAACAACCCCTTCCAGGAAGAAATTCCTCCTGATGGCCAACCCGAAAATCACCTGGCACAGCCTGAGGCAGTTTCCTCTTGTCCTGTCCTCAGTTTCCTGGGAGAAGTGCCTGAACCCCACCTGGCTACAACCTCCTCTCAGGGATTTGCAAAGAGCAGTAAGATCGCTCCTGAGTCTCCTTTTTTAAGGACTAAACACCTCCAGTTCCCTCAGCTACTCCTCACAGGGCTCATTCTCCAGACTCTTCACCAGCTTCATTGCCCTTCTCTGGACTTGCTCCAGCACCTCAATGTGTTCCCTGAAGTGAGGGGCCCAGCAATGGGCACAGACTCGAGGTGTGGCCCCACCAGTGCCAAGTTCAGGGGACGGGTTGGACCCCAGAACTGTGTGCCTCTGGCTGGTGACACAGCACACCTGGGCTCACTGCACCCCTGTGTGTCTGGGGACTGTGAGCCTGACCAGCCCTGCTACAGGGCAAAGAACAGCAGCCACAGCACAGCTGGTTCCTCTCCAGCACCTTCCTTGCACAGTGTTTGCCCAGTTGGTCCATAAAGCACAGCTGGTTTACTTGCACCTCTCCTTTTAAAATGGACAGTGATCAACTAAAATATGGGTTAGTCTTGTCTGATCGTTCCAGTTTCAATATTGGATATAGAACCTGCCAGTCTCCCTTTTGGCAATCCCTCACTTAATTATATTTGACTCTTAAGATAACTCGTAGTTAATCATAATCTGGGAATTCTTCAGTGTTCTGCATTCCTGCCCACATAAATCCTGCCAGGAAATTTAGGGACAGGGAGACAGGTAGAAGGTGGTCAGCAGCTGTTCTGTGGAATCCCATGGTC
>JAOXXN010000001.1:4489984-4511396 GCA_026770055.1 Myrmophylax atrothorax | reverse complement strand
CATTCATTGTCATTTACTAGGCATGGAGAATGAGAGGTCCTAGAGAAATTATTTTATTTTCTTCTGCCATAGGTAAAGTGTAGGCGTTAATTCTAGGCATGATGTGATGGTCACTCAGAACAATGACAACCATACATATCCTCAACTGGTCCCTGTTCCTGCCTCCCCCACTCCACAAATATTCAGTTTTATTATTAAAAGACTGCAAATTTACCAACTAAACTTTATAAAAATAGGTTACAAAATGTAGGTGTGAATAGTTTCCAGTAGCCAGGGAGTGACCACAGAAAATCATCCCACCATCCCACAGATGCCAAGCCATGTGTCTTAGTTTGAGGGAAACCAAAATGTTTACCAAAACCAGATTAGAGGATTCCTCCTCAATAACCGTGTCACTTCCTAGTAAATTTAATAAAGAGGAACTTTAATTAGAAAGTGGATATAAAAAGGATAACTTTTCTTAACTACTATATATATATATATATGTAGATATAGATATAACTATAAACCGACCAGAGCAAACTACTCCCCCAGCACCAAAAAAAAAAAAAAAGAACAACCCATAAAACCCCCCAGACTGGTAGGTTCCTCCTGGTGCAGTTATTTTTATGGACAGTGTCAGTGCCACACCTCAGCTGGCTGCGAGGTGAATTCTCAGTCTCTTCTCAGTGAGGCAGAGACAAGGGAGTGAACACTCACGTGGTACAGGATGGAGTCTTTTTCATGGGGGAAAAGCAGAATATCTCTCTCTCTCTCTCTCTCTCTCTCTCCTTGTCCTTTGTTCAAAAAGAAGGAAAAGCTGGGAGTGGAAGAGTGGTGATAATTCCCAGGAATCTCCTTGCAGTCCAAGTCAGTGCCCAGGAAGAAAAGGTCTTCAGTGTGTCCTGAAGCATCTGTCACTCTCTCTCTCTCTCTCTCTCTCTCTCTCTCTCTCTGAAGCTCAGGGTGCCCAAAGATGGAGGGGGAAAGGCAAGGAGCGGAGCCAGAAAAAAGCTCTCACCAGCTTAACAAGCAGTGGCTCTTTTTCTGCAGCTGCCCAAAACTGAAAGTCAAGCCAGCACACAGGGAAAAAACGTCTCCCACCCCCAGGTGCTGAGGTTCTGTTTCTCACCTCCTCCTCACCCTTCAGTTGGAATCTGAAAGTCATCAGCCATCTTTTGTCCTCAGTCTTGGCACTTCAAGACCAAACCTTTGTGTTGGTAGGGTAAGAAAAATTCTCTGAGGGACTACTCCCAGCACCACCTTCCTTTGTTTGAACCTTTAACACCATGGCACAGTCTCTTGCTGGGCAGCCTTTATATGTCCAGAGCACCTCCTGCCACAGCAAGCCCCACAACTTATGGAGAACATCCATCAGAGTTCCACACTCTATTGGAACTTCAGTCTTGGGACTGCTTTTCAAAGTGCGGGACTACTGGGCCTCCACTCCTCCCTGCTTTTAAAACACGGGGCAGCTTCCTATAGTGATTAAAAAAAAGTTAAAAAACAAAACAAAACAAAACAAAGCAAGATAACCACTTGTTCAACTTGTATTTTTGTAGATAGAATACCAGAGAATATACAAAGCAAAGAAAAATGTTCCAACAACTCAGTGGAACTCATAAGGGGATAAAACAGCTCTTGATGCTACGCACCACTGCACGTGAGGGGCAGTTTTCCCTCTTCCCGGCCCTAAATGCAGTGTTACTGACATGATTAAGCCTCATGAGCTGCAGAGAGCACTGTGCTCATGCCACTGCCAGAGATGAAATTATAGTTTTTTAACTTGTTGCTACAGTATTTCAACTGAAAACACAAGCAGTATTAAAATGGCTCTTTTCCAAATTTGATTTCAACCATTTCCCTTTATTGTACTCGGCACATAAAAAACAAGAGAGAGCAAGTGTGCACAAATTAAATTTCTGCTCAGCACACACCCTTAGTTAACTCTGCCTCTATTTGAACAAATGGGTTGAATAACCAAAATTAATTCTGTCTTGCATAGAAGTCCACTGGGTGCAAGACAACCACCACAAGGAAGCAGAACTGCTTGAAGAATTTCTCTCCCTGCAAGCACCTCTAAACTGACAAAGAAAACCATGATATTTTCATAAGGATTTTCTGTTCACAGCAGGGAACCCAGAGGGATTCTGTCACAAGTTCCCTGGGTAAAACCAGCCCAGACAAGTTGGACGTCATGGCTGAGTATCACCAAACCTGACATCATTTTTTCCACACAGCCTCCCATACTTGCCAGACATCCAAGGGGTCTGCATTGAGCTTTCCAGTGAAGGCATCCCACTACTTCAAAACTTGGTTGTGCATGTAATTTGTTCGTATTCCAGGAAGACAAACATTGCCTTATGGTTTAGTAAACTTAGGATAGCTTGTATTAGAGTATGTCATTTACAACTGCTTGTAGGTGTTTGTGTGCTGTTTCTCCCCTGGATACACACATTTGTCATCCTTCAGTCTGCAGCCTCACTCTTTTGTTTCAGTATAAACAACACAAAATTAATTTTCCCTAAAGCTATAATTACAAAGTCTTAATTGCATATTAAATTTAGATTAGATAATAATTGCAAATTTGGCAAGTTTGATTCATTTCTCATAGGTACAGATGGGTTTTGTGGGTATATGCATATTTACAGATACTTGGGAGAGCCCTTGCAGAACTCAGCCTCAACAAATCTTAACTTAATCTGTCCTAAACTTAAATATTACTGATTACAAAGGTTTTCCCAACTGTAAGCATTTGAGCTCAAATTCTTTCTTTTACCTTTCTTCCTATCAAGAGTGACAAAAAAGCTACCCTGTAACTCATCTTGCTCTACAAAGTACACAATTAGCCTAAGTTTGCAAACCAAAGGCAGGTAGACACACATTACTCCTGGTTTCATCTTTAGTGGGAAGCACAGGGACATGAGCCATTGACCAAGGGCAAGGGGAATCCAGGCTCCCACCAGCCTGTTGGCACAATAAGACATAGCAGGAACAGGTCTGGCTCTTAGATGGCGCAGGAGAAGATAAGCAAGGCTGCAACTACAAAAAAAAGGGGGGGGGGGATAAAACCAGGGGGAAATACCAGCCCACTGCAAGACATTTACACTGAAATGCATGAGCGAGAACACTGTCATGTTCTGTATATTTTAAGAAATAAATAGGAACAATTATCCAGTTTTGCAAATTCCTTGTGGCTCCAGACAGACAGCTAAGCGTGACTCACTCAGAAATGGTTGTCAAACACCTTCTGCCAACTTGTTCTTTCTCTTGAGAGCTTTTAAACCTTCCCCTGGCCCTTCCTGTTTGTTTGGGGGCAGCTGTTCTCCCCCCTTTGCCACTTTAGAGACAACTGCCCCAAGGGAGCGGCAGGATGCTCATCTTTGCCGGCTCCTCAATTTCCTATTCCTTCCCTCATGTTACACTCTCCTCGTTCTGTCACACACACCAGCAACGTCCCAGGCCTGTGCAAGAGCCCTGCTGGGTGCCACAGTGGGTTTATGCCATTCAATCACTGCACAGCACCACAGGCACTGCCTGCCCCTCTGGTGTTCAGTCAGTATGTCAGCCCCAAGTTCTGAAAATCGTTGTCAAATTTCCAGCTTGCACAGACTTTGAGAGCTAAAGCAGACGAAGCTGCCGGAGAATTCCGCACACTCCAGCAGGTCTAACAGGTCCACTCCAGTTCTTCAAAGGACAGACAAATATTTTCTGTGCTGCTAACTCTTCTCTGCAATTTCAGTCCCAGTGCAGCAGCAGGTTGTCCTGCCCAATTTCAGGGGAGGGAGATGCTGTGCAATACTGGGATGCAGCGTCTGCCAAGCAGTATTGGGATGCTCTTGCTGTTAAGTGCTCCCTTTTTGTTTACAGACAAGTTCACTCATCAGTGATATCCAAGAAAGGACTTCACAGAGTCACAGGATGGTTTGGGCTGGAAGGGACCTTAAAGATCATCCAGTTTCACTGCCCTGCCATGGGCAGGGACACCTTCCACAACACCAGGGCGCTCAGAGCTCCATCCAACCTGACCTTGAATGATTCAGGAATGGGGCATCTGCAGCTTCTCCGGACAACCTGTGCCAGGGCCTCACCACCCTCACAAGGAAGAATTTCTTCTGTATTTCAGACCTATATTCCCTCTATCTCAGTTTGAAGCCATTCTTCTCAGTCATGTCACTACAGTTCCTGATGACCAGTCCCTCTCTGGCTCCCCTGTAGCCCCTTCAGATACTGGGAGGTGCTGTGAGGTCTCCACACAACTTTCTCTTTTCCAGGCTGAACAGCCCCAACTTGCTCAGCCTGTGTTCACAGAGTAGGTGCTCCAGCCCTCTTACCAACCTCATGGCCTCCTCTGGACTCACTCCAACAGTTCATGCCCTTCTTGTGCTGGAGGGACCAGAACTGTATACAGGTGAAATTCTTGGTTGGAGAACCAAGCAGAGCACCTTTGGTAAACACAGTGCACCCTTTTACCCCTGTGCACAAGGAAAGGGATAACCTGGGAGAACCAAGAGCCATCTGGAGCTCACTGCACAGCCCAGCAGCAGCTCACACATCATTGAAACGCTGCACTTGCAGTGAACAAAATTGCCACCAGCACCACAAGACATTTAAGCAGCTTCGAATGCTCATCATGAAAAATAGGCCAGCAAACCTGCAACAACCACAGTATCTGCATGCTTCTGAGTTAGTCCCAAAGTTACACCCCAGGCATGGGAAATGCTTTCCTTGATGACAACAAACAGGTCTGGAACACTGCAGATGTAAAACACATCCCCACAGGCACCTGTTCGTTGTCCACTTGCTGGTGCTCTCTGCTGCTAAGCCGTGACTGACCACTTTGTCTGCAGCACCACAGGTTTCTGGATCTCAGCTGGCCAAATTGGGGGATGGAAAGAGTGGGGCAATAGCCTACAATTGTCCACAAAGATCTGCTCTGATACCATCATGTCAGGAGATGCCAAGAGACCTCCCTTTCACAGAAAGGAAAATATTTAAAATACTTCTGCTGCAGTGGCAGGAGTAAGTGGCTGAAAACTCACATGATGCCCACTCCTGCAGTCAGGGCTGGAAAAATCTCTATTTTCTCTGTAACAGAGGACCCCAGACCTCTAGGCAAGGGAGCAGGAAACAACATGCTTCTCTGTGAAAGGAGAAGGATGGAGGGGATGACCAATTTCACCAGGTTTTGTGAATACTCTGGAGGTCTCATGGTTCCAGTGTGTAGCATCATACTGACATCCCAAACAATGCTTCTCAGCTGACAGTAGGTCTCACTGTAGCAGGGCAGAATTCCATGTAGGCTTGGGTTTGAAAATCATTTTGCTTATACACATGCACATACAACACAGGGATAAAATCATGCACAGATCCTATCAGTAATTTCCAAGTTAACAGTCTTAGGCCTGAAGCAATTTCATTTTAACTCAGTAGTTATGCTGGTATTTGGAAAAAAATGGTCCACAAAAAACCAGCTTTGAATCAGAGAAAGGGTGTGAAGTAGAAACCAGGAGAGCATGGATTTCATGACTCACATGCCACAAGGCTGGGCTGGCCATAACCAGTGCTCTTCTCAAATCAGCTGATTTATTCCATCCCACAGCAGTTTAAACACCTGTGCAGGTAATACACAGTATTGGTGATCCCACAAATCTGTGATAAATCTTACATTTGGACAGGTGCATGAATGTTTCTTTTCTTCAGGCAATGTGGCAAGAACACCAAATCTCTTCCCTTTCCACAGAAGTGACTGATGCCAGATCCATTTTCTCATTAAGCCAAGGCACAGATTAACCAATACAGAGTAATAAGAAAGTTAAAATGAATACTCAATATACACTCTTCAAAAAGGACAGACAAAGGGAAGTCAGCCCCAGATTCATCCCTATAACCTCCCTCTCCACTTTAGGTGAAGGTGGGCAAAACCAACAATAAAATTACATACTGTGTCATAAATATGAGTTTGATTTAAAAAAACCCTACACCCAACATTAAAAAAGTGAAACATGGTCTAGCTGCTTAAAATGATGAAAGAGGACTGAGACCAAAACTTACAAACATGTGATTAATCACAGAAACAATTGAAGCTGTAAGTTACCTCTGCCAGTCCTTCTCAGGGAGCTGAAAAAGGGCACTTTCATTATTTTGAAAAGCTCAGGATTTTGCACCACTGAAAACCTTGTCAAGATTTAACCATCAGGAAATCACACTCTGCATCTAGCAACTCTATTATTTTCAACCTTTCCCATGGAGCAAGTGCTGATACTGACATTTTCCCCTCAAATGTAAGTATTTTCAATTTCTCCTGCAAAGAAAGACTTTTTGCCTTAATTACTTCTGGTTTGATAGAGCCAGCAGGTAGTGAGTATTTTCTTCATTTCAACTAGTTCATTCAAAGTTGAAAGCCCAGTTGGGAGCTGAGAAAGAGCCTCTTGCAATCTCTGAATAAGAAACAGGTGGGAGAAAATGAGGTCTCTGAGTTTTAAACTGGGCCAGACTTTCCCTGGCACTTATGTCTTGTTTCTTAATTCTTAGAGTAGACTTCTGTTCTTAAAGTGAACACATTCTGGCTGTGATTACATTCTTTAGTCAGAGGAATACTGTCCAGAGTGGATTTCCAGAGTAATTTGATATCATTCCAAAGCCTTTTATACTTTCTGAAGTTAAAGAAGGATAGTTTGCCTGCACAGGTGAAAATGCGTTTTTATGAATACAAAAACCTGAAGCTACTACAGTTACAACTGTCACCGTAAAACAAGATTCGGTCAGATTTATCTCTACACTTTTTAAGCATTAAATGAACACTATGGGGAAAATAGTTACAAATATTTATAGAGTAACGCAGTTTATCATCATCTTGGCTCCTACTTTTTAACTTAAAATTATCATCTGCTTTGTATCTGGCAATTAATTCTCTCATCAGGTCCCAAATTCTGAAGTTTAATCAGGTCAAAAAATAAAAAAATGAAACAAGTTAAAATGTAATGGTTTCACAGAGAAACTTGAGTATTTCTGTATTTTGATGCAGCAATTTATAAATTTCACAGTAGATTTGCTGAAGAGCCCTCTCCTGAATCACCTGATTAGTACAATTACTAAAGTGTGAAACATTGCAGAGTGCCTTCATCCTCCCTGAAGAGAGAATTTCATTGACAGCAAGAGGCCAGAGCACTGGCCAGCCAGCAGCTAGCTAGAGGGGCAAATAACAACTTGCCACAGTGACTTCTTTAAAATATTAAGAATTTTTTTCTAGATAGCCCAAAAAAACTTCATAACACCAGTAAGTCAGCACTCTGCAGAAAACAGCAAAGGGTTTAAAGAAGTACACGTTAAATATTGTATAAAAAGGCATCATTTGGAAAACGTTGCCTATTCCCAGATGAGTGAATGGTCTCCCCAATGACAAAAGTGCACAGCTCCAGGAGCCTCTGGAAGTCACTCCCCTGAATGGAGGACCAATTTCCAAAGTGAGCCTTACAACTGCAAACCAGAAAACCTGACACAGGAAATTCAATCCAAGAAGCGCACAGGGAGAGCTCAAACCTCCCTCAAAACAGCACATCCCTTTGGAACTAGGGCAGGGAGAATGCCCAAATCTGATTCACAAGAGCTAGGGTAGCTAAGAGAAAGTAAATAAAGCAGCCTTGAAATGCAGACAGCTAAAGAGCTGAGACTGAGGAGCACAGGGGAACAAACACCACCACCAGACCATGATTTCCCTGAATCCACAGCATGTCCAAGTCTTCCATCCATCACTCTCCACTTCCATGCCAGTATATTTAGCATGTTATTTCCTTCTCCTCACTACATGCAACTACAGGAGTTATTTATATGTCAGGAGAAATCCTCATCACTTTAATTTCCCCCACTACTTGCTGAACCCACTGAGTAAAATGACAATCTGGTGTTCTGACACCGATCTGACAGCTGCCTACTACCACAGCACAGAGACATAGTTAATATCACTACTGCAAAACTTGGACTTAGTTAGGCAGGAGGAGCTTACTAATTGCTAGAAAAAAACCTCTCTAAACTGGGCTGTTTGTTTTCTAATCTGCTGGGCACAAAGGAAGCTGCATCCATACACACACACGTCACACTGGTGCTGCTCTGCTCAGCTCTGCCCTGTACAGCAGCTTCCTTCCACCAGACCTGCTCCCATGGCACAAGCAAAGCAATCACTGGCCAATCCAAAAATTTCCCAGCTGTATCAAGAGGGTACTAAACCTAAAATATCCATGACTTGTCTTGTCTCCTTCTCTACGAAAACATCTATTTTCAGAAGTGTAGCTTCTGTAATTGATCTCTGGAGAGCAAAGGTTTTGTTTTTAATTCTCCCCTCGCCATGGCAATACATGTACCAGGCAGAATGATGGTCTATTTAGTAAAGTGCATTTGATGCTATTTCTGAACTCAAGGTATAAAATAATGTCCTAATGGTTTGAGAGTTTTATTTTTACAGTAATAATTTCACAAGAATTGAAATACCCATTAATTTTCTTACATTACAAGCCACTTCTGTTGTGCATTCTGCCAGAAAATTTTAGAACAAGAGTTGTTATATTTTAAGAACATTTTTTACCATGACATTTCTTTTCATACCGTCATTTCTAGTTAGTTTTCTCCACAAGGCTTCTCCCTCTTCTCTGTGTTAATGAATTCTTGATATCTACACACTGATGGCATTTTTGTCTTCCTACCTGCTCCCATATACACAGCCAGTTGGTCTCCTCCATCCTTCCCTGGATGACAGTTCCTGTGAGTGCTTTATGATCTTTGCTACACATCTCAAAATTTTGCTTTCAGCTTCTAGTTTTATAAATAAATGGGAGTGTGTGAAAGCCAATGGAATATGCACATGACGATGTGAGAGAAATCATCTCTGAACAATTATCAAAGAACATGTATTTCAGACTACAGGACAAGCAGGAGAAGGGGAATGACTCCAGCTGCTGACAGCATCTGTTTGCCTGGGAGACTCCTAATGCAGGATGAGAGATCAGCACTTCCCACAGACAAGGCTAAACTGTGAACACCTACATATGGATTGATTCCCTCCTTTTCAGGCAAAAAGGCCACCAACAAAGAAAATTCACAGGCTGCTTCCAGGTTCACTTCAATTTCAAGTCCACCAAAGTTCAGATGTTTACTCTGCACTGTCAACTGGTCTCTCCCAAGCAGCCACCTCTGGAAAGAGCGACCCATCACTCACCTTTGGACATGGACTAATAATAGGGTATCTCAGTTCACAAAATTTGGGGTATATGTGCTTGGGACATGATGTCACAAAGCCACTGACGCAGCTTCTCTTGCCTGTTCACCATTTGCCTGGCTGCACTACCCAGACAGTTCTGGCCCCACCCTGCAGGCATCACACTGGACACACACAGGGCAGCCAGCGCAGATGTACCATCTGTCAGGGGTCCAGGTCCTGCCAGAGCACACTTTCACTCAAAGAGCCCAAACCCAACTGTTGGGATGATCAAAACCTTCTGGCAACAGCCTTTCAGGTTCCCAAAACTCCTTGCAAAAGGAATTAACAGCAAAGCTCACTCTTCAAGGCTTCCCTTCTCTCCTTCCAGACATTAAAAGATGACACCAATTTATAATACTGCTGGCTGTATCAACAGCATAGGAATAGTGGTTCAGCACTGCAACAAGTCATCCAGAGAGGCTGAGGAAATGCTATCCTTGGACATTTTCAAAATCCAACTGGACAAAGCCCTGATCAAACCAACCTATTTCTGAAATAAGCCCATCTGAAAGCTGCCTCAAACTCAAATGACATGCTCCAGAGGTCCCACCCAACTATATTCTATGTACTTTTTTAAAATTTTTATAACACATGTTTCTAAATTACAAGCCTGCAATGAACATCTCCATAGAAAAGGATCCTAAGATCTCATATTTGACTTGTGAAACCATTCTGAGACCTCTTTCTCCCCTGAAACGTAATCAGTGAGCTCTACAGGAAGACAGGCACTGCACTTGGAGCAATGCTAATTAAGTCCGAACTGCCCGAGTTTTCACTCCACTTCCCAGGTGGTTTTTGCAGCCTGTAGTGAGATTTATGTTGCCATGGCTACTCTTACAAGGATTTCACCCCTCCTTTAAACCTAACCACATCACAGCTGCAGTACAGACACACCTATCAGGTAACTCAGCCACAGATTCATTTTTTATCTCTACCAGCTGTGCAGATTTAAGATGTGATTTGGAACAAGTTCATCCTTCTTAAGACAGATTTAAGTCTACGTATTACTTAGAGCACTTGTTTCACTCCACTTAATCTCTTTTCTAGCACTCAATGATTGGTCTCTCTTATGATGTCTTCCAAATTTCAGAGTGCTAAGTCACACCTCTCTCATATCACAGTCTGACATCATCTGTCTGCAAAGGGCAACCGAATCAGCCACCAGGGACCAAGTGCCCAGGGAACTGTGCCGTTGCACATCCTCAGTGAAATGGAAACAGAGCTGCCTCTCTGGACCAGAGGTCTGAGGCACAGAAACCACTGCATGGGGCATGATAATAAAAGTCCCTGGGGTAACTTGGTTTGCATTCAAGAGCAAAAAACAGTCTGTGCAGCACTGACAACTGCTCTTCCAGTCTTTCCTCCAGGCTTTAATAGCTCATGTTTTTCCTAAGCTCCAACTCCGACCCATACATAGGAATCTCTGTTTAGTTCCTGAATAACAATTGCTCTGGTTGCAGAGAAGGGCTTGAGTAGCTTACAGAGCTGCCTGCCAAAGAGAGGAATTCATCATGTAGTTCCAAAAGCCAGGTTCCCTGCAAAGTTGGATTTTAGTGTTGACAAACTCTTTTACATGCTCACATCCATGTAGAGATCTGGACGGCAAAGAACACCCTACTTTGCATCATAACAACTCTCCCTGGCTAATTCCAATTCTGTTGGACACACCCTCACGGACACCTGCACGTGGCTGCAAACTCCTCAATGGGTTCAAACATCACTGGGGAGGGAGAGAGAGACAGATAAATGTATTTGAGCAGGACAACACTAAATTTTATTTCCATGGCAAAGCAGGCTGAAAATCTGCCAAGCTCAACCTCTACCTCTTCAGGTCATCAAATTCAAATACACAGCAATGCTCTGCTAGCCTGGATAAACTCATGGTTTATGGACATGGGCACGGTCACAAAATTCTTTGGATAACAAGTTTCTAGATAGTCAGGACTTCCACATTTTTCATGAGCAGCAGCCACAGCACAGAAACAATCCCCATGAAATCCACGTTGAGAACACTACTCAAAGCTTCAAGTCCTCTGCAAAACTCCTGATTTAACTGAATACTCTACTCTCTTAAAATTGCATGGTTTGGTGCTATGGATGTGTTAGGAAGACACGGGCTGTTTTAATCTCTAGCATTTATCTCATAGACAACTACTCAGTCAATGTAGGACACCTATCTTCTCAGTGCTTCTGTTTAAGCTGCCTAAATAAAGCAGCAGAGCACACAGTGGCTTTTACACAAATGTGGTGATATTCCAAGCACTGCAGCTCCTAGATTACAGGCACACTATCCACAGATAACACAGACCAAGCCCTAACTTGACAGGAACAGTGCTCAAAACCCATGTTTCCTCAGTTTAGAGTTTACACAGCAGCACTTCCCAGGGCAAACCATTCCCAGGCCCAGCAGCACAGAAACAACCTGCCCTCACTTTTGGCAAATCACCCCTCCAGCACGGACAAATTGGGAACATCCAGGTTATTGTGCCTAAAATAACAGGCAACACATTCACTCAAAAAATGCAATTATGGGAATTGCTAATAAAGTCCAAGTGAAGATGAAGACAGACATTAGACTAAACTACTGCTTTGAACCCCTGAAACAGAGGGCAAAGCATAATTACAGTCAACAAACAAATAAAATAAATGGGCAGTGAAATTATGTAGCTTATTAAAACTCCAAGTCTAGCAGAGACCTCCCCTCTCAAAAAATGCTAAACTACTGCAGCACAAAATACAACAGTAGCCAAAGCTTTGTGATCTGAATTATTTTGCTTTCAAAGTGCAATAATGAAATCAAGACATTCATGGCAAGTTCAGGTGTTCGGGCACATCACTCAAGCTACAAGACACTGCTAGGAACATGTTAAATTACCTTAATTTCTAATACAAAGTACACTAAGTAATCAAAGTAAATACATGTTAGTATTTCAGGCTCCTTTGGTGTCCAGAAGCTGAAACAGAAGGCAGGTTTGGCAATAGGGAAAAAAATGAAGGGAAAGCATTTTTTCAAATATTTTCAAGTTTGGAGTGGGTAAATTAACAAGCATAAAAACAGAGCAGAAGATTTTTATGAGTTTATCCTACATATTAAGTGACGCCAAGCCTACATAGAATGATAAATCCATTATTTATGTGCTAAGTGGTTTTGCTGATTGGTGAAAAAGGACAGTTCTTTTAAGGTCTCATTCATTTTGTGAAGAGAATTTAACCAAGCAGACTCCCTGAAGCAGCAAGGGCCGACCAAAAGAGGAAAATGTGATGTCTCATGCCCTTCTAATCTCTGTGTACTTTAGTTTTGCATTACTTGCTGCAGTGTATCTTGTGAGGAATTCACACCTGCTGTCAGAGGAAGCCTTGTGAGGAGAAGGGGCTGGGAAATGGGTGAGCCCTCTGGACTATTCCTTATTCAGCTGCCTCTGCCTTCGGAAAACTGTGGTGGTCCCTCCCCCATCTTTCACTGCTGCCTGAGCACCACCATTCACATATCTGAGCAATGCACTCATCATTTTCCCAGCCCCAGGTCTGCAGGATGCCACCAAATCCCAGATGAACAAAGACTCCTTAGATGAATTCCTTACAGAGTGCAAACTAAGTCCAGCCCAGAAAGTGACCAAATATGTCTTGTCCAGCAAGCTGATAAGGGTACTCCAACCCAGGAGAAGCAAAAGATCAGATGGAATTACAGAAAAAAACCTGAGTTAATCTCTCAATATGCAAAGTTGATTCCCTGCTGAACTGATGATCTCTGATCTTAATCGCCTCAGCTCAGTCTGAAGATATTCCAAGGGAATTGCAGCAGCCAAACTAACACATTTAAGTAGGAAAATAAATAAATAAATTAGTCTTTCCAGTTATTTCCTACAGGGCAGAGTTATGTTAAAAAATTAATAAACTAAAATATTTATCAAAGTCAGATTCCTTCAAGCATCAACAAATTAAAGAGTTAAAAATACCCAAACCAACAAAGCAAAAAAGCACTGAGGTACTCACACTGTATCTAATCAAAGAGGTTTGAATGAGTTTTGTTTTCACAAACAAATGGATTATGTCATTTTCTCCTGAACCTTGAGGTTGCCGAAGAAGAGGATCTGACCTAATACCAGCTAATTCCTGCTGTGTGCAGAATTGTAATCTCTCCTGCAAACCAGATCTGACCTGGATTCAAGTCAAGAATTTTAATAGTCAACAAAATGGGGGGAAAAAAGAATTACAAGAGAGATGCACGTACTCTGTCCTATGCATAGCAAACACACAAATTCATAGTCGCACCAGTACAAAATCATAACTGATATCAGATGCACATATTACACTCCAATATGGATTCAAGATATGCAGAGTTAATTAAAAACTATACTGTGTTCATGTATATACCTATCACATGTACTCTCTTTGGTAAAAAAACATTTAGCAGGACAATTGTTAAAGTCCTTAAGCTTTAGGTTTCCTGATTTTTAACATTAAAACCGTAAAGTCACATACATATGTCTCATTTTCTTGAACATTTAGAGGACTACAGAGGCTGGTAGTCACACACATTTTAATTTGAGCTGCCACACTGTATAGCTGAAAGTCTACATATCTGCAGAGATTCACTGTAAAGCTTAAATGTAAATAAACTCATTAATATTAGAAGTGTGTGCATACTAACACACAGAGGATTGTAAATAGCACAGGCATAGCTGCCTGGAGGAAGTATTGGGGAAAAAAAAAAGCCAAGTTGATCACCCCACAGAAATTGATTTCTTTGTCTCTTAAACACCTTATAAAATAAACAAACAAACAATCCCATAGGTTATGCTGGAAACTTGTTCACAGCAACATCGCCCCCTGGAACATTTTCCAGTCATAGCCATGTTAATTCCAACTGCAGCAGGCTTTTCCTTTCACAGTTGAAGTGACATGTATTTTTCAATAAAACTAGTCAACATATTTTAGAAATTTGGGGTTCTTAAAGTTGCTGTTTGTTCCCAGGTGGCTCTGAAATGTTTGAATATTTCTTTGGGCTGTAAGTCTTGTAGAGGCACAGAGAAGCAACAGCAGCCCAGAATGTAGGGCAGCCCTGCCCTGCTCCTGCCATTCCCACCCCCAGGCAGGCCCATGGCTACGTGCAGCCCGAGTTACATGCCAAGAGACAGCTACAAGAATACTAAGGAAGAGCATGAAATAAGAGCAAAAGTAATTCATAAAGGCTTTCAGAACAAACTGGAAAGACAAAATCACCATCTTACCCAATGCTTGCAATGGCATCCTTAGCCACTATACTCTCAGCTGGATAAAAATATACAAAAATTCAACCAACAGTGAAACAGTCCCATAACAATTAACATGGGCACCAACACAAATCAAGGAAGGTAACTACCCCAGCCACACATCAGTAAGGACATCACCCTTCCAGAGCACTTCTAAAGGACCACCACTCTCCAGCTGAACCCAAGGAAGCATTCTAAAAGACGAGCCACTGCCGCAGTCGCAGGACAAAAATCCAACTTACCAGTACAAGTAATAGGCTAAAGCCAGGACAATGAGAGTAGCACAGATCCCAGCTAACAAGCATATGCCCGACTGGTTCACCAACATCTTCCCAACTTGTTATTGATTAATAAAACAAAACAAAACAACCAAAAAAAAAAAAAGAGGAGGAGAAATGGAACAGCAAAAACAGACGATGCGAGTCTGGGCTGGGAAAGCAAATCAGTCTTGACATGGAGTACGGATTATGGTGACAAAAGCACATCTAGGTAAATCTGGAAGCACTTCAGCCCCTAAAACTGCCTGCTCTGTAGCAGGAAAAAAAGCTGGGTGTCCCCTTCATTTTGTGGCTTTGTAAAACACTGGACCAAAAAAGCCCCTCTCACCTCACGAACGAGAGAATGAATGGGGCAGAAGTGGACTAATATTTAAAATAGGTAATACTTCTCAATAAATATCACAGTCAGGTGGTGTTGCTGACAAACCAAGCTTTTGCTCTAATCCAGTAAGCTTCTTACAGCAAATTACCAGGCTACAATGGACGGGATTCGCTGGCGTGGTGATGTACGTGTGCTCAGCACTGTCACTTGACACGTTCTTTTGGGTTTGTTTTTTTCTCTTTAAGAGCTCACAAAAGACTTCAACAAAATCTAGATTTTAGCACAAGGGAACTTCCCACCCCACCAAAGCCTTTCTCTTCTCCATGAAGAGCGAACAGAAGGCCCGTGAGAACATGAGTGCAAAGAAAAGGTTTGGTTTGCATCCAGAGTGCAGCCCTGGTAGGGCAGCAGGACCACTCACCTTCGCAGCACAATGAAGGGACATCTTTGAACTGCACAGACTAAAGAAAGGGACTGTTCAGACACTTGAGGGGGACTTAGGACTCCACTGCCCTCACTCTTTCTCTGCAGGTTTCAGAGAACTTTACCCAGCTGAAAACAATGCTGTTTTCTCTCTTTTCTCCAAAAATCAGGGCTTTTGGAAGGCCTGAGCCACAGCAGGCATAGTCCAGCAGCTCAGATAACAAAAAGAAATCTGAGCCCAGAGAGGAAAGAAATGAGGTGGCAGCAGTTCCACCCCACACAGGCAGCAGAACACGGTGCTGATGGTGTGATTAAGGCTCAGGGGCACATCCGGCTGTTCTGCACCATAATCTGGACAGTCCAGACAAAGAGAGACTTGAGGCCACGTCCACACAGGGAGGCAAGAGCTGGGCTGAAGAGTGATCCATTCCCATTCGCCTACCACTACACCAACACAGCCCTCCGTGGAGAGACAATGTTCACTGGCATAACTCACCTGGTCAGAGTTAGGCCTCTAAAGAAAGAAGCAGCAGCAAAAATCCGACCAAAATCTAGCTTAAACGCCAAAGAAAAATTAAAATGGTAGTCACAGCCCCTAAAAGCCCCATTTTCTGATCAAACTTTAGCAGCAGCTCTACAGAAAGCCAAGGCATACTGTTAGCCCCCCTTAAACCCCTGGCTCACCTGGAAGTTGATTCACAGAGATTTTTGGAGATTCCAATAAAGTTGAAAGAGACAGGACAAAAAACAACCCACTCAGGACACAATAACAGAAAGTTTTTACAATCTAAGAAACAGACAATACTTGGAACTATTTGGCCAAAAAGGAAAAACAGCACATTGTGAATTTAAAAGTCACAGCCAAATAGGAGCTTTTATCCAGTTCAGAAGAGCTGAGTGGAAAAAGAGTGTGGCCCTGACTTTAAAAGCACAAACAAAATAAATACAACGTACTCAAGAGAGTGTGGTGAACAGGATCCAGTGGCATCCAGCTTCTTAACCAGGACAGAAGCATCACAGAACTCATCAAATAAAGGAAAATTTTGGTGCTCTGTGTGCACCAATCAATAGGTCTTCCTGCCCCTCTTATACTCAGCACGAAGTCCAGGTCTATTGTAAAACCTTTTTCAACCTCATCTACAACTCAACCACAACTCTCAAGTGACTACACAGATAGAAGTCTTACTACTATCTACATCTTTGTTAGTGAAGGAGATAGCTTGCAACTAAATTCCTTGGAAATGCAAATAATCAGTTTCTGTGGGCTACAAAGGAATTTTTATTGATTGTGTTCCCCAGTCTCATCTTGAGACTGCTCATACTGTTTCTATTCTCAATTGCAGAAATAAGTATACTAAGTTACACTAAAATAAACCCCAAAGTCCAAGAGACAACCTCACACATAGTTCAAAGATGACAGGAGGGTTTCAGACATGCAGAGGCTCTAAACTGGCACTTGCAATGTTTTTGTAGGTGAAGCTCAACCACCAGTTTCCAGGACTGCTGATCGATATTTTTCCAATGCACCACATTCATTACAGAAAATGCACTTAATGGATTATGACTGGGCACAGGATGGCCTCAGGATTTTGCAAATGAAAACAAAAACTAAAGTAACAATTATCAAGAGGCCTCGTTTGGGAAAAAAATTAATTAGGATATTGCAATAATTGTCTATATTTGGAGCAAGGCCAACTTGGTATTTCTATTATAAAAGCAACTCTAAAATTATAGTGCTGGTATTCAAACAGTGATTCTATAATACTAGCCTTACATAACAAACAGAAAGGGGAGTTATCTAACAGAAACCCTATTAATACAAAATTATTTGAGTAATAGGGCTCTTGCAATGTATAAAATAGATCAATGTTACGTAATTACAAAATGTTGCCAATCTTAGTCTCTGATGATTAAGAAAAACCTCAGTAGTGTCTACTCATCTCTAAGACTACACAAAAAATGCTCCTCTTCACTCCAGGTGGTTGAATTTTCAATACAAATGAGAATTTATCCTTTGTATTCAGATTTAAAAAAAAAACCACAAAAACTTTCAGGAGTGTTAATTGCCTCTACACACCCAGCTGTGAAACCCTGGAACCCACCTCCCAGAGAGACTGAGTGAATCTGGAAAATGCATTGTGGCACAGGTCCCTCACTTGTTAAAACAGAGATGGAAAATAAAAGATAAACAAAAAAGTCTCACCTGTGATCATCTGAGATGAGAATTATAAGAAGAATGATATACTTTGCTTTTTGGATGGAAAATCATGCAGGGGAAAAAAAAAATCAAGCTTCAAACAGAAGACACAGAGAGAGGCAGCCAGGAGACATCTGTCTGCATGCAAATGTGCTGTGGCTGAACCAGGAGAAGCTCCTGACTGCTGCTACACGAAGGCTCAGCAAACACTGTATTCATGCTTACCAGCCCCTACCCAAGTTCAAAGCTTTCCTTTGAAGTACTGAATACTAATTTGGAAGAAGGGGAAAGTCTGTCTTTCAGGAAGTGCTGAGCTGCTTTAAGTTTCAGGTATAAAACACTACTTTCTTCAGAAGAGGAGCATTATGATTTGCTGTGATTACATCCACAGTAACGCACCAGCTGCACTCATTTACACCTCACACTTCTGCTCCAGTGTTTGCTCCCACAATCTGTACTGCCAGGATAGAAGAATCTTAAATAAAACTATTTATTACTTTTTATGACTATCAAATAAATCAGTAAAAAAATAACACATTAAAGTGGAGGCTCAGACAATACCAAAGCTATCCACATGCTGTGGAAATCACAACTGTAAAACCAGGAGAGACAGCAGGAAACTTTTCCCCTGCCAGTGCTTTGCTATACTAAATGTAAAAAAATTCCCAGAAGAGCATTTCTATTATTTCAGTGTACAAATTTATCTCCAAACTGCAAACTGCTCACAGCTTACCAGCAGTGGAGAAATGCAGAATACATACTGCTCAATTCTAACTTTACAGTTGCCAGCCTTGATGGATCTCTGGGAAAGACCAACCAGCCTCCTGTCACCAGGCTGGCACTTGCGACATGGACAGAGATACCTCATCTATACATTTCTGTATAGAAAGACTATGCTTTGACCAGCAAATTTTTCAGGGCTTGACCCTGGAAGGAGACAGAGCCACATGGAGAAGGAGGGAAGACAAAAGTCAAGGTTTTGAAGCATCTGGATTTGGAAGATCTTCATATCACAGGGTAGACAGAGACGTAAAAATACTAACAGTAAAAGTAGATGTTCTGCTGGGTAACTGTCACCAAGGCAGCTTCATATAAAGCCCCACTGTTTTGCAGTCAAGAACAAATAATAGGTGAAAAATATCTTGAAAAATCAACAGGTCTACAACTCAAACAGTTCTTCATAAGCTCAGTGAGATGAATTGGTAGCTTGAATTTCACTGGGTGTGGAGCTTGATCCTGGGGAGGAGAAGAATGCTCAGTGCAGTCATACCACTCACACGGTGCTGTGCAGTCTGCTATTCCCAACCCAAGGGGGACGAGAGCAAGAAAGGCAGAGCTGTACAGTAGAATAGGGACCCCAATCGCCCCCTTCCTCTTTATATAGAATCCAGCCTTTATTCTCTTTGCTGTCAGCACACCTGCAATCAGCACTGTGTTCCTTCCTCAATACATCTATTCTTCTTTTGGATGATTTCACTGACAAATATTGCACAAGGATGTTATCAGTCTGAATGCACAATTGCCCCCTTTGGTCAGATCTCTTTTTACATATATACAAAAGCAGGTATCTTTCTAAAAAGATAGACCATACTTATCAAGTGAACTGATAGCAAAACCAAATACATGCCAGACAAAGTTTTATTGTTCTGTGTTTTCTGACAAGATCACACCAGCCCCTTCTGGTCTGAATACTGGCAGCAGCCACACACCACACAACCTTTTCAAGTGCACCCCAAGCAACATGGAAAAAAACCTCAAACCCCTAAACAAACCACCACAGAAAGAAAAAAAAAACTTCTCTTATGAAAATTTGAAGACCAATTACGAACACAAAGCTGAACCGCACAGACATCAATGTGAACATTTGCTCGTGGTGAAATCTTTACAAATTACAGCCAAGACACTTAACAAATACAATACCCCACTCATTCAAAAACCTTAACAATGTACAGCCTTCTCACTTATGAGTTAAATTTCAGGCTGTTGTTGGCCATTCATCTATGAAACTAAACAGCACCCACTTTGCAAATAGCCCTTCTGTCTTCAAATCCTTGTCATAGAGATTTGAAGAAAAACATCTACAGCTCTCCCCGCTTCTTAAGACCTTCCATCTCCTGGTGGCTTGGTGTTCAATTGCTAAAGAGGCCTCTAGTCAATTCAAACCATTCTTAATTTGGCAGAGGGAACCTTCCTATGGTAGCACACTCTCTGAAAGATGCTGCCAACAAAGTTCACAAAGCCAGGACCGGTCAGCATTGTCACGATGCAGTTTTGCTCGTTCAGCTCCTTCTGAACAGTGGCCTTTTAACTCAATGTTTGAGGGAGAGGTGGCCTAAATATCCTTTTCCTGAAGGCTGCAAGGGTCCTGGAAATGTCTGGCCCACTAGAAATCCATACCTGCTTTGCACCAGAAACATTCACACAGCTATGTTGCATGAAGGCTGTTCCACAGCTGACAGTGAAAGCATGGGAGTTTTCACAGATGCTTTCTGCTCTTTTTATTCTCATCTCATGTAAACTGGCTCTGACAGATCTAGACAAAGGGACATTAAAAAATTCTGACACTATGAGTACTTTTTTCAGTCCTACAAATACTGATACTAATCTGGCCACAGGAGATTTCTTAGTGAGTATAACTCAAGCCAGGCAAGCAGCTGTCTGTGTGGAAATTGTTCATCTCCACACATTCCACTGTATCACTTCCACTTCTGTCAGAGCCACACAAGGTCGTGGGAGCAGAGGTTGTTAGCTGTTACCTGGCACAGTTATGAAGCACTGAAAGAAATGCAAAATGTGAGATTACTTGTATAAAAGTGAGCACCCACTTCTCTTGGGGCTTGCAGCAATTTCAGAGCAGAGTGACTGCCAAGTCAAAAAAATGCTCCCCATGGTTTGAAAAATTAGAAGCTAATTAGTAAAAAGATGTGTTGATTGTACCAAAACCTTATATTCAAAAGAATCTCTGTGCCAAACTCGAATTATGGACATCACCACTGCTAGCTTGGCACTGCTCTTCAAAAGCTCCACAGTCAGGCTGTATAGTGGTTTGAGAAGCAGAATTTATGCTCTTATGATTCATTTTTATCTGCCAGAATAACCCTCAACTCATCTGCAATTATATGCCAAAAAATCAGATATTCAAGGATATTAAAAACTGCCTGCAGTTCAATGCAATGTGTTAATATAGGACACATTTATAGACAATGAGTCTAGCAAACCAGTCTAGCTTCATTTAAAATAAACAAACAAGCAGCCTAGTCTAATTACCAGAACTAATCTAAAAGAATCAATATTTCTCCAATCAAGACATATAACAAGAACCTTCATGCTATTTACTCAGCAATGTATATGATTACTTCTTGAGTCTGCAGACTGTGCTGTTCACTTTTAAGCCCATTAAACATGAACTACTTATTTTTATTCATTCTATTTAAATTCCTTTTACCTTTACTATAATAAATCAGATTTTGAAATAACTGGAATAATTGAAACTTCACTGCATTATTAAGTATTTTTCCTGTAAGTTCATTTACTCCAGGCGACTGGGAGCTTAACCTAAACCTGGTTTGACTGACTGCTCACAAGTCTTTACTTCCAGGCACTACTAGAGGCTCACTCTTAACTCATGCTTAAGGTCAGCATGTCCTCAAGGTTTACTTGTATAACTGTTTTTAGTTATTACTCATCCTAGATCTGCACCAACAAGAT
>JAOXXN010000001.1:4466988-4478412 GCA_026770055.1 Myrmophylax atrothorax | reverse complement strand
GTATCATGCTTGGAAGGGGAACTGCACCGGGATGCAACCCCAGCCCATGCCCACCAAAGGTACTGAGATCCCTGCCAGGGTCCCATTGATTCAGAAGACATGGAGCCTGACTGCTCATCCAGCCCATTCACTTTTCTTTATTGCCTGAGACTCCTGCTGCGTTTACCCTTAGGCATGGCTGGGCAACCCTTCCTGTTTGACCTCTGCTGCTTTGGATCCGACTTCGTGGTCGTGAGTCAGCAGAATGCACAGGAGCAAACTGGAGCTCTGCACACCACCTCATAAAATATGCATGTCTAACAACATCTGCAACGCACTTTGTTGCATTACTTTTGTATCTTCCCACCAGAACTCTGGAGCACAATCAGAAGAGATCAATTCTCTGGGGCAAGATCCAGTTTTACTCCTACAAGCTCTCCCTTCTACACCTCTGCTTTTTCAGTGTCAGTCATTTGAGATTTCACAATTTCTGAAAAGAACACAGTTTTCCCATTTCAAAGAGAAACCACAAAGAGATGCCCCAACCAAACTCTTCTCTGCACCTCACACCCTTGCGGGGGGTGGGGGGGTGGCATAGACATCAGTCCTGGCTTTACACAGCCAGGTCACTATGGCCACATTTTTCCACATTGAGTCACACAAGGAAAGGGTGGAAATGTGGGCTTAGTATTATATTACAAGATATTTCTGAGCACACGAAGGAAAGGAGCAGCACAGAAGGGGGCAGAGGTGGGATGTGTGCCTGGTCAGCAAGTCCAGACAGACATCATGACTCAACAACAAAAGCCAGTCAGACCAGAAAAAAATTTAACTCCCCCACGATGCACTGGCTGGAGGAGTTGCTCATCTGAAGAACCATCATCCTGTTTCCTGATGGTCTGCTTGATATCCATGCTCATGCAAATCTTTGCAGACCCCAGTATTAAGATTTGGATTAAGCTGGATTTACTGAATTAAGTTTAGCCCGGTATTAGTGAATTTGCTGGTTTTACTATCATTTTTATCCAGATTAGTATACAACTGATTGATATTTGTGACTGTACTGCCATTTTGAGATAAACTGTTTATCCCCAAAGCCGTTGGTCTGGTGTCTGCTCCTATATTCCAAATCTAACTCAACTAGGCTGCATCAAGTCCCTCCACTCCAGTGTCAATAGACAGATGTAGCACATGGCATTCTGACTGCCCTCAGCCTTGCAGCAGGTGACTGTTTCGAGGCCTTGTCCCACCTGTGGGTGCCAGATGCTGTTATAGAGGGAACTATCTGTTCCCTTCTTTCATTAGAGGAAGTCAGAAAGACAAAAGCATGAAGAGAAAGTTCCCCTGCCTATTTGTCTCAGCTCATGGTCTTAGAAATGCTGTGCACTATCTGGATGCAGCTGAAGCCCAGGTTATTTCCCTATAAGCAAGAAATATCTGAAGCCCAACAGGACACTTCAGGCTGGAATAGATACAACTCTGCGACTCTTGCCACTGTCTGTTAGAAGGCTTGAGGTGACTGGAGAAATTGGAGGACCACATGGTCCCTGCAATAGCAGTATCTGTCCAGGAAAATCTTGACAGGTGGCTGGAAGCTGCCTAAAGGTGGGTTTCTAAAAGAAAAATTGATCAAGACAACTAGGATAAGAATGTTTGGTTCAATTTGATTTCAGACAATCATGTGTCAAATTCCTCTCTTCTTGAAGCCTGACTGGACTTAGGAATTAGACCAACTATTAAAACTGAGTATGACATCAATGGAGGCATCAAAACTGTGTCTCTGTGTGCTCTTCCACAGGCATAAAGCCTAGCCAAATGACATGAACACTCCCACAAATCTGTTACTGTGAGCTGTTTAACCTGAATCGTAAAGATGTCACATGATAGGCAAATGCCATCTGAGTTTCAGAACCAGAAATCTGGGCCCTGCTTTAGGGCCTGGAATCCACCTACAAACTCCATTGGAAAATACAATCGTTCGGGTATCACTAGCACACACTCACAGATAAAGGCCTTGAGATGACTAAAGCTCCCTGACTATTTGCTGGGCCAGTCCAACAAAGTTAGGACTAAGCACAGGTAGGCTGGTTATCAGTCATTCTTTAGATGTAGCCCCTGTGTGCCAAATGCAGTCCTATCAGTCTGTCATCCATCTGAGGCCCAACAGTACCCACCCATCTGTTAAAGAGTCCTGGCCTACTAAGAGCCCATTAGCATCAACAGGAACAGTTCCTAGCACTACATGGTCCCCACTATTTGTAAAGTTAGTTTCTGCTATGCTCATCCTGTCATCCTCCCTCCTCTGAGAAGACGCAGAGATTTTTACCACTACAATGCCCTTGTGTCCAGGTAGTCAAAAATCCCCCTAGGCCTGTGCAAAGGGTCCTGACCCAAGGAGGCTTCAACTGTAGAAAGCCTGTTTGGTGCAGCCCAAAGTCCCAATACCTGTTTTGCTGGCTTTTCCCAACAACCTCCTATCACTAGAGTGGGAGAGGGTTTGCCCAACCCTTAGGGGACATTTTCTTGACCCTTACTGATCTGTCTGTCAGTGCCAAAGGGAAGCCAAAACCCTTATGTCTGACCAGTCCATCAGCATACCGTAAGAAGCCCCTTCAGTGAACAGATTCATTGGATTGGAGGGTGATTCGACTGCCCTTTTCAGGGCGGGGAGCTAAGCCAACAGCATGGAGACTCCTCAGTGAGCTTTCCAATGTGTACTCAGCCATCAGCAACTGCTACTACCTGTAAAGGACATATTCTATAACACTCTACATTAACACAAATTGTGACAGGTTAATAAGGATCATAGGTCATCAGTGAGAGTGTGCCTGACTGCAAAAACCTATTTAAATAAGTCTACTAACACTACAAACAGCATGAGCGCTAGGACTAACGACAGCATTTATCATGCATGGAGTGAGTTTCTTACCCAGTAGGCTTCCCTATAGGCAGGTTCAGCCTGTTGAATGATCCCAGCAGTTTGGTGGTCTTCCTTCAATTTCCCCCTATTTCCAACTTACTTTTACACTATCTCTTTAGGTTTAGGTGAAGCTTGAGTGACTTTAGTCATAAGTATTTAATAAGGTAGTTGTCCTCGGCATCTCTCTCTCGGTGGACAGGCATGGTACAGTCTTTGAACTACAAAATATCACCACATTCCCCTCCCTGCAGGGATTTCTATGGAGGGTGGCCCCAGCGCCTTCACGCTACTCCTTCCTCCACTCCATCCCCTGCAGCAGGTGCTTACGATTGTTTAGGGAATCTTTGTGGGGCATATCCATCCCATTCCATCCAGGGAGCAGCAGCTGCAATTTATCCTCTTAGTGTCCTCTAATTTTTAACCATATCCATCGTTCTACACCCCCCATGTTGCACCTTCTCCCACCAGAGCATTATCAAGGGCTCTAATGTCCCTCCCACCACTTCATAAACTGGAAAACGCCCAGCCCTTGGTTACCCAGACTTATCAGACATACAATTAGCACCCCAGGTGACCAAGTCCCAGCCTGATGATCTTTATCAGGTGGCATGGATGGTGCAGCTACAAACATTTCCCATCTAGAGGTAGATGCCATCATAAATACATCATGTGTGTATCCTCATGGGCAGTGAAAATTCTGCCTTCAGTTGATCACAATGGATGGGACCGCTGTTCCAGAAGACTCTTCAGCTCTTCCCAAGGTCAGTCAAGTGTGACTTCCCTAAGAGCCATTCCAGCATGAGAATCTGCAATTTTTGGGAGGTTCTAACCTCCAGTGTGGAGTAACTCAAACACCATTCTAGTCAGGTCTGAACAGCCGGAGTTTACTACTCTATGTAGCTGCAGAGCTGTGTACCACAATGAGCAGCAGAGTAACAGCCTCTGCTGTATGAACTCTGCCCAGCTGGGGCAGTGACAGTTGATCTATCTCCGGGTTACGTGACTTGTTTTTCATAGGACTACAGGTACGTGTCAGATAAGCAGAATGCAGTAAATTACCACAAAGAATGGCAACATACAGATTACTTCAGATAATCACCAGACAGTAGTGCATCCCTTTACAAGTATTTCACTCCAATAATTGGGTCAGTCTTAGTGAAGCCATTTGTCAATACTGCAGACAATTTTTTAACTAGAAAGCCCTACAAAGGTCTATGAGGCATTAGCTATTTTCCTTTTTTCACAGAGAACTACTCATAGACCAGACCTTCTATGTCTCCTGGTACTTCTGAACCAAACTTGCCCTAGTTTGGATACTCTGAGAAGTACCTCCCCTAGCTCCAGTGACCCATACTGTTAATGCCCTGTCAACCTGCAAGCCCCAAAATTCATCACATCTCTTCTCAGAGAACTGGAAAAACAGGTAGTATTCACCTGCATCCAGTTTCCCTTTTAACAACCCCAGCCAGTCAGCTCACAACTGAGGCACCTGCCTCAGTGGGGGTAAAAGAGTTTGAACAATACCCTATTTGTAAAAGCTATCAGTGATTGATGGAGAAGGGAGATCACACTTGTTTTGGTGTTGAAAGCTGAGAACACTTGATTTACCAATACCAAAGTTAAACATTCTGAGAATGTAAAAAAATGTTTCCTGTCAGAAACTGGCACAGGTGACAAAACAGCAGACAAAGTTCCTGATACAGCCATCAACAAGTGATGGTACTGATAACTGATCAAAAGCTGCTGAGCTAAAGCCTACTCAGCTGACACAGCTGGCCTGGAAACATGACTGAAAGTGTATCACTTTATACTATAAAAGCCCAGTCACAGTTTTTAACAGCAGAGACTTCTGGTTACAAAAACATAACTATAGGCCCAACACCAGGCGGACCAACAGTCTGTCAACAATAGGTCCAGTTGCAGTCAAAAGAGCCAGTCAGGTTCACAAGCACTACAGTTCGTTACATGCAACAATGGTTCTTTTGGATTGCCAGCAATACATGCATAAGCTGCAGAACAGCTATATACAGCCCCAACAATACAATTGCAATCACAAGCTGAAAACACTCAGCACAGTAAGGACACAAGTCTTACCAAAAGACAAGGAAGACAAAGACATCAACCTGTCCCTACAATTTTTGTGTCAAATTCTCATCCCCTAGTCAGGTACAAAATGAGGGTCTTTTTATACTTGATTAACCCTTATTGTGCAAAGTCCTGTGGGTGGGGCTGTGGTCAAACCTTTTGTTCTTCGTGGTTGAGTTGTGATCTTCGGCAAGAAGACTCTACAACCGAAGAGGTTATAGAGGGGCACATTTATTTCAGCACTGGGTGCATGGGGAATAGCTCCTCCAAAGACATGCACACCCATCTGTGCTCACAGGCCTGCTTAAATGCAGTCAAAACATGCATATTCATTACTCCTCATACATATTCATAACTTCCTAGAAGAGCCAGGCTTTATTCTAATCAGTTCAGAAAACTAATTTCCATTTTCTCCACCCCAGGCTCCTCCTCTCCGAGTCTGCACGTTGGTTATCAGTGTCCTTGGGCCAGGGTCTTCGAGGGTCTTTGGGGATGAAGATTGAGGTCTTCCTCATGAAGCAGGGCAGGACCCAGGACCTAAGGAGTTAGCTCTTTGACAAGGAAATATGGCTAGTTTAGTTTAGTTAAAAAGACATTTAACATTTGGACAGGCCTGAGGCACAAGGAATTATCCAAAGGATAGGGAGGCTTGCTTCAGAACAAAGCAGAATATGCACACCTGGGCAATCTAAGCATATAACAGAACAAACTGACCTGGGAGGGGGGGAACTAAGAACTTTCAAGTCCAGTTTTGACAAAAGACAACCCTGAAAGCCAGCCAAAAGCAACAAAAGTTGAAAAGTTCACCGAGGAAGAAGAGTTGAAGACGACCACTACCAGATGAAGTAACAGGATCTCCCACCATAATATTCCTCAAACTGACAACTCTGCCCATGACTCCGCCTAGACTCCACCTGTTATGAATAGTATAATCAAGTGTTGTAATCATATGAATATTTATATAGAAATATTGTAATCACTCTCAGAAATTGTATAAATACCCTGATTCTAGACTGATTACTTTGGAACTCTTTTGTCCGATGCTAATCGGGAGTTCCCCAATGTTGCACCAATAAATACCCTGCTGTTTACTGACTAAAACTATGTCTCTAAACAGTCTTATTTTGCCTTTTTGGGCATCAATATACATACTCATACTGTAGATATTCATACTCATACTATACATATGAATACTCCTGTCCAAGGAACAGTGTCTAACAATACAATAACAATAAAAAAATAAAAAAATGCAATCTTCAACGGAGCTAACAGTCAAGGCAGAGAAGAGCAAGCTCATCTTCTCCAGGCAAACCAGTTCACTGGACTTTTGAACAATCTTTTTTCCCTTGTTTACACAAGGAAAGTTTTTAAATACCATCTTCATAGCATTTTTAATTAATCAGAAATACACACAAATAATAGATTTCCAGAAGCCTGATGAAGCTTGAGGTGGTTGCAATCTAAAATAAAAACTAAGAGGAAGCATTATCTTTACACTGTCCTACCTTGGTCAAACACAGCAAGAGATCAAATTTGGTTAAAGGCAGAGGGGAAAAAAACCCCAACAAACGAGTCAAACAGAAGAGCATGAGGCTGAGGAGACAAAAATACTTGCAATCAAAGGGTGGCACAGCATGGGTGTTTTATTAATCTTGCAGGAGCCAGCAAACAGCCCTGCCAAGGGTCTGTTCATGCTCCTCCCCACGGCCAGGGCTGCTCCACCAGTAACAGGCAGAGAAAACCTCAGCAGATCACTCTCACTCCTCCAGCCCCAGGGCCCCAGCTCACCCCAGCCCAGCGTGACTGAAGCAGGTGCCAGCTATTTTTATGTCTAAACAGCAATTTACGTCTGACCTGTTATTAAGTTCAAAGGGAGAAGCAGCCACAGCAGCACCACTGGGAAGGCAAAGGGATTGTGCTCCCAGCTCCTCAGTGGGGAAAAGGAGACTGAGCAGGAGGATGTAGCCATGGCCCTGCAGTGGTCTGCAGGCATGGTCTGCTCCAACCATCCTAAACCAGCATCTGGCTGATGCTGCACAACCTGTGAGATGCCAGAAAGGCCTGAACTCTTGCTCCCCATGCACCACACAACCTACTCCTGACAGTACCAGGCAGTGGGTAACACAAATTCACTTGGGCTGATCTCGGTGTTTCTGGATACTGATGCACAGTCTGTAGATAAAGGATTGTGGCACAGCAGATTTATGAATTTCAAAGTTCATGTATGACAGGGCATTGAAGTAATAATCTAATCTTAAACTGATTTAAATGTGTTAACTGATTCACTTTCATACCACAGATCTCAAAGGACTCCTCAGTACAGAATCAAGTGACCAACCATGAACACGAAATCGTGTCCACAGCAGATCATCATCTGCAAATTGAATATTACTTCAAAATCCATCTCTTTCACACTATGAAAATCTCAGCTAAGATTATTCATTCCCTCATCTCACACTTTAAAGGATGCCAGGATTACTATATCCTAGACTGTAACTGAAGTCGTTCGGTGCAAGCAGCTTTCCTATCAAGGGACCATCTTTTCAGTGAGATCCATTATATATCTTAGGGCTTGACTGAAGTATTTAGTAACTTTTTTCCCCCCCCATAAACACAAGAGCTGAGCAGTCTTCTAATCTTTGAGATTGTAAATGCCCAGCTCCTACAGCTGCAGTAATTAAACCAGCTTCTCATTCCATTACCCACATCAAGTCTCTTCCTTGGCATCTGCTCTATTCCCACACTGCAATCTTCAATTAAACCAAGATAAGCTATTTCCTAAGATCAGCTGACTTGTCTCTCCCTCAACATCATAGACAAAATGATTCTCAGCAGATTTGAAGCATCTTGCTAAATATCCAAAAGGTCTCTTTTAAAGAAATGAAAAAGTAGACGTCAATGCAAGTGCTTATTTTTAGCACCTGAGTTGTTCTATATTTATTCCTTTATGTCTATCTAAAAAAAGTACAATCTCTGATGAAGCATTACCAGAAAATACATTCTACTGGGAAGTCTGCTTTATGAATCCTAGATACTGAGCACTGCAACAAGTGCATCACATCACCCATTCAACCGCACAAGTCTAAGGGTGTAAGTGCACACAGGAGAATGTTTCCTCAGTTTCAAAGATGTGCTTAAAAAAACCCCAGAAACCAATAAACCAATTCTCCCAGAAAGCAAATTCCTCAGTATAAACTTTCTGTCATTCTGCTTAGATGCAACATTTCAGACTTATGCTTGGAAACTGCCACTCTTAGGTATTTTTAATTGTCAACCTCCCCAAAAAACCTCAGTACACCTCATGAGTTACCTGTTAAAAACAACACAAACCCACAATCCCCAACTCCAGAACACATCATACTTCAACAAAACCTCAAGTCAGCAGGAACAGCAGCAGCTCAGGTCACACAAATACTCAGGCAATAAAAGACTACTTATCTCTTCCTTGTCTTTCCTTATACCTGTCACCTTCTTGCCCTGAAGACTCCTGCCCCTTTGCCTCCAGTGTATTTAGCCCAATAACCTCATGCCTCTGATCTTATGCAAATTATCTGAAGATTTATTTTCAGAGACAGGATACAGTTAATCAAAGGTGTGGGAAGAGATATGTCAGGTAAACAGGAAAAGCAGAACTGTCAAGGAAGCTTCTCCTAGTTGTTGTAAACTTTCATTAATAAAGAAAAAGTGGTTTAAGACATGGTCTTACATCCACAAAATTGGGAACAAAACTTGTATTTTTAAGCTAACAGAGTTTTAGTTTCCTGCTCTAGAAAGATATCTGTTATCTACCCACAGTTATTTAAGATTTTTGCGTTATGCTAAACTTCTCAACACTTATCCAAAAAGAAGAAGCTGGGATAGGGGTGGGGAGAGATAATACATACCTCTCTATATTACCTCGGAACTTCACTCTCCTCTGACCTTGATGGACTCTGTCTTCCTTCCAGGTGTTCCCTACCTACAAGACAGACATGCCTGATCAATCTGTCAGACCCCCAAAGTATTTTACCAACCGGCATTACCTACACATTGACAGCTCTCTGATCCCAGTGTAAACAACAGATGGTTGAGGGACTCCAGAGTATGAAATCATACTCAGCACAGGCACTGATACCAGATGAATAGGTTTAGTCAGTGGCAGGTTGTTATTACCTTCATGCAGTGCAAAGCAGCTGAGTATGCAACTTTCCACAAGGTAAAAGTACAGACTTTCAAAAACCTGTAGGCTTTTGAAGTTAAAAACATATGTGCCCCAATTACCTCTATCTCAGACTGACCTTTGTATGTTTGTTTTCAGAGACCTTGTCCTGCATCACTATTGCACTATGGAAGGCAGAATGACTCCAGGTTAATTTTAAGCAGTTTTGAAAACAAGCTGCTCTGGAAGCTTTTACCTGAGCAAACCCACCTAACTCTCCTATCTAGCTTTGAAATATTTTTCCCTACTGATTAAAATGCTCCCTGTGCAGCTGTGATTTCATTGTATTCTTCTGGGGAAAACAGAAGACAAGGAAATATCTAGTTTGAATTCAAGAATCCTCTCCTCATAGCCACATAAAATGCACCAAAAAGGCAATTCTCTCTGTTGCCAACTCCTCCTTTACTACCAAAAAAAAAGGTTTCTTTATCATTGTAAATTAACCCAAAGCATGACAGCAAAAGCATACAAAACCTTAGAAAGAGAGAAATCAAATTCTGTACACCCTGTCTGGTTATTTAAAACAAACAATAAAACATCTAAATTAACCAAAATAAAGTTGGGGTTTGCTTAAGACAAGTACATCTGTTGGAGAAGGGACAGCACACACAACTTATCCTTATTTCCCAGATTTAAAGCCATTTATTCAAATGGCAATTCTTTTTGAGACAGTTTGTCTACCTTCAGTGAACTAGATAATCTCTTTTCCAAAATGGATTAAATTCCAGAATAAGCATGTCAAGAGAAGTTGGCTCAGAAACCTGCACTGTGAATGAAATGGGGTTTGCCTCTCTGCCATCTTCCCTTTTGCTCTAATACTTAATGCCCAAATTCAGCTGTTCTATGGATTGGGTTAGTATTTGGGTGTCAAGCTGACCACATACAGCCTGTGCACTGAAAGGCCAGTACACAGCCAGATAAAACCCATTTGTAACTACAGAATTGCCCACTCTGCTCTGTGATGTGCACCGATCACAAAACCCCCAAGGACACAACTGAGGGGTCACTCCCTGCACAGCCACAGTAATCAAGAGCACACAAGGGACAAAAATAGCTTCTTTCAGAGGAATTAAGGCTGCAACATGACCTCCAGCACCTGCCCCTGCTATGGGAAGGTGGAAAAAGCAAGAAGGGAAGTCCAGCAAGAATGCCACTGAGCCCCAGCCAGAGCCAGCACCAAAGGCATCCAGGAAGCTGCAGATTCAACTGATCTAACCCAGCACATTAATCCACAGTACCAGTCTGCTTTTGAAGGGAAAGCCCCATTGCTTCTGCAAATTGGATCACAGGATGATTTTGGTGCGCACAAAACAGATTCCCTTTGGATGAAACCAAACCAGAAGGTTCACCTAAGCCCCAGTGGTGATGGAAGAATCCAAGCAACAGGCAGGCTACACCTTCAGAGCTCTCCAGTATGCCCCAAGCAGTAGGAGTCTCTCCATTTGCCACAAGTTTACGTAATAGCTGGTACACTACACACTAAGCAAAGGGGCAAGTAGCACCCTTTGCACTTTCATAAGTATTGCATTTTCAAATTTGACGTTAACCACCAGCTCTCAATCCTTTGCAATCTGCTTTGTCTTCCACCTAGGCATCTCAAAAATGTCCAGGCTGACCAAAAGGGACAAAAAGGTGGTTGATTTGAGCACCACCAGGAACAGAGTGCATACAGAGGCATAAAAACATGGAGGGGGCAGGTTAAAGAGAACCAAAGTCCATCAGGAATCTCTTGCTTTTTATTCCTCAGTGTTCACACACTAATAAGTCACAGCACACAGTTCGTTCCTCTGTTCCACGACACTGATCACAGTGGTTTTCCTCTGTGATGTGTCCTAGATGAGAGCCGTGCTGGGTGTTCAAACTTTTTGAAGAAGATGTGGGAGGTTGAAATTACATCCTGAGTGTCCACAGCAATCACCTGTGACTCACAGGGCACTGAAGGTATTTGTCTCCAGCCTTTTGTGCAGGCAGAACCAGGCTGCATGTTCCACCTCAGAAAGGCAAGATATTAGGCCCTGGCCTGGAAATACACTTCCATGGTCTGGAGTCAGCAGGACTAGCAAAGGTCTGCCCCCACTGTTTACTTATCAGCAGTTCTGGTGCAGGCACTAGCCTGGAATAAATACTACTCACAATGACTAGGGATCCACAGAGGCCAAAGGCCCAGGTTACCTTGTTGATAACTCCCACTACTTGGAGGGCAAAGGTTTGGAAGACAGCCTTGGAAACCTTGACCATAACT
>JAOXXN010000001.1:4438598-4451446 GCA_026770055.1 Myrmophylax atrothorax | reverse complement strand
CATGCAGTGCAGCATTAAACCTACCTGCTCATTACTGTAATTTGGCAACTGATTCTAAATGCTTAAAAAAGCACCCTGACAAAACCCACAATAAGTGGGATGAAACAAGGAAGAGGAGGAGGAGGAGGAGGAGGTGAACAAGAGAAAATTATAACAAAAGATCAAGGTAAGTTGGAGATGCACAAATTCACCTGTCTGAGAAGATCCACCCTCTTCTGGAGAAGACATGCAAGTTAAAAGTTTCAGGCAAAAAAACTGCAGTGGAGAAAAAAAATGTCCACCTTGTAATCAAGTTGTATGTGCTGGACACTGCTAGAACTTGTTGAACGCAAGTGTTGTCAGACAGACACCCCTGAAGAGAGGACCTGTATCAGTGCAGTGGGGTTTTTCATTTCTATAACAATTAGTTGCAGGTTTAGAAGCACACAGCTAATGAGGACTCACTGGCTATCCAGAGCAAACATACATGCAGGTAACTGCATTTCTGCTGCTCGTACCCTCTCTCATATGTGTAATTCCACCAGGTTTGTGAGCTCCAAATACTACACTGTCTGCAAGAGACAGTCTTTAAAGACAGAGGGTCCATTTACCTAACAATAACATCCGAAATGCTTCCAGTGGACAGAATTCCACCTTAATGCTGTTCTGGAATTAATGCAGAAACACAGCAGGGCTCCCCTCATAAGAGCATCTGGCATTGTGAAAACCAACACATTACAAATTCCCCCAACAGCTATTGAGTCATTCAAGAGAGGCTCAATTTATCTCAGTTCTGTCTCTCCTACCTAGGCACAGGCTCCACAGTCAGTAAGAGGAAGACTGGGTTTCCTTGTGTCCATAAGAAGGCAAGTTATGTCTCATTTACATCAGAGATACACACTCTTTGGATGAGTATTTCATACACGGCTGATGACAGCTTAACATTGCTGAGGTTACACATTGGCCACTGCTGGGCAGAAAACTCAAAAACCAAGATGCTCCACATTTGCTTGTGGGGACTGCCTGTGTTTTACTAACATGTAAAGACCATATGTTCTGCCAAATAATTTTAGGCATACCACACATAAAAGATATCATTTCAGGAAGCTGGATGGTATTTCTTTTCTGTTCAGAGTGACAGACCATGACAGTCCATAAATTTTCTGGTACTTCATCTCAAATACTTGCTAGAAAAGCGTTTGTCAGTACAGGGAACCAGGAACTTGACTCAGACTTTAATTCATTGCTTATCATTCTGCAGAGCTACTTCAGCACCCACCAGCTTTGTGCAGTGGCTGCAATACCAAAAAGGCAAGCAGGACTGTGTTGTAGAGAGAACTAGCACTCATATTTAAATTCTGTGGGCACAGACTGGCCACTTCTGAATGAGTTTTACCCAGTCTTCCAGCTTTTGTTTAGTGCCCTCCATGCATTCCTGGTAATTACAGCTTCTGGCCAGAGCAACTCTAAGGTACTTTGGCTGGCCATCAGGAATGAATTCTGTGCCATAGAAATTCACTGAGAGCTGAATGGTTGAAAAAATAGCAAATCAAAGGCAACCAGCACCAAAGGGTTTCTGGTAGCTGAGGTCAGGCACCAGTTTCAAAGCCCATCTCTAAGGTCAACATCTCCAAGGCTTTGCTCCACCTTCCGAATGGAACTCACATGGAATGCAAGTGAATTGTTATACATACTCAAAGAGGCAGTTATGAAGCAGCCACTAATTGAAAGGACCTCTTGTCAGAAAAGCAAAAATACCAATATCCTTCCCAGGGTCATTTGGTCTGATGCATAAATTGATCAGCAATGCCCTGTGCTGGAACTCACAGCACGTGAGGCTCCCAGACTGAACCAGGCTAGGAGCATAAGTCTCTACCAAAATAAAATTGAGTGTCTGCAGCTGAAGGAGATTTCTAGAAGTCACCTAACCCAGCTGCCCCAAACTTTCTCAGTAAAGTTTCTTCATCATCTTTTACTTCTCCTTATCATGGCCACTCATTTCTTGTCCACCACCCCACTCATACCCTTCTCTTTTTTTGGCACAGCAACATAAGGGATGAGCAAAGGCAGCCAGAACATTCTTTGGATCTCCTCTGCCCCTTGCCACATCTCATAAGGATGCATTCAGGTGGGCGTTGGTCTCTTCTCTCAGGCAACCAGCAGTAGAACAAGAGGGCACAGGTTTAAGCTCTGCTGGGGGGAGGGGGGAGGTTAGGTTGGATATTAGAAAGAAATTCTTTCCAGAGAGAGTAATCAGGCATTGGAATGGCCTGCCCAGAGAGGGGGTGGATTCTCCATCCCTGGAGGTTTTAAAGATGAGACTGGATGTGGCACTTAGTGCCATGATCTTGTAATCACAGTAGTGTTGGATCAAGGGGTGCACTTGATGATCTCAGAGGTCTCTTCCAACCCAGTTCATTCCATGATTCCCCCCCAGGGATCCTGCACTCCAGTCCCTAGTGCAGAAGCATCAAACCCCAACTCTTCCCTGGCATCTGCCAGAATCTTTTATTTTTGAGTTCTTTCCAGTAAAACAGATTTTACAACTCCCGTTTGGCAATGGAAAACATTTCCCTAAGTTTTCCAGCTCTTCACTCTGCATCCTAAATCCCTAACTTCTTGTCCTCTCTACAGCAGGCACAGATAGCAAATCACTCTCTTCTCCTCTTGCAGCAGGATTTCATGTGTTCTCTATGAAGACCTCTCTTGATTGTTTAAACCTTCCTTTTTCCTTCTGGTAACATTTTCTAGACATCTCTGAATTTTTTCCACTCAGTTTTTCTTACAACTTTTTCCACACGAAAAGCTGTTTCTTAAAAGGCAGTGCTTTCAGCTGCACGTCACAGTCCAGTTCATGCCAAGGAAAATCACTTTCCAGGTGTGTCTTTTTCCCATCTTTTGGGGTCAGAGAGAAGGCAAGAGTTTGGGGTTCTTGGGAAGGCTTTTTTTTTTTGGAATCACCCAAGACCGACTCACATTCAGGTTTCACACTGTTAAGTGGAAGCACTATATTTTTTGTTATCAAAACAGGTAGAAATACAAGCAAATTTGGAGCTTTCTTTGCCCTTAGATGTTTTGCCAACCTCACTGTGTTAATGAATAGCATTAAAGAAAAGGCTCCTGAGCAAATACAGAGGCACAAATGAATGTAGGCAATGGTATCACCAAAAATTGAGGCTGTTGTGATTGATCTTACTAAAGGAGAAGGACCAAGAGTATCAGCAGAGAGACTCCTCCACTCCAGACTAAACTACAATCCCATTAGAAATGATGGTGTCAACCTGTTTTTCAGTGTTGATATTCCTAGGAGCCAACTAGATGGGAGGTAAGCAGCCAGTTTTCTCTCCTCTGTGCCAGAATGCTCTTTCCCAGGAGTACTCCACTATCCCACTACTCCCCGTGCTGGATCAGGCAGAAACCTGAACACAGAACACGACTCCATTTCCCAGATCTCAGGAAAGTTAACGCTGACCAAGAAGAAAAGAAAAAGCCTGTGGGAGAAAGAGGGCAGGGGGAGGAAAGGAAAGCTGTAAGTTGGTTATTTTAGGTCACCCAGTAAAACCAAAGCATCTGTGTAATGCTGCAAAGTTCTTATTTAGAACTAAATTCATGAGATTCAGAAAGGGAGTTTGCAAATGCCCCAGTATGCTTCAGACCATTCTTAATGCTTTTTGGCCTGAACCCATCACTTTAAAAGCCAGCAATTTTTTCACCAAGCCCACCCCTCCCACATACTTCTCTGTCACAGGTCAGTGATATAACAGACATTTCTCACCAAACAAATTAAATTCACTTTTTCTTGAAGGAGAAAGGTCAAGAGAATGAGGGCACCACACTTATAAAAAGGACATTAACAAATAAGTATGCTAAACCACATATCTGCACAAATTAAAGAGAGACAGTAAAATGCCTGCTTTCAATTTGCTTAAATATTCAATTTAAAAAGCCATAAGGCAAAGTTTTGTTAAAATAAATCAATTACAGAAATGCTTGTTAAACCAATCTGAAACCCACATTCTTTTTGGGTGTTCCTTCATTGAAAAGAAGTGTTCACTCTGGCATTACAAACCCAATCCTGTCCTCAAAGGATGTGCCTTCCTTCACAGCAGCAGTGGTGGGAAGAGTAACCAGTGCTAATTTCATAGGCAACACCAAGTGAGGTAAAGCTTCTGCCAGCTTGCCTTGTACTAAAACACATCCTCCTCCTTCCTCAGGCCCAGCCAGCCAAGTTATCCACAGATAACCCTTCACAGTAGTTCACAGATTCCTTTGGGATCCATCGAGACAGCTTTAGAATTGGTGTCAGAAGAATTAGTGCAGATGGACGTAAAGTGCAGCCTTTCCACCTGCAATGCCTTGAAGGAAAACCAAAGGCTCGGCCTTCAGAGCAGACCTACCATATGGATGCTTGACAAAACCTTGAGATCACTGCATTTGTAGAAAATATTTAAGGTTTAGGACATTAAAAAAAATGATGACATAAAAACAAGGCAAGAAAAAAAAAGAAAGAAAAGGATTACACCACTTTCTTTTGTTGTAAAGTACGGGCTCACTACCTGAATGAGGTAAACGCTCATAGTCTGTTGCATACAGTAGGTTCTATTGTTTCAATGATAAAAGCTATCTCTTTTTTTTTACTGTGAAATATAGCCAAGATGATGCTGTGAATGCTTCAGGACTCATCACCACTACTTCAGTCAGCTCTTGTTCTCTAGCATAATATTGCATCTGAAAAGCCAACATACCATTCCAGCAGTGTGCTGGAGTACACCAGGAAAAAATACAGCAGACAGACTAAAAGGAAACTTTTAAGTGAAGCTTATTTCCTTACTGGTAGGTTGCTGACAAAAGCTTAAAAGTTAGGAAAAAAAAAAGTACCACCATCTAGAGGGTTTTGGAATAGGCACAGCTGCATCCAGGAGAGCTTGCCAGCAGTATATATCTAACAGCATAAGGATAAATACATATTTAATGGCCATGTCTTCATTCTAAGACCACATGCTCCAAAAACTTTCACCATAAACGAAGTTACAGTCCTCAAATTGCAGCCATGGCTAGAGCTGCACTAAGCAAGCTGAAGAAATGCCATTTTTAAGCAAAGTTTTCATTTCAAATGCAAGGCTGAATGCCCTTTCCAGGGCTGAGCAAGACTCGGGCAGCAAACAAGCACATCTGTAGCAGGTCAGAGCCATCTCACGACATGCCCCTGGCAGCAGACTGCAAATGATGGTCAGGGAAGAGCAGAGGACCAGAGTAAGTGCCCTGTGACCTTGCTGCTGCCTAACATCCAAACATCTGGTGAGCTGCACCCAAGGAACTTTTCAAGGTAGAAAACGTGCTGCTGCCTTCTGAATTCAGCTTAAGGCACGCGGCTGTAAGGCTGTTAGGCAATGAATGCAATCTCCATCCTTTCAGAATGGGCATGGGCAGGTTCACTGTGTGTTTTCTGATGCATATTTGGGCAGGAAAGCCTGCAAGGAATCCAGCAGTGTTTGGCAGTGATCAGTCTTGTACCATCACAGAAGGATGTTGGGGAAAAACACAACTGGAGAGTTAAGCCAGCAAATTCAGCTTCCATTGTCAGAAACAACTCGACAACAAAACAAACTGAATTACTCAGAGTATATCCTATTTCAGATTAAGCCATCTCACTTCTTAAGAGATCATGCAAACATCCTTGCCACAGTGCCTAACTGTATGTGAGATACATCTGTTTTCAAGTAGTTGTCCTCTCCAGGTAAGAGCAATACCACATGCAAATTCAACATGAAAACCTTTTACAAATTTCAGAAAAGTTGGCTATGAGCAGAGACTGCTAGATGGCAAGGCACTGTACTCCTGCCATGGGCTAGCCAGGAAAGCTAAACAAAAGACCAGACAAAAACTTCAAACCACAAAATTCCAAAGGCCACCTCAATCCCATGATCCCAGAGATATTTCACTGGAAATGGAGATCAATAAGGATCTGGAATCTGGCTCGAATTCCCAGTGCTACTTATACTTTTAGTTAAATGTACTTTACAGGCAAAGTAAACTAAAAAAAAAAAACCACCTTGAAATAAATAGAGGTGAGAGCCTCATGCTCCCCAGGAAGAGAGGGGCTCAGCCCTCTGTACCCTGATTAACCCCAGGAAGTTTTCTGAGGAGTCAGAAGCGTCACCACTGCTGTGACCACCAGAAGGAAAAACAACATTGCTCAGTGGGTGGTTTGGGTCACAGCCTCTTCGCTGACCTCAGGAAATGAAGAGCTTTCTTTTCCTTTGCTTTCAGCCCTCTTACAATTCAAACCTGGGTGGCTATACATTTAATAACCCAAGGGCCATAAGCACCCGAGATGAGAGGAGAAATTCAGCTCAGAGAGGCTGCTGGGGAGACCAAGACTTCAGAAAGGTATTTGGAACAAGGGAGCCCACAGAAAAGTACATACCATGCAGCATAATGTTGGGACAATCAATCACAACTGCAGCTGGGAGACAAGTCTTTGCATTAGGATTTAAAGATGTGTCAAACCTACAACTATTCATCTCTGTCCAGATGGGAGAACAATGTTCACCCCAAAACCTGCTGGAAGGTTACCAGCCAGGTTACTGGGTGTAAAAACCTACCTTTATCAAACATACTGATTGTAGTTGTGTTATTTCATGGTACATCAGCTGTTACAAAATTTGGGTCCATAGGCAGTCTAGCCTGTATCACGACCAGGAACCTGAAGGCTGATCTAGCAAGAGAAAACTGGTAACACTAAAGCATGATATGAATTATGTCAAGAGGAAAACCAGGCTGCTTTTGAACCAGCACAAAATGCACACATTTCTACCATGGTGTTCCCCTGAAAAGACAAATCTGCATTTGAAGTACCAAAAAATGGGGGGAAAAAAAGCTTCTTTGTGCAGAGTCAAGCTTAGGCAAATCTTGCAGCAGTAATTACAGACACTGCCTCTCCAAGCCATCTGCTGTGGCTTTTATAACTCCTGGAAGGGCAGCAGGCAGAGCTGGTGGAGAAGAGGAGACACATCTCAGCAGTCAAAGCCAGGCTGCTCAGAAAAGCTGCGACACCAGTCTGATCCAAACAGGAACTTACATCCTGGTTATCCAAACCTCCTTCAGCTGGCAGACACTGCTGGTGTTCATGCAGCAGAGGAAACAGCTGGATCTTCAGCCTTTTTAGATCAAAGGGAGTCAGGAGGTCAATCTCAAGGCAACTCATAACCCTAAGCAGGCCCAACCTGGCACAACCCCAGTGGGAAGTATCTGACCAGAACCTCATCCCAGGAATGAGCAAATTTGTGCCCTGAAGTCAGTCTGAGCAATCCAGTTTCCAAATGCAGAAGGACGCTACAGACACCAGCAAGGCCAACAGCTCTGCACATCTCTCCTCCAAGAAGTGATGCCAGTAACACGGTCTGAATAATTTAGAACAAGCTAAATCCCTCCTTTATCAGGACACACAAGTTCCAGCCTGATGTTGAAGACCACCTGCATGCTGATGACACTGCATCTGCAAAAGGTTTCATCAGCACAGTTACAGTCAGAAGGGGCAGCAAGACATGCTCACACAACCACACGTTTCAGCAGCAGGCCAAGCCCCGGGCACGCTGCAAAACCCACTTTCACAGTACAGCTGGAGACAGTGCCGATTAATTGTTTTGCCATCCATACAAAATTACTACAATACTCATTTCATAGGGTTGTCACAAGGATTATTTAACAGCTCTGAAGAGCTTTGAAGAAGAAATAGAGGCTATTGTTCTGAGCACCATAGAACTGGGAACGATCTCACATGAATTTTGCATGACTATGCATGTGTGACTGTTGCAGCACCAATAGATTATTTTTCTCCACAAAAAAAAGGCCTCACAGTAGCTCATTTAGTCTGGGAAACACTTTAGTCAAAAATGTATTTTGTTTTGCTTGTTAATATATCCTAAATAGCTATCAACTTTGACTATTTAATTAATGGATTCAGGTGCTGTTTCTAGTCTCTCTTAATTAAGGGAAACATCACATTTTTTACAAAGAACTCAGTTTAGGCTGTCAGGGCTTCTAGCAAGTACACTATAATTACCTCAGTACTGCCAACACACAAGAACAACAAGAGGGGAAAAAAGGAAATAAAAATTTTACTGAAATCTCACTTCATTTACAGCAAATTAGAAAGTCCATCTGCATGGAGAAGAGGAGCTACACACAGAAAGATTCCAATGTCACACTGCTTATGCCTGACCATTAAAGAGCTCTTAACAGTTACAGAAACATTGTAAAGGTTTCTAATAGGCTTTTTTTCACAAACACAGGTATTGAATTCTAGGTGTTCTGCCATACACTCCGATCCACCTCATCTGCATGGAAAACTACTACCACTTAATTCCAAATGTATAAGGAATCCACATGCTCTTTCATTCTCATAAAGCATGGGGAGATCAACACCTGCTTCAAGGATAAGCATTTTATTTTCTTCCTGAGCACTGTCTGACTCCAGCAGAAATCACAGTTAGGCAAAAAGGTTGTACCCAGGGTAAAGCTGATTTGGCTGAGGAAACTACCATTTCCACTACACAAAGCTTCAAATGATCTTTAAACTCTTTGGGACATAAACCACCTCTTTTGTTTGGAAAGCAAACACCACATTATTGATATTACTGCAAGATAAACGACAGTATTAAGACTAGTCAGCACACCAACTTTCATTCCCTATCCAAGAGGAAACAGAAAGTTTCTTTTCTTTCTTTCACCCTAGTTCTGTACCAAGGAACTGGCACCTATGGGTGCACAAAGAATGCAGCACTGCAGTAGCAAGTTCCACAGAGCCCAGGTCCCAAGTTCACCAACTCCCAGGAGAGGCAGCAGCCCAAAATTTAGAGCCTGCTCTCCCTACAAGTTGTATACCTTAGAATAGCAACAAGAGAAAGGGAGAAGAAAAAAAAAAGAAAGAAATGTGAGCAGCCAGGCTGATTTACCAACAGCACACAGCAAGATGTATCATCAGACCCAGCTCTCCCCATGGTTATGTCTCAGAGATCAACAACTTCAGAAAGTTCAGGGTGTCAAAATGACACTGGCCTGCTCACAAAACTTGAGAATGAAACAGAAAGGTGAGTTTGATGATCTCCTTTGCCCACCAGTCCAGTGGGAAGCATCCTCAATGCACAGTCCTCAGTCCTGAGCTGTACATCATTCCTACACAGCTTTCCTTGCCTTTTTCCTGGAAAGTATCATAACCTGCACTGGTTATGCACCAGGGTAACCTGGCACAGCTGCTCACCACACTGTCCAAAAGCTGTTTGGGTTTTGCATGGGTTTACAGTCAGAAAAAAAGAGCCCCTGTGGCTCTCAGTTCCTTCTTAGAACACTGAATACTCATTTGGACAAGGGCAAGAACTCAAAGCTCCTGCTTCCCAAGACAAATGTCCCATCTACTAAACCACAGAGTTATGCTGGTTATACAGCTACAGTCACAGACTCAGCAGAAGGAGGAGCTGCTGTGAAGAGTTAGATCCAAAAGGAGCACTCATAGATTGGTCTTTACAAAAAAGACCAGGATTTCTTTCACCTTTGCTGTGACTTGTGTGGAACATCTCTAAGTGCTCAGCTCCTCATCACTGTCACATCTTGCATACTCCTAAATGTGTGCAGACTCAGAGGCACAAGGAAATTTCACACGTAAATCACAAGTATATACTGATTTTTAAAGCATAAAAAAATATACCTAAGCAAGGGTTCACTTCCTTTTCAACCATTTGAAATTTGGATCTTTTTAACCATTTGAAATCTGCTATTTATGAAATCAAACAGAACAGATTATTGGCTTGGGGCATCAGCAAACAAAACACTTCCTAAATCATCCTGATTTTAGCTACAGGTGCCTGTGTCCCTGTGATAATCGGTCCCCAACTTAGGTGCTGACTCATGCCTGGCATCCTGACCATGATCGTGCATCAGATGGCAAACTCATTTTCATTTAAGAGAATCTTCATCAAGCATGCAGCAGAGGCCTTGGGATTGTTATGTTATTTTATGTTGGTTAATACCATAAGTAAACAAGAAATTTGGATAACACTTTCAAATACCTCTCCATTCCCTTCCTTTTAGTTTTACTTAAAAAAAAAAGCTTTTAATGACTTATTAATCCTAGCACTTATTAAGAGCTACCCACAAGCAAGTGAAGAGCTACCCTGAAAGGCAAGTGGAGACAGAATGCTTACTACTGGTGGCTCAGCACCAGAAAGTAGTGAACAGTCTGAGACATGCAAAAATCTTGAGTTCCCTTGGGTTTTTGTCATTTCTTTTGTTCTTCATCTCCTAATACTCAAGGTACCAATTGCCAAGTCACCTGGTCTTTGCTCAGGCACTGACTATAATGAGACTGCACATGCACCAACACTCAGTATGAACATTAAAAAACAAACAAACAAAAACAAACAAAAACAAACAAAAACAAACAAAAACAAACAAAAACAAACAAAAACAAACAAAAACAAACAAAAACCAACCAAACAAACCAACCAAACAAACCAACCAAAACACTGAAAGAACTGGCCATTTTTAGACACTGGAGATAATAGCTATGTTTCTTCATCAGTATCTTGGCCATTTCCATCCAGAATTATGGTCTCATAAGCCAAAGAAGCAAGACTGAATGCAACCTTTCTTGTTTTTTTCATTGCATTTGCATAGAGTGTAGAAGCAGCTTACCATAATTTATAGCTATTGTAAATTTAGTATAGGTGAACTCATTACAGTTAGCAGCAGTACTTCATTCACACTGGTTCCCCCCAAAATGCAAGCCTCAAATCCAATTATTCCGTAATAGTTTTGTAAGTAAACAAAACACCATTTAGGATTTGAAAACAATGCATCTTTCTGCTAAACGAGGCAGAAAGGAAAAAAACCAAACCAAAGCTCACACAGGACTATGCAATAATTTCATTTTGTAAGAAGATTAACACAGAGCAGAAAGCTTTAGCTCTGGCTGGGAAAAGAACATATACTTTGTGCTAGTAGAGTTCTCTGCAGTTGTTAAGTTCTGTTTGTTAATGCACCTCTTCAGAGACAAAAGAAATCACACAGGGAAGAGGAAATAACATTCTTATTTCTCTCCAGCACTACCTCAACTAAAACCCATTCTGATTTCAGCCCTTGTCAGGTACAACTCACACCCTTTTGACAGAGCTATCTGCAATGCATTGTTAAAATGCACTACAAAGCTTTGATAAGTGGTCCTGCCATTTTAATCATGCTCAGCAGGGACAATCTGGTCAGGTGTTTTCCCTGTGCTTGTTGAATTCAAGCTATATTTGGAGATCAACTGCTCTCTGTCCTGCTTTCTCCAATTAAATGTGTGCATAAGGGTGCAGAGGTGAAGGTGGGAATTAAGAGAGAAAGAGATAACAAGACTTTTTTAAGAGTATATAAGTATATAAAAAGTATATTAAAAGTATAAGTGTATATATATATATAAAGTATATAAAAAAGGCTGAAAAATGTACTGAAAGTAACACAATTTTAATTGTGAAGATTCAATAGCAATAGATGTGAAAGTGAAGAAGACTAGAGTACACAGAAGGGAACCAAAAGCCAAGGCTTCCATGAAAATTACAGGAAAGACTAGAACATTTATGATTAAAATCCAAGGTTCAGACATGTTCACAGCACAAGGACTCTACAGCAGCCCAATGCTCACTGCTGCAAAGCAAGTTCACTGCAGGTTACAACTACAACTCCATTTAACCTCATCATCTCATACACAGCTGCAGGCTCACAAGGAAATGAATGAAGTGTAAGTTCTGCTGTTAGTAGGATCAAACTCGAAAATAATCCATATACCTATCTGTGATTACATTGAACTTCACTCAAGCAACCTGTAGTTCAAGCAGAGTCTCCAGTGAAGAGTGTTCACCACTAAAGAAACACTGCCAAGGCAAGTGGAGAGCTTACCACTCTGCTCCCAAACATGCTTGTACATATCAGCAATTCACTGATGGCAAACATGCCATCTTGGACTCCAGCCTATTTCCCTTGGAGCGGGAGTGGGGGAAAAGCCACAGAGTTTATTTTGGACTTGAAATTAATGAGTAAGAGAACATGATGAACTAATGTGATTACTATTGCTTTGAAGAATGAGCATCAAGATTACTGGAAACTCTGACACTCTCATTCTGCATGTGCTCTCTGCCTTAATCAATGAGGAAATATGAGGATTAAAAGAGAAAAAAATATCGGAGGGGAAGAATAGACAAGTGTGGCATCAAACAGGTAACAGTCTCAACACAAAAATTCCCTTAGAATAGAGTGCTTTAAAAGCTATAAGGGGATAATAAACACGCCTATTGATTTAGATGCCTACACATTAGGTTAGCACGCTCAGCACCCTCTGAACAGAACCCAGGCACAACAGTATCCTATTTGGTTGCCTTTCTCAGATCAATAGGGTTTGCTCTTCTCCATTTTGCACTCGCAAGCCGTGCACCCAGGTACAGCCCGGCTCTTCGGAAACGGGCTTTCCTTCTTTCTTTTTTTTTGTTTCAAACCATTCTCCCACTTTTCGCCTGTCCATCCATCCTTTCTCCCTTCCTCCCACCGCTCTCCTCATGCTCAGCGGAGAGCCCAGCCGCCCTCCTCCCAGCAGCGAGCCGCCAGCCTGCGCCTCCCGGGACGGCGTCCATCTCACCCCGGATGGGCAGGATGCGCTTCCAGCCCGGACCATTATGCCTTTGCCCGCACCGCCGCCACCCCCCGCCCCGGGTACCGCCCCGCTCCCCCTTCGGCTGCCCGATGAGGAAGGCGCCGGGTTTGGGGAGCGGGGCCCGAGGCGGCGCGCGCCTCCCCGGCGATGCTGTGCAACGAACGGCCTGTGGTTTGACCCCAGGTGG
>JAOXXN010000001.1:4416348-4429299 GCA_026770055.1 Myrmophylax atrothorax | reverse complement strand
AGAAAGAAAGAAAGAAAGAAAGAAAGAAAGAAAGAAAGAAAGAAAGAAAGAAAGAAAGAAAGAGGAAAGAAAGAAAGAAGAAAGAGAAAAGAAAGAAAATGTAGACAACTTGTTTCTAAAATACTTGCTATAGATAGTCTCCTGGTAAGGATGTAATTAATAATTAATATTTCAGAGCTCAATCCAAGCAAATCCAAAGAAACATAGAGGCAATAGAATATGAGCAGAGCAACATCATGGCTAAGAGTTGACATCCCTGGTAACACCATGTCAATCACCATGTGAGAAAGGACAGACAGAAGGGAACAGAAGGCCAGCTGAAACCATCCCAGGAAATTGCTCTGCAATGCAAACTGAATCAAATCAAAGGGATGAGTGGATATGTGCAGATCTTCCAGATGATCTCTGTGTATGAACACTCCAGAAGGGATGCTGGAACTTGCAGATTTGACATGGCATTTTGATATTTGCCAGGAGATACCAATAAAGGCACTGCAAGAAACAAAAGACATTTCTCTTCTATTACACATCTGCAAGGCACACAGTCTAAGAACAGAGACCTTTTCTATATAGCCCTATTTATAAATCAGGATTCATCAAATTATCCCTTGAAGAATGGAGAGGATCACACACATCAATCCTCATCAAAGAGCTCTGAGAGGAAACTGAGCTTCTGAAATCACCACAGGAGGTACACACAGATGTGCTACTTCACATGGTCTCCAGAATGAAGGACCAAATCAGCCCCCATTAAAGGCACAATAGCCTTGTGTGGTGCCTTGGATTCAGCCATGCTGTACTGCTCTGGAGTATTGGAATGTGTTTTTCTGAAACACAGTCCTGGGCAAGATTAGCTAATAATAATAGCAACAACAGTAACAATAATAATAACAATCAAGATAATGATAATAATAGGAACAATAACAATAATTATTATAATAATAACAATAACAACAATAATGTTGATGGTGATGATAATAATAATCCATATTCCCTGATGAGTGGCTTTTGGGACGAGACACAGTTTGTACGTGTTTCTGCAGGCAGCACAGCCTCAGGAGTCCTGCTATCCACTGACTTTTTGCAGGCTTGGCTATCATGGGGCTTCCCACCAGAAACTGTGGGATTCCCATGGTGCAGTGCGAAGTGCAGTGGCTGATGCCCCTCGGCAATTCCAGACACTTTCCTGTGCCCAATGAGGATGCAGGTGGGGAGACAGGGATTAACTCCAGACACTAATTACCACACAGCAGCTACCAGAGCTCCATGTGCCTTGAATGGGTGCTTGGAAGTGAGATACTGGAGGCAGCTGCACAGTGTGTGCACTAATTAATTTTAATTAAGATTTGGAGAGCAAAAATTACAATATTGCCTGAATTATGCATCTAGCATTGTACATTATGGGCATTCATCAAGAAAGAGCAATATGCCATTTCTTTATGGTGCATTTAAACAATGAATATCAGTACTTGTATCATTGAAACATGAAGCAGAGAAAAAAGGAATACATGCAAAATATTAAGTCAACAGCTGTTCAGTACTAGAATAAGTGTAGTTGAAAGATTTTCTTATCCAGTGACGAAGCAAAGTGTTGGCAAATTCTTGAAGTATGAAATCCAATTACTTGAGCACTTAGAGTATCTGAAAAAAAATCTTTCTGAAGTTTTTAATTTAGAGGAAAGAAGTGAGTTGTCTTTCCTTGTCTAATAATTTAAATGCAGACAGGTACCAGAGAAAGTGCCACAGAAAATAAATCAAGAATATGAAATATAGGCTGCCTACATATTTCTGAGTTTCATTCTTTATCAAAAGTCCTTGGCACAAATTAGTATCAAATTAAATTTCTTTTTTTACTGACTGGGTGACAGTTAGTCAGGAACACAAAAATTAAGTATGTGGATAAAGGTATGCTAAAGTAGGTAATTATTTAAGTAAATACATACACAGATCCTGTTTGCAAGAATGGCATATGGCATAGGGTATAATTATATATGATTGCAAAATGACCTGTTTTAATGGTTTTAATGCAATAATAATCAACTTCTCCAAATTAAAATAGCGAAAATTGATGAAGGACCAAAAAAACTCCTCAAGACTGACTATATAAATCAGTGAGTATCCAACTATGCCTTAAATCATGATTGTAGTGACTGTGGATTCAAGGTTAGAATTCTTGGGTGCCATAATTTCCAATCCATGAAATACTTTTGTCTGTAAGAAGGAGCTTTCTTTCCTCATACAGAGTTTGACATGGGAATACTCCTAGCCACAGAACTTTTAAAATGCTGGCTGTTGAAATGTAAAGAGGGGACAAAGGCACATATGTCAACCTATCCTATATCAACCTGCTTTTCTTGCATGTGTGTGCAGACCAGTTTTCTACTCCTAAGACTAACTGTTGCAAGTATGGCAAAGGTAGAGAATAGAAATTAATATCCTGATTTTTTTTATTATAATCAACAAGATATTGCCTCCTTACAATATATTCCATCCACTGTGCAGCTTACAGAACAAGTACTGATGATTAGAGTGTTTCATAAGACAGTCTGAACATGGGTTTTTGGGAAAAACTGTAAAAGATGCCATTTCCAACTGGGAGACAGCTCATTAGAAGGCATGAGACTGGCTCAAATTATGCTAAGAGGGAGAAACAAGAAGGCAAAAAGATCCCAAGGTAGTCTGTTATGAGTATGGATTATTTGCCTTGCACTAAGTTTAAGACATATTTAAGTAAGGAGATGTTTTCAGTTACCCTTTGGAGACTTTAAAAATAAATCTACCCTGCTTTCTGCAATTTTTCCTTGGTTTTAATTGCTTAGGACTCCCAGGTTCTGTCATGGTAGCAGTCATTAAATCAGTGAATGATGCACACCAACATCGCAATGTCTATTTACCTACCTCTAGGCTTGGTTAGAGGTAGGCAAATAGTCTTTCTAGGTTTTAGTGGGTGTTAATTATTTGATTATGAAATACAGCATGGCATCTGTGCCTGAAAAATGCCTCCTGTGCCTTTTGAGTGGCTTTTAAGCAAATTCCCCCACATCTCCCCAGTGTGGCAACCTCACTAGTTAAATGGAAAGGCAATCCTAAATTCACTCAAGGATGTTCAGTGTGCTGAACCTACCCTGCTCTTATGCATTTCCAGCTGCTGATAACTGGCCTGTCTCACCCAGCAGTGCCCTGTGGATACAGACACACCTTGTTTATTGGGAAGGGAGATACAGACACCTTTTCACGGTAGACGTCTGCATGGAGCTGGTTTTTACTCAAATTTCCTCCTTGTGAGCCCTATTCAACACCTACTAAAGCAATAGGAAGCTTGTTACTGACCATAATTAGAAGGTACAGCAGGCTTGGGTGGCTGGGATTTGGGTGGTTAATAGGTTTTCAAAGCTTCACCAGCAATGCTGAACTATCAAGTGCTATATCTGTGTAGGGAATTTCTTGCCACCAGTATGGGATGACACAGAAGAGACAATTTTTGCTTAAGCTATGCTTTTAAGGGTCACTGAGATAAGAGGAAATATCTGCAGTCTTGACCTAAAGGGGTTTTATGCTCACCATCAGAAGATTGTAGCCAGCAGGTCAAAGGAGGTGGTTCTGCCCCTCTACTCTGTTCTTGTGAGGCCCCACCTGGAATACCATGTGCAGTCCTGGTGCCCCCAACGTAAGGACATGGGACTGCTGGAGCAAGTCCAGAGGGGGCCATGAATTTGATAAGAGGACAGGAGCACTTCCCTATGAAGACAGGATGAGAATATTGGGGCTGTTCAGTCTGGAGAAGAGAAGGTTGTATGAAGATTTCACAGCACATTCAAATATCTGAGGAGGTGCTACAGGCAGGTTTGAGAGGGACTGTTCATCAGGAACTGTAGTGACAGGACAAGGCATAAGGCATACAAATGAAGAGCAGATATTTAGGTTAGATATTAGGAAGAAATTCTTTACTGTGGGGATGGTGAGATACTGGAACAGGTTTCCCAGGGAGGCTGTGGATGCCCCAACCCTGACACTGTTCAAGGCCAAGATGGATAAGTCCTTGAGCAGCCTGGTCTAGTGGGAGATGAACCAGTCCATGGCAGGAGGGGTTGGGACTAGATGATTTTTAAGGTCCCTTCCAACTCATTCTCTGATTCTGAGATTTATGATCATAATCAATACGTACTCCTAATTATTCCCTTTGCAGCATTAAAGCTTATAGCTGCTGTTTGCCAAACCTTCCATCCAAAGTAGTCAAAAATTATTAAGTCAAGGGTTTAAGGGCAGCTTCTCCAAGAAAAAAAAAAAAACAAACCAAGAACAAATCTCAGTAACACAGCCAAACGTACTGCAGAAAAACCAGAAACAGGTCTTCAGAAAAATTAGTTCAGTGTAATTGCCTTGTCAGAAAGAGGAAGGGAACGTCACGTTCATGTTGTTTCCTCTTACCCTAAATCAAGAAATGAAATTAAGGGAAAGTGATGCAATCACGGCTCTGATTTGGCTGTGCTGGTGCAGCTGTGTCAGGCAGTGCCGGCTGAAACCTCTGCTGTGCACATGGCCATGACACAGCACAGCCCGTGCAGGAGGCACCACCAAGGCTCTCGGTACTACAACTCCTTCCAAAGAAAATGCCTCAATTTTCCCTCTTGTTCCTCTGTCCCTTTCATTCTTCTCCATTTTGTATACACTAAACACTTTGCAGGGTAGTGCTATATTCTATAATACGTCAAAAATACGCAAATATATTTACAGTGAATCCACACAGTATGTGGCAGTTTTTTCACCATTTGCTTGAATTCACCCACTAATTAAAATCAAGATAAAGTCCATATTAAATAGAAGGGCAAAATATGCTTCCTAAGCATCAATGTCCTCCCAAATTCAAAGCAGAGAAGAATGAATCATGGAGAAAAGAAGGCATGGAAGTCGCCTTGGCAAACAAGGGGACAAGGGGATGTGTTTTGTGTGGGGAGGGTTGACCAGAGGCTCACAAGATGTGGGAAAATGGTCTGGGGAATTCTGCACAGCCAGAAGTCATTATTAGGAAACAAAGAATAACTGATGAGAAACTTCATCAAAAAAAGGAGAGGGTGGTATGGGATAAAACTGTTGGTGATTGCTCAATGGAAACCTTGAGGCAGTGAAGTCTGTTTTTAAAATAGCAATCTGACTAGCCAAGGGAGGCCATACATGTTGCAAAGTTCACTCTATGAATAAGGAAAACAACATTCAGCTCAAGAAAAACACAGAGACCACAGAAGTCCTGCTCTTCTGCTGGTGCTGAGTCTCGTTGTGTAACTCAAATCATACAGACCATTCAGTTGCACTGGTGCCCACCAGCATCAGCATCACAGCCTCACATGACACTTAGGAAATTTTGGGACTTCTGAGGAATTTGGAGGCTACTGATTGAAAATAATTTCTGAATTAGGAAGAGAAGCATAGACAGCCACAAGCTCTGGAAGTGATGCACACCTGGCAAGTGTGATGTGGACTGAAGGGTTCGGTTTTGATGCTCCAACTTGTATGTAGACAGAAACCTCCTCAGAGAAGAATCTGTCCCCAGAGGAGGTAAATCTGACTGAATTTTTCAAGAGGGTAACATGTTAATAACTAAAGGCAAAGTAGAAACCACCACATGAGCATTGGTTTAGCAACAAATCGTATCTGAAGAGAGATTTAATCAAGGCACCAAAGACATGACAAGGAGAATGTCTAGTTTCCTATACATCAGCACTTGATGACTGGGTAATTAATGAGGTTTGAGATTTCTTAAGCAGCTCAGCCTGTTTAGCTTAATAAGGAGAGAGTGATAATTATATGATAGACTGTAATTATTGATCTACATGGGAACAGAAATCTGGTAAGTGAGAGCTCTTCCCTCTACCAAACAAAAAAGTCCAGTTGTATAGCTGAAGATACAAACTCAAACAAAAAGCGACATACAAAGTCTGAAAATTGAGGACAGAAAACCATTACCAAACTGAACTAATGTGCAATTTCCCTTTTCTGGCAATCTATAAGAAACCTACAGCTGTAGTTATGGTAAAGTTTCTGCTTCTGACAACCTTAAAATTGAATTAAAAACAAAAGCTATATTTGGTTGGTTTGTTGGGGTTTTGTTTTGTGGTTGGTTGGTGGGTTTTGTTTGTGGTTTTTGGTTTGTTGGGGGTTTTTTGTAATTATTTTGCTTTTTTTTTTTTTAATTGAGTTTTCCCCCAAAAAATGTGTTTCCAACAAGATTCCTGAGAAGGTGGATTGTAGGGATGCTCACCCTACACAGTCAAAACTCCATGTGGTTTATAACTTGCAAATCCCTCTTTTGTGTAACCTCACATTTTCAAGGGTATCATAGGTTAAAGGAGGAAATTTTTGCAGGAACTGCTTGTCCAAATATTGGCAGCCCCTTAATAAGGCATCCTCATTAATTCCTCCCTTTGAAATCACAAAGGTGTGAGAAAGACCCAGAGCTATGGAGACCATCACTGGTCAAATTACAATGTTCTGGAGAGATTTTTCTAAAGTATATCTAAACAGAAGGAAACTTAAATCATTCAGAAAACAAAAGAAAAACTCTCCACTTGAAATTAACTGTCACATCCGTCAAATCTTGGATGTAAGCCTGGTACTTTACACTGAGCAAGAATCGCTTCCAGATTTCCACCAGTCACGAACTGACAGTCTGGGCTAAACAGACCATGATGTGAGTACCAAGAGAATAGATGAATTTGGACAGAGGGTGAAGGGAAAGTCTAAAAGCTCCACATCTAGTGGTTTAGAAAAAGAAGAAGTTTCAGCAGAGTCTGGCCAGTAGCTTAATCCAGTCCCAGTACAAGCGAACACATCTCTGGCCTCCGGCAGTGGGTTATGTGGATGATGCAGTCAGGCAGTGAGATGGATTAATAGCACTGGCCTGGTCACGCAAAGTGTGAACCTGTCTGAGATCTGTCTTAATTTATAAAAAATCAGGGCACAGATCCAATAAAAGGAGTTTTCTGCCTCTATTCTCTCTCTCCATTCAAGGCACAGAGAAGCACATTGTTACCTGGAGGCCAAGGGTGTGGCAAATGTGCTTGACCATCACTGGCATGTGAGTGGTATGTCCCCATACCTGGAATCACAGGGTGGTTTGGGTTGGAAGGGACTGCAAACATTATCAAGTTCCACCCCCCTGCCATGGGTAACGCACCTTCCACTAGACTGGGTTGCTCCAAGACTCATCCAACCTGTCCTTCAACACTTCCAAGGATGGGGCATCCACAACTTCTCTGGGCAACCTGTGCTGATGCCTCACCACCCTCACATTTTTTTTCCTAATATCTAATCTAAACCTACTCCCTTTCAGTTTAAAACCATTTCCACTTCTCTTGTCACTACATGCCCCTATAAATAGACTCTCTCCCTGGTTCTTGTAGGCTCCCTTCCCTGTAGGACTAAAAACACATGGAGAGCACTCCTGGGGTTATTTCTACAGTTTATTTTTGCAGCTTTTCAAAACAGAAGCAGGTTTTGGCCTCTTCTAACTCACATATATAGCCCTCTTCTTGACATAGTCTTGGTCAAAAGCACACTGCTCTCAGTTTTTCCCTTTTGGGGAAAGGGATTTCATGTCTGAATTTTAGGAATACTGATTTGAAATCTCACATTGAAGTCACTTTCGATTAGATTTGCTTCCAGGCTTGAGGCATTACTGACTGTGCAGCAAGGTTTAAAATCAAATAAATGCATTGGTTTCCTTGCAGGAAAATTGCATACAAAAGAAGTTGTTTCTCCAAGTGAGAAAAAAAAAAAGATTTAAAGAAGAGGAAGCAAAAGAAAATAAATACCCATTGCTTAATAAAAGTTCTTCTTCTCTAACAATGTCTTTGCCTTTTTAAAGAGAATAATTTCTAGCTTTGAGAAAAATACTAGTGGAACAGCTCTTGTGTGAGCCACAGCAGGTAAGCAGCAGTGCTAAAAACATAGCTAGGATTTTGGTAGGTTGCTGGGAGAGTAGTGAAACTGCTGCTGTGTCACCTGGGAAGATAAAAACTACGAATTCAGACAAAATGTGATAGCAGTCAGATTTTGAGAAGAAGAGTTTCCACCCATTGTATCAGACTAAAACCAATTTTCTACCCTGGTAAAGTCTGATGTATTTTGGGATATTTTCTTATCAATCTTTTTTCTCATGTCCTTGCGATATAACAAACCAGTCAGCTTACAGCATTATACAACAACAGCCAAGGAGAGAACATGGAATAAGACATTTCCACCAGCTCCATTTGCAGAACTCACATTAATCCAAACCAAGCACTGTGGTACTTATAAGCAGTCCTGACTGCTGACCCCTGGAGCTTTAACTTGTCATTTAAACAGTGGGGTTACTGCTTGTGTAAGCAACATGTCTGAGCTCTGTAATTTGGGGGGGGGGGAGGGGGAATGAAGTCAAACTCCCCTTGTATTTTCCTTATTCCATTTCAATTAGAAATGTTGTGATTCTCAGGGTGAGGGCCTGTTGGGCAATACTGTATTTGCTTTTCATTCAGCACAATTAGTAGATGATTTGCAGCAATCCCTGGTGGTGTGGGCAAGTTCCTCTCTACTCACTGCCCCAAACCTTGCCCAGGCACTAATCCTGGAGCAGAACACACTACTGTTAGGGTAGGAGCAATACTTCCCTGGGGATATGGGATGTGGGAACCACTGCCCCAGCTGCCACAAAACCCCTGCTGGAAGGGGCTCTGGTGGGAAAGGCATCAGCTGGAGAGGGTTCCCACTGTAGGCAAGGGACAGAGTCTTGTTTGGAGGAGGCCTGGGTAGAAGAATGTGAATTTGGGAGCTGAGTATGTAGATAAAGAGAAATTAATCAGTGAACACACACAGGAAAGCTGGAGAATCATCGAAGAGTTTGGGTTAGAAGGGGCCTTTAAAGGTCAACTGGTCCAAACCCTCAGAAGGGGCATTCAAATTGGACAAAGGAACAGGTGAATGAGGTGGGATGACATAGCTGTGACATACAAAAAGGGATGAGAAAATGCCCATACCTTGTGTGTACAAGCAGCCCAGGCACTTGGCATTTATCCCCATTGTGTCCCACCTCCTTTGGACTGTGCCCTCAGCTGGGGCAATGGAGCACACCCAAGCAGAAAGCAATTAAACTTCCTTCTGTATATCAGCAGAGATTCTCTTTTTAGCTTTAGAAAGCTGCTCTCCAGGACCTAAATTGAACTTCAATCTATGATTGAGCAGCACTGTGGGGGCTCTGCTCTTGACTGGAGTACCTGGGAATTACTGCAATGTAAACAATAATTTCATAATATTCATGTGAGCCTGTTGTTGGATTGCAGAGTCACACATTACAGTTTAACATTCCTGGCATAAGGCTGCTTATGCATAGTTTTGCAGAGGGCTTAACTGGTAGGGCTGGATAGATATGAAGGGGTTGCTCTGGCATTTCCTCTGAAGGTAATATGAGTTCCACTGTCTATGCCCCAGTAGATCCATATGGAGGGTTCTGCTTTAAAGTTGGCTTTTATTCAAGGCTCTTCAGAGAATTTCCTTTCTCTGCTTTTCAAATATGGACACAAGAGAAAAGGAAACACATATCTAAAATACTTCACTGTTGTAGGATTATTTTTTGTATCATTTTGCTATAGCTGCATACTACTTTCCTCTTTTGTAAAGTGGCTTTAAAATACACAGGCTTAAAAGGATGGAGAACATGTATTTTTATTTACTACAAGTAGCTACTGCAGAGAGCTTATGATTTGTATACATTTCCCAGGTGCAGCCTTGACTTCGCAGCAGTCAGTAATAACTTTCCACTGACTTTGTGGGGCTGAGTGAAGGGAAAGGAATCCAGTGGTGTGATATTGTTGGTTCCTCCTCTTTTCCAGAGATATTACCTCAACACCACCCACACTGAGCAAAAATCTAAGCAAACCTTGTCTTGACTTCTGGTTTTATGTTTGAAGGTCACAAGTCTCAGTTGTGTTTAAGCTGCACATGGACCTACTTCTAAAAACAGTGGAGTCTTCCCACAAGCATGTCTGGCATCTTATCTCTGATGTCCAGGAAACAAGCCTCCCCCTACCATCACACTGCTGTGGTAAGAAGGAGGTTTTGTAATATATTGAGAGTAAAAACCATACATGACTTTATTAATTAAAAATTAGATCTTGCACTGAGTCTATAAATAAAATACCCCAAGAAGGTAGCATAGGTCATCCCCATGCCAAGAGATACCAAAGGACTGTTGAAATGGGAGGACTCCAGAGGGCACCAAAGTTATCATACTGCAAAGCTGAGGGATGCCAGGATTTTGTACATTGACCTTTTCCTTACTTACAGCAATGACTTCTGTTGTTACCCATCCCTGCGTTGCAGATATCCCCAAATTTGAGGAACAACCTAGGAAATCATGCTGAACTGCAAAGACTGCAGCAGTAATTAGCAAGATTCTATTCCCACACTTTGCCTGTTTTGCGTTAGAGTTATTTTGCGTTAAAGTAATTTCTGTGCCAGGTTAATTGCTTTTTTCTTTTTCTAATGAGTTAGTTTCACTAACTCAGTTAATTATATGTGCACATTCTGAATTCTGTTGCTTATTTACAGCACTGATCAGAGAACTCCATAAACGTACAGCTTAATTTTGTGGTGAATTATGGGTGGTGGAGGCCACCACAAGAATTTCATTAGCCTCGACTCCAAAGCATTGGCAGTAATTGCTGTAAGGCTATAAAGGTTGAGAAGGCTGTCATAAAAACACAACAGTGGCAATAAGAAATGTAACTATTTTTGATACCTGGAGACCAGATATCTTTTCAGGCAATGTATTGTGTTGTATAAATTTATAATATTTCTCTCTGTGCATCCTGTTGGCTGCAAGAAACTTAAGACTACAGAAAACTTGACTGTAATGCTCAGCAGGTCACTGGTTTCCAAAACGGCAGCATTAATTTGTACTGTTAATAGAGAAGAAAACAAGTATCAGCAGTGGAAATGTTTGAGTGGAGGCTGGGTAACAACCCACAGTGACGCTCTCAGCCTTTCCAGAAAGAACCTGCCTGCTTGCCATGTTAAAAATACAGGAATGCTTCATTTCTTATGCCTTTCCCCTAAGTGGCTACTATGGTCCAGAGGTGGAGGTGGATATTTGGCTTTTGAGAGATCTTCCCATTCTGGAAGGGACAACTAGACCAGGAGGTTACAGTCAGCAGTAAGCAGGACATGAGGGAACTTGAGAAGATACAAAGCAGACAGAAGTCAGGTGAAATAATCGCAGGAGTCTCTCCATGCTGTGTGATGGGTAGATAAAAGTGTAATCAGCGTGAACCAGGTGCTGAAGCCACATGGCTACCAAGGGGATCAGGTCAGGGGAGGATGGGGGGCCAAGGCAGGAGCCAGGCCAGTGGTGCAGACTAAGTCATGCAGCAGCTGAGCAGCAGCATGTCAGGGCAGACACTTCAGCTGGCACTGAGCAAACAGCCCCAAAGCAAAACTCCCCGGCAGTCCTCAAAAAGACACTGTGCCCCAACTTCTTGGGCAAGGCGGGACAGAGGCTGGTGGGCTTTCATGTGGATGGAACCCAATTCCCACCAGCTCAGAGGGCAAGTTTGTTGTCTGTAGAGGGAGAAGGGGGCAGGAGGCTGGTAGAACCCTCTAAGCTCTGCCCCACTTCACTGCCCAGCAGAACACATGGGGAAGAGTCCCTGAAAATCAGCCATCCTGGAGAGAACCGTCTATCTCGGGAGAGAAAAAGTCTCCTACAGCCCATACTCTGCTCTGAATATAAGGGTGGTCATATCACCTTTACCATTCTCTTTGATGGGAGAGTCAACCTTTTCAGTCTATCACTGAACAGTCCCTGCCCCACAAGCAAAGAGGAATCCAGCTCCCTGCTCACCTCCACCTTCCCTGCAGCCACTGAGCAGAAGAGTTTCCTCACTGAGCATGTAGCTTAAATCATGGAGAGACTCATGAAAAGGAGTTTTGGCAACACCATCCAACAGCCCCATGTGAAGGTAGAAGTGCCTTATCACAGAGGAGACAACTCCAATTCTTTCTGTCCCAGCAAGAAGAGCAGCAGTGAGAAGGGGTATCCAGAGGACAAAGCTGAGGAATGCACAGGCCTTGTTCACAGGCACCAGGGTTTTCCCTGTGTCTGAGCACATCTCCTCTGAGGAGCCAAAAGAAAAATAAAAAACCCACAGTATATATGCTTTGCTGACTCACCAGCTGAAAAGGTCACTGAAGGCTGAACAGCTAAGACAACTCTGGAAAGAAGACCAGGGAAAAAATTAATATAATTTGTGCTCTTCAGAAATGCCAGAATCTCATCATTCCCTCTGGTGAAGGTGTGGTAGTGGTATTTCTATGGACACACCGTCCTGCACAAGCTCTGACTATTCAATCTCTTTTTCCTAATATAGCCAGTTTCCTAAGAAGCATGAGAATGCAGTAACTTGTATGTAGCTCCCACCCTGCCATCCTACTGCAACTGAGACAAGCATTATGCTACAAGAGCTAGAATGGTGCCTTCATATATGCAGACAAACCTGGCAGTGTTAGAGACCAAATACCTCAATTTTGCTGTTCTTCTGAGTCATAATCCTTGATGAGGTACAGGCTGTGTAGCTGCAGCATCCTGAGCTGCATTGAGGCAAATAAACACTGCTCTGTGAGAAGTAGAGCTGAGAAAGCTTGTGCTTCTGTGGTCTTGCATTCTACACCTCTGCTCTTCATATAATATCCCCTTCTACCTTCCTTATGTCTCCTGCAACTCACCTTTTTCCTCTAATTTCTCTAACCCCCCTCACATGTACTCATTGTTGCATCCCATGGATGTGCACATTCTGCCTCCAACCTCTTCCCACACAGTACATCTGAGGTGACTTGTGTTGTGGCCAGGTGTCATGGGTTCACCTAGGTGGGCCTAAATTTGGGATTTTAAAGTTCAGACTAGGCCTGGAGCTGTCAGCTGATTTG
>JAOXXN010000001.1:4366265-4393393 GCA_026770055.1 Myrmophylax atrothorax | reverse complement strand
GAGGAGAGGAGAGGAGAGGAGAGGAGGAAGGTAGATAGTCTGTTTTTAGGAAGGTAGATAGTCTGAAAATGCAGGGATAAACAAAGAAATGTCAGAGGGGTAGGCAGGGATGGATGTGGAGAGACTGAGGCTCTCCCAGGTATCCAGCTTGGCCAAGTAAAGACATAGAACCCCACAGGCATTTGAGGTATGGCCTGGCAGTGAGGGAAGGGAATTGCCCATTTTACTCTGAAGGATGAAGCATAAGCAATGTTGGCTAATCATAACCAGAGTGAAATGCAGTGAAGTGAAGAGCAGGCTCCCTAGGGAGGTTTTTTGGAAATACCATTCTTCAGGAGCTGTGCAGAGCAGGTCTGGGCATGGCAATGAACACTGCAATTTTGGCAGCTTGAGTAGCCACTGTGGAACAGAAGAGAAAGATGGAGTTGGGAGGGGATGGAGGCATAGGAAGAATCAGCCTAGATGGAGCCTTTGCATTTCCTGGTGTGCAGCCATCCATGTTTTTCTGCATCTCTTATGGTTTTCTCTGAGAGCCAACACATGGGCTGGGCTTTTAAAGAAAACATAAAACAAGAAAAAAAACATTTGGGGCACAGAAGACCTGTTATTAAACACACCAAAGGCCATCGAAAAAGGCATTTTGAAGCTACTCAGGCTGTCCTGCTGTAAAAGCTGGCAGATTTTTGCAGTGCTGCCTCCGCTACTGTGATCGAGGCACCGCTGGCAGGCTGAGCCTCTAAAGTTCATTGTGGGTAAATTGGCAGGGACAGGCAGTTTCTGGCAGGTAAACAAAACTCTTGAGGTTGGCAGGCCTCTATCAAGACTGGAGAAGGAGAGGATATAAAAAGAAAGCTGGGTTTGGATCAACTGAAGACACAGGGCTGTGCTTGCAGATGAGCTGCAGGTCACCCTGTGGTGAGTGAGAGCTGCTTCCCTGAGGTGTTGGCAGGGATGCCAGAGGGAGCAGGATGACACATCCACTCCATGGAGTCAGGTCTAGGTCAGCAAAGGTTCTTAGTAGAAAAAAAAAAAACAAAAAACCAACATGTCTTTTCTTTTCCAAAGTAGCTGATATGCTGTGAAACTTGATATGGAAGCACTCTTTATTTTATGCATGTCTTGGTAACAAACCCTTTTACTTTAATCCTCTCATTTTAGAGTGCCTGGGGTAAAAAATGAACTCTTCTGAGAAATGGTTCAGTTTATACAGATCTCATGGCAGCACCACTGGGTATTTAAGTCCAGTTAATTTATTACAAGGTAAGAAAATTTCCAGTGACACCTGGACTCCTTTTGTCCCCCTGCAGGCACCCAGTGCCCAGTCAGTGCTCTCATAGCACAACTTTAGAGCAGGTTGAAAAAAAAATCTCCTGCAGACTTCTGGGGGAGGAAGCAATCTTTCATTGGAAAAGATAAATTCTTTGTGGATGGCAGCCTTTCCACCAGCTGAACTCTGAATCAGTGAGGGGTTGTCACCACCCTCAGCTGGCTCAAGAACCCCCCGTGAATGTCTCAGGGCTCTCAGTTCCCCATGAGAAGGATATATTATTGTGTCTGCATCATTTCTCTGACAGACACCATAGGAAAGACTTGGTGCTTCATCACTGAGGAAAGCAGACCACTATTAGTCTTCTGGATAGATCCAATGCTCCAGGCTTTTTTCATCTGCTTTCCTTTGTGACCAAATGAGGAGCTCAGGTTATTCCAGGTGACAGAAGAGAGGGAAACCAGCATCACATGGCTTTGATCTTGTTTGTTAACAAAACCACACCAAGTCCTGTTTTGATGGAGAAATCATCGAGTCTTCCTGCTAGTCGTGCTAAATACCCTCTAGTCAGCATTCTGGACCCCTCCCAGGAGTCCTGATCTCTGGGGCACAAAAGCTTGTTCAACCTCCATCAAACTCCTTTTCACATCCTCATATGAATATATTACACAGCCCAACATCAAAAAAATATTCAGCTAAAAAAAAAGGCTACACAAAGCACTAGATTTCTCAGCATCTGCCTTAACTAAGCCCATGCTGAGGACCAAAGCCTGTTTGCCCAGTAAACCCTGGATAACAGTGTTTGAATTCCAAGCTGGGAAGCTATCCTGACTGTAGCAACACTCTGAAGACAAAAGGTCTAAGCTCTCCCCTGTTAATGAGCACATGCATCAAGAGAGAGTGGTGGCCTGTGCTACCTGCCACAGTGATTGCTGCTGCTAATGAACAGCCTTGATTAAAAGCTGTTCTTCTCTGTCCATAATAGTATTCTGAATGAAGTTCCTCTAGTAAATTAAATTCTTGAGTAAAATGATCATGAGAGGGAGTAGGTCATTAATATATTGGAAAGCTGCTAAAATGGGGAGTAGAGATGAAAACACTTCTAACTAATTCAGAGTCAAATAGTCCCTGGCATGTCAGAACGGTCTCTCACCATACTCCCCAAAAATTACACTTCCAAGAAACAGGTGAGAAAGGTGTCAGGATTTATCAGATAACAAGTGGCAGGAGGTAATTAGCTGCTGCACTTCCAAAGATGAAGTGGGAGAGCAGCAGGGACACTCACACCAGCTTGCAGAAGGTGTGCAGGCACTGACAGCTGGGCTGTGTCTGCTCAGGTTACCATGGGCTTCTGGTTTGAATACCTGTGAGCAACATTCAGAGTGCCAGGAGCCCCACAGAGCTGACTGGGGCTCCCAGCACTTTCCAGTCCCTTGGACTGCCAAGAGCAATGCAACATAGGACACTTGAAATGGCAACAAGCTGCAGACCTGACACTATCTGCAAGTACAACATAGATCTGAGAAACGTGAACAGCAGGATGAGTGAGTGCTGGAATTCAAAGTTTTAGGGAACACTTGGCATGGGAGGAACCACTACAGAGTAGCAAAGTGTCAGGGATGCAGGATGGAGTGCCTCAGGCTGCCCAGGACGAGCTCTTCACACCAGAGTTGTTGTAGCTGCACCTTTCCATGGGCAGCACAGGCAGGCAAGGGCACTGCTGCCTCCAGGGAGGTACCATCCTCACACCTCCAAGTGCTGATAAGGCTGAGTTTTTCCTCAAGGGAATTGCTCTGTGTGGAAAGAGCAAAAGAGATGCTGAGAGAGAATGGAAAGGAACAGCTTGGAGATGTTAGGAAGGACTGGGAGGTTTCAGTGTCAGGCTTACCCTGAGGAACATGATAAAACCAGAAGAGGAAACGGCCATTTGTGATGTTTGGTGCTAAAGGTGAGCCAAGGCTCTATGACATTGTGCAACGAGGAATGTGGCTGAAAAAGGGCCTTTTACTTGCAATGGAGGCAGGTGAAATGGGTATTTCATAAACTCTGTCATTGTGGGAGGGACAGAGAATGAAAAGACTGGAACTAAAACTGACCTTTCCCCAGTACAGCCAATACTGTCCCATCCTTCTCCAAGCTGCTAGAAATGGTGATACGAGTTGGTTTAGACTCCAGAAAATAAGCTCCTCATCCATTATATACGTTTGAGATCTGAGGGGAAAGTGTCCAAAATGCCTAGATTTTTAAAGATTTGAAGAAAGTAGCTAATCTTACATTGCAGTTACACTGGAAGATGATGGGAAGCCCTCTGAGTTGTAACACAGCATTAGGTTAAGGAATGAGAATATAGTAATATCTGTCCCACAGCAGGCAGGGAATGCTCCTATCCTGTGGTCCTTTACCCAGGTAACATATTAACTATTTGGGCTTTACAAAACAGAAGGAATTTACTTGCCTTGCACTAATTATTTGGGTATGTTAGCAAGTTCCCAGTCATGGCTAGATAATTGCAGGAAGCATCTGAGGCCTTAAGAACTGCATCTTTAAGACCATATGCTTAGTTAATGAGGTATTCAAGAAATACAGCTAACAGTAATTAAACAGATCAAAAAATAACATTTAAGAGCACCAATTACTGGTTTTTTCCCTTAGCAAATTATTACTAAATTAGAAATTGTCATTGCTTTGCTCAGTGGATATTTTTTAAAGCAAAATGACAACAGAGGGCTAAAAATAGCAGCTCACAAAGCCTTTGTTTGTCTTTGTTTTCAGTGTGGAGGCAAAGCAGGGAAAGGAGGGAAGGGAAATAAATATCACTGAATTTGAAGCAGAGTGATGAGTACCTGGACACAGAGAGGAGTATGTGGAAAAGATCAAATAAGGAACTTCAGCAAAGTGTTAAAGAATTACAGCAAATTGGTTGGGTGGTGACTCAAGGAGAACAAGATCTAAATGCTCCTTACAGGAGATACCAGTGACTGACAACAAATGCATCCTCAACAGGCAAAAGTGGTGGCACAAGGAGAGAAGTCAAGGACTCCTCTGAGGCAGGAGTAGCTGCAATATAGATCAGGGCACTTGCTTGCTGACAGGGTTTTAATTCCCTGACCAATATACATATTTCCATTGATAAAGGGTGGGAATGGGAGAGTAGAAATATGAAAAAATTCAGATTTTTTTCTGAATAAATAGTAGGAATATAAAAATTCAAAATACATCAACAGTCCAAGACAAAGAACAGCATTAATACTGCTCTCTACTGACAGATCGAAGCAAAACCCAGGAAACACGATTTTCAAATTTTTTACCCATTTCTATGGCACTATCTAATATTGTTGCTACCCCACTAGGATGTTATAATATCACTGGTGACTATTACTGGACAAGGTAATGTACCTGGGGAATTTCTTGGAATATGCTACCACATATTCCATAAAAGATGATAAAAAAGCAATCAGGTCCCACAGGTCACCTTATCACTTTCCCTGCTTTGTGTGGCACAAGTCCCAGCTGTCCAGAGCCAAGGTAGTATTGACAAGAAAGTCTAGTGATCTTGTGGAAACTCCAAGAGGGAACCGGCAGGTCAGGCAGACAAAAAGCAGAGGAGTTTCTTGCACAGTTGGCATTCAAGTGCAGTAATAAATTGTTAGTCACCATCTCCCATTTGGTTTTTGGACTGGACAGACTGGTGAGTTATACGGGTAGGAGCTCCTGGAGGTGGTTTGTCACTTCTCCAAATCAGTAAAGACTTCAGAAATTCAGAAATTTTGCACTGAAGCAGCAACTGGTTGCTGTGGTACATCAATTATCTTTGAATCAGGGAGTTTTGGTGCTGTATGGAGCACATACACTGCAGTCCCCTGATTAATTTTAAGGTAAGGGTCAACATCTGAACCAAAAGACCACGCTCTGTCATCCAACAGGTGCTGGATTCAGCCATTCAGAACATCAAACCCCAAAATATTTTCATTGTGATTTTTAACAGCAAAGTGAGTAGAAGACATTTACTTCTCACCCAGGAGCACATAAATAAACTTCTGCAGTTTGGCAAATAACACTTGGCTCTGTTTGCTCCATGACTCCTTGCTGTGCAGGCTGTACACTCAGCTTCTCACTGCCCTGTTTTGTTAGTAATGAACTTTGTGCTCTCATGGAAATTTCATTAACTGTTGTTGAGGACTGACTGGAACCAAAATATATGGGCCACTACTGTCTATCCATTGATAGAATACCACTTGCCAGCCATACAGGCCTTATTTTCATTTTTTGATCTCAAATTATGGGGAAGGAAAGCGTTATCATCCCCTCTCAGAGCTGCTGATGGTGTCTGAGTGTTTGGAGTGCTTTCTCTCTGGTTGCTGTCATTGTGTCTCTGAAATGCATGGATTAGACTCTGGATAACACTGGTGGGTTGTCTCTGAATTACAGCTCTTGGAATGCATGATTACATAGCTCTCTCCGTCGAAGCTGGCATCAATGAATGCCCGTTCCTGGGTATTTTGTTGGGTGATGTTTAATGTGCCTGACATCACAACCTGTATTTTTGGTTTTACCAGGCAGATAACCCCATCCTGTTTCTCACCCATATTTTATGATGTCATGGATTTACATTGCCCAGGTAGGGATAACTGCACACTATGGCTTCTTCCTGGTTGTCACCAACATCCCTCATGGCAAACAGGGAATTGAAGTGAGTGTCTCTCCTAATTTCATCTCTTTTTGCAATGAGACAAGGTTTGAGTACAGCAGGGGCTCTGTTAATTAACGTCTTTAGCATATCATGATCCACATTTGCCAGAATGGGAACATCAAGAGGGCTGTGCTCATGCATAGCCTGGATACAGGCAGCTTTTGTAAGAGCTGTGGAGAGCACACTCAAGGATCTATTGTGTATTGGCAGAGGCTTCTCTTGTCTCCAGTTTATCTGTTCCACCAGCCCTGTATGTCACCCTACTTGTTACTGAGTGGGGGTCATTTGTGGGCTCAGAGAGAGAATTTAAAAAGACACCTGGACCCCAAAATCCTTTGGCTTCTTCACCATTTAATAAGATTTTGTCTCCTCCAGTTAGACACACCTGCCATAAATATTCCATCTCAGTCTTGCCTGGCTTATTACTACAGAACTATTGCAAATGAAGCATCTGAATCAGGTGGAATGGGGTTGGTTTTGGGTACAATCCCCTGCTCCATCCCAGGATCCATTAGTTTCTTCTGGTTTTATAGTGGGTTTGGCTTCATATTCAGGGAAATTCAAAAGCGACAAAGAATAGCCTTCCCCCAGTTTGTTGTTTTCAGGATCACCCCATATGTTTCCATCCCTTTCTTCAGGGAAGGCAATTATTTCTCTCATCTGTACAATGTCTGGGGGATTGAGAGGCCACATAAGCATCATCTCAAACTTTTCTTCTAGCTTTTGTTTTTTCTTCTTTTTTTTCCTGTAACTGTTTCTGCACCTGCTCAGTTTTCAAAGACAGCAACACTCAGCTGATTTCCTGCCTTCTATTTCTTCCTTTAGGTCCTGTTCCCTTTTATTATTATTCTTCAAAAATCACATGCAGCTGTTAAGTAGCTGCCTAACATTACACAAATAATTCTATTCACCTCCTTTCTGTGGTCCCTGGCCACTTTGGCTGTTCCTCCACACCTTTCCAACCATGCCAGTTTTCACAAGCCCACTTTTCTGAGGATTTGGGACTTGGACTTATTCCATGCCTTTGTGAGTAAGCAGTGATATCAATCTGCTGACTCTGCCAAATTTTTGTGAATGAGTGGTTTCAGGTCGCTCAAAGATTGACCACCAAAGTTATTAGCAAAAGTAGGTTAAATATGAATTTGTAAAAGTGCAGCCTAACAAAATTCAATGTCAAGTTTCACTCTATTACTTACCACACTGTTGAGGCATACAAAGGAAAATCAAGTAAAAATTGATTTAGAATGATTTACCCAAAGACTGGAGATGCAAAAGGGCAAGGGCAACCCACCCGTTGATCAGAGAGGACCCTGTTGCTTTCTAAGCTCCTGATAGAGCTTAGGTGAGCTAGGTCCAGTCTTAGTCTCAGGCTTTGTCAACAGTTTATATCTGAAGGATTTAGAAGCACTTAATCATCAACTAAACATTTACAGAATGAGTCAATAGAATTTACTAAGCCACAATAGTGATTTAATTATAGATCTGAGATCCCAATATTTATAGTATACTTGCTATAGGAATTTAAATCAACCAACATGCACACACAGAGAAAAGAAAAGAGAGAGAAATACATGTATAAAGGCATAAATATGTAGAGATATACCTGTTAAAACTTCCCTTGGAGTTCAGTGAAATATTCTAAATGTCTTAGCATTTCTCAGTGGGCAAGGGTTGAGCTTTGAGGACTGAGGGATTTCATCCTGGGCCTTGTCAGCTTTTGGTGATGGTCCCATGAGTATGAAACTTGAAGACTGGATAACTCCAAGAGGTAGTTGACTCTGCTGTGGTCCAGGAGAGCTCCAAGGGCTCTGTGCTCACTCAGGACTGCTGTTCACAGTGTCACAAGAGGATTGACTTCAGACATCAGTAAATTACCATCCTGGCCACAATCCAGGCTGGTAATTACTGGAGTTCTCAAAACTCCAGCTACAACACTACTGTTCCACTCAAACTACGATTCAGGTAGGGAATGACCTGAGACTGACTGATTATTCCCACTCCTGTCCTTCATCTCAGTCAGGCAACAGGAGTTCCTGGTGCAGTCAGTGCTACTCCCACCTTAGCCATGCAGGAGTTCCTGGTGCAGTCAGTGCTGCTCCCACCTTAGCCATGCAGGAGTTCCTGGTACAGTCGGTGCTTTTCCCACCTTAGCCATGCAGGAGTTCCTGGTACAGTCGGTGCTTTTCCCACCTTAGCCATGCAGGAGTTGCTGGTGCAGTCAGTGCTGCTCCCACCTTAGCCATGCAGGAGTTCCTGGTGCAGTCACTGCTGCTCCCACCTTAGCCATGCAGGAGTTCCTGGTGCAGTCAAGGAATGCTTCACTGAAAGAATCATTACACAAAGACTGAGGTCTAATGGGAATTTCTTAGGTCATAGAGTGGCCCCAGTGAGGTGGGGGAAATGCACCACCACACACACCTGCTGGCTCCCATTGCCTTCTCTGACCCTTGCTTGAAGCACAGTGCTGCAAATCTGGATTGCTGGGACTGTCATCAAGCTCCCTACAGCTGTGCACCTTTCCCTGTCCTGGAGGGTCCATGGCCAGCACCAGCTGGTTGTCTAGTGGAGGATTTTGACCCCAAAACACCACAGTTTCTCACCATATCACTTCAGTAATGCTAACCGTAGACAGCTACAGATATTTACTAGCACAGAACAAGACAGAGCCACACAAAGTCCCATGAGTAGGCAGAAAACAGCAGAAAATCTACCTGGAGGGACTTTTAGCAGGTAGGCAGAAAAGCTGAGCCAGGACAGTTTTTGGGTAGGATACCACTGTTAAAACGTTTATGTTTAAAATATTTCCCATGGCCTGTCCTGGTCAGTTTAAAGAGAGCCTTGTCTGGGGTTCATGATGCTCTGCAGCACAGCAGCTCCAGGTGATAATGCCCAGCCATAGTCACTGCAACTGAATTGTATTTATCAATTCCCCAAGTTCACGTTCCTGTAAATAATTCTTCCCTACATCTAAAACTGCTGGGCTTCAGTTATTCTCCAGCCCATTCCTGGCTCAAGCATGGGACAGAACACTCCCATCACCTCAGAGCACACAAGAGCTCAACAAGGTGAGAGAGCCCTTATTCCAGTCCCAAGATTGATATGAAATAGCACTTCAAAAACTTGCATATATTTGAGTGGGCAATGGGAGAACAGCAAAGATTTCTGGTCTGGGCATCATCTGGGCAGTGTTATTGCAGCACCTGAGCAGAACTTGCTGGCTGCAGCCACAACACTTCCAAGAGGCAGCACTGGAGGTTCCTCCCACATGCGCAGGCATTGGCAAGACAGTGGACTTTAGGATGATTTCTGACTGCTCCATTTTCCCTCTCCAGGCTAAACAGATAAATTATTTTCCCAGGCTGATCCCACAGTTCTAAGGTGGGATAAGAGCCTTCAAGAAAAAGATGAAGAAAACCCCAGTCATTTAATAATGAATTAAGTCCAAAATCAATTTATAATCATTGAGGTCATGAGTTAATGTCTTGGATTATGAGTCTCTTAATTTTAAAATCGAAACCACTTTGCAGGTCTTCTCTCTCAGCCTTTCCTTGGCCTTTTTCAAGCCCCCACAGTCCATGTAGCAGCTAAATAGAAATGTTACTTGGGATGCAAAAAGGATAAAAGGGCTTTCTAAAAGCCAACTGCTCACTTTCTCCCCAGCACCGTCATGCTACGCTGCAGCTCCTGTGCTCAGGACAGTACATGGGACTGCCCTGTGTCCTCAAATTCAGCACTTTAGGATAAAGTTCATTATTTGCTGAAACACAACTTGAAATTCTTGACTACACAGCACCCTAGAGAGAGATAGGTGTTCCTGGACTGCCATAGGAGCACCAGCCAGTATTGGGATTTCCCATGTGGGCTGAAGCTTTAAACAGCTGAGTGCATGCTTTACACATCAAGGTCATATTTGGTAGATAGACTCAAGGGAGTTTTCTCAAAGGAGCAGAGCCTTTTACTTTGATTTGTTCTGTTTTTCTGCATCTCTATTATAGTGACAATTTTTATATTCATTTTCTATAGTCCTGGGCAATTTCTTCAGTCAGCTTGGTAGAGCCCTTTCACATTCCCCCCTCCTCTCTGCACTCTAGGACTGCCAGGAGACCTCCAAGGACATGAAGAGTTATCAGTGTCAGGTCAACACAATTAGTTTGTTCTTCCAGTGGTAAGTCTGGAGAGTAAACTGTGGGCCCACTCAGTAATGATTTTACCTCATGCACCTAAATGTAAAGAATTTCTCACTTGCACATGTTTCCTTAAAATGTACATTCACCAGAGATGTGAATTTATTCTTTAATTAATGAAAATTAAAGAATAAATTGCACAGATTGTGCAGAGCTTAGTCTACAGTCCAACTACTTCTTCCAAAACACAACTGCGTGAAGGGTCAGAAAGAAATTTGGTCCTTGGGGAAGAGAATCACTCCCTTTGACCTCATCAAGCCAAGGTGTTGCCTCAGGAGCATCGTTGTGATGTTAATGACAGCAGTGGGACTCAAGCCAGTGTAGGAGAAATCAAACTGGGCCCACAGCTCCACAATATTCAGGTAGAGGCAGCCAACAGCTGGAGGCTCATTTGATTACTCCCTTCTTCTTCTGGCAGGGCAGCAGGAGCCACTGCTGCTCCATCTGCCTGTCCCACCTCCAGCACTGTGGGGGCTGAGCTGCACAGCAGCAGTGAGGTGTCCGCCTGGTTGGTGGCTCAGCTAAAGCCTCTCTCCACATCATCTCCACAGCAGGCTGAACTCACTGTTCCATGTTTTTATCTCACCTGCTGACAGACATCTCAGTCAACAGGAATTGAACAGAGGTCCCTACCTGTCCCTTCAGTAGCTGAATAGAAATTCAAACCATATCTTGAGAGCTGCCTCTGCTCCCAGTGGAGCTGGGAGTATCCTGCTGGCAAGGGCAGGTGGACCTGCAGAGGTTCACGGTCTAAGGGAAGGGTGGAAGAGGGAAACAGATGGGAAACAGCCCCCTGAAATGTCCTGCAGCATGCACAGAGCCACCAGGAGGATAGGACAGGCAGCCCAGCCCGAGGGCTTGTGGTGGATCTGCCAGTAAATCCAAAGAACAGGGACCTGCTTGGCACCTCCTGTATGTACCCTCCATCCTGCCTGCCTGAGGAGCAAACACTGGACCTTCCTAGTCCCCTGCAGCAATGCTGCTGTGACTAACCCTCCATATGAGTCTGGAAGTATTACAAAGGGATGGAGTAAACCCTGACCACAGTGGATTTAAGTGTCACAAGAGTGCTGAGGGGTAAGAGGGGCTTTTCTTTTCATGGACTGAAGATAGGAGGATAATGTCTGAAGAACTGTACTGTGAAATCACCAAAAATGAGAAAAGCCAGGATTTCCTTAAGAAAATGAGCATCAGACTTGCTCATGGGCTCCAAAATAAAGAGGGGGAACGATGGTACCCGAAACATACCCTGACACCAAGTATCCATCCTATTGTTGTGGATGCTCATCTGCTTGAAAATCCCTTGAAATTCTGCTTGAAGTTCAAATGTGTTGCAGAGAAGTGAGTTTACCCCATAGCTCTTCTTTAGGACTGAGAAATATTGTTCCCTGTGTACTGCCACAAAAGCAAGGACATAGAGAGATGACATTGGCTGTGTGAGATCACAGAAATTCTTTTTGTTGGGGAAGGAGCAAGGGAGGCAGGGGCAGCTCCTTGCCAAGCTAAACTGCAAGTCACTGAATTAGCCATTACTGGTAAATGTCAAATAAGTATCTGCCACTTATAAATAAATAAACAAAATGTTTTAAACCTGGTTTTCCTTTATAAGGAAGCTTTCGAATCCTTTTTTCTCTCCCCAGGCTCTCCCTGGGCTACTGGGACTGAAACAGGGAATCCATTTACCTTGCAGGTGCCTTGCAGGGGCTGGTTAGTCCCGGTTTGGTCACAACCAGAGCACTTCACAATGGCAAAACATTTCCTACTTAGCTAATAAATCAGCAGCTGCACTATTTCCCAGCTATTGCATCATTATTATTTCATGCCTTATTGTGCTCTGCAGGAAGCCATTTAACAGGCAGTAAGAAGGTCCCTGGGGGTTAACTCAGCTCCTCCCAGGCTCTCTCACAATATTCCCCAAAGGCAGAGCCTGGGGGACAAGTCACCTCCCTCCTCCAGAATCATTCCAAAATCACCATGTCCCTGTTCTCAGGGGGAAGGCAGGAACAACCCATGTCTTAACCTCATTTATCTGCCTTTACACAAAATGCCAGAATTACTGCAGAAAGAGCCTTTTTGCTGAAAGTTGGCCACCAAGGCTTCCCAGCAAGCTGTTCAAGGCTCAGCCAGGTGTTGAGAATAGTCTTTATCCACTTGAGTCTCAGGTGAGCCTGCTTGGGCACAGCCCCAGAAGTGCTGGCTGTGTTGGGGAGCTCCAGACAAACTCCCTGCTATTAAGCCTGGGCAGGGGAAGGACTGTGAGGAGGCTCTGGCTCATACCCCACAGGCAGCTGGAGGGAAGGGACAGGCTCTCTGCTGAGTGTCCTGCCGGGCACCTCCCAGGTAAATGTGTGATAGCTCCTCAGCTTCCTCAAGAGGAGGAGGAGGGGAACAAGCCCCTTGGGAGAGGCTTTGAGGATTAGGTCCTAAGCAATTTCTTCAGTAACTGTGTTGGCTTTGTGTACAGACCTCTGTAGCCATGCTGGCCCGTTTGACTGCAGTAAACAAACATCTCTCTCCACCTGGTGGGAGGGTGATTTCTGATAAATTTTTCAACGTCAAAGCACATCATTAGCCCAAATGCCCATCAAAGTCTGGCCACCCATTCTCACATATGCTGCTCATCTGTGGGTTGATTTCAGCCACAGTGGTGAAGAGAGCAAGATGGTGGAGAAGAGTCTTTGCTGAGTGGAAACTAGGAAGGGGAGCTGGCATGAGGTCAGGCAGCAGATTGCACAGCTCAGCAGCATCTCTCTGGCTGTGATGTCTGGGGCTCCTGGTGTGATGTGGTGGTCCCCACCAGCACCAGGATGCTGGTCAGTCCCTCCTTATCCTCCTCCCATTCCCTTACCCTTGCCCTTTAATGTCTGCACTGCTCTTGGCAGCATGGTGGGTCAGGGAACTTACCCAGCTGAAAAGCAATCCTGTTTTTTGCTGGTTGTGGTTTCCAGCAGGATCAGCTCCTTGAAACAGCTCACTATGGCCTTCTTTGCCAGCTGAAGTTGGCACTCTGGGCTGAGGTACAGGGATCTGTGAGGACACATCAGCCCTGCACTGAAACCACTTCCTCTGCTGTGCAGCTGCATCCTCAGCTGCTCTGAACCATTTGCATTTAACTAGCAGAGCACAGGGAAATTTCACCAAACACTTGAAAACCTCATCTCTCCCTGCCCATGTCACCCTGACCCATCCAAGGAATCTCTGCGGCAGCCAGTGCTGCTTAACCCTCTACATGCTCAGAGGCTGCAAGAATTGTGCCAAGGAGGCAAAAAAGCCTCACTAACTCTCAAGAATTATTCAGTTCCAGGGAATAACATTGGTGACCTCTAAAAGTGAGCCTTGGAATGTTTGCTCTTCCTGACAAGGGCACCTGTACGTTTGTAGTACTAACTTTGTAGTACTAATTTAGCAAACTGTGGTTTGAATATTAAACACAAAGCTTGACCTTTACTAGCGTTAGTAAAGCTGTTTTCTGCACTCAGGCAGGTTTGCTGGATCAACAGCACAGCCTAAAACCCCCAGCTGTAGGAGTCCAGGCTGAAGGCACCTGAATGGGTTGGTGCTGTATCATCACCTGCAGCACCTGGGAGCCAGGTGTGAAACACTGGATGCTGGTATCAGTGCAAGGGGGTGTTAAATTTCTCCCTGGCTTCCCTGCAGTTAATGTATTAGTGAAAGCAGGAGAGTTAATGGCCTTTGTCCTAGCAGGCAGCTAATGACTGTTATGAATAATGCCATGACTTTCCAGCCCTCCTGAAGACATTCACCAGACCTGACTCATAATTCATTTCCAATCAAAAGGCTGCTAATACTGTGTGTCACCCTTCTGTTCATTTTTCAGATCTCTTTGCTTATTACTCAGTGTAGTCTTTGGAATAAAAATGGGGATGGGGGGCATGGAGGTGGTGGCAGCTTTCATTATTTCCTTGAAATTCCTCTTGGTTATGTGGCCTGCCTCAATCTTCTGTTGTTTTCAACTAACCTTACTTAGGAAAGAAAATCCACTATGTTTCTGTGACAGGGATAACCAGCCTGCTCCATGGAGACGGCTCAGCTTTGGGCAGTCACAGTCCACGGCTGGACAGGAATGTGAGCACTCCAAGTCCTTTGATCCAGCACTCTGGGGGCATGAATAGGACATATAGAGCTTAAAGGCAAAACGTGGCCTTTATGCAACAGTCAAACTCCCTGTTTAGAAGCTGAGTTACATCCGCAAATACTCCCTGGAGTCACATCTGCCTCCTAAACCTTTCCTTCCTTTCCCTTTGTTCCCCCTCGCTGCCCATCACAGCTGCACTGCCTGCCCTCCCCTGCAGACCACTCAAATGCTCAACACCACAACAGCAACATTCAAACCCTCAAGGGCGCCAGCAAGAGCAGCATTTGTCACCTGATTCTCAGCTCTCTGGGCTGCCAGCTGACTCAGACAATACTTGACTGCCCCAGTGACTTCCTGTGCATGCAGGAGATGCTCCATTTTTCAGGAGACACTCCTGCTTTTGGACACGTGAGAGCCACATGCCTCACATCTGACACACAGATTCCCTGGAGGATGGCATGTCCTCCCAGGGCCCATCAGATGGTATTGCTGGAATGGGTGGCAGGTGGGACTGGGAGAGGAGAGACGATGCGACAGAGGGACCTGCTGATGGCTCTGCTAGATTTCCCCAGGAGGAGGTACCACTCTTTCAGTCTCTCCTTATTTTGCAGGTGTTCCAATTCTTCCTCAAAGCAAATTGCAGAGAAGGACAAGAAAAATGTGGAAGGGCTGCTGCTCATGAGAGGAGAGAGCCCCAGCTGGGACAGCGCCCACCTTTGAGGACAACAGGGCTTGTGGTGGTGCATCCCTTTGTGGTGGTGCATCCCTTCTGCCCCATGGGTCTGCTCTAATCTCAGGAACTCTGTCAAGCCTTGACTGTACCTGTTGGGCTTCCAACCCAAACCATTCTGTGATTCTATGAAGTGTCCCTGACCACACCAGGTGCTCTTGTATGATACAGGTGGGAACAACACTGACCGTAACAGGAACATCAGCTGCCCAGCCAAGATGGGGAACAAGGGACAATCACTCAATCCCAGGCAGCCTTGGAACATTCCCTACCTGCATCATAGCCCAGGTGGAGCAGCGGTATTGTTACTGGGGTTTTGGAAACAATTTCCTAATGTTTTGTAAACTCCAGTGATTACCAATCAAAGGATGGAAACACTGATGACTGAAGTAATTTTGTGATCCTACTAACAGTGGTCCTGTGTGAAGCCCTTTGAGCTCTCCTGGACCACAACAGCTGAGCCCACTAAGCGGGACATCTCTTGGAGCTCAACAACCCTCAAAGTTGGGTTCCCCAAAGACCATCACTGATGACAAGGCCTGGGCTCACACCCACCTGCCCCCACACTCCTTGACATGCAACTCAGGCCTGTTGAGAAATATTAAAGGATTGGACCTGTGTCACTGAACTCAAGGGGAATTTTTGAGAGGTACCTTTACACATATACAGATGTAGAAGAATGTGTAAATACATACCTAGATGTATGCATCTTTTTCCCTGTGTGCACATGTGTGAATCATGATATGAATGTTGTTATTGTGACTCTATTATGAAGGCACTGCTATAATTGTAGCTAATCCTATTGAATCACTTACTAAATGTTAGTCAGTGATTAAGTGCTGCTAAACCCTTCTGTACCCTTGTAATTTTGTACCCATACCCTTTGCCCTCTTACCCTTTTGCACCTCCGATCTCTGTGTAAAATATCCTAAATTTATTCTGAGTTTCCTGTGTGTGCTTCATCCACATAGTACGTAATAGAGTCAACCTTGACATTGAACTCTATTATACAGTTACACTTTCATAAACTCATATTAAAACCTGCAATAAAACAGGCAATTATGAGAAATTTCTGGATTAGTAGACCTCATCCTTTTGGAAGATTTCAACTTTCAGACATTAGCTGGGAGTACCATACTGCTGAGATGGGCAGGTCTGGGAAATTCTCAGTTTGTAGAAGGTAACTTCTTGTCACAGATAGAGAGACAACTCAAAAAGTTGCCCTCCTAGATTTTCTGTTTGCGGAAAGAGGACTTATGTGAGATGTAATGGTAGGTGGCTGCCTTGGCCACAGCGAGCAGGAAATGGTTGGGCATAAAATTTTCAGTGTAATGAGAGAAAAGGACAGCAGAGTTGCTACGCTGGACTGCAGGAGAGCAAACTTTAAGCTGTGCAGGGAGCTGTTTAGTAGAATACACTCAGAACCTACTTTTGAAGGCTCGGGATGTCCACAAGTGCTGGTCGGGCTTTAAGAACCACCTTTTAGAAGCCCAGGAAAAGGTGATTCTACTGTTTTGAGTCAAGCATGTGGAGCAGCCCAGCTTGGCTGAACAGGGAAGTCCTTGTGGAGCTCAAGAGGGAAAAGGAAGTGCATGATCTCTGGAAATGAGACCAGGCTTCTTAGGAAGAGTACAGAGCTCTGGTTCATACATGTAAGGAGAAGAGACAAAAGGCCAAAGCTCAGTTAAGAGCTGAAAGAGAAACATCCCCAAGCGGAAAAAAACCCAAACAAACCAATATTTAGGAAAGGAAATGTATTTTATTGAAAAAAAAAATTACATTTCACTTATACACCATGAAAATACTGAGTTGTGTGTTATTTTCATAAGAAGAGGTTAAGATTTGCACAAGAAAACCACATTCTTTATTACAGAATTACTCCACGAGATGAGGCTCTGGTGGCATCTGCATTGGGCATTTTCACTAAACAGTAGAGCAGGGCTAAATGTGCTTTGGGCAAAAACCCTAAATATTGGCCTCTTCCGGGTGCTACACTGAACACATGGCACTCATTTGGTCAATACTGAATTATTTCTGAATTAGAGGTAATTCTCAGTCTCTTTACTCACTTAGATCCTAGGCAAATTCACAGCTCCCTTCCACTTCTAACAATCTTGCTTTGTATTTCACATTCAGCGAACTAAAAGCACATTAAAAACAGCATATAGGCTGTCCTCCTCCCATCTTCCAGAAAGGAAACAACACTGAAAGGGTTACATTGCACTAACAAACACTAACAGCAAATGGGAAGATCATTGGGTGGTGCTAAATTCTCCAGTGACTCCTTCCATCACTGCAGCTCCAGCAACAAGCCCTGCAGTTTTCCTTCCCTAGCAAGGCACGTATTCACATACAGCACCAGTTAGGCACGTGAATACATGTGCTGTACCAAATGCAGGGCCAGGAGTGCCTGTCTGCAGGTGGCATCCCAATGCCATCTGTCACAGGTGTGTCACAAGGCAGCTGTGACAGGCTCTATCACACTGCCTGGCAAGGCATCTTCTGAAAATCCCTTATGAACTAAAGACCTTTGGTGTGGAAAGATTTAAAAATCTGTAGACAAAAAAAATACTAACACCACAAATTCACAGGTAACTTTATTTATCTACTGACTTATTTATGAGATTTCTTCTTTACTTAAAGGTGGGAGGGAATTAAAGAGCCAGACCTGGACAACTCTGACACCACTTAAGTGCTGTTACAACAAACTTGAAACTTCCTCCACCTGGATTTTCCTATTATATTCCCTAGTTAGAGCACTGCTTTATTCAATGCCATTTTCTACTCTGTTAGGCACAAGCATCACACAGGTCATCAAGAACAGCCACACCAATCTTCTAGTACTACATTTTTGTGATACAGGGAGTGGGGTTTGACTGAGAACACCAAACTACTAAATCTGCAGCTCTTCAAGTACTTATCTCACAAAGATTTCTTTCACACAGACAGTGCAGCTCTGGAATTAGGCCCTCCTTACCCAACATCTCAGTGCCAGAAAAGAGGCAACCCCACTCTCCCCCATTTTGAGCAGCTGCACTGTCCCAGCACAGCCCCAGCAGCAGCATCCTGTTCCCAGAACGAGGAGGTTAAGGAAACTAAAGGAGATTAAAACCTCAAGGTTTTTTTGACTGGATAAATCCCCCATTGGTTTTTTAGCTCCTTCACTTCCCTTGCTATGGGGACAGGCAAATAGGAAGGCCAGGACAGGTGATGGGAGGGGAAGGTTAGGGCACAGTTTCAGGGTGCAGCTGAGCTGGGGAAGTCAGATCTATCATAGCAGCTGATAATTCTCTACCTTTTCTACAAAACAAGAGCCTAGCCTGAATAATCTGAATAATGCACTTTCAGAGTCTCTCAGTTCTCCATGGCCTACAGAAGTCAGGAAATTGCACCATGGCCAGGAAAGCAGCACACTGTACATAAGAAGCTTCCAAGGGCACACAGAGCTGTGCTAAACCACAGCTTTGGCACAGCACTGTGAAACGAACAGCCCAACAACTTCACATTGACCTCATCCATCTCCTACTTGCTCAGGATAAACTCCTCCGCATCTCCCCCGAAGGAGGATGCAGGCAAATCGTCACTCTGCCACCACCACGGGGATACAGCACCCACAGATTCCCAGGGGGAGAAAGCCAGGCACAGTGAAGCATTCACAGCAGAGCTGCTCCCTGCCACAGCCTCTCTCAACAATGCATTATTCATCCAGGAGACATTTTTCCTGCTAATTCAGCAAAGCAAAAGTACTTCTCTCTTAACACATCCAGAACTCGGGAACTCTGGAGAGAAAAACTTGTGATAAATTCTCCTCTACTTTTTGCAGTAGTGATTTATTCAGAAGAGTGATTGAGGATGCTGCTGTATTTCTTAAAAGTAAGTGATGCTGAGTTTTTCCCCATCACCAACTGTTGTGGTAGGAGCACAACATTTAGCAGACGGCATGCTCAGAAAACTCCTTTATGTTGCAGACTTTATGTTGCACTTTCTAGAGAGACCCTAAAGCTCAACAAAAAAAATATATGTGGACAATTGTGCTTTAGCCCTGGTCTGCCAAAGACTACTGAGTCTAGCAAGACAAAAAAATCATGCTCTGGTTTTGAACCATGTGAACAGCTTTGCCTTTGGACTGAATGGGATTTCACTGGTAACTCAACTATTCTGAAAGATATTTATGACTTTGAATTCAGATCACCCAACTGAAATTCTTCACATTGTTACAACTGACAAACTACAAGGAAAAAATCTTTACTTTCTCCCGTTTAGGCTACTCACCTGTCTGGGCACACATCCACCATAAGCTGTGAGTTAGCTCAGTCAGGTCTGCACAATGGGAATGAGCCACTTTCGTTACAGTCTCTTGTCTTGTATGTTTATTAAATACTTTTAGACTTCTCAGTCTTATTTAATTAAATACACAAATCCATCACCAATTTTTCATCTATCACAGATGTATTTGAAACTTTATTCCAATGTAAAAATCTAAATTTCAGGCTTATGCCACAAAGCCCACCTGATTTTAAAATGGATAAGGTAGCAATATTTAGGGTTTTCTTTTTAAACAATGGTTTCTACCATCCTATTGCCTCTCTCTACAATCAAGCATACAAGCCTTACTGCAGGAGGAACACAACTCATAATTGCCAACCAGAAAAGTACACAAACACTAAAAAGCCTACAATTTCATTAGAAATTAAATAATTTGCTATATTACACAGAACTTCATTGTTTTTCTGGCATAAGTCATTGAATTACTACACAGACCTCGAGGACAATCATTAAGATGTGTAAACATATAACAGATCCACCTAGTCAGTACAAAGCACCACACAAACTTTAAGTACATAGAAAGTTTGCTCATAAATATTTCTTTGTTTAACAATTCAGCACTAAAAAAATATTACTTAAAAAGGCATCTTTTATTAAGTTATTCAGTTTGTCCAGGGCTGGTGGGGTTGTACTATCCCTACTACATTACAGCCACCTGACTTTCTTTCCAAACCATTTGACTTCTCTGGAAGAAAAGGCTACATGTGGCTGGGACCCAAAGCTTCAGCACAATCTATAAAAATATAATTCTTTAAGACCTTCTGCTCACATCCTGAAGGCCTACTCAGCCAGCCCCCCAAATTCTGCTTCCCACCCCTAACCACACTGCAAATAAAGCTTCAACATACACACACACACACACACACACACAGAGTACACATATTACACTCTTCTACACACAGATTTTTTTCTAAACAGCAATGCAACCACGAGGGCAATAGGTAAGTGTGATTTCAGTGGTAACATATGGCACAGCCTTCTCATATTGCTGGTTTTCTCTCTCTGAATAATATGCTGCCTTATTCACTGCTCTGCAAACTGGGGATTTGTTACCTTTATTTGTACTGTGGAGGCACTAAGTCAGGAATGTGTGGATATTTAGGAGCATCCCGTTTGCCTCGAGGCCCATTGCTACTGGAGCAGTGAAAGCACCAAACTGGTGGCACTGGGGCTGTCACCTGGCACTGGTTTCTTGGTGAAGCAGATGGGAGATTTCCTTGGCTGTTGAATGCCACACCACATTCCTCCCTTCTGCAAAATGGTGAGAACTAGCTTGGTCTCTCCTGAAACTGTGCACACAATAGCAGCTCCCTCACACCCTGCATTCAATGCCTTTCCTCCAGTGTCTGATTGAACCTCGTGGATTCACCTGAAATCTGCTCCTGCATGAAAGTATAAACTCGTTGGTTTACTAATTTATCTAAAAGAGAAGAGCTGACTTTGGGGCTGTGATTGAACATCTCAAAGCTTAGTTTCCATTGCTGATGTATGTCTTTAATGGAAATGTTTTAGAAAGCTGCAGAACTGCTCAGCAGGCTCTCACTTACCAGAAGCAAATGTCTTTTGTGAAGAACAGCTCTCTGAATTACCCTATCGTGGGATTCTAACAGGACTGGAATGACTGGTCATTAAGCCAGTAAGGCTGCAATGGGATGTAAAAGAAAGGGTTGTTGTTGTGTCTCCATTTATGAAGAAATATTTTAGTACCAGAATGACCAAAATTTGTAACATGTCTCAGCTTTTAAAAGTACTCTTTAACTGGGCAAAGACCCTTACTCAGAGAGGTGGCTCTTTGGTATAAATATAAACCAAACTTCTCCAGTGGACATAAGTGTAATGACACAGCACCTTCTCCAATGACCACTGCCTTCATTAACCTGGATCCCTGCTCTCTTCTTCTTGCAGGGACACTGCTGAGTGCTGACAGAAGCACTTGTTCCCACATGAGGAACAATTGTTTCCCACTGTATAGTCCTGTATGCTCTAATCCATACAGTAAGGTAAAAATTCAATGAAGGGTAGTGCAGCCAAATTCTGTACAAAAAACAGATCTCAAAATGAGTTATGGTTCTTATTCCAAGCCTCTTCTCACCTTGTTTTCAAGAATAAAGAGCACAGCACAGTGAGTTCCTACACATACCAGTAAAAGGAATGCAAGAGAGTGGTGCAGAATGCCAGTAGTTGTCTTCCCATGAAACTTCTTTAGAAAAAATAAAAGTTAAGACAACAAGGATGTTACGTCCACATCCATATCTTACAGTAAGATGACTACAGGGCACAAATGTATGATCTTCCATTAACTACCCTTACTCTATACTAGAACATAACTAAGGAAACATTTAATTACATCCACTTTATTCAGCAAGACTATAAAACCATTCTTGTGCTGTTTGATTCTGAAATGATCAACATATTTAAAAATAGGATCTAACAATTTGTGTGTGCACAGTATATTAAACATAGATGCTTTTATTACAATCTTCCTTGCCACATATTTCAAAATAAAATCAATCAATACAATCACCATAACAGTCTCAGACAACAAATTAACACCATCCAATCAAGACACAGTTAAGATACTCAAAAGGCAGTATGAGTAGCTGGAAACCTTGGTCCTCTGGTTCTTTTGTTTAACACATTTATTATAGATTTTTCCCCACTTACGATAAAATCAGCAAAAAACAGTAACAATTCATACTGCAGATTTCTTAAATGTTTGTATTGAGTGAGAATAGCATTGATTTGAGCACAATGTCTTTATGCACTTCTCCCAAACACATGGTTTGGAAACAACTTTTGGTCTGTCTCTCCTGCACGATGGCTCTGCAAATGAGTGAGTGCACTTGGACTAATCAAAATGGCTGAGCACACGCACTGTGAATCATTCCACAAAAAAGGGATCCAACACAAACCAATTCCAGTCAGCAGAAAGAAGGAATGTTAGGGAAGGTGACTGGACACAAACACAAAGCATTCACCTCTCCCATGCTTACATGTACTGCAGCACAAGGAATGCCCTGTGCCACTGACCTCAACCTACACGTGAAGTCACCAGTCCCCAACTGGTGAGTGCTGGGCTCTGGGTTACAGACACCTTTCATGCTCTTAGGATGGTCATGGAAGATTATCCATTAGTTATACACTTCACTCTCTGGGCTAAAGTGCTTTTTGTGTAGTCAATTAGGACCTAAGCTAGTTTAGATTAACCTTCTATCTTTAACTAAAGGTTTGCAAGTGGATCAGACAACACTGGAAAGTCTCCTCCAAGCCCTTAAATAAATAGTGGGCAGGTGTCTGATACTGAGACACTTTCCAGCTGTCCAGACAGACATTAGGAATTCAGAAAAAGATACAGGTATTATATGCATGAGGAGATGAGGGAATAAAATATTGAACAGGACTGTGCTGAGTCTTTGAATTTTGTTTGCACACAAGCTCTGTGTAACTGAACAAATTAAAATGCATATAAGTATTAAGTATGTATACTTTGACATTTAAAAATACCTGTTAGCCTGCTGTGGCTAGAAAACATTAGCTACAGAATATATTTACAGATAATTTCTGATGCTTGCTCCTGGCAAGAGATATTAAGCCCAATTCTTCACTGAAGGCATAAACCTGACCTAATTTAGACCAGGTCATCAGGAGTTTAAAACAGGTATCACATGAGTAACCCCCCCAGGGACTTAAGCAGACGAAGCCAGCAGCCCATTGCTACAGCATCCAGCTGCTGTGAAATAGGAACTTCTGCAAATTGACCATATTAGTAGTATGAATATTCAGGGTTTTGGTTTTTCTTTTGTTGTTGACCTGGTTATGTCACAGACTCTAAGGAAGGTGTGATTGACTGAACTGACCTATTCTTTGAAGCAGTGGGAAAAGATCACACCTAGCAGGTGTAAGCTGCTCCAACAAATATATCATCTTCTTTTGTATGGCAAGATCACTATCCATTATGGTTTACAATTAAAACCTTGTTTGCAAGGTAGTTGTAGGTTTCCCAAATTTCAGGGCTCTTTATTTCAGGGAAAACAGCCCTTCCCTTTCTCTCATACCTCTTGTGAAGGTCTATTTATTCTAATGTTAAACTAAAATCCTGCTGCCTCACACTTACTAAAAGGGCATCAACCATGGTATGTACAGGTAAGCAAGTTCAGTATGTTGATCCTTTCCTCCCAAGAGGATGGTAGGAATTATATCCTTCCACATGAAATACACTAATTTTAAAAGATAAATAAATTCATAGCTGTGTTTGGAATATAACACACAACACATGGTTAATCAATGTTAGAAACAGTTAAAATCCTTTTAGGGTTCAACTGTTGAAATGCACCACTAGCTACAGCATTTAAATATCTTTTCTGAAAGTAATTGTCTCAAAAAAGGTAATTGTCTTCCTGGCACAACTGCCCAAGCAAACAGCAGCTTATCTGAAAAGGAGGCAAAATATTAATAGAAGCTATTTCCTAGCCCACCTGGAAGTTTGTGTTGCAGGGAGAAAAGAATATTTGCATCAATTTAAAAACACAACACTGCAAAGAAAGGCAGTTTTTTGTACTTCACAGAATCCCAGAATGGCTGAGATGGAAGGGACCTCTGGAACATCATCTGCTCCAACCACCCTGTGCAACCAGGGCCAAGTGCAGCAGGTTGCTCGGGGCCATGGTCAGTCAGCATTTCAGCATCTCCAAAATGGAGATTCCACAGTCTCTCTGGGCAGCCTGTGCCAGTGTTTGATTGCACTCACAGTTAATTATATTTTATTAACCTTTAAATGGATTTTCCTGAATTTCAACTTGTGCCCACCACCTGTTTTCCCTTTGCTGGACACCGCTGAGAAGAGCCTGGCACCTTCTTCACCGCTTTCCATCAATATTCATATACTGTTAAGGTAGTTCATGTCTTTTTACATGTTAGGTATCAGCCATGAGCTTATATCTCTGTTGCTGATGGCTATGTAGCAACTGTTCACATCAGCAAAATTATTATTGCTAAAAAGTTATTTCATGACAGTGGTTACTAAAAACTGTGGCAGTAGAGTCATAGTTTGCAGATAATTTCTGTTGGTTTTCTTTTTCATAAAATTCTCAAGTCATATGATTTTTTTTTCATTTTTGATGCCAAATGCACAGGAGGAAATAAAATTATTATTAGTTGTTGAGTGAAAGCCTTAAGTTTGCCTCTTATATTTACTGCAAAACATGTTCCTCTTAAATTTCATTTGCTTCCAATATATTAAAGTGAGGGATCCCAGAAATGTATTAATCATGACAATTACTCTATGAAAGAAAATGGATGCAGCTAAAAATTTACATCAAGAATAAATTAGTTTTCTTCTAGATGAAAACAATTACCTTTTACAATGGCAGAAATTCATGAAAATGATGGGACAAGAGAAGACTAACAGTTAGGCAGGTGTGATGAGGGAGATGCAGGAAAGGTATCTGGAAGACACCCAAGAGCCTACTCAAGTAATCAAGAAAAATTTCCTCTAATGCAAGTTTTCTTCATGTTACTGCAAACAGAAATGCAATTTTAATCCCTTTATGTAGTCTGAGACTCATTGACTGAACTTGGGTTGACCAGCACACTAAACCTCCCTCATCTTTGGACATGCAAGAACAGGGTCCCACACAGACCTTGTCTACATGTCTGTCCCACTGGTTTTGGATGTGGTAATGATGTATTGGACACTGAAATTATTAAGAATTCCATTTTGAAGCTTTATGAAGCAGAATTTTGAAATGAACATGCATTAATAATAATAATGCATTTCTGTCATCTCTAATTGGCATTGGCAGCAGAGACTTAACATTATGAACAAGGTAATTTTCTACATTTCACTGCATTTGGTAAACACATGTAACTTGCTAAACCTTACTAAAACAAAAACAATACTTTCCCCACATTGCTTCATTGATAAGCCTGTCAACAGTGCTTACTACTGTTAAATGGAAGTGCTCTGTGTAGTTTCTAAGTACAAACCAGGGCAGCCAGAGTTCAGGGTAAGAGGTGCTTTCTCTTTTGTCCTTAACAGAATGTTTGTCCTTAGTTAAAAAACAGAGAATCAAACCTGGCCTCAGAGGTAGAACTACAAACTTCTAATCAGTGCTACTGAATAAAGGTATTATCTTATTAATGAAGATGTTTCTGGAGCAGTTTTTGGAAGAAAATCATGTGGGCACCCACGGACATTAGAAATAAGCAGCTTTTCATAGACAAGAAGCAGGAGCAGAAATCAGTAATATGAATGACACCTCAAGGTCACTTCAGAGTACTGAACATGCCAAACATCTTCAAAGTACTCCTACACACAGCCAGAACTTTGTGTGTAGTTTTAACCCTGCTTAGTTCCATAGCAGCTGAGATACTGAATACCTGAGCAGGTAACCAGGTATCTCCAGGAAAAGGGAGCGTGGAGCCAGCTCCGTTGGCACTAGATGCCATCAATACATTTTCCAGTCAGTCAAGCATTCCATTAGCAAATTCACATCTTAAGTCCTTGGCAAGGCAGGAACACTGTTCTCTCTTGCCCTGGGTAATTACACAGGCTAAGTGAATCTGACAGCCATTTTGATACCTGGAATATGCTCAAATGCACACTAACTGTTTTGTTTTTTAAACTGAGCAAGGCCAGCACATATGTTTGAGAGTGGGTATCTGCCTATGCTGGGCACTATTTCATGAAAGTCAGGTTTCTGTCACAGATCTAAGGCAAATATTACAATTTACAGGAAAGAAATGAGGACATCAATACATTGTGCGTTATTGGAGACGTACAGCCTTTATAACACGGTGGCTTTCACTATGATCTCTGGGTTTTCTATGTCCTTTTTGCTTTGGACCATTCTCAGTTCCAGCTGGGCTGAGTTTGGTTTGTTTCCTTCTCCAGCTTGTGCTAGAAAGATGACATCAGAATGTCATTAAAAAACAGAAATATAAAAAGAAACAAGATGCATTTTTCTTTTACCCCACAATTTTTTCTACCTACCTCCCTTCCCCAGTTTTCCTCAAAACTCCCTGATAAAGCCTTTCAAGGTGCAAGATCCCCGTCAGCACTTTGATTTCCTATCACTCCTGTTCTGCACCTCTCTCCAGGCAAGATATATGGCTCTGCTGTTAATTAGAAAGTCACACACACATTTTCTGAGTACCCACAGATCTCATCTGGATTTCTTTAGGAATTGAAAGACACAGGAACTCTGAGGTCACAGAAGCTGAAAAAAATCACTCCTCACCTGGCCAACACAGCAAAGAAATTATTATTAGTGGATAAATCCCTCTCAGTACTAAACACACACTCGAAGGGAAAGTGAGTGAGCTGCTCTTAAAACAGAAGGTCTCTTGCAGATCAAACTCAGCATTTCCGCAAGTTCTTCTGCCACTGTTCTGCAAAGCTGAGTCAAGCACAGTCAGCACGACTGTGGTCTCACTACCAGCTAAACAGTGACACCTTCAGTCGAAAATAGGCTTGGAGGACACAGTAAGGAACATGCAGAGAAGACTACCAAGCTCTCATTCCGTGAATTCTCTGGGTACTTCTGCACCCAGGGCTGCCTTTAGTGAGGAAACCCAGAAAGCTCTGTGAATCTTTCTTGTGATGTACATCCAGAACAAGGTCTGAATGAATTACCTTTTGCACTCTTAATGGTCCTTTGCAGAACATGCTGCATGGCTGACACAGTCTTTTCACATGCCACCTGCATCAACAGAACATAATCAGGTTTTAGTAAATCTTCAGCTGCTTAGTTTAATATTATTTCAAAAACATTGCTTTTAAAAGGCAAACATGACAGATGACAAAAGCAGGATGACAACTGTGCAGTGTAGAGCTT
>JAOXXN010000001.1:4327504-4355639 GCA_026770055.1 Myrmophylax atrothorax | reverse complement strand
GCTGCTTTGGAAACAGGTTTGTGTACGTCTTCCACATGGTGTGGTTCCTTAACCTTTCCACTCCAGAATAACCCAGAAAGCCTTATAAATTCCTTTAGATGCTAATTCTGGCTGTTCATGGTGCATTTTTAACCAGGCAGCTTCTTCAAAGCTTCAGCTTGGAAATGTCTGCTCAACTAAAAATTTTTAAAGTACATTTTGGAGATTTATTTTTTGTAACATGCAAAATTGATCAGTTCTTAGATATTGCAGAGACATGGAAAAAGCTTCCCAGATTTGTGGCCAAAATGCTTTGGTTTATGTCTGTAAAATGCTGATAAATCAGTAAAAAGAGCCAAGTAAAGATTTTGTTTAAAATGATCTGTGATGTTATAGACTGGCTGAAAAAAAAATACAAAGTTTGGTTAACATTATTGATAGAGATGTTTAAAACAATTAAACTGAATTGGAGATTGTCTCTTCATGTTTTGAGTGTTTTACTGTAAATGAGACAAATACATGAAGATCTACAAATAATAACAGTCACAAAAGTTAACAGAGTGTAAATTTGTATAGTCAGCCTAAATTTCCATCTCAGATATCTACATTCATCAGATATACAATTAACAATAAAATCCCATCTGCTGAGAAATGAATTTGTTTTCAGTGTTTAACTATATCCATGTGGAGGTACAAAGTAGTTGTGCACTGCAGTGAATGGTTGTTCCTGTTTGAAGAGGAAAATCAGACTTTTGGCCCTGAATGAAAAAACTTGGATTTGCAGTTCAGCCACAGTGCAGCTGAAGACTTAAAACACTTGAAGCATTATTAGATATTAGGAAATCACTGAAATTTTTACCCATACTTTCTTTTAGTCCATGCTGAAAAGGGCTATAGCAAATGAGATGTTAACTTGAACAACACACTGACCCATCTACCCAGAAATCCTGTTTTAAAAGGGCATGTTAATAAATATTTCCTTTTTCTCCAAAATTTCTTTTTCTGAAGATTTCTGTTTTTCCTTCTACTACTTTTATTCTCTTATATCCATTTTGCCAGTACAGGACCATGACAGGAAAGGCATACGGGTCTCTTCCAAGAGTTGGAAGTAAAATAAAAAAGAAACATTTCAACTAAAAGAATAATCAAACATTATTTTTCTTTTTTGCACACTAACATCTCCTGAAAATTCCTGCAATACAGTGTGCTTTGCCTGGAAATGTCCTCTGTGTTAGTTCCTTCAAGGAAAAAAATGATGTTTGTCTATTTCTCAACCACAAAGAACTCATTTCAAAATAATTTCTTAACCTTAGTTCAATCTATTTTCCATTTAGTCTCCTTTATTTTGGAGATAATCCTTGAAAAAATCCTGACAATAACTTTTCAGACATGCCACACCCTTCCAGCCAGAAAGACTGCTTTGGAGTTATAATCCACACAGTTAAAGTTTCCAATTTGCCTGTGTATAAAGAACAGGGAAGCCATGAAATCAGTTAAATCTGGTTATATATTTCTCCTTATCTTTAAGAAGTGACTGTTCCCTCTAGAAAACAAATGATATTATAATCTAAAACAGATGCACAACTCTTACTGAGGTGAAACCTCATCAGTATCCTACTTTTGAGAAGCAGGAATTGGATGAGAGGCAATCTTTAATAAAAACTGAAGGTAGAGTCTCTCCTTTATATAAAGCATTGTACATGAAGTTTTCTTTGCCTGTATTTACAAACACTTTGTACTTAGTGCAAGCCAAGGAAAACACTGCAGAACTGTATTCACTCAGATGACCTACACAGTAACAAGAGCAAAAAATCAGGAGATATGATATAGTCAAAATCAAAATCCAACCCTGCTTACACTTTGCTCTGTGTCCAAGCACTATGTCCTTAGAGATCAAGTAAAAAAATTAAGGACACACAACTCTGTATAAAATTATGCTGCAGTACCACAGAGCACCAGTGCTGCAGATTTAGGAGAAAGGGTTAAACTCATGTCTTCCTAATAAATTTTAAGATAATACTCTGACATTCCTCATCCTTTTTTTCAGTAGAGGCACTCCCAAACCATTAGGTATGCCTGTACATGACTGGCCTGTACAAGTCTGTAAATTATACAAGGGGATCAATTTACCCACCCAGTTACAACCTTCAGGCTGGAGAGCTCTGGCTGTTCCAAATTAAACAGCACGAGCAGTTGAGACTGTAACACACAAGTGAAATTGCAGGAGGAATCAAAGGAGGGAAATGTTAATTGCTTGGTTTGCAATAAGGAGGGATATGGTTTATATTTCTTCAGTTCTGTTTACATCTCATGAGAACTCCAGGGAACAAGCTCATCTTACCTGTGAGTACATAATCATAGCAGTTGACCTTGTTCAGCTTCAGTCCTTCATACAGTTCATGAAGCTCATCAGAATTCAACACCTGACCCTTCCAGTGGGCATAACCTGCAAAGCAAATGCCAGATAATTTTTTCAAGAACTGGACTTTCTATTTCATGTCACACATTATACACTTGAAGGGATCGTATCAATTATCAGCAGCAAAAACCATTTCCACCTCTTCTGTAAAACGAATGAAAGCTGCTGTCAGCAGAACAGCTCATGTGCTCAGCTTCCTCTTAGCATCTCTGTCTCCCTAGGAATTATTACACTGCAATTTGAGACTGTCCATTTACCAGGAAATCAAGCTGAGAACACACAAGCTCCTGCAGGATTTCCCATGGCGCCTTTGCAAAACTATCCCTTCGCTGTGTGGAGGGGGACAAACATATGTTTTAGGCTTCACTGGAGGAAGGTGTCAGTGTAAGCTATTTTTGTTATTTTATACTATATTAAAAAAAAAAAAGAAAAAAATGACAGATGACAAGCTCAGCAGGCTCGTGGATCTGCCTGGACCCAGACATGCAGCACAGCTGCACCCCATCAGACATGGTGCTCACGGGGACCTGCACGTAACAAATAGAGTGACCACAGCAGAACATTGTCATCGATGATCTTTAAACATCCAGTGTCATCTGACAGATTTTCTTCCAAAAATAGCACAGCTTTATACTCAGAATCCTGGAGGAGGAAATGAGTAGCAGAAAGACACTATAAACAGATAAATAATATCCATACACTCATATGCTTGAATGATCTCTAAGAATTACAAGCCAACATTCTCAGCTGAGAAGAGGATGGAATGGGAAGTCACTTGGGAGAGGCAGAAATGATTTCAGCAAACAGCAGACCAAGCTCCATGGAAGCCAATTTCAAGGAAAAAAAAAGTAATTTCCCTTAACAGAATCTAAATATCTGTTGAAAAATGTAAATCCACCTTGAACCTTGTCCTCAAAGCCTGCCCATCAGGATGGCACCAATCACTTCCCTGTATGTAAGAATGGGGCTTCAGGCAGGTTAACAGAGGAAGCACCCACAATTTAACTCTTCCAACCTCCACAAATTCAGTGTTTGTTAAAAAGCTTATCTTTTTATTAACTGGAATAAGGAAGAGTGAAACATTAAATGATGTCTCTTCTTCAACACCATCTCTGTGTGATAACCTCTGCTCTTGCAGTTGGGAAATTCTGTGATAAAAACTGTTGGCTTTGATTATCACTCTAAACTGTGTTATTAGAGTAACTGCCAAAAGGTGCCTAGAGCTTAGGATAAGCACATTTTTCAGTTTTCCTTCTTATGAATGCAAATACACCCACAGTATGGTGAGCAGATGGATCACTTTGTGCTCCTCAGCTCACAAAGGCCAAGCCTCTAAAACACAACTCGCTGCCAGCTGGCTGGGGCCTGGCTCACATCAGTCACTACCAGGCAAATACTTCCCACAAAGTCTCTGAAAAAATGGACACAGTGAGGGATTTCCCTATACACCTAATCCCAGTATTTGTTTAATTAACACATATGCAGATGTTTGTTCTGTCACATCTGCAGCACCAGAGAGAAATCATCTGTCCTTCCTTCTTCCCCAGATCTCTGTAGCACTGCAAAGCCAGTACAGGGACACAACAGAGTCCTTCCATTGTGACCATCAGTGAAACTGGGTGCTCTTTTCACCCAGAAACAAGGCTTGCTGGCAAAAGTGCAGATTTTTGTCTTACATGTGGCCATTAAAGTAACTATGGTAGATTGCCCAGACAATCTAGACACTCTCAGGAGTCACCCCCACAAATCCTCTGTTTAACTAAGGGTTCCTGTGTCAAGCTCTCTGTACCAAGCTGCCTTCAATGGTCAGTGCACAGGCTTCATGTCACACTGATCCTCCACTGAGGGAGAGAAATCCATTGGAAACACAATGTTAGGCAGCAGCCCAACTTAGCTCAGCAACTGGTAACTCTTTCCAGAGAGAGTAATCAGGCATTGGAATGGGCTGCCCAGAGAGGGGGTGGATTCCTCATCCCTGGAGGATTTTAACCTGAGATTGGTCGTGGCACTGAGTGCCATGATCTGGTAAAGGGACTGGAGTTGGACCAAGGGTTGGACTTGATGATCTCGGAGGTCTTTTCCAACCCAATTGATTCTATGATTCTGTGATTCTCTGAACTCACCCACACAGGACAGGGACACTGAACTCTGTAGCAGTGACTTCCAAAGGTAACTAGAGGAGCCTTTTTACTACCTGGTAATGTGTAATACAACCTAAAGTCCAATCACACAGGAGCCAGGGGAAAAACAAAACCCTAGGGAAGCTCTCTGGGAAGTCCCCGCTATTCAGACAGAAAAAAAAAGGGTGAATGCCTTCACTGAATCTGCAGAGAACTGTGATTTCACTCAGAATTGAATTATGTTGGAGTAAGAAGAAACAAACAAAATCAAAGTGGCAGCAAAATGGAAACTACCCTAAGCCCTTTCCACAGGGTAATTTCATGTAACGTGAGGAACAGGCTAATCCCATGACCCTGCATTTATCCTGCTCTCCTGGAGGAATATCCAACAAAAAAGTAGAGGGATAGAAGACATGTCACTCATGTTCAAAAAAGGTCTCACTAACTCAGATTGGGTAAGTTGGGATCCCAGGAAGAAGGATTACGTTGAAAGGGTAAAGGCAACGAGGAAGAAAGCTGAGGCTTCCTTGTTCTGGGTACAAAACCACCAAAAATTCTCCTCAGTGCTGGACTGAGAGTGCAGAGAGAACACTGCAAATCATGATACAGCTCTCCAAAAGTCCACTTGGCTCAGATCAACTGCATTAGCCTCCCAGATTTGTAATAATTTTCAACACAGAGATGAACATAAACATTTAAACAATTTTATACCCCTTCTGCTTATCTGTGTAATGACCTTTTATTGCAATTATCTATTTGCTTTTAGCAGATGAGGGAATGAAAAACAAGTAAGATATGATGCTTTGTGTCACTTATCCCTCTAAAACAAGAAATATATTGGTTCATTCATACGAAAAAGAAAAAAAAATAACAAAACCACAACCAAGAGAGACAGCTAATAGTGCACCCAAGATGAATTTACACACTTTTTGTCCCTGCCTTAGCTCCACTGGTACTTTTTTCTCCTTTGAAATGTATTTAGAACCCTTTTAATTACTTTCAAAAACAAGGAAGAATAAAAGTCCCAGGCATATCAACAGGGAAAAACCCCCCAACCAACCAACACATCAAAACAAAAAACAAGCTACCATTTCAGCATGTAAGATTTCTTTGTTTTCCAACCCCGAACATTCTGTTCTGAGGTTTGAGTTCCTCCTGCAAAACTATTCCAAGTGGCTTCAGTAGCCAAGTATTTCACATGGGAAACAGGAAGAAAGATCAAGTGTTTAAGGCACGTGATGGACAGGCAATCTGGTTCCAGCTGGGTCATGTCACAAAATTCACATGTAAACTCTGGCAAACAACCTGGTCTAAACACACAACTAGTCTTTGGCCACCGGAACCAGAAATACAGCCAAATTCTCCACTGGATTGTTAACAGCTGGTCAGAGTGGGAGTAAAATACTACCAGTGTCAGGCATGAGTGGAGGGCTTTTCTTTTTGCTCCTGCACATCCAGGTGTGAGTGACTGCATATGGGTGGGAGACTGGGAGGAATCACATCAAGATATAATTATAATTTATCATGTATTAGGCCTACCAGCCAACCCAGCCACCCACCACACACCCACTAAGTGGAAGTCAGAAGTGCTTAGAAATAAAAAGGAACATAAAAAAAAAAATCCTGGGTTCTTTGTTCCAGACCAGTTTCAAAAGTAGGATTTGAATAGCAAAGTAAGCACATTACATGCTTACCAGTAACCTACCAATGAAAAATAAAAATGAAAATCACTGAGGACCTAAAAATGCACCCTAAAATACCAACAATACAATTTTTAAAAAAACCCTAGATTTTAATTTTTGCACATCAGACAATGAGATGCTTCTGCAAACAGTACAGTAAAATAGAATAAAAAGCACAGTCTCTGTAGGCTGCATGACAGGTTCTTTTATTTGTACATGAAGCAAGATGCCATTCAAGGGTGAGTCACTCTAATCACAGAAGTTCCTCACGAAGCAACATGACAAACTGTTCTCCCAGGGGGACTGATTTAAAGCACATTTTCTGAATTGCAGGATTATAAGAGACTAAAGAAAGCTGAATCTTCTGAGCAGGAGTCAGCAGAAAAATGCCTGTGGTATCTTACTAATTTAAAGATGGCAAAAAAAGAGCAATAATGATTCACCAAAGAAAAGTCTGTTAGTCATAAATTCTCTCTACATTTTATCTTTTCCTGCCAGGACAAAGTTCAAAAATGAGAAGAAGGAAAGAAAGAACACCATGTCCAAAGCCTCACACAGTTTTCTACCTGTGTTCCTCTGGTATGTGGCATTCTTTCAGAAACTAAAGATCACAGTGAGATTTTTGAGGCAGGAATTTGTCCTTCAGCTTTAATGACAGAAAGGGTCCTCATAAGATTTTGTTTTTATAGGAAAATCAAATTACCTTCACCCCATTCACCCAGCACACGATGTGTATTCTGGTTTCACTCCAGATACAAGCTCTGCTTCCCAAAGCCATGAGATTTTGTGGCAATCTCTGGAATTTTTTAACACATTTAATAAAACAAGGTTACAGAAAAAAAATATAAGCAATGTGATTCCTAAATACCAGGAGTAGTTCCAATATTTTACAGATTTGTGAAGTTTGAGACATTTTCCGTTTGGAATGTTCATTTAGGTCTTCTAGGGGGAGAAATCACTAATTTCTTCTATCTCCGCTGTCTGCCAAACTTTTGAAACACTGGTTACCTTTTTCCAGCTGTGATATTATTTAAAAAAGTTAAAAATCTTCTCTCTTTTCTGTTTTAAGAACCTGGTCAGCCTATTGGTAATGTAGTTTTCCTACCTTCAGACACACTTTGTTTATGGTCACAACAGAACTTCTACTAAGCTCTTTTAATGTCCTGTAAAGCTGATTTAATCTTGAAAATGAAAGCCAACAAACACGTGCTCATGTATTTTAAGTGCCAAGTTACTTGACATGAAAAAATTGCTTTCTTTCTGGAAGATTGCAACAGTTTTACCCAGCTACCAAAACTAAACTACAGACAACTCTAAACTCCAGAACTAAATGCATTAAAGAAACAGAAGTCACATCTAAGTATCTCTGAAAAACATGACAGAACCTTTGTACTGTGCCAAAGGGTACAAGCAGAATAAGCAGCTTTTTACCTGAGCCGGGAAAGGCCCTCAACCCCTTGTTTAATTATTACCTCTTTTGTGCCTTTCCTCAACAAGCAGAGATGGTATCCAAGCTACCTTTGAAACATTAATTTCTTCTTCCCCAGGGTAACACTAAATTCTTTCCATGATAGGCATCTTACAACCTTTTGAAAGCTGCATGGAGCTCAACACAGTAGGAGAAGACAGAGGCTTCCTTGTCTGCTCTCTGTTCCAAAAATTAGCAGTTTACTAACAGAGATGTTCCTGGGAGATACGGGGAAAATACCTCAACCTTTGTCTTTTTTTCTTTCTTTGTCAGAAACAATTTTTGCTCTTTTTCAAGATGTTAAAGTCAGGATTTGCTTCTTAAGACACCTGTAAAATTTCTTTATCTAGAGTAAGATCTCCCCCCAAACAACCTATCACCACCAAGACAGCAGATGTGTGTCTATTGACCCAAAACCAGCAAGTCACTTGGAGTTTCTTTATGGGTGAAAGGTATTGCTAAAATAAACATAAATTTCAGCTTTGTTTCAAAAATAGTCCTCTGGCAGTTTGAGTATTAATAAGTCTGGAAGTATTACGAGTGCATCATGTTTGGGCTTGGAACTTAAACAAAGATACACCCAAATGTACTAACATCCTTCCTCCCTCCAAAATGTAATCTGAGGATAATTGGTAGCCATCTGGGCAGGCAGACAGTGAGGAAATACTGGGTCTAGCTCAGTATTCTCTGATGTTTGGGTTGGTAGTGTGATTATGACTGTCATAGGGCCACAATGCACAGAAAACCCTTCTGAAGACTCCCTCCTTCACAGACCTGGCTGTGTAAATGGCCTTATTTGTGTCATTTCACTGTTTGAGTTAATCAGATTACTGTCCAACAAGAGAAACTCACACTCTGAAGGGCAGAACAAGACATTACCACATCATATCATGCCCTACTCCCAAATCCAGGCTTCTGAGAGACTTGAATCAAAACATGAAAATCACATTTCCGTCCTATATCGTGAAACAGTGAGAGAAAACCTAAGGCCAGTCTCCTCTCTGCTGCCATGGGATGAGGTGAGCCACGTGTAGAGCTGAGGGACTGTGGAGTACTATCTGTAAAATTTTACCTGTGTGGTTGGAAAACTGGACAGAGTTCACCGTATCAACTTCAAATCCCAAAACCTGTAATAGAACACAGGAATATTTCTTTTACTGACACAGCTTCGTTAATACGTTACCCGTATCCCAAAACACAAGGAAGCACTCTTAGTTTCCAGTGCATATCTAAAAATCTTGAAAGCTGAGTCAACAAACATACAACACAAACAAACGGCAAAGTGTTTTACTACAGCAACCAACATGGAACAAAAGTGCCGCTGGCAGCAGCACCGGAAAAGCAGAGCTCTGGATCCTCAGGCTGGAGTTCATCTGGGGATAAGGACGGAGAGGCTGGTCCAGCAGCAATCACTGAAACCCTGAAGAAAGCATTTCTTGGCAAGAAAAGAAGTCTAAGGTACTAAATTAATGCAAAATATGGAGGGAGGATGCTGTTGGTATTCCAGAAAGCCAGTTTTTCTAAAGGAGGACAGAAGAATCCTAAAAGGGATCAACGTTACAAGCCATACTGGGATGTCACAATCAGTTTCTTTATAGCTAAAAATGAATAGAAAGAAATCACAGAGAATTTATTTGGGGCATGACTGGGCAATAAAGGGAGAAAGCTCTTAAAAAAAGCCTAAAGCACGTTCCAAAAGCCACCTGGTACCTTGCATTACCAGTAATCCAAATATTAAAATATCCAAGAATTTGTTAGTGCAATCAAAAAACATTCTTGTTGCCCAAAAATACATACCATGAAAATAACAGCATCAAACCAGGAGAAAACTCATGAGGATTTTTAACCTCATGATACCTGCATAATACAGACAGGCATTGCTGGCCAAGCCATTTTTATCTCTCACGAAAGGAATTCTAATGCAAAAATGACATTAACAGCCTGACACTGAATATTTGTTTCCACATCCAGCTTTCTCTGAGTAAGAAATCTCCTCAAAGATGAGCTGCTATGTATGGCTCAGTGAGTCATACTGGGAGATAAGAGGAATGATGCACCACTGTGTATGATCCTCTTTCAGGCAATTTGCTGGGAGGGGAGAGTGAAGGAACAAAGCTTTTCCAGTCACGTTTTTCACCCAGACTCACGACTCTGCCTTTTCATCACGAAGGCAACCCCTTCACACACATTAAAAATCTCTGGGTGTATGTGCCAGATGTCAGGCTGTCCCTGTGCATGTACTTTCTCTGGGATAAGCCCCTTATTCCAATCCCTGTGCTGCTAACAAGAGGGATGTATGTGCTGTGACAGGTACACTCCTTCTCCCTGCAGGTGCTACACTTCTGTCCTTTCACGGCTCAGAGTCCACACAGGTTTTCACAGAATTCTTATTTCCTTATTTAATAAAGGTTTCTGTTCATTTCTCACCATAAAGCAAAGCAATCTTACAACAGTGATAGACAGAATGGTGGGTTGCCTCAACCTGTTCAAGTTCAAATTAACCTCAGCTTCTACTCCCCGCCCAGGTTCTTGTTTCACTGTGGTGGATTTCATTTTAAAGACCCAGGAATTAAAGGGGTGGGAACATGACAATACTGTTAGGACCTTAACCTTGATGTTTGCACATGCTCTTCAAAGAAATAAATATGACCTCTAACCAGACTGTTCCTCCATATATTCAACTCTGTCTGCAAAAGAACAGACCTAAAAAGTTCCCTTCAAATATCTTGGCAACAATTGTGAATTAATCCATTTCTGTGCAATATTCAGATCATGTCTCTTCAACTATTTAATACTTGACATCACAGAACACACTTACTGTGATTTACTAACTAATCAGGTTCCCACTCAGTTATTTAGGGAAGGAGAGCAGGCAAAACTGCCAAAGGGAGGGCAGTTCTACAACACAAGTAAGCACTGTCCCAGGTGATGGCCACCAAAAGAGCAGTCCTCCTTTATTGTCTCCACCAGCACCAGCTGCCATTTGAATTCTCAGCAAGCTTTCCCATAAGATTAGGGATTTTTGGTTTATTTTGGCCAGTTAATCTACTTCAACCAGCAGAAGGGAAAATACAAGTGAGGCCACCTCCCCTGGGGACAGCCAAGTGCCAGGTTAGCTTAGCTGTGCATTTGATAAAAGAGTTAGAAAAATGCTTTGAATAGGTGATGAAAAGCCACAGACAACTCAAATTCTGCAAGGGACCTTGATATTCTCACTTTTCTCATCAGTGTAAAACAGGATAAAAAGCCTTTAAAGGCCTCTGTACCAATCACTTGCTGGTGTTAGTCTACTTTCACAGTTGCTAATTTGCTCTGAAGTTTTGAGTAAACGCATATGACTGAAATCTAACACACCTACCTAAGAAACCTGATTCAACTCTCAAAATAAGCCACAGTTACTCCAAACCATTGCCTTTTACAAAGAGTCTTATGAAAACAGAGGGAGAATTAGAACACATGAAATGTCACTTAAAAATAAAGTACAATTAAACCCCCTAATTAGTACTACCTGAAACGAGAGCAACAGATGTTAAAGCCTAGGCTTAGCATAAAGTAGTAGAATAATCAAAAAGAATGTTGAAGTCATGCTAAGCCAGATCATGTTTGTTACCAGGGCAAACTGCATTGAAAAGTCTTGAGGAATTTGGTCACCAGAAGTCTTGAAAACAGGGTAGACTGAGGTGTCAAAAGCAGCTTTGGCAGCAATCATCTCTTCTAGGGTTACAGAGAAAACTGAGTTTTTATTTTGGTTTGCATGGTTCTTTCTAACAACTTGATCATTTATAGTGGATAAGGAAACATTTTCTTCTTCCTTTAACCAATGATTAAACGCCAGTATTAATAACTATTATCCTTCACATTAAAGGACTGTACACATCAGGCACAGTTTGGGATGCACTAAATGAATAATTTCCATGCACTAAATGAATAATTTCCATGTTTACAAGGGGAGCTGTGTTCAAAAGATGTCTTGCTAAACCTTTTAACTACATACTCATACCTTTAATTCCTTCAGCAGAGCTAACTAAAAGAAGTAATTTTAAGGTTTGGGGTTTTTTTCAATTAAATAAGAATTTCTACTCAAACCAGAGGTTAAATAAATCTTAAGTGTAAATTAACTACCTAACTAGAAATACATGGGTTTTCCTATGTACAGACTTAGAAAATAGGTCAGATCAAATGTATTGAATCAGAGAAATCATACCAAAAAAAATATGCCTTTGGTTGGATACCAACAATTTTTCTAATGTCATAAACCAGTAAAAATCAACCTTTTCTTTGGAAAATTACTAAAAAATAAAAATTCAAAACAGGACTGAACTCAATACGTAAAGTTTCTTGCTTGCACACACACATACGTGTTCCTTGTACTTCTATGTAAATAAACTGAGGAATTCACCCTCCCTGGATTTGGCCTATGCCAGAACAATTGCCTCCAGAGCATATTCCATCAGTGTCAGGACGGAGCTTAGCAAAATATGCAGAATAATACCTAATTTATTGCTTCTTGAAACAGTCCCTAGCTGTGCTATTTCCCCTGCTCCCTACAGAAAGTGTCATGTGGAGCTACTCCTGCCTCTGGTTTTAGAAATGTGGGTGACATCAGACACTCTGCAAGTGTCCAAGAGCTCCAGGGATGCACATCACCTGCACTACCACCATCCCCTGATTTGGATGATCTGGTCTCCTGCAGGCAGTGGAGAACAATTCCAGGTTTCCACGCTCTGTCTCTGCTGTCATTCTGTGTAAGTGTCATTCGCCCACAGAACTGCAAATCTTGGGCAGATCTAAAGCCCTGGCCAGTTTGGGTAAGGGTGATAAGAGCTCTTCAAAGGAAAAAGATGACTAAGTTCACCCTAAATCTCTCAGCCTCTAGTCTAAGTACATGTCAAACACTGTTCTTCCTAAGACACAAATTGAAGTTGCCTATATCACATCATAGTGACATTTACTGCAATTGAAATCTCAGAGGAAAATGGGCAAATTTAATGTACTTTTAAGTATCTTTGAGGCAAGGAGGCAGAACTATTAAACTGCTAAAATTAAATCACAAACCATCAAAAGTGGAGGAGTTCTGTATTTGGAAGGCATGGCTGGCAGATCTGAGTGACACATTCCAGAAAAATATTTGGAAGATTAAAGCAAAATACACACACCAGAGCAGAATGCATTAGAAGAAACAGACAGCACAAAGCACATATTCCAATATAATGTATGAGGGGAAGTTGGGCTGAGTTCTTCACCACAAATGACTGAAGGAAAGGGACAAACATCACCCAGTTCTTCCCACAGTGCAGGAAGTGCTATCCCAGCTTTGTAAAGGGAAGGTGCATCACCTGGGCAGGCACCTGCTCTAGAGAACCACCCAAAGGCACATCTCCAAACCAGCAGATGTTCAAGGGAAAAATCAACACACAAGAAGAGAAGAGACTTCAAAATACAGGGACAACTTCTAAAGGTGTCAGTTCTTTTTGGAGAACAGGACCAACAGCCTAGTTCTCCTAAAGTACAGAAGCAATTTAAACTTGAGACACAAAGAAAAAGGCAAGAAATGGGTCTCCTTCAGGATTCAACTTTGACAAGTGATACCAGTTGTTTTACTGGAACAATGTAAAGACCCACACAGACAGAAAATGTCTTGAGTTGGGAAAGTTACACAAACAGCAGGATCCCAGTTACAGTTCACCTCTAACAATACAACCCTTTGGACTTTGCCACTGTGTTACCACATTAATTAGATCTTTGTTTAAAATTTACAGCCTCTCTTTCTCTTCCTTCCAGAAAACATTTCAATACACAAACACTGAAACAAACCAGTACCTAAACAATAGAAAAATGAACAGGAAGATTTTGAAGCAAATACAGTATCTCAAATTCAATTTTAATGATTGCTAAGCTTAATGTTTATATTCGTTTAATCCACATTAAGTACCAATGGTCTGGAGACAAGTAAAAGTCCTGATTTTTACCTCCTAATACTATTTGGTATCTGATTGTTAACACCACTTGAGACAGAAAACTGTTAACTCCAAAGATTAGCTCTGCCTCAGGGTAAATATTAATATAAATTCTCATTTAATAATTTTATTTACTTTGAGAAATGTGAAAAGCTATTACTGAACTGCTTCTGTTTAAAATTTGTATTGTATGCTCCTGCAGAAGAAAAAAAGTGAATTTTCAAAAATACAGTACTCAAGAAATTCTCCTTTTTCCTTGCTTGGATGCAGCTTGGGAAGTGTGAAGGAGGGGAAAGGGGGTTGTTTTTTTTGAGAACAAATACAAGTAAATATTTGACATCTCCTCAGTGTGTGAGATAAACTCTGCAATTACATGAATTTCTAAACTGAACTAAGTTTTAATGGTTTCCTGGGTACTAAACATTAGAAACAAACAAAAATCCCAACTGCCATTGCATTATATGTACATATTTAGAGAAAGGAGGTTTTGAGGGGGCTGAGAGAGATGCTGTGGAATTACTGACAAGGTTTTCAAGACCCACAGTGACAAAGCCCTGAGGACAAAGCCCTGAGCAGCCTGGGCTGAATTTAGTGCTGCCCAAACTTTGTGTCAGAGGCTGGACTGGGATTTCCAGAGGTCCCTTCCTGCCTGGGTCACTCCATCATCAATGATACCATCACATACAAAAAGCTCAGCTTTACCCATGGTAGATTTCCATATGTAAAATCACACAAAATGTCACCACCTGCTCACCACCCTGAGGTTCTTGGTTCTAAGGTTAAAACCCAGTGGTAGGGTATATTTACACTATTGACAATGTCAGCTTTGACAGTAAAGATAACACATCATTTGTTCTTAAATGACCAGTAGACTGATTTAACTGAAATATTTTAATTTTTATTTAATTTAGGCAACCTTAGAGAACAATGACCTAGTTCTGCAAGAATGAAATTCAATTAAAAACACCTTTCTGTTCTACAACACGGCCAGTACATATTGCCCTCTTTGGGCACTGGCTTTGAGCCTCCAGTGGCATTTTCATTTTAAGGTTTGAAACTAAACCCACAAAGCAGTACTGCAGCTTAGGCTAGAGGAAAAATCTGGAATGAGTGAAAGGCGGAGGGGAAAAAAAGGGCAATGTAAGAAAAGAGAAAAAAAGGTTCTATAAAACCAGATTGTGTAAACTGCATACATGTTCCTTCCATGGTATTTATGTCCTTGGTACATGTTCTATTTATACATACCTGATACAAGTTGCTATCTATGTTCCACGGAATAAAGCCAAGACCTCCATCCAAACTCTCCAGTTCCTTCAAAGTTCTTAATTTTAGAAAGTGTTAGCTTTACCATACCAGAACACATCAAAAACAATTTTCTCAGTTGAGTCCACAAACCAAATGGTTTGCAGATCACAAATCCAGAGAAAGTATCAGAGGTTCAAGCTGGAAATCAAGCTCAGACAGTCTTTCATACAAGGTACCTTATTTCTTGTACGCAAAATTACAGCTTCGCATCCAGATTTGAGCTACAAATGTCCCACAGGTGAAAATCTTGCTATATAATTTGCTTGTTCTCATTTCTAAAAGGTGAGTTTATCTCCAAGAGAAACAGAGTTTGACAAGAAAAGAGCACTGTCTAAGAGGAAGGAACAAGATTCTGCTAACCAGGACTAGGGAACCTTTGAGACTCCACTTTTGGAAGGAGGATTTGACTGACGTGCATCTCACTCTCCCCAAATAAATGCAGCTTTGTATTATAACACTTCTTCACACTTCAACTCTTTTGCTTTGTAGCAAGGTACTCACTTGGGAAGTAAAGCTTTTATGGACAAAGGTTGACTCTGTTTCTAATTAATATTCAAATATGAACCATCCAAGCCAGGCATGTCCTGTACTTTGTACCAACAGATGGTAACAAACTGATGAGTTAGAGCAAAGTAGCAGTAAATACTTAAAATAGCAAGAAGGTTAACACACACTAAGCAAGTGAATCAAAACACCCAGACAGAGCTTAAAGAGCCAACACAGTGAATTCTGCGCTGAATTCAAAATACAGATTCAGGTATGTAAACCAACTGTACTACTGATTCGTTTTCTTTTATTGGGCAAGATCAACACGCAAATATATTTTCAGAAACAACCACTAATTAATTTCAGCTGCTTTCCTACTTCATTAGTAAACTGTGATGCCTGGGAATGGTTCATGAAGTCAGGAGGCCCAGGCAGATAAGAAGTGACTGGCAGGCTTATCTTTATTGCAACTGGCTCAGACTCTGACCTACACTCCACTGAAATCTCTCACCAAAGTCTGGAGCAAATCCCACTCCAGACAAAGCACATCCCTCAGGAGAGCCTGAGCAGCAAGGAACCATGACAGATATTAGGATGCTATTTTAAACTAGTTCTAAAAGAGTATACACTACCCTCAAACCTTTCAGTGTATGCACTCATTTTCCTGGTAAAAACAAGCAGTTGTGCTACTGACAGATTTCTCACAGAGCTGCACTCGTGATCAGGATATGGAAGTTCTAAAGCACAAGATCACAGAATCACTGGAATGTGTCAGGTTGGAAGGGACAGCAGGTCATCTGGTCCAACCTCCCTGCTCCAGCAGGGTCATCCCAGAGCACACAGCACAGGATTGAGTCCAGACAGCTCTGGAATATCCCCAGTGAGGGAGACTCCACACCCTCTCTGGGCAATCTGGTCAGTGCTGGGTCACTGCACAGCAAAGAAGTTCTTCCTCATGTCCAGGAGGAACTTCCTGGGCATCAGTTCCTGCTTGTTCCTCTTGTGCCATTGCTGGGCCCCCCAAGCAGAGCCTGGTCCGTGCTCTGCCCACTCCCTGCAGGCACTGCCAGACAGGGATGAGTTCCCCTTTCGGGGTCTCCTCTGGAGGCTGAACAGCCCCAGCTCCCTCAGCCTGTCCTGCTCATAGAGATGCTCCAGTCCCTTCATCATCTTCTGAAGTTGTGTTTAATTTTCAAAAATGGCAGCACATGACAAGCCACAAGGCTCTACAGAAAGAAAAAAAATCCTCAGTTTCAAGAGCCAATCAAGCTTTGCAAGCAACAGCTTTGATTTCTGTCACTTAAAGCACACAGCAGCATTTTAAAAAGTAAATGAATACTTAAGAGGAAATCCTTCATCTCAAATATCTACACAAAATACAAATATACACACACCCCTCATTTTTTTATCACATTTAAGACCATGTGAGGTTTATACCAACAAACATCTTAACTATGTCTATGAACTTTAATTAACAAATACTTAGTAATTGCCTAATGAGAGTCTAACTCCTCTGCCTCCACAAATGGAGTTAACATAAGGAGATTCAACAAGGTGATGTGGCATAAGGCACTTGAGTAAATGGATCTGGGACAAAAAAAGAAGTCAATAGTAGACAGGTAGACTACTGTGTGTGTGTCTGGTGCCCCATGGAAAAGGAATGCACCTAAAAATATCAACCAACAGCCCACCAGGACCATGATGTATGTACTGAAAGCAAAACAGGCTCAGGGCTACAAAAGCACATCTGGTTAATTCCAGAGGGCCATATCTGAGAGGTTGTGATGGCAACCCAAAACCAATCAAAGGCTTGAAGAGCCCCACTACATGATCCTGTATTTGCTTCAGAGGATCTCCTTCCTCACCCACATTTAGATCACAGCTGGCTTTACTGCTATTAACAGGACACACACATGGTAGGCCCTACATCAACTGGAAAATTACTCTTGTAGCAACATAACATCAGTCAAAGGACAAATTTTTATAGCACAAAGACATACATAAACCAATGGGATTACAGAGAATTAGCCACACACAAATTATGTGGAATTTTCAAGAAAAAGAAAGACTGCAAACTGCTGAATTTTAGCAGTGTGGGTACAATCCACAAACTGAATTAGCCAGGAATGCCTGTATTTGTCTAAAAATCACTGTATCGCATAAACCAAACTCATTCTATTCCTTCCAATTTTATATATATTAAAACCAAGCTTAATTGAAAGTCATTAACTCAATTAACTTTATTGCCACTGTTAAAATTACCCTGCCAAATGAGGTAATTGAGGTTTAGGGGTTTTTTTGGTTAAGTAATAGCAGTAATACTTTCCAGTAAGAAAGTCTCTGTGTCAGGCCATGAAACACTCTATGTATCCACTGTATTACAAGCTGTTTGCATTAATGTACTACAACTTGGAGCTTTATATCACCCAGCCATCACTGTAGTTCCAGTGAACATCATTGCTCCACTGTATTCCTCTGGACATGGCACAGAAACATATTTTAAAAGGCCAAAGCTCTGTAATCAAACTAACTTGGAATGGGAAAAAAATTTCTCAGTGGCAGCTTGCACCTTTCACTGTGTGCCAGCTCTTTCACTTAATTGCAACTCCTTCCATTTGCTGCTGAACTGAAAAACATACATTGTACTGGGTGTAGAAAATGAGAACACAAATTGAATTTGAGAAAAAGGAACTTGAGCAAAAGAAAAGGCATGTCCTGACAATTAGTGGAGCAGGAATAATTGCTGGCGTGGGTTGATAAACTGAACTGAAACTGCTATTGACTAACCCAATCTCTTTTTTCTCTTTCTGAGCTTTTAATAAACCATACCAAGTAGCTACAGAGAACTCTGTGTACATAATATAGCTGTATCTTAGTGCAGCATTTGGCACTGCAAAGAAAACGCATTAAGATATTGGGAATATTGTGCCAGGAGAAAAATACTAGAGCAAACAAACTAGGAACAAGGATGCTGGACATACTGTTGGTGATTCATTAATCTGGAGTCAGGTACCAAACAGACCACTTCAAATTCTGAGGTTAGAAAGAGACAATTACAAAATAGACAATAAAAATAGGATGAGCAGATGACCTTGAGAAAAAGGCACCGCAATGTAAGAAGGATATTAAGGTATTTGAGCGTGTCCAAAGGAGGGCTACAAGGATGGTGAAGGGTCTAGAGGGGAAGATGTACAATGAGCATCTGAAGGAACTGGGGTTGTTCAGCCTGGAGGGCACAGTTACAACTTCCTCATAAGTGGAAGAGCAAGGGCAGGCACTGACCTCTGCTCTGCGGGGACCAGTGATAGGACCCAATGGAATGGCCTGAAGTTGTGTCAGGAGAGGTTTAGGTTCGATATTAGAAAAACGTTCTTTCCCCAGAGGGTGGTCGGGCACTGAACAGACTCCCCAGGGCAGCGGGCACAGCACCAAGCCCGGCAGACCTCAAGGAGCATTTGTACAACACTCAGGCACATGGTGGGATTTTTGGAGCGTCCTCTGCAGGGCCAGGAGCTGGACTTTGATGATGCCTCCAACTCAGGATATTCTATGATTGTACATGAGAAGAAGATAAGTGGGGGGGAGACTGGGGTATTTCACACATGCTGCAGCCACATTGATTTCATGCCTTGTTGTTGCTCCAGGGCCAGTTCTCAGGCCCAAACCAACGAGCCCCACATCAGCAAAGCCAGGACAAGAAGAACCCCTCAGGTAGCTTATCATGCCTGTGTCTTGAGTGACACTCCCTTTTCACCTCTGATCAACTGCATACCCGTTTTCAGGATTTCCAAGCTGACTTCAGCACTGGACACCACAGAGGACATACTGAAGCAGAAAACAAATGCCTCTCTCCTCTGCCAGAGCAGACTGCAATTTTTGTCAAGTGCTCTGGCAAAATTGGTACTCACTGAGAATTTGCAGATGGGCTGATCTAGCTGTAACATCGTGACCATCTGAACAGAAAAGACTAGAACAGCCTAAGACTGCAGTGAATAGGTTCTCAAATAGTTTATTTCTTGACTTTTCTGAAAAGGCTTTCAGTTTAAGTACTTATCTGAAACATAATCAGGTCAAATTCAATATCATCCAATAGCGCCTTAAAGATGCTCTTTCAAATAAGCCTTGGAGACACAGGAATGTTTCACAGCCAATACCACCAGGTCACTCAGTTTTACTTTGCACCTGGACAGACTGGTTGGTATACACTGCTAACCATTTAATGCAAAACACTTAGATGACATAAAATATATGCCTTTATCAAAATTCCCTCTAAGCCATTTTGTTCAGCACTAAGAAATTCCTTGTTCTACATCATCACTGTTTTTCCATAGGCTGCTCAAACAAACAGTCTCTTGTGCCTGCAAGACACATCTGCTCCTCACTGTTACTCCCTGCACCACAACAGTTTAGTTCAGGATTGACCCGACTGCAGAATCAAAAGATTTGTGGTATAGCTGCTCCATTGACCTTCCTATGGGCAGGAGGCCATTCCTGCCATCTGGGGTGGGATCAAGTCATGGATCTGCCAGACACTGATTTATAAAGGATAAGACAAAAGAAAGACATAGAGTAACAGCTTCTGCTTCCCCCTTCGTTCTTCCCACTAAAGGACAAACACAAAAACAGGAGAACGAGGTGGTCCTGTGGGAGTCTGTCTGTCTTCCACCCAAGAATACATTTCCCCCCATCCTGAGACTGGACACTGTTGGGCAACAGTGACTTCAGATACAGATCTCAGATGGAGAAGTTGCAGTTCACATAATCTTTTGAAGAGTTATAAAATCTGCAGGCTCACTGCAACTTTCAGATTCCTCATCTTCATGTTTCTTCCTGCCACACTTGGATGTAATTTGACAAAAACACCATACTGTCACTGCAAACTCTGCCAGCTGGAACCCTACAGTGCTACACCAGAAAGTTTACAAACACTGATTAGAAGAGGTAGACATAGCAGCAATAGGTCCAACAGGCATGGAATTAATCTATTTTATTTTAGTGAATTAAATGGGGGGGAGGATCCCACAACACGTTATTTTCCTCTGATTTTTTATTTTTAGTCCTGCTGTTCATGGTTTGGCTACACAGGTCCCCAACCACCAGTTCATTAGCAAGATGCAGCAAGGACATTTTGTACATCTAAGGCAGAGTTATTCTACAAGAGAGAGATTTGTTTTGTCCAGCCCATATGCTTTATTTGGACTTCTTAGGTAGACTATGAATGGATTCCACTCTCCTACCAAAGGCTCAGATGTCAAACTGCACAATAACAGATACTTGTGGAAACAGAAACAGCTCCTTGAAGGAGGTGCCACACAGTGTAAAGATCACACCAAGGCCACCCCAGAGAAAGAATCAAGTTTCTAGATAACAGACAAATGTCCCACCAATTCCTTCAGAATGTGTTAGGGAAGAGCATTCTTTGAGGAATGTTTCCTTCAGCAGATGCCAGGGCAGGAGCCCAGGGCTTGCTCCTGCTCTGGGCATCTCAGTTATGCCAAAAGAGCTGTGTGTGGTGCTGTATTAGGGAACTGCATGAGAACAATGGCTCCCAAAACAAACACACATTTTCTTCTTTATCAAGTCATTAATAAAGTTGGATGGCTCCTCAGAGCAGTTTACCACATGGCCTCACAAAATGACTTTCCTTGGAGCGTTGAAGAGGACACAAAACATTGCAGGTGGAAGGACCAGCTGGCAGTGGTCAGGTCGGAGCAAGTGCTTCCCAATCTGTCCTCTCTACCAAACCCAGCAGATTGTTAAACTGTACCCTAGAGGACAGTGACAATATAAAACTTTTCAAATTCAAACACTGAGTTGCCATATATTTGGTTGTTTTGTGAATGAGCAGAGGCACAATGTTACTTTCATTAACGGCAGAGAGAACAGAAACAATTGCCCCCAAGACAGAGCTCCGAGCAGGATTTGCCTACAAAATGAATAAGCTGTGACAGAGGTTGCAGTTTGTGCTGGTCCACAAATAGAAATAACAAACAATTAATGTGCTGCAGGAAATACTATCCCTGCTGGCCTCAGTTTTAACCTGTTTTAAACCTTTTTTATAATCTTTGTTAACTGCTTAGCATCTGATGGTTTCCACAACTAATGTGGTGCCCACCCCTGTGAGACAGGAGCTGTATCCTGCCAAAAAAGTGAAGATAACCACAGTGAAGAGCTGGACAAATGGAGAAAGAGTTTTCCTTCAGCCTAACATTGTTCAGTAGTACTCATCACCCAAAGCAAATGTCATAAACAGATTTATTAAAAATACTTACATTTAAATTGATCAGGTTTAGATTCAACTCTACTAAATATATGACCATAAGCTCCATAATTCTGCAAAAACAGTACCACATTTTGAGAATTTAGCCAACTTTTTTTTTTGTTATAACTTATTTTCCTTTTCCCTTAGAGAAGAGGTGGACCGAATTATCATGTACAGCAGCTATGAAGAAACATGGTAGAATTCAGAAAGAAAACAAGTAATTTAGTGTTAACAATAGAGAATTATTAAGTGGAGTATGAAAGATAACACACTTGGCTTTACTGGCTGTCAATCTGACAAGAGAAAAAATGTTGCTGTATTCTGATAGTGTGGGACAGTCCAGCACTGCACTTCCTTGGCATTTTCCATTGCAATGATCCAATGAATGCTGTTATTGAAGACTGTCATGGATTCCTCTCTTCAGCTTATTAATGTCATTGATAGCTGTGTCATCCTTGCTTGAGATTTCCACACACAGCCACTTCTGGGAGTTAAAACATGACTGGACCCCTCAGCGGGGAGAAGTGGAACAGTTGTGATGAGACTGGAAAGGTTTGGCAGGTCAGGAAAACCATTTAGTGCTGTTTTTGGGAACTACTGCATCCACAGATCAGAAAGCAGCTCTCCAGCTTTTGCTTTGCCACAGGGGAGAGACTTCCCATTTTCCAGTGTGTGCTCCAGCACCTCCTCAATCCCACACATCCAGCTGGCAGGAGGTGCTTTGCATTCCCAGGATAGCCAAGTTAAATCACCATGGAAGGATTTCTACTCTGCCCAAACTAGTCCATATGCTCAAAATTTACAAAGGATGACAGAGGGTGAAGTGAAGTTTGTTTTGTTTTTAAATGAACCACCTAAGAGGTTTTGGTATCACAGTTCTCACTCCTGTTCTACGAGTAATTGCTCCAGATGTTAAGGGAAGAGGAGCTCAGAGGTGTCACCTATGAATTAGCACCACAAAATTTGCGTTCTGAACAAAGGCTTGAAAAAATGTCCAGTAGATCAGGACAATAACATTTTTTTAGCTGTGAGAAGTCACCCCACTGCTGCCAAGCCACAACAGGATGAACTAGTTTGGCTTCCAGTGGGATTCATTGGCATGTTTCAAACATTATGCCCACCATATATCTATTTTTGCCTCCTCTGTGTATATTGCTATACAGCTGCACACTCTGTCACCTACAGTAATTTCAGAAGAATGGGCATTTTATGTTCCAGGACTAATGTCCAGCTCCTCACATTAACTTGCTCCATCAACTCCAGCCTGTTTTCCGTATAACACAAGCAACTGAAGTGGAACTTCCACTTGCATCTTTTCATCATAAAGAGGCTAAAAATACCTGCCTGGTATGTGTTCAGTCAGCCATGGATAATGCTGTATCCCTTATCTAAAATGACTAAATATGCTTTTCAAGGAAAGGTGACCATTATTTGTTGGATATAAAGACAAAAAGGGAAAAGTAAAAGACTACACTTGACTTAGAGGGAGATTTTAGGGAACTATCAGCAGCTTTGTATGTCCCCTATTTTTCTCAGCTGTACCTTTGTACAATCCTTATATATGTAATTAAAGATATATTTTATTATTTCAAATTATACCTTTATTTTTTATACATTTTAGCACATTTTAATATGAAATTAACTTCAACTTGAAGCTTTTTTTCCCCCCAAATATCTGATCACTATTGACTCTGTTATCTGCCCTTGTTTTTTAACATACAAAAAAAATATTCTCTCAGCTGTTTTATCTGGAGCAGAAATAAGGTATAACTACTGCAAGAGTTGAAAAAAAATAAATCTAAGACTTACAGATAGAAAATAAGGCCATTCCTAATATAAAAATGCCTTAAGCAAGTAAACACTTGCTGCTGAGTCTCTGAGTACATTATACTCTCCACACAAACAGTGCAAATCCACCTTTAGGCAAGGTTTTCCAGTCTTTTAATAAGATTTGCAATTTCTTGACAACTCATTTTTTTTTTCCCAAAGACAGTGGGTGAATCAGGGTAAAGCATTTTTGGTTGCTCTGAAATCAAATATTTGCACATACTTGTAGACACTAAATGAGATTCTCCTTAATCTTTTCATTTTGCTGTGTCGTGGTAGATTAAAAGATGACATTTATGTCAAAAAAAGCACTACTATTTGTTCACTACACACTCTAGTGTAACTATTACGTCAAATATCACCACATGCATCTGCACAGTTCAAATTTTCACAATGTACTATGAAGAATTATTATTATCATCCATCACTGTAAATATTTATCATCACCTCTGTAAGAAGTTTCGAATGCCAACTGGTCAGCTGGCCCCATACTTGCACTACAATGTAACTTCTAATGCATCTTAAAATGCTTTTTGCAGCTCTTCAACCGTACCATACAATCAGCCTGTGGGGACATCCCTCAGCATTTCTGTGTTTCCATGATTGTATTTCCTGTATTTTCATGACAAAAGCTTATTTAACAAGTTGCCACTATTAAGTGACTCGTAAGAACAGTCATACACTTAGACGTTACCTTGGATGAGGATGTCTGGTCAGTCTGGCTCTCTGTTTATTAGAGGCTCTGCTCAGTCATTCAGAGTACACAGCACATCTGCATTCCCAACTGCACTTCTTTTAGGCAGGTTGAAATCACTGTAATTTTTCAAACTGATTATTTTGCATCAGTAGCTGAAAAGATTCCATTAAAAGTTCGAAGAGAAATGTGAGATCTCTTAGAGTTCTGCACAAACATAAACTCCTACTGTTATGTAAAAGTAAGACCCCAATAGCCTCAGTATAGTCTGACTTAAAGCAATATTAAATGCTGAAGTGATACACATCTCTTTTTTATTTTACTGTCTTTGAGGAATACTCTACTTTCTTGTCCTCAGTCCTATCCCACTTGCCTTGTCTTCCAGCTTCCCAGGCAGGTGCAAAGTCGATCTCCCTCAATCTCAGAAGTTCAAAGTTCTCACCTGAGCTCATAGAGAGCCACAGCCATCCTTCCTTCATAGGTGAGTTAATCTGGACAAGCACTTCTGGAAAGGTCTGGTAAAGCCTTTTCCTAGAAACCCAGACTGCCAGGTGGGGAACCACCTTGTTAGAACATTCTGGATTACAAGTTTTTTTTCAGGGCCTCACCTTGAGCAAGGTATTCAAATACTGGACTTTCACAGCTACATGTACTGACATACATATAACAAGCAAATGCTGTTTCTACAGCTATGAGCAAACCTGCCCAGAGAGGTCCTGAAGTTTGTTATGGTTTTGGATTTGTTTTTGTTTATCTTTCTTAAAAGAACAAAAACAAAGGTAAGGAAAAAGCCCCTGCTTGCACAAGCTTCACCTGAAGTTCGATTTTGGAACAGTAATTCTTGCTTCAGAAAAGTAATTTAGAACAATCTTTGGCTATTACAAGGAGAAAATACATTCTTCTATCTTTGTATTTACTTTTTAAGGGTTTGGCTTTTCAGTATTTCATCTGTAACAAAAATAAGGGCTACCCAGTAGGAGCATTTCTTATTGTTACTCTGTAAAGACTTTTGATTGATTCATCCTTCTTCTGACTCATATTATTAACACAATAGAAGCTGGGTTTGAAAACCAGAATAACCAGTCATTTTATTTAAGAGATGCACTTTTCCTTTCTGCAAAATCCTCAGTCCATTTTACCACCCTGTTCAACAAAATAATTAAAAAAACCCCTTAAACTTTTTTTGTGAAGGAAACAGATAATAGCAAAGACCTACTGATACTGGGTTTGTTCTCAGCATATGAAAGTAAATTGTAACTTTGGCTGGACAATGCAGTTCAAGATTATCCTTAAATATCAAAGAAATTACTGCCTGTGCAGACCAAAGTTTTTTCCCGTCTTTTTTACAATTAAGGAAGAGCTAAAAATGTAGACTTAGGATTTTCTTTGCAGAAAAGAATTACTGAGAACTAGTCTAAGACTGAGAATCATCTGCCCTTATTAATACGTGGACAACTATTTCCATTTAGCAGGTAAAAAAAACCCAAATAAAATAATTGAACAGATTTCAACAGGCCATTTTACCCTGTATTGTAGAAACTGTTTATGGTGTTGTTCTACAGTTCAGAACAGACAATTTCATTCTCCAGACCCAAACAGTTAATGGTATTTCTCTATGCTTTTAGCTCCATCTTCAAGGTAAGTAGATATAAAAGGAAATCAAGACTTAAATACTGAAAACAGATTTTCTCAAATTCTGAGTGTTGGGGCATGGTGAAAACATACATTTTTACTTTATATCATAAAAACTATGACAACTTAGTGAACTAGAAGTATTTTTTTTTTGTTTTAAACCAAACTGACAGTGAAGACTCCCCAAGTTAATATGCACCCTACTGCTCTTCCTCTCTTAATTGTTGGATAATTCTGAACCACTTCCTGATACCAGAAGCTGCTCAGGTCATATGACAGTGAAGTAACTTATGACTATTTAAAAAATTTTTCAGAACCACCTTCATAACTTTTTGAAGAGATAGTAAAACCATGCAAGTAAAAACTATTTAAATTCTGGATTCAAAGCAGAGCTGAGGACAGTTCATTTTCTGGCAAATCCAGGTGCAGGTTTCCTCTATGACCTATCAGTTAATCCACATTCTTCAATTACATACATGTACTTTAACCTGAAATGGGGTAAAGGGTTCTAGCATCTCTCACACAGCTCTATTACTTCCATTATAATAACTGCTCTAACATTTGGTCTGTTTTGCTCTGTTTGCCACATAGAAAGCATTTACCACAAACTCTCTATAAAGTCTTTCCATGTACCTACTTGTTAATTACTTTAGTTTTCAGTCTAATGTAAGCCTGACAAAACAAAACCAAGTGGTCAAAAGAAGACATTAAAAAGTTCTCTGCTGTGCAAATTGCTATTGCTAATAAATAATAATGTCATAGATTTCCACCAAAGATCGAGTCATTCACACGACTGACATTTTTGCAGAAGTCTGCAAACAGCAGGTGAAACCACGTCTGGTTTTCTCTTTGGATGCTGCTGTCCAAATGCAGATTCCTGAACTGTTGTGTCAGGATTTCAGCCCATCAGACCTCACAAGCTCACAGACACACATCCTGCCTGGCAAACTCAATACTGAAGAGCTTTGAAGGATGCCTCACTTAACCATTATTGGTTCAGAAGACCAAAGTAAAAAAAAAAAAAAAAACACAACAAAAAACCAGAGAATGGGAAATAAAATAAGTATGTCACATTTGCACCCATCCCCAAGAATAGCATCAGGTATCATTTTTATATATATATATATATATATAAAATAATAAAAGATAAAGAGTCAGGTTTGTAATTCCTTTCCCTGTTTCAAGAAAACATAAAAAAGGAAAGTTGCACTTGGTAGCACCTTGCTACATCAGATCTTCTAGCAAAGCAAGAGTTTAAATAACTTTGCAGCAAGTACAACTTTATTAAGGGTTGCCTACATGAGATTTTCCAGCGCAGTGTGTAGTAGGAGGAGTTTGGTTGTGCCTCAAGTAAATTTCCACCCACCCCAGAAACTTCTTGTTATATTACACACTGAGGAACAGCCTCCTAAACACAACCCAGCCAGAGCATCAGCAGGATTTTTTAACTCCAGTAGTATTGCATACTATCATAGCCAAGGAACTAAAGACTTTAACAGGAACCCATTTGCCAAGTCACATGGGTCACCCAAGCAGAGGCTCATATGTCACGGAAAGGTTGAGTTACAGAAAAGTAAAGAAAACCTCGGACAGAGAATTAAAATGGAGAGAGCAGTTCACGAGACTGGAGATTTCTGTAGTAAGTACTACTTAGCAGTACCACTACCTTTCTGGCCTGGGGCTCCACATACACATATTTTTCCACAATACAAAGAATTATATGCAGGCATCATGCTTTACCATATACTAATTTTCAAGAGAATTGGTTACACTATAACTGGATGGTGATACAGGGTGTGACATTGGCTTGTTGCAGGCCTGGGCTCACGTGCATCACTTATCAGAGGACACCATCTCTCCTGTCTCCAGGTGAGTTACACCATCCTTCCTTAAGCAGGTACCAAGACAATCAATGTCACAACACAATTAGCTTCTTAGAGAGCTTCGCGCAGACACACGGACAGACAGACACACGGCCGTCAAGGAACAAAGACCTCCGGATGGGGAGGCCCCAGATCAGCCCTCCAGGATACAGACCCTGCACAAGAGCCAACAGTAAGACCTGCAAAGGCTCCCCCGGTGTTCTCCCACCACCACCGCGATCCAAGCGCGCCGCTCCGAAGCCAGCACATGACAGCCGCCAAGGCCGAGATACAATTACACCCCCGAGCCCTGGGCCATGCCAGCCAGCTCCTCTGGCACAGCCAAGTCCTCACCCTCCACTGCAGCTTCCCCCCGACCCCAGGGGCGAGGTCTCACCCGTCCCACGGCCCCCGAGGCGCAGCGGGGCTGAGCTCCGTGCCC
>JAOXXN010000001.1:4311384-4326721 GCA_026770055.1 Myrmophylax atrothorax | reverse complement strand
CTTCGGGTCCCCCCCCCGCACCGCGGTCACGCTCCTCGGCGGTGGCTCCGGCGACACCAGGCACTGCCCGCGCCCCCCGCACCGCCCGGGAATCACCGGGATGGGCAGAGGTTGGGAAGGACCACAGCAGGTTGCCTGTGCCAACCTCCCTACTCCAATAGGGTCGTCCCAGAGCACTCGACGTTGAGATTGCGTCCAGACTGCTCTGGAATATCCCCAGTGAAGGACACTCCAAAACTTCTCCCAGGCAGTCAGCAAGAGGACAAGGGGGCACGGGCTCACGCTCTGCCAGGGGAAATTTAAGTTGGAGATCAGAAAAAAATTCTTTACAGAGAGAGTAATCGGGCATTGGAATGGGCTGCCCAGAGAGGGGGTGGATTCCCCATCCCTGGAGGTCTTTAAACAGACTGGCCGTGGCACTGAGTGCCATGATCTGGTAAAGGGACTGGAGTTGGCCCAAGGGTTGGACTTAATGATCTCGGAGGTCTTTTCCAACCCAATCGATTCTATGATTCTGTGATTCTCTGGGCAATCTGTTCCAGTGCTCGGTCACTGCGCAAGAAAAGTTCTTCCTCAGGTGGAACTTCCTGGGCATCAGTTCCTGCCCATTCCTCTTGTCCCGTTGCTGGGCACCCCAGAGCATAGCCTGGTCCGTGCTCTTGATACCCACCCTTTAGATACATACATATATTGGTGTGGTCCCCCCTCATCTCTTCTCAAAGCTGAACAGACCCAGACCCTTCAGCTTTTATTCATAAGAAAGATGCTCCAGTCCCATAATCACCCTTGTTGCCCTCCACTGGACCTGCTCCAGGAGCTCCATGTCTCTTGTATTGAGCAGCCCAGAACTTTTTCTCTCTGAAAAGAGGTTGTAGTGAGGTGGGAATTAATCTCTTCTGACCATGCCTACAGTGAGAGGACCAGAAGAAATGGCTTTAGGGTGAGATGGGGGAGATTCAAATTAGATATAGGAAAAAAAATTCACTGTCAGGGTTGTCAGGTATTGGAAGGGGCTGCCCAGGTAGCTGGTGGAGTCACCATCCTTGGAGGTGTTTAAGAGGTGTCTGGATCTGGCACTGGATGATGTGGTTTAGTGGTTTAGGGGTCACAGTGGCAGTGGTAATGCTGGGTGGATGGTTGGGCTGGATGATCTTAAAGTTCTATTCCAGTCCTGATCATTCTATTCCACTGGTGCACCTCACCTTGGCATTGGTGTGCTGAGGCACTTGGTGACTCCACAGAGCCACAGTGTCACCCAGCCCTCTCCAGCATGGCACCCCTAGTACTGTGGGTACTGCCCATCCTGCATGCAAACCACACTCCCCTGTGTCATGGCACGAGCCATCCACAGCTGCCCCACAGCATGCTGGAAAACCAGAAGCGGCACACACATCCCATCCATGGGACACCTTCCCTGCTCTAATGTTCAGAAAGCCACGCCTGGTGGTGGCATGCCAGCCCAGGCTGTGGGTGCCCTGACAGCACCACCCTCACAGTCGGGCTCTGAAGTGAGTGCAATTGTGTGATATTGACCCAAAAAACCCCAACCTTCAGAGGGCTGCCAAAGAGTAGAAGAAGATGTATGTGTTGGCTGGCAAGTGCTGCAATACATCAATACTCTACTGAGGTAGGACTTCATAGTGTGTTTGGGAATTTGATCTTCCTCTGGCCATTTGTCATTATTGACCATCACATGTTCAATCACAGATTACAACAAGAAATGATGCCTGATGCCTCTTGTTCTTCTTTGTAGATAGCTTTGAATCGACTCTTGAAACAGCATGACTATTTCTCAGCAAAGGGGAAGAGTATTTTCCTCATCATAAGTAATCTGTTTGAAAATGAGGGAACATACTGTCCTCTTTTCAGTCATCACTCTAGTTAAAAAACTTGGGGCTTATTCTAGACTGGTCTTACTACTAATAATTGCCTCATCACCTATAAATTTACACATTTTTTGAATTGCAGAAATCAGTGCATCTCCATGGAGTATTGGGCCAGAACAATGAGGGATCTGCATCATGTATGCTCCTGCTCCTCTAGCTTGGAGGGCAATTGTTGGAATGTAGATTTTGTCCTTTTTTCCCCCTGTGTTTCCTTTCTTCCTCACTAATAGGACTTAATGCTCCACTTTGACCTTATAAGCATATGATACACACATACCTGCACAGGTTCCTTTCAGGAGTGACTCAGGATCTGTCTTGTGGGTTCCACAGTGTTGTCAGGTCAGGCTGGGCCTCAGTTAAGACAGTTGTGTAGCAGCATGGATGGTTTGTCTCTGTCGTGCCTATACCAATTGTATCTTTCCTTCCTGATATTGACATGCACTGTCCAAAGGCAAGGAAGTGTTCTGGCATTTGCAGCTGTTCTTTCTAAAATTTGCTCAAGCATATCTGGCATTCTCACTGGAGCAAGCTCCCCTCTCAGGAAGGAAAGCACACCTCACGTGTTTGTTAATGCCTGCCCTTAGGTTTTGTACAGCCACTACAACTGCTCTTGGTACATCACACAGGCAAAGCAAGAATGGTCTCAAGGAAGTCTCACATTGCAGAGCACAGCTGATACCAGACTGTGGTACACCTGGGCAAGGAAACTACTGCATGGGTAGCAATTTTGGGATTGTTTTGCTTGGAAAAGAGCTTTAAGGTCATTAAGTCCAACTGTTAAATCAGCACTGCCAAATCCACCACTAAACCATGTCCCAAAAGCCCCACATCTACATGTCTTTTACATACTTCAAGGGATGGTGACTCCACCACTTGCCTGGGCAGCCTGTTCCAATGCTTGACAACCCTTTCAGGGAAGAAATTTTTCCTGATATCCAAACTAAACCTCCCCTGATGCAACTTGAGGTCATTTCCTGTTATCCTATCCCTGTTCTCTTTGGAGAAGAGACCTTGCCTGCTCTCACACCACATGCTGTTTCTCCAAGCAAGTGGAAAAACCCATTCTATGTAGATTTGCAACTTTCTTCCTAATATTCTGAAAGGCCCAACAAAAGCAAGTACTCCTAGAAAACTTTATGCTTTCCCCAGAGGAATATCTGAAATCACCCTTTGTACTCTAAGCTATAAAAATAGAAGTATTTTTAATGGATTAAGCAGTAGAACCTGCATACACAAAAGTGAGCAAGGGGATGACACAGCAGTACCAAGCTCCAATGTTTTTCCAACTACAGGGGAATCTATACATCATACACTAAAAAAGTTGCCACAATCAAAGCAAAGGCTAGAAACCAATGCTCCTTCCCTTCTAGAAAGCAGCTCATCTAAGAGTGTGCACACTTTCTGAGCAGTGTTTTTTAAAAGACTTCTCCCTGTTTATTCTTTAAGAAGTCAGGCCTTTTGCTCATAAAAAGACTGTGTGTCTCAGAAAAAAGGTGAAGCTAAGCTTCAATTCCATAGTGATCATGCATCCTGCTATGCCATCCTTCTGCAAAATATAACTCCCAGGTAGTCCTCCAAATCTGGGGATTACTAAGACTATTCAAGGAGCAAATAACCATTCAGTGGGTGACAGAAAGCTTCATTAGGAAAAGAGAAAAAGGTAGAGCAGCTTAGATCAAATGCAAGCAAAAGAAAGGCTGTCCTAGGCTTCCTACTACAGCTGTTGCAGTAGCACTATGATTCCTTTCAGGCTCCTACCCTGTCAGTGGACTGTGCATGGAGTTTTATGATGTATTTTTTAAGGTAATGTGACCACTCAAACCAGATGTCCTTGGTCAGAGCAGACTATTTGATGGAAATAATGAATTTTGAGTAGAAGATCAGCATCATTTGATTAAGAGAGAGGATAGTCAAAAAGACCACAGTTTATCAACAACTGTGTAGAAAAAAGCTGGCCTAAATCCTTCTCACATCCCCCACTTGTCTGCTCAGCTTGTCAGTGCACCACAGAGCAACGAACCCCATGGCAGACCTGAGGCAATAATGCACACCACACTTGTTCAGCCTGCAGTTCTGGGACATACACATCTTTACCTGCCTTCACTCCTGAGCAGACAGGACAAACATCCTTATGGGCCATTTGTTGCACAGGCTCCTGCCTTCCTATGTCTGTGTTGTTACCCTTTGGAATTCCAGCTCACTATGCATGAAGAAATTGTGAGATTACAGCGAATAACAAGCTTAACATGTGTCAACAGTGTCACAATATTGCAATAAAGGTAATCACCTGTTGGACTGCATAAACAACAGTATAGTCTGCCAGACATATGAAGTTATCCTTGCAGTGTACCCAGCACTGGTTGAGCCTCTGATGAAGTACTGCCAAGTTTTTGGAATGGCATTTCATTCAAAATGAAAAAATGGCACAATGGGAGAGGCCGTAAGAAGGATCCAAGGCTCAGGATACCTAACCTAGGAGGAAATGTTTTTTTTAAATTAATGAAAACTCAACTATCTTAGCAGCCTACAAATACATACAACACAGAGCTATGAGGGAGCAGAAGGGAATAAACCAATGTCCCTGATGGAGGGCTTGCTGCCAGTATGCAAAAGGTTCTGAAACACAGGAAGAGATTGCTTTGGAAGATTGATGAGGTTGTATCTTCAGTTTGTTTTTTCATAGCTCCTGTAAGAAATAGTTTATAAATATTGATAGCTGTATTTAAATTTGTCTTGAAATGGGAGACAGACTTTAACTACCAAGGTCTCCGGAAGCCCACAGTTTTTATTTAAGCACAATAGGAAAGATATGGGGCTGCAAAGGATATGACACACTGAGCTTGATAAAAGGTGCACAGAGAGAGGGTCTTAAATCAGATTCTGTACATTGCATATGGATTCTCTAAGTCATTGTAAGCATTGACAGAAAATAAAAGGTGACAGTTATGTAAAAGGAGTGTCAACAGACACCTTTTCCCAAGAAGTCTTTAAGGCAGCAGAATTGGACCAGTAGAGAGTAATAACTAGAATCATAGAATTGTTTGGGTTGGAAAAAATCTTTAAGATCACTGAGTCCAACTGTTAACCCAGCACTGCCAAGTCCATCACTCAACCATGTCCCGAAGCACCACATCACATCTTTTAGATACCTCCAGAGATGGTGACTCAGCCACAAGCAGCCTGTTTCAGTGCTTAACAACCCTTTCAGCGAAGAAATTTTTCCTAACATCCCATCTGAACCTCCTCTGTCACAACTTGAGGCCTTTTCCTCTTGTTCTGTTGCCTGTTATTTGGGAAAACAGATCAAGCCCTACCTGGTTACAACCTCCTGTCAGGGAGTTGTAGGGAGAGATAAGGTCTCCCCTGAGCCTCCTCTTCTCCAGGCTGAACACCCCACCTCCCTCATCCTCCTCTCATGGGACTTGTGCCTCCAGCCCCTTCCCCAGCACCACTGATAAGCACACCTATCCAAGCCATCACAAGGCAGTTTTCCCAGAAGAATTCTGTGGGAAATGATGTCAAAGGCTTTACTAACATCTAGACAGCATCCAATTGTGCATTCCTCACTCAGAAGACCATCTGTATTTTAAGATACTGATTTTGGCTTGTCAGTTCTATGTTTGCTAAGACAGATTGTAAAGTACCAATTTAAGATTGTGATAGTAACCATAAACTATTAGCAACATTTGATGTAGGAGGGAACCGTTGTCCTTGTTTCATGCCAAATTTTCACTTGGCCTGTATTAATATGATTAACTTTGTCAGGAATTGTCAATATTGAGAGATTAAATGATCAGAAGATCAAGTGGGCTATCCACTTGCACCTCTGATTCAGATCTGTTCTCTATCACTGGCTTGACAAATCACCGTATATTTTGAGCTTTTTTTACTTCCAAATATCAGGCCCAGTCTTGCAATCCTCATATCTATTGTTTTACTGGGATAAATGGAACTGCTTCTGGGATGGTATCCAAGGAGCTGGGTGTCAAGCTGAGGGACAGGCCAGTGATAAAGTTCTGTTTAAAATGATATACTGCTGTCACAAGTTACCACAGCTGAGGAGCACTGCATAGCTGTGGCATTCTTGATCCTCATCTCCTTCAGAAACCTAAAATGATATCTTTTTATAAAAACATGCAAGACCACTCTGCTGTGAAATTGCAAGTTAAAGCATTCCTTATACTGGTACAATTCCCAGTAACTATGCACTAATATTTTGGCTGGTGCTGATATCTGGTGCATGTTTAGGTTCTGTGTCCATTTAACAAAACTGTGTAATTTAAGAAAACCAGGAGGCCTCCTTTGCTTGGCTAAGGGAGCTAAAGTGCTTCAGATCAGCTTACAGTTTTGTCCTGAACGCTCATGCTTGAGGCCCCAGGACTCAGTATCCATTACCTAATACTGGAGAAAAGTTAACTTGTTATTATCAGGAGTTTAATCCCAATTAACCCTTTTTGTCCCTGAATAACCATTCACCAGCATTAAAGAGATAGCAGAGTAAGTGCTCTTTGCCAACCAATTTATTTCCATCAGCAGACCAGAATTCTGCTCTGGCACACAAAGGGGTAGGAGATGCAGTTACTGGGCAATACAATACAACACAACCTGGCTTGTGTCATGGTACCAGCTTTAGAGAAATTAATGTAAGTATCTTTGTTTTGCTTCATTTTTAAGGCACCTTTGGGGAAAGAGTGAGGAAATTGGTGATATTTCATTGCTTTTAATACTTTGATTTCACAGACACTTTGTACCTGTTTTTTGATATTTAACCTTGAAAATTGTTTGACTTAGATTTTGGGTCAGAAACGCCACTCACTGCATATTTGCTTTATAAAACAGCTGGAAAAGAACAAGGCCTTTCCTGGCAGTGGGAATAAACCTCTCAGTCATGAACTGCATCTCTCAGCAGTTTGTCCTGTGTGTGTCTTGCATCACATGCTGTCGTCTTGCAGTCATGAGTCACTTGCTTCAGCTCCCACTGCTCAGGGATATCGGCTTGCCAAAGCTTATTCCCTCATTCCCTAGGGAAATGTGCACACAAAGCAGTGGGAAGTCAGGCCACTGCTGTGCTGGCAGCAGAACAGATTTGCATTTGAGTTCAAGCTGCAGGGTGTACATGCTAAGTTGACTAAGACCGCATCTATTTCTAGTCCTGTTACCTGGGTAATGGTAATTTCATTTTGTTCTTTTCCTTCTGCAGGTACAAAAAGATTTTCTACTTTAAATGAACCTTTAAAAATCTGAATGAAATACAGATTACTTAATTTTTTCCTGTTATTGTAATTTCACTAGGAAGCAAAATAGCAGTAACAGAGGACAGATTTCAGGAGTCTGAGAGGTGCTAGTTCTGTCCCAGGGTGGAAATTCCTTCCTAATTTGCTCTTGCTTTTGTCTGTTATTAGGGGACAATTCTCTGTGAATTCTCTGTGACCAGTAGCGAAGTCTAACCAATGCAGTTCTGAAAGTCTCCTGGTTTTTCCTCCTTAGTACAAAAATATAATGATAGGATAAAGTTAGCACGCATTAGTGGGACCAGGATTTCACACCAGACTTTCAAAATTGCATCAGGAGTTTTACGGTGATCCTGAGTTTTCTAGATTTATCATTTACTGATGCAGCATTGGTTAGCACTCAAAGGTATCTTAAAAAAAAAAAGAGAGAGAAAAGGAAAAGTATCCTAAACACACACACAGAGAACTGCAATTCACACAATAGTCAATGCTGCAATAATTTGGATGAACACTAATCATGAGTTCCATTCTTGGAATATGAATAATGAACAATTCTTTCCTGGAACTCAGGTTAAGCTCCTCTCAGCAAACAGCAGTGATCCAAAGGCAGTCTCCCAAAACTCTAGGAAAAGCAAAAGGGATAAAATGACAACACAACTACAGACCATTAGCATGATATGACAGGTTTTTGCATGACATAAAATCTGGGTTTGCGCTTCTGGAAAGGGAGGGCCAGAAAACACAACGTTGTTTTGAACTCAGTCTCCCACCTAAGTGAATGCAAGATGCTTCAGACAGGATTATTTCTTATGAGGACATTTCACCTTTTCATCACCCTAGATCTGGTACTCTGGGATTAAAGAAGAAAGGACCTTTTACAGAAAAATTAGTAACACAACATAGTGAAAACCACTAGAGATTCTTCTTTAGGAACCAGATTTTACTCCAGGATAAGTAACAACCTCTATAATTATATGAACTGATAAAAAAGATATGAAAATTATGAGATAAAGGAGCAAAAATTAAAAGTAGTCATCTGCTCCTGGCAGATACTTGAGCTATGCAATGTTATCAGCAGCAGTGGTAAGTTCCTTGGGCAGTTGACATCATTGCCCACAGCTGGTTAGAAATAATCAGCAAAAACTTCTGTATGATGTGCAAGCCCTGAACATGCCAGTGGCCAACTGCAAATTCCTGTCTGGCATTACAATGCAACACAATGTTTCCTACTCTTGGCAGGCAACTCTGTGGATCTCAGGCCCTCGGTGGCCAATTCTGCAGCTTGTGAACAACAAAGAGCGATTTCTTCCTCTCTTGCCAGAAAGGGCTCCTGAGTGGGTTTCTAAGGAAGAAACTGGGCACTCTCTGCTCTCTGACAGGCTATTGGAAGGCAGTGCAGACCTTCCATGATTCTTGTCCTTTCTTTCAAAGGGAATAGTGACAGGGAAAGAATGGAGTGCTTTCTTTTCAGAAATAAAATTATTCCATGAAAATATTCTCCATTATTGGGTTATGCAAGTGTTTATAGTTTTAACCTTCACTTTATAGCAAATGTCTCTGAGATATTTACCATAATGGCAAAGGATTTAATGAGGGATTCTATCCACATCCCCATTACTTAGTAAAGAGCAACATTTCCTCACAGAGAGCTATTTTATTGTTGTCTCCTCCTTTAAGCAAGATCACAGAGAAAGGTCCAAGCTGGAGCCTGACCAAGCCTTCATTGAATTTAAGCATTGAATAGCAGAAGAAAATTCTAATAAATATTATTGAATTTAAAGAACTCTAGTTTTTTTCATTAAGAAAATCTTGAACTCTTTTCATCCATTCAGTTTAATTCTTTATCCTTCTGACCTCATATGCATACTTTTGTGCTGAGGATTATATTCACCTGCTCCCATAAGGCAGGAGAATCTGCTGCCTTTGCCAACTGTTGTGCATGTTTTAACTTTACTAGTGCCACCGGTATGGATAGATCAGTTTTCTTTGTCTCAATAGTTATTTCTGCATTTCTGGAAATTCTGTGCCCATCAAGAGACCCTGATTAATTTTTTTAACTGATCCTGAGCAGGTGCAGGGCCTGTCAGTACCTGAGGTGGGGATGCAGTGCTCTGTGGGATTCCACTCCATACATATAAAATCCATGGGGCACACTGCTGGTAACAAACAGGTCAAAAGCTTTCAGTGTCCATCTCTTACCTGCTTTGGCACTCTCCAGGACACATCTTGCCATGTCATCACTTCTATTACCAATTTTTATCATCAAGCAATGACTGTGCGTGATCCACTTGCTTCTGCTGGGCAATCTTTTGGGTGCTGCTCCCTCCTCTATGACCCAGTTACAAAGGTGAGAAGCTCAAGGTGTATGGACAGGTACATCCTAGTGCAAACCTACTCCTAAAGTGGCTGGGTCTTCATCAGTTTTGGCTTTTTATACCATAAAAATCAAAAAAAAAGAGGGAGCAGGTGCACAGGAGCAACAACTGCCTTTGTACTTTCAAGTGCCCCCCCAGATACCACCCTCCCCATCTCCCAAACTTACAGATTTACCCAACATACAATGTCCACAAAAAATATGGTTTATTGGTCTAGATTAAATGATGTAATGCTTAGACACTGCATTTCTATTAACAATGCTCTTGCAGAGGTACATAAAATGATACTTTTTTCCTGCTTGTAATTAAATCTAAGCACACATAATAGATGACAAAGGGCAGTTGATGCTTTCCACATCACGTATCTTTCACAGACTATAAGGAGATCTTGTATATCCAATAATTTAAATATAACTTCAACTTTTTGCCTTGCTGAATTCCTTTTGTGCTTTTGAGTTCTCTTGAAGCTATGAAGAATTATCAACTACTAGAGTTTGAGAAGTACAAAGTTGATCAGATTCTTAACAAAAATGTGGAGACAATCATTACAAAATACTGTCCTTTAAAAGTTATGTCACATTAGTTTTGACTCAGAGCATGGCTGGCAGCTGGAAAGATGGAATAACACTATGAAAAAATCTATGAAGTGACATCAAACAGGTCAGATGAGCTTTTCTTTTCTCTTTTCCTATCAATACATTTCTCCTTACAGTACCATTGTCTCTGTGCAGTGATGATATCCCAGATGTTAAATTTCTTTCTCTTTTTTTCGTCTTCAATGTTTATTGGAATTGTCACTATCCAAATATTTTGGGTAATGTATTCAGTTTAACCCAACCAATGCTGATAAAACTGCATTGACTGTGGGTTTGTTTGTAAAGTTGTCCTGAATCAAATTCCAGACACCACTGAAGACAATACACACTACATATATTTACAAAACTTTCCACCAGTTTCATGGCACAGATGGATTATGGATGAATCACAATGAGGAATCACATCACTAAAATTACAGATCAAATCCTGACTGCTGTTTCTGCCTTCTCCACTTCACACCGTGGGCAACAAAACATTTGTACAAGCAACAGATTCAGTGGATCCCCAGTCAAAAGAGAAAGATCTGAACAACCATTTAAATACATAAGAAGTTATATGTACTCAAACCAAACCAAACCCAAACTAGACTCCAGTGTGTTCTGATCCTGGATTTTTCTATACACACCAGATCCACTGATTGTTTGCATCTATATCCTTGGTGGAATGTGCCATCTTCAACCTAAGGCAGTGACAACCATGCACATACAAATGCTTTCATGTGTATTCCACAACAGACTTTTCACCCACAGGACAAAATAACAGTACAACATATTGAACAGGCTGTTACACCCTACTTACCATCACCTTGTAAAAAAGAAAAAATCCATTTTTCATCATTACAATGAGATTTTTTAAAACATAAATGAACAATACTTGCTCAAACAAATATAATTAATTTTATCAATTTATTCTCCAGAGTTCTTTACTGATCAGCCAAACAAATACAGCCTAAAACAAAACCAAAAGAAATTCGGTCCTTCACTGCAAATGAGAAAAGAAAAGAGCAAAATGACTTTCTGGCAGTACCACAAACCATGGACTGTTGCAAACAGTGCAAGAACTGGGATGGATGAGAATTGAGCAGCTGAGACCAACCAGCAATCTGCAAGTACACCTGTACTTTGAAGCAACTCTAGATGAGCTACAAAAGAACAGTTTCAATTCAGTTGCTAATGAGGAGTAATCTGGCAGAGGACAGTCAACATCAAGGACTGCTAAAAACCAGTATTGAAGTATGCAAGTATTTTATGTACAAAATGTAATTCTGCTGGCTGAAGTAGCTAAATAAACATCAGTTTATTTAACTGATAATCCAGTTATCATAAGACTAGGTAATGAAGCAGGTCCACCCTCTCTCTTACAGAATCCCAGAAGTAACTGGTGGGAAGCTTCAGGAACAGCTTTGCTCTGGCACCAATTTGGGCTCTTAAGCTGAGCACTAAAGGAGAGATCTGCTGCAAAGCCTTTGCCTCATTCGCATAAGCAAAACTTGAAAAAAAAAATTCAAATCTTCCAATAATATAATAAGAGTTTTTATTTTCATTGCTCTCCCCTTCCTCAAAGTTCCCCCTCAGAGTTCATAAATGGTCTGTCACAGAAATGCACCAAATGCACTTATTCTTTACCAAAGAAGCAAAGCAAAACATGCAGAGTAGTGATAAAATATCCAAAAAAAAAGTGCCAGGAAATGCTGCAGACAGAATTCTTCTGGTTCTCCATCAAAACCAAAACCAAACTGCCTGGGCCGTAAAGTTTTACCCTGTGGTGAGAGGCACCAAAGTGTTCAGAGATGTGTGTCCTGCCCAAAGATGCACTGCACAGATCTAGCTCACTTCAGTACAATCAGAGGTTCATTCACTGAATGAGATCTGAGTTCTGGCACGATGTGGTGACAAACCAGCTGCTAAAAGTAGAAAATGAGGAGTCCTGTCAGACCTTCAGGAAAGGCAACAGTGGGGGTAGGGGGAAAGATCAGGAAATATCAAAGATTTCTCCTGCACAAGAGCAAGATTTCAGTTACAGTGGTGGAAAGAAGCCAGCTCACAATGTGACAGGCACAAACCAGCTTTGGCACTTGTGTTATGGAAAATAATTTGGTGACTGTCCCCAGCTCAGCAGGCAACCAGCTGTGAAGGTTCATTTGCAACAGTGACCACTTGAGCAGTGAGGCATTTCTTATCCCAGGGAAAGCTTGCTTGCCACCTGTAAAGCTACCCAAGTCCAGCTGTTACTAAACAGAGACATGAGGTAATCATTACTTCCAGAAGAATTAACAGGATGCTAAGAGTGACACATGAAAAATGACAGCAAAATTTTGAAATACATGAACGAGGAAGCTTAAAATCTAGACTGCCTTTTTCCTTTTTAAGCCCTATCCGATGAAAGACAGTTTTAAGAGCATGAAAGTGCAAGTTGTCTTACACTGGTTCAAAAAAAAATAAAATCACTGTAACAAGCAAACCCTGAACATTCCTTAATTAAATGGACAAGTCTCTTGGGAATGACATGTTCAGAGACCATACTTTTTGTAGACCAAACCTGAGCAGAGATTGTATTTTGTTTCTTTTCTGTAAATAGGCAAAACAAGTATTTCAAGATACAGCTGAAGCGGTTTCAAAATAGCGATGCCCCAGGTCACAATCCAAATTTTGTATATACAACTTGTATATAACTTAAAAAAATAAAGAAGTTCAAAATACCTCCAGAGAACATTCTAGGTTAGCAAAATGTCCTGTACAAAAGTAGGCCACATCTGTTGGTTTAAAAGAAGTCCACAGCAGCTGGTCTCTTCTTAGCTGACATAGCAAATGGTTTCTTCATCTGGGATTCTCTTGCTGGGGTCACTGTGGGTGACTTCAGCACCCCATGACGGGGTTTCTGTTCAGGATTGAAAGCCACACGGGAGGGTCCTTCTGGGCTCACTAATATACTCTTGTCAGTCTTTTTAAATTCTGTTGAAAAACAAGCCAATAAGTTAAAAGAAGTGCAACTCCTGGAATAACTGGGCCCATCACTCAGCTGTGGAATTGCCCAGCCTTGGAAGTCTGTCTTAGATCCTCAATTGCACTAAGGATCAAAAGCCTAAGACTTTGCAGGGCAAACAAATATTGAAGAAGCAAATCTCTTAGCAGTCCCTTGGAGAACAGGGTCTGCAGCAATCCTCTGACACAAGTGTTCCAGCTATCCTGGAAAACACCATACTGGAGGTTAAAATATGACAATGGCCAAGAAATGTCTCTACTCTGACTGTTGAACAGCACTGCTCTAGAGACTCTTGGTCATCTCTTCTGCCAGCAGAGAGGCACTTATTTTTCATTTTGTGCAGTCATGTTATATTAACATAAAAACATATATCTAAATACACTGTTCTCAATTTGAACTTCACCTACTGCACACCTCAGAGTTAAAAAATAGCTAAATGAATACCTGGAATACAATTCTATGCTATGGAACAAGACATTTATTTAACAGGGAAAACAATGTCTATTTACAGGAAAGAAGTAATATTTATCTACTCAAAACCATCCACAAACCACAGGCAGCCAAGATAAAAAGAAAACTTTGCTATTATAAAGTCTGATCTTATCAGCATATCAGCACCTTTGTCCTGGGAAAGAGAAGTGAGCAATGAAGGCTGTGAAACCCACATTTTCCTCAGAGGTGCCCTGCAAACAGGCAGCTCAGGAAGGCGAGCCCATCACTCTGCAGCAATTTTCCATCTATGAGGCCCCTTCTACAGGTCACTAATGTAGGACCCTGGAATTGCTCAAGTCTACCTGTTGGGTTAAATGTCCTAAAATTTACCATCTCCTCTGGAAAGGAACTTGAGGAGGGTTTGTAAATCTTATACAATTATTGCAACAAAAAGTATCAGAATCACCCTGTTCTAGAGGGATTCTATAGGTGTGTGTGAGTGCATAAAGCTTCCCCCTCCCCCAGCTACAAGAAAGACTGGACACACACAGATGTATCAGACTCACCAGCAGTCATGTTTTTATTCAAGCCAAATGTGACTTTTTTAGAGCTGGGTGACTGCAGCTTGTTCAGCTGTAAAACAAGATGAAGACATGAAATAAAATGATATTTCTGAGGCAATCTGTGAGTTCTTTTACTTCCATCCCACCAGTGTAAAGCAGCCTACTTCCTTCATTTGACTTGGAGCTAACCCAGTCCTCTAGCACTGCCCCCTGCTAAGACAGCACTGTTATTCTAGCCAAAAGCAAACATCTCCATTTGTGGAGAAATCACATACTCTTCTTAAGGTCATTACATAATTCAACAACAAACAAGACGATATTTGTGTATTAAATAGAGTGGCCCCACTGCGCTCAGGCCTCCAAGTGCTGAGAGGGCTTGAAAAGCTTTACATGTTAAAAAGGTTTAGAAGAGGGCAGTCTTTTGAAGCCCTGTACTGTTAAAATCTCCACAAATGGGAAGAAATGGAGGCTTAAAGTCCCTTTGCAAGACTGAAAGTCAGTTTATGATTTTGCTTCCTTGTGAAAATGAATCAGAATGGTGTGTATTCAACAAGAAGGTACTTTCGAAATCAGAGGGGAGGGAAGAAGACATTTTAGAGATGCCTACAACTCATTTTCTGAAACTTTGGATCCATATGTGACTCTGTCTACAGGGAAATGCAACAGCATTTCCATTTTTATCTTCTTGTGTTAAGAGACTAACACAGAGTGGAAAAGACGGCATGAGTGAGGTCACACCTTGGCTGGGGCAGGTCACTTGGGAACAGACTTGTTCCTGTCCTTCTATGAGATCACTTTACCTGCAAGGATGTCCTGGGGGAAGAGATGGCGCTTCTGGCTTTCCTGAAGAACACTGCCTTTGGTAAAGTTGTTTTTTCAAATTTTACAAAATCACTTCCTGGTTTTGCTTTCTTTTTCTTTAATGGTGACAGAGCAGCACTGCTTTCCTGGGAAGGAGGGAAAGGGAAAAATGCTCCAGAACAACAGCACTATAATTAACTATACTTAGCACACAAGCTCATCATCATGGGTAACTTTTAAGATGTAATTTTGCAATTACCATGACTGAAAGCAGAAGTTCAAGGCAAGTTCTGCACAGAAATAGGAAACTGTCAGTGCAAAGAACAGAAGGAAGAACTTGTAATAGAATTGCTGGGCCCATCAAAGTGCAAACAAACAGGTTTTCTCCATGTGCATGAGGCTGCCTTGCAACTGATCCAGCTCTCCTGCACACAAGTGATGATTTTTTTCCTTGGCCAGAAGCACAAACC
>JAOXXN010000001.1:4293354-4311284 GCA_026770055.1 Myrmophylax atrothorax | reverse complement strand
ACAAACCATTCTGAATGCACAAGATATGCAACTAATGAACAAACCCAGCTTTGGGCTAAGATGGAGACTTTAAAATAAAAATAAAGTGGAGTATATAGTCTGTTTACATTCAGAAATTCAGCTACTCTGTATTGCTCCTAGTTTGCTGCCTCAAATTCACTTTTGTGGCATTTAAAATAATTCTTCCCTCCAGCAGAAGGGAATTCTTATGACCTGGACTGGCAGAGCCTTCCCATCTGCTGTCTCCAGACCGTGGAGCAGTCAGATACCTGTGGACCACTGTCCACAGCTATGCTTTACATCAGCCTACAGATGTGAAATTCCCAAAGCAGTTCACTGACAAGCTGTGGAAAACTTCCAGGGGATATGGCCTCTTTTGATCTGGAAATCACTTGTGCTTTAAATAAAGTGAAAAATCATACGTCTTTTAGCTTTCTGAATTGTGGATACAACTGTGAAGTAATGCTGATCTTGTCTGGTTTTCCCCTTCTGTTCCCCCTCCTTCCACTCAATATTTGAAGCTAATTCTTTGGAGGTGTGTGTTGTCCTTGAAATCAGGAATCAAAACATGCCTCTCATTTCTGGGCACAAGGCCAGGACTACATAATTAAAATCAGGAAATAAAACATGTTACTTCTCAAGCAATGAAAACAAAATTAGCAAAGCTTTATCTCCTCTGCATTTGTGCATTTTAGCTTTACTCTGCCCTCCGCTTTCTTATCCCATTACTCTCACTCTCCTCCTGATTCAACTCCCAAAAATCTCTCCTTGTCTCCATCCTCCTGCTCACACTCAAAAACACACAACCACCTGGACTCAGCTTGTGCTGATGCTTTTCCCTCAGTGCCTATGTTAATTTGTGCCAAAAACTCATTTCCAGGAAGTTTGCAGGAATTTCTTATCTTGAATCTACGTCAGGTCTTGGAATCTGTTGGTCAGTTGCGGCAAAGTTTTACAGAAATAGATGGGGGTGGCATAACCATATTTTCTTAGAAACTAAATTTTTATAGACAAAGAAAGACAAGGTATGCAACATGGAAAATTTAGGCAACAGGAGACAAAGCCAATGGTTCCTACTTTGGAAGCCCTGACGTGAAAGAAATGCAGTTTGCACAGTTTGGAGGGAGAGAAATGTTTTGGTTTTTCCCTCTCAGTACTTTACCATAAAAAAATAGAAAATGCCAAAGCCATTTTATTACTTTTTAAGCAATGTTTTCAAATGCCTTTTTTCTCCCTTCATGGACTGAGGAGTTATACCAAGTTCGTATACAAGCCTGCATTCCTTAACTAATCCTGCAGCTTTGAATTTAAGCCAGAGGTGAGCTGCTAGGCCAGTAACATGCACCTTTAAGTCAGAGGCAGATGTTGCTTTGTATTCAGAATCTCATTTATGCTTTATGACTTTTCTTTCCACCAAAGTCAGATTGTCAGCAAGACTTTAAAGAATATAACTGAACTGCTAGAAGTTTTAGAATGAATATGCACATGGGAAAAGAGCAGTTAAAAAGAATTTCAGTGGCAGGAGACAGAAGAATCCCTGCACTCTTTCTCTTAGCTACACTATCAAAAACATACAGTGCAAAACGCTTCTTGACTCCCAAGCTGCTGAGGAAAATCTATCCTATTGTACTTACTGCCAAGAAGAAAATGGGGGTGGGAGGTACAGGGGGGAAAAAATAGGCTGTTTCCTAACTGCAATGCATACATTTTTGAACAAGACTCCAATCAGACCTTCTCAGTGAAAAAAAACAGTATTGTCTTTATAAGAAACTGGGCCACTCATAAATGTGATCATACAGGCACTATGAACATAATTTAATGACATTAAAGGTCACAGTGTCATATTCTCTGTTCCCTCTTACCTCAAATACCTTCCTCACAGAGCCCTATCAGTTCATTTAAGATGGAGAAATGAACAAGCAAAAGAAGACACTCCTGGAACTGCTGTGGGCAATTTCACAAAGAGCTTGTCCTGACCTAAGTGTGTGCTGCTGCTGCTGCAGGGATGCTCCATCTTCCCATTTTCATTCTTTTGCAAAAATATGGCCTTTGTGAACACGATGTAAGCTTAACCACAGACCCAGTGCAAAAGAATAAAATAATTAACACTGGGACAAAAAAAAAAAGCAAAAAAACCCCCATCCTGTAACATCCCAAGTTTCAGCTCGGTGGGTTCTTCCAGCTGCGTATCAGGTTTTAGTGTCATTGCACAGGAGGGCCTGAGACTGTAGCAGTTATGGATTTCTAGGGAATCAAGTTCTTTTTGGTGACAATGCATAATGACATGAGCATTCAGCCCACAGAGCCCCACACTCAGAAAGTTAAAGCCAAATTTGAAATTGAGCCTGGCAGCTCATGAAGAAGGCAGAGAAAAGAATGAGATGTACATACCCCCTTCCTGCTTTTCTTGCAAGCAGTCTCCAGAATCCCGTTGGCTTCAATGGAGTTTAGCACCTCTTTCACTTTTCTCTTCTTTTTCAGGGTTGCTGCATTCTGACTGGAGACTTTCATCCCCTCCAAACCAACAAGCTTTGTCTTTGTCTTCAATGTGACCTTTCCAGAGGGTGCAGATTCAGCCCCTGCATTCCTTGGCAGAGTCCCCAGCACTCCTTCCTTGTTGGGTTTCCTCTCAGTTTGCTGCAGAAGTGGATCCCCATTCACCAGGACAGCCCCTGCTTTCTGTTTCTTCTTCACAGCCTTAGGAGTCAAGGGTGTGACAGATGGGCTGACATCCTCTGCTGCACTGGCATTGGCTAGTCCATTCTGACACACTGGTTTTGCAGGAACATTCTGCACTTTTGCACTCATTTTCTTCAGCTGACTCTTTTTACTCTGTTCTGTGTCAGTCAGACTGTTCTGTGCAGAGATAATGTGATTTTCGCTGGTGTCAGTTGCTACATTTGTGGTCTCATTGGCCTCATTTAGTAGCAATTTCTTTTTCTTCCTCTCCCTGATATTTTCTGGCACCTTTTCCTGGCTAGAATCATTATATCCAGATGTTTCAGCTATTCCCTCCTCGCAATTTCCACCAGCTGCTCCAGGATCAGCATTTGAGCTGTCCCTCTTCTTCCTTTTTTTCTTCTTCTTCTGGGGAACTTTCACACTTGACAGCTCTTCATTATCCTCTAAATCCATCACAAAAAGAATGCCATATAAAATAGATGTGAAACACAAAGGTACTTACAACAATGGGATTCTATCCTATTTTTGTTCTCTTTCTTTTAAAACAGGTGTACCATTTTTCTGCTATCAGCCTGCACAACAGTGTTGCTGTTACTGCAATCCTCTGATGTCCGTCCTAATTAATATTTTGCCAATCTCACCTTGCCATAACTAACACCTAAACTATACCCTGTGGCAACCCTGTTTTTATAGCAACAGTGCTAAGAACAGTTGTTATTACCCACCTGTTAAGCCCTTCAGAAGGGCAACTCAGGGGTTCAGTCATTTGGTGAGATATTTTTGGGCATGATTGGGCATGTGCCACATCAATACAAGCCACAATGCTACAGATACTTGCATCTGGTTCTCAGTAAGTCTCTTCACCTTTCCAGAAGCACCCCCAAATTCTTATATTCTAACAGTCATCCTGTTTTAAGACTGGCATGTTTCTGTTTTCCTACAGTAAATGCAACTGATCAAGAGAGCAATGCAAACAACTGCTTCCAGTTCTGATTTTGATAGAAATTTTTGAGGTGATGCCTCAAAATTGGTAACAGAATTCCCACCACTTTCAAAGAGAACTTAATTTCACATTTAACCTTCATCGCAACGTGATGTAAATCAGCACACCCTGAACAAGTGTTGCCTTCTTCAGAACAGTTTTATCTGACACTTTGCCAAACCACAAGGCTCTGCACATTCTCTCCCTTCCAAATGCTGATCTTGCCTTACCTTTTACTTTTTCCAACTCGTTTTGCTCCCAAGGCTTGACAGGTTTTTTCTTTCGCCTTCGCCTCCCAAATTCATCATCATCATCTTCATCTGTAGAAACATCTTCAGGAATATCTTGGGGGAAGATTCCTGTTGAGGAAGGGTAAAAGTATCAGAAAATGAATAGTTTTATTTCTGTGAACAGTTATGCTGTTCTTATACAGCAGAACTCCCACAGAAAGAAAAAACAACTCCTTTTTCCCCACTCAACCTGGAAGAAAATTGCACAACTGATTCCTACTTATTTAAGTAAAAATAATCATCTTTCATTTAAGGACAAAGTACAGGGTTGCTCAAATTTTGAAGAGGATTTGGCCACATCACCAAAAACATGTAATGTGTCTTAATGCGATTTAACCCCCCCCCCAAATCCCCAAAATAGTGTTCTTGAAATACACATTAAAAGAAAAAAAATACCTCCAATATGCATTCTACTGGAACATTATACATCCTTTAGTGCAAAGAAATTACTGTCTCTGGCCTTACCTTCTGCTAAGTCCTGGAACCTGGAGGTGGGGAGGAAGGGAGAAGAGGAAAAACAAAACAGTATTACTGGTTTAGTACCAATAATAACACTAGAACAGTATCACTACACCTACTATGATTTTGTCAAAATAGGAACAACATACTTTGCATAGGAAGTTACAAAAAGCTCATTCCAGAAGAGACCTGCCTCAGAAATCCCCAGACTCAAACCAAACCACTGACAGCACTGAGAAAACAGCAATGTAACAGTTCTATATCTGTACCTTGCAACCCACACAACCTGATGTCACATCCTGCAGCACAAACCCACCCAGTGCAGTTAAACCTCAACTGGCTGCAGTTGCACCACTGAGGAACAACAGCACAGGCTTCAGGCAGCTCCTGCATGTCCTCCAGGGCTGTGACCTGCCCTAGTGACATTGGCATTGGCACAACTGAGGGTGAACAGAAGGCAAAGTGAAAGTTGTTTAGGGTAAGGTGGCACATGCAAAGTGTATTTCAACAGAACTCACTTTTTGACCAGCTTGTACAGGCGCTTTCTGTTCAGGGAAGGTGTGTTTTTCCTGCTTGCCAACTCAAAGAGTTTGTCAGCAACAGCCTTGTAATCAAACTGTCAGAAGGAAAGTACAACACAACTTTTCTTTAGTTTATTCATGCAAGACAACCCAATGCAACTCATGTTACCAATACTTGAAGTAAAAATACACATCTTTAAACAGCCACTTCCTTTAAACCCAAAATATTTTCCTCTGTTGAAGTTTACACCCCCTTCACACACTTATACTGACTCTTACAGATTATTGCTTCACTAACAGAACAGTTGAACTCACTATCACTTTCTCCAATGTTCTTAACCTTATTTCTTACTCAAGAGAGAAGCCAACCCACTTCACAGCTCCCATAAACATTTAGCTAAACATCAGATTTAAAGTGTGTCATGTCCTAATTCTTGCTTGAGAGCCACAGACACATGAAGTGCATCTACCTGCATGTGTTTTTAATGGGTGGATCTGTGAAAAACACTACACTGCACTGGGCCTAGAAAAACCAAATTGTAGCACACTCCTCACTCTCCTGTGTATCCCATCATCCATTATTTTTGCCCTTATTGTCAATGAAACTTAAGCCGATTCCTTCACCACCCCTGGTGACTTGGCTTTTAGCACACATTTTTTAACTCTTGAAACAGAAAGGGAGGAGTGAAAACCAGAAGGTACAGGAGAAAGGAAAGAATTTAGACCTGGATTTATTTTACTATTACTCCCAGAGTACACATTACACTAACATCACCTTATGTTAAATCAGAAGGAAATTAAAATTTTGTAATATTTATCCATTAATGCCCTTTACTTTTGTACCTCTTCAAAGGGATAGCAAAAAGAAAAAAGGAGTATGAATAAGAGAGCAAAGAAGCCACAAACCTGAAGAACAGTCCCGATCCCATAATCAGCATTTTCATCAATATCCTCTAGCTTTTCAGAGCTCTGCACTGATTTTCTTGAAAAACATCTGTCTGCTAATATAGAAAAATGACTGAACATTAATTCTTAGTTTGTTTGAGATAGTAACTCCAAAAGAGCAAGCTTTGTTAAGCCCATTTGAAGGGAAGACAGGAAAACACAATTATCTTTCCAACACCCTGAACAGAGCACAAAGGTATTTTTAAGAAACAGATTTTTCAATCCTAGCAAGTCTTACCAGTGCAATTTAGAACTTCCTCCTCACCTTTGGATTTAGGCACCTCTTCCTTTTCATCATTGTCTTCTTCAGAAACATCCTCCTCATCACTGTTGCTACCCAGTTCTTTCATCAGGTCCTCGATGGCGAAGGGGGACTGATCCACGATCAGCTCAAAGATACCAGTGGCTACAGCATTCAGCACACCCCGACTGTGTCAGGAGAGAGCAGGGACAGAATGTGAACACCCTCCCTTCTCACATGAAAAAAGTGGAAATTTGAGGGACACAGAGAAAGAAGAAAGTGGAAGAACAAATTAACCAACAGAGATTGATGAAGTTCTTATAAATCCACCATTACCTACAGCTTTGATAAACACAAGTTATCTTCATATGACTGTGCACATGGCTGGTAAAATACCCTTCTTGCTCTGCATTCTGAAGTTAAGACTCTTCTTCAATACATTTATTACCATGTGGAGTGCTAATTTCAGAATTTATTAACTCTTAGAAAGTATCTATCCTTTCATTAAACTTACTCCTTTGATTTGGCAGCAATTTTGCAGAAAGGTTCAATGAACTTGAGATTCTGGTCTGCTGTGAGCTGTATGATTAGAAAGAAAAAAAATAGTGAGTACACTAAATACTGTATGTGTACCCTCAAATTCCTTAAATATTTGGTGTTGGGGATCTTCTTTAAGAAAGTCTTTCACCATACTAATTCCAACTGATAGGAGTATTTTAGGGACTTTTTGTTACCCTGCCAGCATTAACTTCCAGATATTCCCTGGAAGTAGTATAAAAACACTGACTGTTTTGCAGACTTTATTCTGCTGAGTACAGAAATATAACAAAGCTTTTTATTTTAGATATGGAAACAAGAGGCAGAGAAATGCTGAATAATTTTGTACACTTTCACAAAGAAGGTCTGTAGCAGACAAGAATAAGATCTGAGTTTTGCTTAACTGGACTGCTTGGACCAAAACACTGCCAGCTCCAGTAGTGATAAAGATAAAAAACCTTCCCTGAATTCAATTTATGAGCATCATCTGTGATTGCAAATAGTCTAAGGGACTAACTCCTCAGGCTTCCAGTGAGTGGCTTAGCTAGTTTGTGTCTGTGGAGCTGCAGAAATGATTTGGGCTCCAAGTGCAGGCACTTCTCTGGTGCAGAGATCTTTTTCTCTCACACTCCAGAATCCAAAAGCACAAAAGCTGCAGGCAGGATTGCTTTCAGTACTGCAAGGAATACAAATGGAAAATTGCCAACAGCTTTGCCCACTGCAAGAAGTATGAGGCCAGAGACAAGGGGAGATAACTGAGCAGGAGCCTGGGATGAGTGTGGGGCTGCAGGCAGAGTGGAAGAACAGGAGAAGTGCTCTTTGGAAGAAGCTCAGCAGTGACAGCTGCAGTACAGGCTTCCAGCTGATGCAAAACTGGAACATCAGCCAAAATTAAGGGCAACTGCAAGAACAACACAGAGCAGAACAAGACAGATGTCACCAGCAAAACCAAGAACTGGATGCTGAGGATAAACTACACAACACACAGACAACAGTAAGTTATCAGACAGCTTTGAAAGCTCACTTTCTTCCTCTATTTAGGTGTTACACAACAAGCCAAGTACAGGCTTGATGTCAGTTTTTGCAAAAGCAAAGACTGGAAAATATGTTCACACAAGGGCAAAGATATTAAGTCCCTCCTATTGAAACAAACAAATGAGACTGGTCTAACTTCTCTATCACTATTTCCAACCTCAATTTGGAGCAGCATAGCAGTACTCAGGAACTTGAGAGAAACTACCATATTCTCACTGTCAAAGAATGAATAAAGGTATAAGCATAACTTATAGTAAGTCACTTTCTTCATGCTTACTCAATGTGGCTATGTTACATCTAAACCCATTAAAAATACATAATGTAAAAATCACATTGCTTCTAAAATATTGCATGCTGCAGTTAACAGTAATCACGAAAGAAATGACAACACGTTTTCTAACCTCCTTTGCACCAACTTTAGCCAATTCATCCAGGTAGATATCAATGAAATGTAACTTTATTCCACTGGGAGCATTGCTGTCTGGCTCCATAACTTCTTTCATTAGTAGCTGCAACAATGGTTCAACTAGACTAAAAAAAAGAAGAGAAAAAAAGAACAAGATATTGATATTCAATTGCTCATGTTTTATTTGCTTCGAAAACCAGCTCTAATCACAGAGCTTTACCACTTCTTTACAGTTCTGCATGAATATCCAAAACTCGTGAGAAATAAATCCAGAGATCAATTTTCACATCTTATAGCCAACTTTACAAAAGATCCATGATCAGAACTCCTTACAATCTAGATGATTTTGCAGCATCAGGCAATCCACTTGACACAATTTGCGACAATGAAAATTCACTGTTTTAGAATTCACACCTTAATTTGGGCTGAAGTTTATTATGCCATTTATTGATGGATAGGAGGAGGAATTCTGCCATTTGAGCAGGGCATTCCAGCTGTCACATGCATCCATCCTTGACGGACAACACCTTGTAACCTTCCATTTGAAGATGGAACTCTGTCACTGTTAAAGCTGGGCCTGGCATTACCATGAATAACTGAAATCACCTTTGTTAATGATGAACAAAAGAAAGCTGTAGTGGGAAGTTCAGGTGAACACAGACAAGGGAAGAAAAAAGCTATCAGGAAAAAAGGGAAGAGAATGTGGAAGAACATAATTTGTTTAGACTGACGTTGCCAGTGGGGGTAAATAGAGGGAAGTGAATAAAAGAAAGAAAGCTTATCAATAATGAGAAGTCATTCACTTGGGTCTGTGAGGGGAAGGATGCTGCAGTCAGTGCAGTGAAATTCAAAATAACATGCCTTGATTTTCCTTTTTTCCCAGAATCTACCTACACAGGCACAAATTATACCCAGTTTCTACATACAAGACTTCTACATGTTCAGAGATGGCAGTAAAGTCCTTGTATAATTAGACACAATGATAGTAAATTAAGAGAAGTCCATGAGACAATTTCCATTTTGGTGAACAACTAAGGATTATATTCAATACTGATCCTTCTCAAACTATACTAAACTGTGCAGACTTTGCTTTCATTAAATCATGTTATTCACAGTCCCTCAGAGCAAAACAATTACTACTGAAGTAAAGTAGGCACAAAATAAATCACCATTCCAATGGTATCACATGGGTATGAGTAGGTTTGTGGCTCAGCTATTCACTTCTGGGGTACTAACAAATACTACTGAAGTGACATGGCTCAGAGACATGCTCTCATTGCTGCAGCTGAGCACCAGTTGGGACTTTCCCCCCCTTTTTTGTTTTGGTTTTTTTTTCCCTATCATGGCTATTTTTCAGGAAAGTAAAGCTTTTTATATTCCAAGCTTTCTCCCATGGTGTTCTTTGGTACTTCCTACAATTTCACCTAGAACAAACATTTCCAGTCCCAAAGCGAATTCAAAGCATTCAAAACACATAAACATTGTTTTATTTCACTTTAATAAACCTTTCTTCAAAAGCATATTATACGAGAGAAAGACATCCTAGGCAGCTTTTAGGCTTCACTTAGGAGGGAAAGGCAGTTCTTGGGCTCCCTCACTCTGCAAAGAAAGGAATCAGGAGCTTTTCTTCCCACACTGCCCTCACTGGTGGTGAAGGGCCTTCAAGCCATCCTTCCAGTGGTACTGGAAAAAAGGAAGCCAAAGCCATAAGAAACCTTGTCAGAGCTCAGTTTGGGTGACCATGTCTCTGCCATGGGAATGTGTGGGGGGAGGAAGGGCTCTGACTTCATCAAACCTCCTCCCACACCTTCGGCTCCTGTCAAGGAACATTTTCATCTCTTCAACCTGTGGGCAGTTACCCAATGCAAAATAAGGTGAACAGGATGGATGGGGTGCACTTTAGCTTTCCATTGCTTTCTCTTTCCTCAAAAACATGCCTGTATGCACCCCACATTTCAGAAGGCAAGAAAGGATAACCTTACAGGAGGAGGTTATCAAGCCCTTTGAATTAAAAGGCTTAAATCTCTCCATCAGTTTAAAGATAGCAAGCTTTCAAGTGGTACAAGAGCTCAAGACAGAGCAATTATTTGCCTTTTGATAAAATATAGAAGAAATACAACCAAATCCACTGATGTATAGAACAAACAGGAAGATAGTTTGCAATTAACGAGTTCTGCCTTACCAAAAGAAAAATCATCATGATTAAACACAGTAAAATAATTGAAAAAGAAAAAAGTCACAACCAATCACATAAACAAATAAACAAATTCCTTTTCTGTATTTTCTGGGATGCAAGTTCCCTGTCTAATGTCTCTGAAGGTGACATTTCATTGATAGTTCTGGCTAAATCAGAAAATCGAATACATTAAATAGTGTATTTAACTAAAAGAAGTGCAACACTTGACTATGTTTCCAAGCTACATAAATGATCTGAAGAACAAATAATCCTTAACGTTAAGGCTTCATGACAGTGCCATCTATGGAAAAAAAGGATCTATTGGATGAAAATGTATTTGATAAAGGTAAATTGGGTGACTTCTTTATGATGCAACTCCATTCAGAAATCTCCTTACCTTTCATCCCATTCATTTCTTTTTAGCACTTCAAAGGATTGTCTCAAAATCAGCCGCATTAGCTGCAAAGGACAAAGTTTGTTATACATGTTGTTCATGAAAACAGGTAAAGGAGTCACTCTGACTGAAATAGGAACAGACTTCTTAGTAAACCTCTTTGTAGCAAGAAGGTGGAAGCTGCCTCATGTCAACATTTTGACAGGCTTGTCTATCATGCAAAGCAACAGAAGGATGCTGTAAAATTCAAAAACCAACAAACTATTTTCATATGCTAAGCACAGAAAAATCCATCACTGCTTCTACTATACAGCCTTCTCTTGCTCCATCACCCTAATTTCTCCATTAAGTGCTGCTAAATCTAAGGAAACTCACAGCTTAAACTGGAGAAAACAGTATGGGGCAGATGATAACAATAATAATTTAATTAACTCGCAACTTGCACTAAACAGTCACATGTAAAAGAGCTACATTCAGCTGCCTCAAAACACTTCACTTACTGAAATAACTGGTATCTGCTAACATTGGGAAACAAAAATCAGCAGTGAACATGTCTGCAATTAACTTCCTTCAAAGAAGATTAATGGGATTTTGTTCCTTACAAAAGCAGGTCTTTTAAGATTCTTCTCTCACTGATTTTACTGCTTGTTTTTATATACTGTTTCCCATAGAAAGAATTCAGACAGCTGAATGTACTACAGTGGATACTTCAATAGTAGAAAATTGGAGTTCTAGTTACAATTACTTTATACTGAGTCATAAAAAAGTCTTCAAACAGTCTGATCTGAATAACTCATGTTGATAAACTGTCCTTTTAGATAGTATTTATATTCCATATAGAAATCAATGAGAAAAATCACTATGTAATAAAGGTGAACAAGAAAGCATTTGTGCACAATATAAACTGTAATGGCTTTTAGATGTGCAGTGGTGAGTGAAAACCTTTAAAACAAGTCTCTCTTGCAGTGGGTCAGGAAGATGGTCCCTTGTCTCCTCTTACAATACACATAAATGCACATGCAGACAAAGCTGCCTTCCAGCACACCACCACCACATCTCTTCTAGCGGAAAAAAGTATATTATTAAATAAAATAAAGACTTATATTTCAGATTTATTATTACCATGTAGTACTTATCGAGGCGCAGATTGTCTAGCCCATTCCACTCACGGCCCATCGTTTGCCAAAATGTCTGGAGGAATAGGTGTCCTGTGAGAGAGTAAGAAAAAATACCTGCATGTCTGGCACAATGGGTTATCTTGCTAACCTGAAAGAATCCCAAGAAATCCCTTCTATGTGAGAAAGGGATGCAGCTCCCTAAGGATTTGCCTAGTGACAGGACAGAGCTATGGGAAGACGTGTTTCAGACTGGTATAAGAAGCCAATCAAACTTCAGAACACAAGAAAAGACATACACCCATTTATAAAGTTTAATTACAGGGACAGCTTTGCATCTATTTTGTGTTACACACACACAAGTGAGAGCAAAATATCCATTCACGCAAGTTTTGGCATTGACTGAGCACTGTATTTCATGTGCATTTCAAATATTAAGGGCCTAACAGTCATGAAACAAAGTTGGTTTTGAGCAGGAAATACACAGAACAGTCCATGCAGAATGGAGAAATAAGGGAACAAGTTTGTTTTGCTACCCATCCTGCAAAGTCTATCCTTTATCCCACTGGAGATACAATTCTTCCTCTGCAACAGCCACAAACTGCAGCTCAGGCCTCCCTTAATGCCACCACACAAACCAATTGGACAGAAAGGAAAGGAAAAAAAGCAAAGCAGCAATCCTATCTGTCTGTCTCTATTCTGGCACTGTTATAGTGGCCTCAAAATCATCAAAGATTAAAGTACCTTACAAAGCTTTAGGTAACAGTTAATACTTACGAGACTCTGTATTCTGAAACACATGGATGAGCTGTGAGATATTGGCTGCAAGTTCCTCCTGAAAGTAAATAAATAGTGTAGCACCTTTCAGAGTTTGGTTTCCTCACTAAACACACAACCAGAAAAGGCAAGAAGTGTAAATTTCATGAAACATCTCTCAAAATGAAAAATATTTGCTAAACAGCTGCCACAATGTTGCAGTTATCCTTCCACTGGGGTTAGGTCAGTTGGAAGAGAAGTTTCAATGGTATCAAAACGTGTTCATTTCACCACATCTCTGCACAAATCATCTTTTTGACAGCAGACAAAATTAAATTAGGAAGAGAAAAATCCCATGTATTTGAATTAACCAATGATGTAAAATTTAAGGGCATTGTTCTCATGTAGGTCTCTGTGGAGTTGTCTGGGCTATGTGTGAGATAAACCTTGTACATGCAGACAAGTGATCTGAAAGCTGATTAAGTGAGGTTACTGAGAACTGGTACTCCAAAACCAGACACACCCAAGCAAACGTAACAACAGTTACTATACCTGTAGCAGAGGTTTATCCTGCATCCACATACAATAGAACAGGCCTTTCCATATTTTCAGCAGTTCTTCCTGGCTGAAGCCACCTACAGTACAGAAAAAGTCTGAATGAAATGGAAAAAGACACCACATTTCCACCCAAATATTTTCATGCAATTCCTTGCTTTCTGCTCTGGTTTTGTTGTATCTCTTGGGTAAATGTCGGTTGCCACTGTAAACAGACTAATTGGAAGGCAACTTGGCACAGATGAGTGATTCCATGAGTATAAGCTTCTACCTTGTACTGAAATAACAAAGATTTCAAAGAAATCACAGATGACATGAATACTAAGATAATTCTGATAAATTTCTCTGGCACATTTTTAGCTCCAAGTCTGAAAGATACTTTTAATGAGGGCATCAGAACTAATTCTACAAGAGAGGTGATTCGTTGAGGGGGGTTTGGCATTTTCTTTGGGGTTTTTTAGTGATGTCCCACTTTATCAATAGTTTTAGTCTTTTTTTTTAGGGGCTTGTTTTGCTAAAATAAACTCCTAGTAATCAACACATTTATTTCTGTACAGAACTGTATAATCAAAGAGCCTGAGCAACCATAATGAAAATACTTCCAATACAGTTAGCCTTGAGATGTAGTAACACCAGAATTTTAACAAAAATGTTTAGCAAATAATATTTTCACTACTAACAGTATGAAAAAATACACACAAAAGGAAAATATTACATGAAAAATTAAATTTTACTGTCAGAGTTGCTCAAAAACTGGATCTTTCACAACATCAGCTACATTTCTGGGAGGTAAAATTATAACAGCATATTTCTACACAACAGCTACAATGACCTACTACAGCTATTTTCAAACTGTGGCCTATTAAGCACTCCCAAGCAATTGCAAGAAAAACCACTTTAAAAAGGTAATCATCTTCAGTAAGCTCGAATTTGCTCCAAAAAGATCACTGTCATTTTTGACAAACTTTCAGAGGTCTCCCAGTCAAAAAGCCTGAGACCTAGTGCTAGATCTAAATTGTGCACCCTCAGCTTGGACCAAGTAATTTTAAAGCAATTATTATTACAGCATCACTTGGACGAAAAAACTGCAAACAATAAGTTGAATTGTCTGCAGTTGTGTTTGGTTATAAAGAAAGGAGGTAGAGCAGAGCGAGGGAAAAATGCAAAATGCTATGTGGGAAGGAGTATGTCCAGTAACACTAAGCATTAATTACAAATTTAATTTAGATTTGACAGTAATGTTAAGATTAAATATGAAACAATTTGATTCACTGATTTAATATTCATTGAAGTATTAAAATTAATAACATTTCCTAACAGAATTACACACTCTAGATATGTACTGGTAAGAAGCAGCATTAACCTCACAGAGGCATCAGACAGTCAGCTGCTGCCAATAAAGATGCCTCAGGAGTTCACAGAATCGAATCATGGAATAATTGAGGTTGGGAAAGACCTCTAAGATCATCAAGTCCAACCATTAACCCAGCCCTGCCAAGGCCACCACTAAACCACGTCCCCAAGTGTCACATCTACATGTCTTTTAAATCCCTCCAGGGATGGTGACTCCACCACTGCCCTGGGCAGCTGTGCCAGGGCTGCAAGACCCTTTTGGTGAAGAAAATTACTTTCCATGGGGTTGCTTTCCACATATACAGGGCTTTTTAAAGTGTCCTGGGCAGTCCTGCATCCATTTGACATGGGATTCCAACCAAAAGGTTTTAGAGCAAGTTTCTTATCCTACTCACTCAAAAAGTAATTTCAAGATTGTGTTTTCTGCTTTTCAACCTTAAGTGCTGTCTCCAGCCACAGCTGGAAAATAATCATCATTCAAGCATTCAATTAAAACTGAATGTATTAGCAATCACAGTGCAAAAAACTGAAGGCTTTCTTCACCTTAAAGGTACCTTGAGACAGATTTTGGCTTTAGGGATTGCATAGTAATTGTACCTATACACAGTGTTAGGACTTGGCTTAGTAATGTTACAACCTCTCACTGATACTTCAGTGAAAGCCTTGTCAGCATTTCTGTCTGGGATGTAGGCTGCTTTGACATTGCTACCACTAAAATTGTTGACATTTTTCCTATTCTAGATAGTCTCCAAGGATAAGATCCACACAGGCACGTTTCAGTGGAAATTACATAAACACTTCATAGATCTGGGCCCAAGTGCAGCTCTGTCAGACAGAAGACCACCCAGCAATCTTTCCTCTTTTACTAAGTTATTTCTGTTTACTATTCTTTCATCAATTCATTTAATAATGTCTCTATGAACACATCATTGGCACAGTAGAGCATGCTCTTCTCTTTCAAGGCAGCTAACAAGAAAAAAAACCAACACAAAAAGGATCCCTCCCAAGGAATAAGGTGCTTATCCAAGCTCATCTGCACACATGATGACTTCAGTAGTTCTATGCATTCTGTAGTTTAACTTCTTGCTGAAAATTAAGAGCTCTGGCTATCTGAAGAAGCTTTCCCAGGACAGACCACTCTGAGCAGTCCCACCTATGAAACACCTGACTGAGGTGAACATCAGGTGAACTCCAGCACCTCCTACCAAACTCAGCATGTTCTCAATGCCTCAAGTTAGGGCATCTTGCCTGGCTTGCCTAATGTGTGAGTCTCGTCCCTCTCAGAATACTGGATGGATATAAGGCTTAAATTCTCTCTCCTGAACATGCTTTCTCTCCATGCCCAAATAAGTTACCCTTTGTTTCAATACTACCAACCTGAACAGTACCTAACAGAAAGTAAATCTAAGAGCTCTGGAAATTAGTCACCCTTGTTTCCTGCTCATTTGCATGGCACAGTGTGCTCATTTTAACATGCAAAAGGTTCAGATACCAATTGAGCAGTTTCCCAGTGGTGAATAATATATTAATATTATCTTGATAATATCTTAAGGCAGTAGCTGAACCTGCAACCTTTTCCCTTAGCTAGGGCACTCCTGTCCATCTTGTGGCTACTTCCACAAACTCAAAGGAATCTGCACTTAGCAATAGGAGGCACAAAGCACTACTGAAAACACAGAGAAGCCATGAACAGCTCAGGAAGTCTCCAGTGCTAAAAATAACTAGAGGGTCAAAAAGTATTTGGGAGCTATATGATGTACACTTACTTGTACTAGTCCCCAGGCAATCCCTAGGTCTATCTTAACTGTCAGAAATGGGATAATGGGCTGTTTGGTTCCCTGGCCTGACCTGGTAAGGCTGTTCTATGTGCCCTTCCTTCTGTCAAATGTGCCTAATGGGTCAAATACTATTTGGAAAGGAAAGAAACAACTTCTGTTCCTCAGTGTCTTTTCAAGGAACTGACTCAGCTCCAACCAGCATTCCAGTTGCAGTTTAGCTCTTGGGGTCAGGGCTAGGCTACTTCCCCAAAGCCGAAGGGGTATGGATGCATAAACCTCCGTACCAGTTTCCCCAAATGGTGCAGGAAACTTTATGACCTCAGGCTCAGTGCTCTGAAAATGCTCATGACCAGCTTCCCTCTTGTGCTGTGTCCAGCCTACACCACACTGTGCTGGAAAAAGCAGTCCAGAAACACTGGAGATGCCTAAGGGGCATCTCTGCACTGTGCTCTTGATCACTCCAACAGGAAGGTTTACTGAGCAGGATCCATGAACTCACACAGTGCTGTGACTAACCTCATAAGCTTATATTTTCATAAAATACTTTATTTATAAAAGCTAACAATATAATAATATATAAACATAGGCATACTACGTAATAATATGCAATATAAATATATTTAAATAATGTATTTATAAATATATATTTTAGATAGGGAAATATGGAATTATTTATTTATATATTGTATAACATTTATACACACACACATATATATCTATCTTATAGGTTATAGAAATAACCTGCATCCACGTGGAGTGTACATGAGGCACTTTCAGGTGCAGGCAGCTTCAGACCGGTATTGCCAGACTCAAACTGTCTCCAGGGATGCCACTGAACTCTTAGTTCTAAGGTGTCAGTAACCAGCAGCAAGTAGGACTTTTGGAAAAACTTGGAAGAAAGTTTTTGATACCCTGAATGTGGAGATAACAACTAACCCAGACGGGCAACACAGAATCAGCTGCAACTATACAAGTACTGAAACACTCCTGAGCTTTCCTCACTTCCCTCCAGTGCTCCTGAACATCACTCATGGCAGCAGGCAGCCACCACCTCACAGAAACAACCGAAAATAAACCTGTACGCTGCACACAGGGGGATGTTTCCAGCCTGCATCAATTCAGTGCATTTACATCCCGTTCCTGAGAACGGGAGCACATGAGCCATCCCACTCCGATCCGGGGAATGTTAATGCTGCCAGAAAGACCCTCCCGCGGTCCAAGCTGATCCTCCCCGAGCCCTCCAGCCCTTCCAGTGCCCGGAGACACTTTAGGGGGGCGAGGAAACACGAGCCGCTCCGCTGCTCTACGGGATGCTGGGGATGCGCTCGGCGCTTAAGGCAGCACCGGCGCGAACACTCCCTATGAGATACGGGCGTAAAAGTGAAAAAAAAAATTTAAAATAGAAAAAAAGAAAGAAAAAAAGGAAAGGAAAAAGGAAATAATAATAAAAATAAAATAATAATAAAAATATCCAACGAAAAGAACCTACAGGAGGCGGGTCTCGGCTCTCCGAATACACGTGGTTCTCTCCCCATCCCTCCCACCCGTCGGGGCCGCCGCTCCCCCCGTGCCGCGACGGCACCAGGGCTGCTCCCAGTCCCCTGTCCCGCTCCCAGCCCCCTGTCCCGTTCCCTGTCCCGCTCTGAGCCCCCCGTCCCGCTCTGAGCCCCCTGTCCCTCTCCCTGTCCCGCTCCCAGCCCCCTGT
>JAOXXN010000001.1:4259229-4272672 GCA_026770055.1 Myrmophylax atrothorax | reverse complement strand
CATGAGGAACATAAGACAGAACAAAATGAAAGACATTTGTGAGATAAGGATGTGATAATTACCATAAATTGTAGTGCAGTTTCTAAGTTATATGAAGATGGACTCTGGAATCATTATAGATAACATTTACACATACACTTATATGCACAGACAGACAGACAGACAGACAGATTTTTAAAACTATACCTCACAGCTGAAAGTGTCTGTTCATTATTTTGGAAATGCAATGCATTTTCTCAAAGATCACCATAGTGTTCCATGGGAGGACATCAACTTACAATTTAATCTGTTAAAGAGAAAATTTGGCTTATTATTTTAACTGATGTGTTGCTTGGTTTTGAGGTTTGACAATTCTTTTCTAGCTTTTATTTTCAAAAATGTTTTTCATTGCTGTGTGACAAATTGGGAAACTGTGAATGGTATCAAAACAAGAGGAAATCTCTTACATAGTTCTAGCAATCCTGTGTTTTACTTGTACAAGTACATAAGTAAAAAAATTACAGGGAGAACCTGTCATTTATTCCAAAACTGCTATGATATCCATTGTAGTCCATGAGTTTGGAATAAATATATCCAAGGCATCAACGTGAGTGCTGTGACTGAAATCTCATGGGTGTCCTGGCCTTTCTGAAATAGCAGTGAATTGAGACTTTAGGTTTTCTTCTCACTGGTGTACGATTTGTTTAACATTTGTAATTGTTAGTCAGTAAACATTTACATAATTATTCATAGCTATAATGAAATTGTTAGGAATATTTAACTTTGCTCATGTAGCAGTTGAAAGTAGCCAGTAGAAATAAGTACTTTAGTACATATTAGCACTTTTTATGTACTAATCCCATGTATTAAGCAGACAAGAAGGGGCTTTAGCTCTGCTTTTAGTTCTAGACTTTAAAGACAGCATTGACAGATACAGTAGTACAAGATGTTAATTAAATTTGGCTTGCCTAAATGGGAAGATTACGAAATGCATAATTAAGACACCCTCCATGTTAAGAAAAAAACCCAAGACAAAAAGTATTGTTTATCCCATAATTATGTGTGTCAGGTTTGCTTCAGTAAGCACTTTTGCAATAATTATTGCAAAAAATACTTGCTAAAATGTCCAGGTACTAGAGGTGAAGGTGGTATGAAGGGCTTAGAAGTGCTTCTGTGTTGTGAATGTGTTTGATTAGATATGCTATTACATATTAATATGCTCCTGCATTGGCTTGTGGGGTGGGTTATATCATCCTCTAACACTCCAAAACCTCAGCACTTCCCTGGATCACCACCACCAGTCCCTTCTGTCTGCACAAAGCAAACAAGTGATACAAAAATACAAACATAGCAGTACCTTTTTACGTCACTTTATTCCTAACTGCAAATGTCAAACAGATTAAGGGTGAAAGACCTTCTCAAGAAATGTTAACATTGCCATTATAAGATACTGGTTTATTGATCATTTCCATTCTGGCTGATTGTAGGGAGTTATGACTGTGCTCCTTTGTCAGGGCTTATGTTCTGGAAGCCAAGAACTGCAGGGTGTGTGTGAAAAGCATATTTCCCCATGTGTTTGGAATACATGTTTTAGCAGCAGAAACAAGGGTTTGCACAACATGGCTTGTATATAATTTGAGGCTTGTCTCTTTTACCAAAATATAAATTATTAGCACAGGCTTCTACATCAGTACACACCTGACACAAGTGGCAAAAGATGCTAAAACATGCAAAGAAATCAAAGGCCCTCATGTCCTTTTTCTTTCAATTCTAGGCTAATGCTAATGTCACTTTACAATGTGAGTATCAACTTGAAAGGCTTGAAGTACATCAGTGAAAGTCCAGGTTTTATTCCCTTGCTTTGGTGGCTGTTGAATGGTAAGTTACTGTCAGAGGTAAGTTACGGTATGAACCTTGTAAATTGTGACTTTTGGGATCGTAGATTGGCAATAGGTGTTGCAAACAACAAACCAGAAATTTATGTCTCTAACCTAATTAGCTTTTTACAGGTTAAAAATAAACAAAAAGGGCAAATAGCTGGAGGGAGATGTGCACTTCCCACAACATTTTTGGCATCGTATGTAATACTTCATTAATATAAAATTTGTGGGTGGTAGAATTAAAAATAGGGAATGGAGAAATTTGATCAAGTGGGTTAAAAAAAAGCCACCTGTATCTTCACATACCAACTTTAAAATAAATCCTGAGGGGAGCTACATATCAGGTCACTACCATTTAACTAAGAAAAATGTACACATTTGGGGGAAAGAAACCAGCTCTGTGACTACACTGACTCATTGCAAAGTGACCCTTTTACAGCTGAAGAGAGACCTTGTGCTCTAATAGGATTTGGGTTTGCAGGGCTTGAGAGCTATTCCCAGCTGCCTTTGGCCAGTGCAGGACTTCAAGGACAACAAGGACTTGTGTTGCCTCTGTCAGGTACATGAGTGACATCAGGGCTCTGCTCTTTTGGAGCCTGGAAATCCCTGAGTAGGAGCCAGCAGTGATTGACGTGGCCAGTGTGTGCACAGCTCGTGAGAGGCAGCAAGGACAGCAGTAAGGACAGAGCTGTGACACTGTCCTGCCTATGAACTGCTGCTGGTGTTGCTCTGTCTTGGCTTTCTCAGGTTTCTATGAGAAGATTTTAGTGTGCAGTTCATAGGACTGGGGAGGTTAATTGTCCCTCTGTGCTGCAATGCAAAACCCTGCTAAAATCCAACTGGGAAATACTGACAGCAGCTGGAGTGAGAGGGGTTGCATCTGCCTTTTCAAGAAATTATTTTGATACTGAAGTTTTGGAAAAGCTTTGGTTTGGGTTGGTAAAGTGGAAGCTACTTGTATTGCTCATGGTTCCCTTCACTGTTTTACAGAAATTGCACCTGCTTGTGCTTTTCATAAAATAATTTCCTGCTGTAGAACGCCACAGGCTCTCTCTTCTGAGGTCTCAGGAAATTAAGTAACCCTTGTAAGGGAAAATACCAGTTCTATAGATTTTTTTAAATATATTTTGAGAAAAATGGTATCTTCATAGAACATCAAACACATGGTCCTTTGTTCAGGTGTGCTTAGAAATTTAGCATATATTAGTCCAGGTTTTCCTTTCACTTTGTGTTGGCTAATATATAATATGCTATTCTGGCAAAAAACACCAGTTGACAACACCCTCCAGAATCCTGTCTGAGTTCCCAAACATGTCCTTCTAAATGTTGTGATAAAACAAAGAAGATAATCATTTGATGGCAGTCTGTTGTCTAAAGAAGGCTCTTAGGTCACACAAGAGGATGAATTGGAGTACAGTTGTAATTAATTTGCAGCTACTAATGGAAATAAGAAATGGAAAGGCCACTCTGCAGTTTGGAAGTATTAATTGGGTATAGCTGAGTTGTGGAAGAAGGGACTGGCATGGCAAATTCCTTCACTTTTTATGATAAAGTTCTGTGGTTGCAGCAAAGGAGGAAGATTCTCAGATAAAGCACTTTGCTGGTTCAGATTCCTGACTTTGGAGGAAGTCTGCTTGCTGTCAAGGGAGAGAGAGGTGTTTGTCTATCAGATAAGAGATCAGATCTAAGACCCAGTGCTGTTCCCATTATTTTATATGAGATCTATGTAGTTTTCTCTACATTTAATCTATTTCTGAATGTTTCAACCTGCAATATTCAGTGGCTTTTTTCCCCCCTTTTTTCCCTGGACAGCATCTTCAGCCTCTGCTGGCCATGATTCAGCTTATAAACACCTGGAGCTGCTACAGCATAAGGTCTTGTTTTTCCCATGCAAGAGTAGAGCACTATGCTGTGCTGGCAGAGTATCCTGTACGTGCTGCCTGCCTGCAGGAAGCTTCTTCAAAGAGTGTTTTGATTAAGGCTTATGGGATGACTCAGCTTTCCACAGTTTTGTTCGCTTTTATCAGCAGTCCCACTAAGAGAGGCCCCAGAAATCATCCTCTGACTTTTTTTTTATTTTCAGAGAATCATCCTGTTTGCTTTTCCGTCATCAGTCTACAAGTGTTTGTGACCTCACCATATACATCAAGCCCATTTTTCTCCCACTGCCTGGTATGCAGCTGATAAACCCCTCAAATTCCTTTTCTGAATTCTCAGTCTCTGCCCATCCTTGTCCCCCGAAGAAGAATGTCCTTCCCATTAAGTGAAAAGAGCGAATAATTGACTCGATTTTCTTTGTTTCCTTTTGTTGTGTCTGAAACAAAGTGAGATTTGATTCAAGTTGTCTTGCAGGCTTTTTGAAGAGACAGAAACGTGCCTTGACGGCAAATACATGGATTGGAAGAGAAAGGAAGAAAAAAATCTAATGAAGGTTTCTAGTGAAATAAGAATGCTAACAGCAAACTGTCCTACTGTCTTTGGAAAATTTGGGCAAGCTAATATGTCTTCATGTTCACTCAAAAGAATTCCTAATAGCTCTTTCTGCTGGAGGCTGTACTGATCAGAGAAGAAAACCAAACATTTGACACACTTTTTGACTGTAATGCAGATCTGTGTAGTAAATTTTAGCACTTCAGGAGGTGGGGTATCTTTTTCTTCTTTTTTTTCTGCCTTTTTAAAACTGTCTAGAAGATGGGCACCCTTTAATACATAACAATGATCAGTGAAGAGTATCCTCTGTGTAGGTATCAGCTATGCCTACCTACACCTTCCCAGCCTGGTGCTGACATAAAACACATCAGTGATGACTCAGATTTCTGTCCATGGAGCAGCTTGTGGGATCAATAGAGTTCTCTTCTTGTGGAGCACCATTTATTTGCAGAGCAGCTGTTCCCATCTTGGAGAAAATGGGCAACTTTAGTTTCCTCCATCAGCTGCTGTCCGTGTGTTGATGTCTTGGCTGAGGTTTTGCATAACTTCCAGATTTAAAGAAGTCCTGTCCCCAGCAAGAGGAAAAGAAGCTTTATCATTCTGACTAGACACCCACCTGGGACTTGTCCATATTTTTTTTCTGGTGCTTTCAATCTATAGATGCAATAAGATTTCCATTCTCTAATTCCAAAAGAGGTAGATTGGGACTTTTCTCTGTCAAGGATCTTTTGAAGATTAGGAAGACGCAGTCAACTCAAGCATTAATAACAAAGACCAGATCTACATTTTTCATTTTGGATCATGTGGAACATCTGCCAGCAAATGAGTGCTGGAGTAAAAGAGTGTAGGTTCTTCTCTGCTTTGTTTGTTTTGGTGGGGTGTTTTTATTGGTTGGAGTTTTCTCTTACTATTGTGCATCTTTATTTTGGTTTTTTATCACTTTCCTTTTCTTTGAATGCAGTTTAAAAAAACCTTTGGATACACGAGGAAGCATGGAATTCAGAGTTACTATGTCAGTGACATTTCTGGTCCATAGCTGGGAAATTGCTCCAGGTACTTCATTAAACAGAAGATAAAAAAGAGAAGTATGACTGATTTTAGATCTTGCCCTTCAGTTTGCTCCACCGCAGTTCCACGTGGAAATCTAACTTTGTTTATCCAAATTCTTTGCAAATGACGGCCTCTATTACAAATGCTTGTGTGAAGCTCCTTCTCACTTTGCTGCCTGCATCCTTCTATATTTGCTTTCCATGACTAACCCTGAAGGCTTCTAATGCCTTGCCCTTCTGTCTGAATTCATTATGGCTTCAAGAGTTTTTGAAAATTCAGATTATTTGCATGGCAGCATGTTATTTAAAGGACATCTGGACAGACAGAACCCTCATATTTATAAACTGATGTCTGTCTTAAAACAAATTTTGGTTCATAAATCAAAACCTCAGTTACCAGTCTTTCGAGTGCTGAACACTTTCATGCCCTTCAGACTTTGCAATGAATCTTAAAAAGTGGATTGCCCTTCTTGCCCTTTAAGAGCACATCCATTTTTGTAAATGCAGAAGTGTCAGCTGTGAGGCAGGAAGGCCCTGAGCCACAGTAAGCAGAGAGGCTGGAAGAGAGGCCAGGGGAGGTCTCACTGAATGTTTGTCCTTTTCCACACTCAGCTACTTGCCTGGGTGGAGCTCCAGCTGTGTGCAGCATGTCTGCCCTTATAGGAGAATTCTTGTTAGTTGAACTCCATGTGAGAGCAGCCACCTGGCCAGGGAGGAGACTGAAGGAAACAGCTGTCACACAGAAGCTGGGGCAAGTATTTTGCAGAGAGAAAATGCGTTTGTGTCTATAGCAATTGCAGCGGAAAAGCTCAGTCTCTTTTTTTCTGCCGTGGTGTTGTCCCTGCTCCTTCCTCACAGAGCATCTTCACTGCAACATTTCTTACCTCCTCAGGCCGACCAGCAGTACAGAAATGCCTGGGAAACCCCCTGCTCCTGCAGATGTTGCTTCAGCTCTGCCAGCACTGGCAAATTAAAGGGATCTTACATGGGGGAAGCTGGCCCTGGCTGCCTCTGTTAGAGGTGCTGTGAACACAGGTAGTCTGACAGGCTCATGAAAAGGAAAAACTGAGTGGCAGATCCCCCACTTCCTGCTGGAGTCAGACAAGAATTGAATTGAATTGAATGACACCTACAGCAGTGGTGGGAAGCTTTTGAAATTGTAAAATAACAGAATGGTTTCAGTTGGAAAGGGCCTTAAAGAATATGCAGTTCCAAACCCCCTGCCATGGAAAGGGACACCTTCCACAAGATCAGGTTGATCAAAGCCTCATCCAGCCTGGCCTTGAAAAATTCCGGGGATTGAGCAGCCACAGCTTCTCTGGGCATCCTGTAACAGGGCCTCACCGCTCTCATGGGGAAGAATTTCTTCCTATTATCTAATTGAACCCCACCCTCTTTCAGTTTAAAGTCATTTCCATTTGTCCTGTCACCACATGCCCTTGTACAAAGTCCTTCTCCATCTCTCTTGTAGCCCCTTTATGTGCTGGAAGGGGCTCTAGGGTCTCCCCACAGCCTTCTCTTCTGCAGGCTGAACAGCCCCAGCTCACCCTGTCTCCACAGCAGAGGTGCTCCAGCCCTCTGATTATCTTTGTGTCTCTCCTCTGGTCTCACTTCAATAGGTTCACATCCTCCTTATGTTGGGGACCCCAGAGCTGGATGCACCACTCCAGGTAAGGTCTCACCAGAGCAGAGCAGAGGGGCAGAATCCCCCCCTCAGCTGCTGCCCACTCTGCTTTGGATGTCACCCAGGACACTGTTGGTTTCTGGGCTCCCAGCGCGCAATGACTGGGGCACATCCATCCTCTCATCCACCAGCACCCCCAAGTCCTCCTCAAGGCTGCTATAAATCCATTCATCCCCCCCGTCTGGATTTGCGCTTGAGATTGCCCCAACCTGTGTGCAGGACCTTGCACTTGGCCTTGTGAATTTCTGTGCTCTTGTGCACTTACATAGCTGTAAACAGCCTGCTGGCAATAAAGCTTGCATTCAGGTGGCCAGGAAGTGGTGTGGCCACGTGTAAATTGAGTTCACACAACTCAGAGCCAATTGTGGATAAGCTATTCAGCACTGATGTAATGCAATTACCTAAACCCTGCTGCAGGGAACGGTTCATCTGAGAGCTTGGTTCTAATGACAGATGTGACTAAAATCTGTCCACGTTTATCAGTTGCTTTGCTCAGTGACTGACAGCCAGTGACATCAAACTGTGGAGCTGGCAGCTGGCAGGACGTCAGCAAACTCCAGCAGTTTCAACACCTTGGTAAAATTACATCAGCATCTTATGATGGTGGTAGGTTTGTGCTACGCTTGTGATCCCTGGCTGAGGCAAGCAGCTTGATTTCCTCCCCCCTTCCCCAGAAATAATGGTTATAGTTTCGAAATTTTCGCTGGAGATGTGTGTGTTGGTTATCAGGAGGATATGATGCAGTGATTTGATTACAGTTAAAGGATTTTTTTTTTGATCTTGTACAAACAAAATGTTACTCAGCTAGTGTAGAAATGACTAAATCTGGAAGCTATTGAAATAAATATGATGCTGAATAATGAAGATTCCTTGCATTTCTCTGAGTGCTCTGTAGACAGGGCTTTTAGAAAAATCTCCTAATGATACTGGAGACAAGAGAAAGGATTCTATGGTTTGCTTTTTTTTTTAAATCCTCTTAGGAAACATGATTATCCGTAATAAGTAGTATTCTCAAAACCACATGTAATCCTAAGGGAGTGTATTTTAAGGCATATGTATTTATTTAACTCAGAACATCTCAGAATACATTCAAAACAATGGCAATCTGAGGTTAAATGTGTATTAAGTCATCTTCTGGTGCAGGATCATTTCCTTCCTTTGCTGTGTGCCCACGTGCCTGATCTGTTCTTCATTTGTGTGACTCAAACTGTTGAGCTTCCCTGGTTGCTGCTGCTGATTCTTCCTAGAACCTCTTTGCTCTTACTGGAAAATGTCCATGCTTGTCAAGCTGGAAATCATTTCCTGATCTCCTTCAGATCCTCATTTTGTTGGCTTCCCTGCTGAGCTTTTGCCCTTATCAATTCTTTGCTTTCTACAGCATTTAAACACTTGCAGACAACAGTAACATCGATGCCTGTAACAGTATTGGTAACAAAGCTCTTTTCATCTTACATATGTGAAGCTTCCCAGCAGTACTGCAAGCCATTACAAGTATTAATGGCTTTATTTCATGGTAGAATAATGTCACACAGAGAAAGATTGTAATGAACTACATAGATTTCACTCCCCAAAGCTTCTTTCTTGTTATTACCTATTTGGGCTATAGTTTGTGGCTGCTATTTCTGGTGAATAAACATAGAATACTAAGTACAGAAGAAAGGGGCAGGTGATGTGTGCAGAGTTTGAACATTGTATGTGGCAAAAAAATAGGCATTAAAAATCCCCCAAACCTATGGCAGGTGTGGAGACAAAAATGGAAAGAAGTGGAGGATGAATTCAAGGCTTTTAGTCATACTTTGATTGCATCAGAACAAATCTGAAAACCAGCACCCAAGGTTTTTTAAGAGGATTGACTGGAGTGTTGCTGCCCAGGAAGCTGGACATGAAGTCTTGCTGTCTGGGAGGCTGAGCTGCTGCATTTCTCCATGGGTTGTGACTGCTTAGCACTTAGAAAGTTGTACCTGCAGGTGCTGCTGGAGATGATGATGGAAAGAGATCCCTTAGAGCCTTCAGCCCAAGTATCAGCAATAGGAGTGGCTGTGCCCACTTCTGTGGAGTATGCAGCACTAATTAATCGTTGGTGTTTACTGATCTGACATGTCTAAAATTGTCCATCATGCCCAATAGCTAAGATTCTTGTTGCACAAAAAATGAGAAAATGTACATTATTTTTTGATTTTGTACAATATGTGTGTTCTCAGAGTATACAGCACTCTGCTGATTTTCCAAGAGAAAGTAAAATTCCTTTCCTAAGAGGTTGAATATTTCCATTTCTGATAAAAAATGGAGGAAGAGAGAGTGAGTGCCTAGCTTGTGGGTGTAGATCAGATGTCACAATCTTTAATACTGTACTTCAGCCATGTGCTACTGGGAATTACTTAAAAACCTCCATCTCAGCAGTCAGTTTCATGCTTAAAGCCATAGTCTTCTTCACTGTCCATCACATTCTGTTCTCTGCCCCCCTGGGTGCTTTCAACCCTTATGCTTTAATGAATAATTGTCCTCAGTCAGTTTTCAGGTCACCAGTGTTAGGTATTAAATAAGCCAGGAAAGGAAAGAACTCACCTCAGCCTGCCAAATGCTTCCTTCAAGCTCAGTACAGTGGGATTTATCACTGCACTGCATTTATGCTCCTTCAGTGAGATTTTGGTCTCTCTGGTGTTTTTTGTGCACAAAGTGATCTGAACTAATTTTCTCAATGTTTCTGCACAATGCTTTATCCAAAGCTTGCTGAAGAGTAGGTATGCTAATGAAAAACTCATTAACAATGTTCAGCACATGGGACAAATAACTACTTCAGCCATAAAAATATATTACATACTTTCATTTGGAATATGCAGAATAGAGAATTCTTTCTACCACGTGCTTTTGATAAAGCTGTCAGCCACTAAATGCAAATGGATGGTTGTGAATGATTAAAATATAATGCTCCTAATGTTTCAGTTAATTAAAAATGCATCCTGTGTTCTTAGCAGTGGAGTTATTACATGTCTTCCTGACCTAAGTCAGTCAAAGGTCTTTGCTGCATTCCTGAGCAGCAGTGCTTAGCTCCAGTACCCACTTCAATTCTGTGTAGACAGAATTAAACACTTGGAAGGTTGATACATGGTTACTAGAAAATTTTATGAAAATTAATATTTTATTGAGCTTTGAAAAAATCAGAAGGCTCATAGAAAAAGAAATTAAAGCAAAGCCTGATGATTTACTGCAGATTTGATCCATTGGTCTGTTTGTTTTTTAAATCTGAATAATCATGGGATATAGCTTGTTCTGCTCTTAAATCGGATTGTATCCAACAGTACACCCTGGGTACTGACTGGATAAATTCAAGTTGATAAATTCCCTGCCTTGTAGCATTTTCAACATCTGAAAAACAAGAGAAAGGCTCCTGGTTATCTCTCCCTCCCAAACACTGCTGAGCAGAGGCTGCTGAGAGAGGACAAAGATGTTGTTTTCAGGTTCCTCCTAGAGCCAACCAGCCAGCACCAAATGGCAGCTGGGAATTGCAACACTTGGGTTATTCCCTGTCTGCCTAGTGGGTCATGAGGAATGGCACTGTAGAGCTTTAATGTTGCCTTTTTTGACTTGTAATAAACACTGGATGTTTTTCTTTCCTGCATTTAGACCCGGACACAGAAGTTTGCCTTCATGCTCTGCGGCTCCTGCAGTCAGTGATCCTGGAGCCAGAGGTGTTGGCCAGGACAGCTCCCGAGATGAGGGACACTCTGCCATTCCAGCGCATCCTCGCCCTGTCAAAGAGCCGCAATGCAGAGCTGCAAGCACTGGCGAAAGAACTACTTGAAGATCTTAAAATATTTGAGTATGAAGCATAGAAGAGCTTTATGACACCAACTGCTTGTGTCTTTCCTATATTTTTATGCTGCAAGAGTTGTTGGAGATGGGCTTGACTGGAAAAAAACCTCTGCCTAAGTTCCTCTGACCAAATCCTTTTTGGAAATTGGGTAACCCAAGTGAAATAATGTGTTGGGTTTTAACTGCCCAAATACAATCTTGGGGAATCTGGTAGAGATGGGACAGACTTGATTGCTTTGAGTAGGGTTTTGTTGATAATGGGTTTCCAAAATGGTTCAGGTTACGTTGCCTATTTGCTGTCTGGAGGGAGTAAAATAGTCATGCCATTCATTGATAATACATAGTTTATTGTAGTGGTAAAAACTCTTTTGGTCCTTCCTTAAGAACTTCTGTACTGTGAGGAAAGCTTTGTTGCCTTTCATAACTCTTTATGTCAGAATGGACCCCACTCCCAGTTTTATTGTTGTTATTTCTCATCTTTTTCTATTCTAATAAAGGAAAACTGAAATTCTGTAGCATGTAATGGGTTCTGCTTTCAAAATTTGTATTCAGTTTCACACTTGCTGCAAGTCAGCCTAGTCTGTGGCTGTCAGGCATGCTAGAAACTGAGCTATTATTTTTAGAAAAGCCCTGAGAAAGGAAACAAATTGCTCTTGTCCATAGTAGTTGAGTGCTGAAGAGGCTGAAATGAACTGCTGCTCTATCGTGAGCAGCATCACTTCCCCTCTCAGCTGTGGTGTTTATTAGAGCCCCTGAGTACAGCTTACTTACCTCAGGGCTAAATGCAAACACTTGTGTGCTTGCTATTAGTAGAATTTACAATTTTCTAAGAAGAAAACAGCACCATTTCTGTGATGACAGAAACAGGGGCAGTTAGGTGAGCCTTTTTAAGGGAACAGCAAATGAGAAGTGCAGTGCTGTTGGCAGCACCTTTTTCCATACTAAAGTTACTGCACCTCAGCTGGAAACCCAATGTATTAACACAATACAATGTGGACTTCCAATCCAAATACATCAAAAACACAAAGTAAACTTCGTAGGATTCAAGTATTGTGATTGACAGACAGCTTTAGAGGAAGACCAATGTAAAATGTTTTAAGTTAAGGTGTAGAGCATCTCCCATTAGGCTGTTTGCAGAATGTTGAATGTTCGGAGTTAAAAAGGTAATAAAACACCTTAAAATTACTTGACTCAAATGCTACAAATGGTAGCAGTCTGATTTGGGGCTGCAAAATGAAGATTAAGATAGAGATCTCACACACGTGAGCGGGTTGCTTGTGGTTCTGCCTTATCTGACTCAACACTACATTGAACTTACCAAGTGCAGGTTTTTGGAAGGCTTTGAATCTTCTGTAAAGCATAATTTCCTTGGATTTGTTTTCTTATCTGGCTATCCTGGTTAATCCTCCCAGAGTTTGATCCTGAAGGGATCAAAATGATAATTGGTATTTGCCTGGAATATCAACTCATGAAAGTGTTCAGTTTTAAGAAACACTGAAGGGCATCCACTTCCCATTTAATTGCTATCTGCTCATGAAGGTCTTTCATCAAACGTTTGGAAGCCAGTAAATAACAGAAAAAAAAGTAGTTCTGAGAGCACAAATGCTGATAAAGCTTCATGTCCTGTGGACTTGAGATATTTCTTGAAAATTTCCCTGTCCTTCCCACCTGAAACCAAGTCCACACAAGGTTAGTAAACTGTGGCAGTGGGCCAGTGACAAATCCAATGTTAAGAGAGGCACTGGCTGTGCAATTGCACCTCATTTCCTTGTGAAATCAGGAGACAAAACCATCGTGACTGTTCATTTTAATTGGATACCCACTGGCATGGTCAGCACTTAAAGCTGTGCTGAAATAGATGATTTCAGACACCACAGTTTTTCCCCAACAGGCTGCTCAGACCTGATGATAAATCTTTCAGTGTCTCCCAGGTGACTCTTATTTTCAGGTGTAGCTTGCCAGAACTGTTTCTTCAGAGCCAAGCCATCAGTGATCCACCAGCCTTGAGATAGTACTTTTTCTGTACCAAGTTTTCCTTATGCAGGACCAATAAATAAGAAGTTGCCTCATCTGTGAAATACAGTGTATATTTAGAGCAAAAATATCAGAAGCATCAGAGAGAACCTATGAAAGACAGTTTTCTAGGAAAGCCTGTGTGTTTTCCCATGACTTACCTTGTCCAGGTGTTCACAATAATGTTACAATTTTAATGTTTATGTGGTTTGTGAAAAAGGAAAAAGACAACATTTGGGGGGAAACTTGTTATTACATGGAAGAAAATTCATAATACTTTTTGGTTTGGGAAAAAAGAAGTGTCACTGGAGTCATAGTGTGCTGAAGCAAGGTGAGTGGATAGAAGCCAGGGATAAGTCTTAATTAACCCTTAGCATTTCAGAGTGTTGAAATATCATCAAGGGTGTCTCATATTTAAATGTTTTAGTGAAATAAAATGGATGTTACTAGTTGCAGATTGCACTATGAGCTATTATCTTGTGTGCTGATAAGCCTGAGAAATCCCTGTTCAGAGGAGAAGGGTATTTAAAGGCTTAATTTGTCTTCGTGTGGTCAGTGCTAGAAATTAGTCTGTTAAGTAACTGTAGATCTCCTT